>OY992504.1:5694354-6344354 GCA_963921215.1 Scoparia ambigualis
AAATAAGGTAAGTCATTAATATAAACCAAAAACAAGAATGGACCTAGTATTGAACCCTGCGGAACTCCCATTGTAACCACTGATCCCGGAGATCTTTTACCGTTAATGTCGACCTTCTGAATCCTGTTACTCAAGTATGAGATTAGAAGGCTCAAAAAATACCCCTAGGGCATCCTGTGATTCCTCCCAGGTATCAAATATTTGGATTAAAAGCTCAACACCGGCGTCAGTTGTTGAGCGACCCCTAGTAAAACCATACTGTTTACAATGTAAAAGTTTATTTCTATGAAAATGAATTTGAATTTGGTCTAGCATCAACTTTTCAAAAATTTTACTAAATGTGGGTAGCACAGAAATAGGTCTAAAATTAGAGGGGTCAGAAGTGCTACCTGATTTAAACAACGGAATTAATTTGCTATGTTTCATTAGGTCAGGAAAAACACCACAGTCAATGCATTCGTTAAATATGCAAGCTAAAACTGGAGCTATTGTCATAATTACTGATTTAGCGACATCCACGGAATTACCCCACAGATCAGCAGTTTTCTTTTTATTGAGAGTGTTAAATGTTTTTAATATATCTATAACACAAATTTTTTGAAAACTGAAATTACTTTCACAATCTTTAACATTCTCCTTCAAAACAGATTCAGCTACAGTGGGGGAGGAAATCAAGGCTTTTGTAGTTGAAACTGGAATGTCAGTAAAAAACCTCTCAAATGCTGCAGCAACATCAGCATCAGAAGTCAAGGTTTTATTATCACAATTTAAAGTGTACTCATTATTACGACTTCTGACCTTTCCTGTTTCACTATTTATAATATTCCATGTCATTTTTATTTTGTCATTACTATTCTTAATCTTAGAACTCAGATAGTTTGCCTTGGCTAATCGGCATACTCTTTTAAATAACTTTGAATAATTTTTAACATATAATTTGAAGTCGTCGCTGGTGTTATAGTTGCGTTCACCATAAAGTTCATAAAGGCGTTTCCTACTTTTGTGAATACCAATTGTAGCCCATTCATTAAAAGATGCAGTACCACTAACCGAGATCTTTTTTGAAACAAAAGATTTATTAAATTCTGAACAATATATGTTAAAAAAATCGTTATAAAAGACATCAGGGTTGTCATTGTATTCTAAATAATTTAATTTTGTATCTAGATTGCTTTTAAAGCGTTCCAGCCGACCTGCAGTTTTTGGCACAACAGTGATATTCTTTTTCATCACTTGCTTACGCTGGTGTGGAAAGCTGACCATTTGGCCACAATGATCAGAGTCCAGGTTATTAATAATTTGCTTAGCCAGTGGTTTTACATTTGTATATATGTTATCAATACAGGTGGCCGAAGTGGCAGTTATTCTTGTCGGCTCCAAAAATAAATTATTCAAATTGTATGATAGAAATAAGTTTTTAATTTTAGTTGACAATGTGGAGTTTTCTAGCAAATTTATATTAAAATCACCGCAAACAATTATTGTTTTACCTACATTGCGGACCTTACGCAATGTCTCATCCATAACTTTTTCAAAAAGATCATACAATGCTGAAGGAGGTCTGTATACACTTATCACAACAAACTGCTCCAACTCCACAGAAGCTATTTCTATTGTTCGCTCAACCAAGAGGCTCACTATGTCTTTGCGTTCTTTTAATTTAAACTTTTTACTAACAATAATTAAGGAGCCACCATGTATTGCATTTCCTCGACTGAACGAACTTCCTACCAAATGATTCTTAAAATTGAACATGAACTGATGGTCTCTAAGCCAGTGCTCGGTAATGCAAAGAATATCAATATTATTACAGTTCATGAACAATTCAATCTCTAAATCTTTGCCCATCATTCCTTGGATGTTCTGGTGAACAATGTTCAAAGATTCTACATTTTTTAAATTTAATGATTGACCGGGGCTTTTTATAAAGTTTTTTTTACATTGATTTAATTTCATTTTATTTGCAAACATTTTGCAAGAGAGTTCCTCTTTTGTCTTATAATTTAATTCCAATAATTTGCTAGAGGTGTCCTTTATTGTCTTATAATCTAATTTAAATAATTTGGAACATATTCCAAAGTCTGAATTGGCATGTCAGTATGTTGCAGCTCAATAGAAGCCGCTGAGCTAGCCATGTTATTGGCTAAATACTTAAAATAAAATGATAGCGAATTTGCTATCTGTCGCTTAAAATAAGTCTTAAGATAATATTTATCTTTTGTCAATATAAAATTATTATCTAATAATTTATTTATGTCTATTAATTCTACTTTCTTTTCATAGAAAGCCATTGTATTCAATGTCAAATTAAGCTTAAATCTATAATTATTTTCTTCGTGTGGCAAGTTTTTACTGTAAGGAAGTGTGAACATTATAATTTTTGGAATATTTAAAGAAAGTAATTTTTCATAAAAGTTAACTAATACTTTTTTGTTCACATTTCCCCTTTTCCCAATTAAAATAATAACAGTTTCTACATTATTAAGGTCATGTGAAATCAATTTTTTCATTATATCATGGTATGTCAAACCAGGCATACAATAATTTAAGACAGTTTGCCCCTCAGTGTTTAAAAATTGACCCAACCCTCTTCCAATTTCATCACTAAACATTAGAGTGCTACTTTTAGTACATTTATTGTCTTTTTGGTAAGAAATATTGGAATTCAAACTGGACAAACCATGGCATAGCTGCTTAGGAGGTGAGGGATCACACACTGGTATGGACATGGAATGCTCCGAGGCAGCCAGGCCTGCCGCCAGGGATTGCCTAGATTCATTATCAAAGTTCTCAGTCCGAGAACTATCCAAAAGGTTATTTAGGGCCAGTATGTATTCCCCAATCTCCTTCTTTGAGGACTCATACCTAGTAGTCATACTTGTTAATGACTCCTGCAAACTAGTTAACTTATAATTTAATTTTTCAATTTCAATGTCATATTTTAATTTATTGTTTTCTAATAATGATGAACACTCATTTAATTTATTAACTAATTGTAATCTTTCTTTAATTAATGTTACATTTTTCTTCATATAGACTTTTTTTTTCATTAAAAGTTGAGTTTTCTTAATACATTTATTTAATTTAATATATTTTTTTAATTTATTTCTGCTACATTTAACAGGCTGGATAGTGGCACTGGAATAAATACTATCCTCCTTTGTTAAGTCAATTGTTACCAAAGGATTAATATTAAATGAAGCAGAAACTATTTCAGGCGCACAGCTAACTAACTCATCGAACAGACTTTGGTTCTGTATGGTAGTTACTTGTAATTTATCACATTCTAGAGTACTTATACTACAATTAGCCTCATGTAACTGCCTTTCCAACCCAGAGATACGCACAAGGGCCTACTCATACTCATCCCTGCATTGGTTGAACCCGTCTACTAACAACTGAAGCTTGTCCCGTTCCTCATTAATACAATTACACTCAGAATGTAATGAAGACATCTCTTTTTTCAATTTATTGTTTCTATCCAGTAAGTCCAACATTTCCTTTTCATTGTCATCTCTTTCCCTATTCAATTGTTTGATTAACTCCTTGGATGCCTTCAATTCCTGCAAAGCCAGGTGGAGCTTAGACTCTTCCTGACGAGCCAAGGCCTTTCTAGTACCAGCATACATTTCGAATTGATAAAATGTTTAATGTACTTATAGCAATTAGAACCAGGGAGATACTCAACCAACGTTATAAAGTTAACTGAAATTTTAAAAAAAAAGAGAAGTACCCTTTTTAGCAAATAAAATAAAGGTGTACTTAACTAAAATGTTCTCTTTAAAAGTATGTTTATTTAGAATGCATAAATAATGATAAAAATACTACCTTGTAAAGAGAAAACAATGAAATAACACAATAATTACCAACAACAATTCGAATAATGAACTGTCATTCGCCGATTCGATTGAAGTTTTATGATTCACAATAAGTATTATTATTTTATTATTAATTATTTTCCATAATTACAGCAAAATAAATTTTAATAACACGCGAGCAACCGAAACTACAAAAACACAGGAGATGAAGGTTATGACCAGTGTTGCCAGTGGCCGATAGTCAAAAGTAACACGAATCTGCTCAAAAAGTGTGCTTCAAGCTGTAATCCTCATATTTGAAATCTCAATGAAAACTAATTTTGACAACGCTAAAAAATAGTCATGAAATAGTCATAAAGAGTCATACATGTAAAAAAAATAGTCGCATCATAGTTTCGGCGATAAAGCTATAGGTTAGTGAGGATTATGGCTTGAACGTCAAGCTGTAATCCTCATGTCTGGTGCAAGCAAACGGTAGAATCTTTCGAATTGGTTTAGGTTCCAAAAAATAGTCATGAAATAGTCATAACAACATGCCAAATTTCAGAAATAGTCCTTATAAGACTCCAGAGATATAAAGGTATCCTGGTGAGGATTATGGCTTGAACATTTGAAAACTTCAAATATCTCCGGAACGCCTACGATTTTCGGTTTAAAGTTTATGCCAAAAAATAGTCATGAAATAGTCGTATTAAGCGAAAATAAATTTGAGCTGATTTAATTTGAAAATATAAAGTTTTTATTTTCCCTACATTCCTATGGATGTACAGTCGTGTACAAAATTTGTAACTACATTTGATATTATTGTGAAATATTCCGCTTAATACATATTATTACTTCCAATTAGGCGTTTTCCATGGCAGCTGTTATAATTAAACAAAAAAACAAACATTTATAATTTGTATCCTTATTTATTACAATCGAAAGCTTGCTTTACATAACTTGTTTAAATCTCAGTACATATAATTATGTTTATATCACAGCAATTAGTTTTGATCACAATTATTATAGTTAGTTCAATATCTGTTGGTGTTGGATTAGTTCATTCAGTTTATGTTTCTAGAAAATTTATTGAAGTTTTCTGTGTGGCGCTGGTAGGTTGAGTGCATTTTCTAAAATCACAAATTCAATAAACGAATCAGACACCAACAATATCAACAACTTTTAATTACTTACATCGAATACAAGTATAATACTAATTAAAATAAGTACCTATTAAAGTGTAAACAATCATAATATCTTGTCATTGTCTTAAAAACTTACAACTACTAAAACCAGTTTTACTAGAACCCCAGACGGTCGCATGAGACCGCGCTCTCCCACTGGACTTTGTACCGTGTTTTCAATTATCACTTTATTTTGATACCTGATGGATAGGAAATATATCAAATAGTATATTATTGTTTACAGAACGACAAAATATGTTTTTATTATTGAAATATTGCATTCACAATGCTATATAAATATAGGTTAAAATGTTTAATAGAAAAAAATCGATTGTTAAATACTTGCAATAGTATTTCTTTCGACTGTGAGGGTAGACTTCAGTGACGTAATATGGCTGGCTTGCATCGTAAATCAAACTACTAGGAAAAATCGAGTCTTCTGGGGTTTCGGTAGCTCAGCGGTTAGAGCAGTGAACCGACAATCCAAAGGTCGTGGGTTCGAATCCTATTCGAGCTTTTTGAGATTGGTTGATTTTTTTGTAGTAAACATTTTGTCCTATATTTATATAGCATTGTGAATGCAAAATTTCAATAATAAAGATATTTATATGCAATTACGTCTTTATCGATTGTTAAATACTTGCAATAGTATTTCTTACGACTGTGAGGGTAGACTTCACATTGACGTAATATCGCAGGCTTGCAGCGTAAATCAAACTACTAGGAAAAATTCAGCGAATCTTCTGGGGTCTCGGTAGCTCAGCGGTTAGAGCAGTGGACCGGCAATCCAAAGGTCGTGGGTTCGAATCCCATTGGAGCTTCCTGAGACTGGTTGATTTTTTTCTAGTAAACATTTTATCCTATAAAATATGTTTTGATTTTAGAGTAATATTTTTTGGCTAAAGGCGACATTTGTGACGTCGTCCGCAATTTCAAAAAAAATTAATAAATTTATAAAAATATTAATTAAATACCTGCTGTCATTATTTTTTACATTTAAATTCCAAGACTGAGTGGTATAACTATGTTAACATATATAATTCCAACAAAAACCAGTAAGTACCTATAAATCCAAAAATGCTGGGTCCAGTGCGCCATTTTGAGTAGCGCGCTTTTGTTTCTCGGTATTGGTCAAATAGCGCTATCCTTGTCTCCACTCAAACGCATCGATCGCAGTACGATGGGCCAGAGTTTGTTTTGCTTGTTAAGGCCCCAGTACACATTGGCGTATGTTGACCCACTGCCGGCCATCGCCAATGTGTAGACGGGGTAATGGTGTACATTATCGGGCAATTTGTCGATAGTGGCGCGCAATTTACCCCGTCTACACAATGGCGATGGCCGGCAGTGGGCCAACATACGCCGATGTGTACTGGGGCCTTTATGTTCTTATCAAGTTCAGTTGAATGTAAGTCAAGGTCACAGATCACGTGTGTCGTCGGTTGTTGTATTCGCAAAATTTTGAGAAAATGTCTATTTGGTCCAGTGATATTGAAATCATGAAATAATTTGTGATGTGTACTCTGGTGAAGGATTTTAAGTGCTAAAGAGATCGTATGAATGAATTTATGAAACTTTTACGAAGACGGGGTGTCATTTTGGAAGTAATTGTGAGTATGGAACGTACTTTCGACATAGATTACAATAACAAGCCGCCCGTCCGGTTTCGTCCGTTAACGGAGCATATAGACAAGGATATATCGCTATTTGGTCTCGATGCCGGGTTGATACAATACAACAGAGCAGACGCTACTCTTGGAGTGGAAGGTTTCTGTTACTTTTTAACATAAGTGATACGTTTGCGTGCAAAAGCTTTCTCGTACGGAAACGTTTACGTTGCGGTTATTATAAGAAATTTCAAATAAAATATATGCTAGTTAAATTTCTAGTAAGCAGAAAATATCTATTTGTGGTACTTTAAGAGCTTTTTAACTATTTAAATCGATTTAATTTTATGAAATGTTTTATTTTAAAAAGAGGTGAGATGCAGGCCGGTAAATAAGTAAAAATGTGTGTTGTTGGTTCCTTTATTGTTACTGATCCCGTCACTAAGCTGTGGCGCGCAATTAAATGAACGTCTGTGTATTTAATTTATCAACTTTTTGTTTATTATTTCTATTTATTTTTTAAAGTAAATCATTGCTTTATTTACTCAGAGAAGTAGTTGGATTAGAGACCTTAGCAATAATACTGAATTTATTTTTTGTACTTTAGGATAAGTCTTAACATAAGTTCATTACATGTGATGTACATATACACAGACCTACTCGGAAGGCGCCAATTATTGTTAGATATAACATAGAAATGTATAAAGACTGTGATTAATGCAAATATTTTTTATTTAGGATAATCTGTATAGAATATGACAGTACTAGTCCACAAGGGTTTCTGACACTGTCCATTTTCTATTTATTACTTATAATTGTTACTTGTTTATAACTAATAAGTGCTATTTTTTATACATATATGATAATAGAACATTACTGTGATTATACCAATGAAACAACTGTGACTATTATGATTAAAACTAGTTTTAGTAGTTGTAAGACAATGATTGAATTTTATGATTGTTTACACTTTAATAGGTACTTGTTTTAATTAGTATTATACTTTTATTCGATGTAAGTAATTAAAAGTTGTTGATATTGTTGGTGTCTGATTCGTTTATTGAATTTGTGATTTTAGCAAATGCACTCAACCTACCAGCGCCATCTATTGAAATTTTCTAGAAACATAAACTGAATGAACTAATCCAACACCAACAGATATTGAACTAACTATGATAATTGTGATCAAAACTAATTGCTGTGATATAAACATAATTATATGTACTGAGATTTAAACAAGTTATGTATTAAAGCAAGCTTTCGATTGTAATAAATAAGGATACAAATTATAAATGTTTGTTTTTTTGTTTAATTATAACAGCTGCCATGGAAAACGCCTAATTGGAAGTAATAATATGTATTAAGCGGAATATTTCACAATAATATCAAATATAGTTACAAATTTTGTACACGACTGTACATCCATAGAAATGTAGGGAAAATAAAAACTTTTTATTTTCAAATTAAATCAGCTCAAACTTATTTTCGCTTAATACGACTATTTCATAACTATTTTTTAGCATAAACTTTAAACCGAAAATCGTAGGCATTCCGGAGATATTTGAAGTTTTCAAATGTTCAAGCCATAATCCTCACCAGGGTACCTTTATATCTCTGGAGTCTTATAAGGACTATTTCTGAAATTTGGCATGTCATTATGACTATTTTATGACTATTTTTTGGAACCTAAACCAATTCGAAAGATTCTACCGTTTGCTTGCACCAGACATGAGGATTACAGCTTGACGTTCAAGCCATAATCCTCACTAACCTATAGCTTTATCGCCGAAACTATAATGCGACTATTTTTTTTACATGTATGACTATTTATGACTATTTCATGACTATTTTTAGCGTTGTCAAAATTCGTTTTCATTGAGATTTCAAATATGAGGATTACAGCTTGAAGCACACCTCAAAAAGTAACATTTTCACTAAAAAAGTAACATTACCTTAATTTATTGTAGAAAAACGACTGATTTTTTTTAAAATTATTTTTTTAATCTTAGAAAGAGTCGTATCAATTATTATTATTAATCGAATATCGGTTAACCTAAAAAATATAGACTTATACAATGATTATGCGTGAGTTAAACCAATTTAGAAATGCCTTTCGATCTATCTACTTTTTTTGTTGAAATATTTATTTATTTATTTATTTGGACAACCAACAAGACATACACCTTACATGCTAACATTTCATTTTATATGATGTAACAAAGGTGCTGCTACTGAAAGCATATTTTATAAAATGGTAGGGAGCGGAAGGCGTCCACTGGCAAGTGAACATAACCATTTGTCATAAATCTTAAGGATAACAATTATGGTATCCTTAATTAATTAGATATTAAGACTTAAGTAACTATTTAGTATTTAAAAATACAACCACAGCCCAACAGGTGGCCAATGGCCAGACAATTATAACAGGTTAAGTATACTAGACAACAACAGAGATGAATTTAAATTTCTATGACGTCAAAGCTATGAGGATCAGAATCAACATCAGTTTTATAACAGCGAGCCCGACTACGAATCGAACCCGGTGACACAGAGTAATAGTCGTAACCGTGTCGCGTAGCGGATAAAGAATACTACCACCTCTCTCTTCCCTTGGGTGTCGTGAAAGGCGACTAACGGACTAAAGACTGCACGTAAATCCAACACCACAGAGCGGCCATGGGCTCACCACCTGTCTCGCCGAAAACACGTGCACTCGCTATTTGGTGAAAAATAGCTCGCATTCCATTCTCTGACCAATCCCACGGTGACAATATTCGTAACTACATGTAGGTATATGAATGTATGTTTGTAATTGTAAGTCAGAGTCGGCGACGCCCAACGTTCGGCGTACTACTGACTTGGCTTTGGATATCAGCTATTTTTCTTTTAAATTTTGAAAGGTTTAATCGAAAGATGTCGGTATCTACATTTTTACTAACAGCGTTGTAATGTGCTTGTAGCCTGTTTAAGGGAGAGTTAAGGCCCAGATTACTTTTAGATGACAATCAATTTATTATAACATGAGATGAGGCGTGGTAGATAATTTGAACTTGAACCTAAAAATTAAAAAAATATTATTATAAATAAAGAAGTTAGTTACATAGAACTCATTCATAGATTTATCTATGCCACCTCATCGCTCATAAAAAGTTTTTTGTCAACTTTGGGTTTTTTTTGTAGTAGTAGTAGACTCTTTTGTGTAGAGTACCTATATATATCACAAAACTCACTGTTAAAATCAGTAGATACGTAAAATCGATCGTTAAAGCAAAACCAAATAGGTAAGGCAAATTCTACTACGCTACGGTTAGGCTGCCGGCCGGTAGGTACTTCGCCCACTCTTTACTGTTTGTTTACAAATGAACCTCATGTTTCAAATCAATAAGTACCTAGTAAAAGTTAATAATGCACCTTCATGAACTTTTTGAAGCAATCAGTTAGGCAGGTATTAAGTTATTGATTTAGTTAAGTATTATAAGTACTTAAATATAATTCTTAGTAAAATTCAAATAACGGGGCGCCGTCGCCCGCCAAATTAAATCCGACGAAACGGCGCGGCAAAAGACAAGTCGAAGTCGACAACAAGAAAAAACAATACAAACTCAAAAGATCGAAGATCATGCTATATTGCTATCTTTATCATTATTCAAGTGAGAGAAAAACAAAGAAAATAGACGATGGCCTAAAATCAAGTTCGCCAACACGACGAACGAAAGTTCTTTGTAGTTCCGTTTGACTATTTATTTTTTATGTTGGAAAATATTTCTTATTTAAATATTTTACTTTATTAAGTCCTAAAAGTAACGTAAAAGTAACATTTTGAGTCATGTAACATGGAAGTAACGTGAGAGGGTCAAAAGTAACGTAAAATGTTACAAAAGTAACATTCTGGCAACGCTGGTTATGACTTGTGTCACTCATGTTGTATGACATTCGCTGTCATTTATGCATAAGTGACTATCTCTTTCTCTAACTGCAAGTATAAATAAGTGCATCTCGCTCTCGCAGTATTAGGGTGAAGTTAGCTATAATTTTCTACCACACATTTTTTATTTCATCCGGCAACACTAGAGTCTTGTCTTAAAAATCGACTGGATAGTTAACTGATTGCTAACTGAGCATTGAAAAATCGTATTTTTTTATTCCTTTGTTAAAGTTTCAGTTAAAATAAACTAACGGATAACTAACTGAGATTTTAACTGGGTATTGAAAAATCGGCCCTTAGAGACACAAAAAACACTTTGTTAAACGTTTAGTTGTGCAATATCAGGTGAATAATTGAAAGGGGGTCAATATTTACATCGAAAAATAATAAATTTGTTAAAATTCACGGGAGCAAACTTAGAACAGCTGTTAGCAGAAATGTTGCCACACGAAAAAAACTCAATTGGTATTACAAGCCACTTAAGAAAATGCAAAACCTCGCCATTGGACACTGTTCGAATCATCTTTTATAGATGTAAGAGGCCAATGATCATGATAAAGAAATATGCTCTAAGATGGTTTGCTTTGTTTTGATTCATATTTTGATATTTTATTTGTCTTGATATTGCGTGTTCACAATTAAATAAAGTATAAATCGTTCATGTTTTTTTTTATTTGAAACCTTTCTGACGTTCTATAATATCCTCCCATCATTTTCCTACCGAGGGGCACGGGCACGGGACTCTTTCTGAATAGCGAGAAGGTTTGGCCTTACTTCACGAAGGTCACCCATCCACAAAATGGACACGCCGAATGTTGCTTAACCTTGATGATTGGTTCCCAACCACTTGGCCCTCGCTTCGTCGCCTTTCCGACGTTCTACATTAAATTAATTATCAAAAATTATAAAACCTTATATTAATATGGGTGACATTAGTATCAGTAACTTTTTTCTCCATGGGCCGATTTTCTTGCGGTAACAGTGTAGAGTTATAATAATAATTAGCAAATAAATAAGGCAGGTCTTATCATCCGACGCCACTTGGACCAAGGTCCATACAAAAATGTCCGGTCTACTTTTTTTTGTTGAAAATTCGCTACGGTATACAGGATGTTCATGCAGACGAAGTGGCGGGTAGGCCGCTAGTTTTAAATAAACTTCAAAACGTTTTTGGCGTGTGAGATTCGAACCTGCACTATCTGGTTATAGTCAACCAACACTAGCTTTTGCACGCGGCTTCACTTGCGTTAATGTAGATTTTGTCAATCCTGTTTCTCGATCAATTCAGGAAGCATTCATGTAAATCGGTCAAGACAAGGTCAAAACAGGTAAATTAGTAACTAAAGAAAGAAAAGTGCGCTGACGGAACTGTGCGGTGGCGGCATTATTCAAAGAATACTATTAAATAGACAATTTGAAGGACTTTACTCATTACAACGAGATTCCAAGACACTGAGCTCTTGATCGCAACATAAAACTCAGCCTTTTTAGCACTCGAGTCGTTATTACGCGGCAAGTCGAGTTCTTTTCTGTTTGGAGCCTTCCTTTTTAAAGCTGGGAATAAAATTTTACTTTTGCAGGATATTTTTGTTACCAGAATAGAATGATATCAATTTGGAAATACAATTATTTCTTAATTGACCCAACAGAGATTTAAACATGGGTTCTTAGAGAACTATTGTGCTGACCACACGTCTACGGAGGTCTTCTGTTGGACCAGTCCACAGTTGGATATTTGCACAATTTGCAATAAACTATTTTTGCAAATATCTTTGTTATTGAAATTTTGCATTTACAATGCTATAGATTAAAAGTTTGCATTTACAATGCTATGGATTACCGCTGGCTTGCAGCATAAATCATCTTCTGGGGGTCTCAATAGCTTAGCGGTTAGAGCAGTGGACCGGTAAATCAAAGGTCATGGGTCCCATTCGAGCTTCCCGAGACTGGTTGATATTTTTTTTCTAGTAAACAATTAACCCAAATTTTTGCAAATACAGAAATTTACTCTTACCCTTCTCGTGGCACCACACTGCTGACATACAAAATTACTTGTCAAGCTGTATGGATACTCTATGTCTTGATGGTACAATTGGTAGTGACGGTAATGATCCTTCCTGGATTCTATTATTTCATCACACTGAAAACAAAAAAATATTTGTAAGTGGAGCTTAGGCAATAGGCATGGATTTCTTGACTGAAAATCTTATTTTGCTATAGTAATTGGTAAATTGGCAAAAAAACAACTAGTCTATCAGTCTCACCCAGAGGTCCTGGGTAGTAGATTGTATTGTTGGTTAATGGTAGTTGTTGTTTGTTGTTGTCGGGGTCTGCATATATCTTTGTCGTCAGCGAACATATTGACTTTACAATGCAAGTGTTTTGGTAGATTTTGATCTACTCGCTTCTCACTTTTGAGCGAAAACAATATAATATTGTAATGGCCCTAGGATAGAGCCTTGAGAAACACCACTTAGTATGTCTCTTTGATCTGAAAGAGGGTCCTAGGTTCAATTCCAAAGTCAGGACAGTTTAGAAATAACTGTTTTTCTTGGATCTGGGTGTTACATACATAATTAACTGTTAAAAATCACAAGAAAATAATGTTGCCCTACTCTGAAATCTTAGGCACGCCACGCCTCTATGTACTATCAACAAAATCTGCCTTATACCACCTTAAGGGCTATTTTCATTTGCATTTGTCCTGTCCCGACATCCTTTTTAAACTTTTGCTACAACATCCCTCTATTAACTCTAAAATCATAAAATTGTGAAGACAGTCAAGATGTTAAAAAGGGACATTTTATTTGTTGTTATCAACCACCAAAATGTCGTTATCAAAAACCAAAGGCGGAATGGGGTATGGC
This sequence comes from Scoparia ambigualis, assembly GCA_963921215.1. Taxonomy (NCBI): domain Eukaryota; kingdom Metazoa; phylum Arthropoda; class Insecta; order Lepidoptera; family Crambidae; genus Scoparia; species Scoparia ambigualis. Next base: position 5,707,738 of record OY992504.1, read on the forward strand.
CACCATATGCCAACAATTTCTTTCTTTTAAAATAAACGGTTTGTCGTCATTGGTCAATGTTAAACAAAGGACGGGACGAACTACGGTCATCTTGTGAAAGCATTTTTTGTTAATGGTACTGCATCGGTTTTGTTGATAGTACAGTTAATAGCTTATAGAGTTCACACAATGAAACTTTGCAGCAATTGCCTCCTTCATTTTATCGGCTTGCCCCCCCCCCCTCCCCCCCTTTTGCGACGCTCTTGGCCTTCTTGTCTGTTACGTGATAGTTTGCCCCTTGTCTAGGCGGGGGCAGAAGAGAAGAGCGAGCGTTTCCCGGCTGAGAAAGGAAACTGAGATTTTGTCACTAGTGCGTCTTGCTTTGAGGTTAAAATATTTATCTTACCTCTTCACATTCCATTGGGAATTTCCTGTAGTCTTTTCTCGCAGTGCGTCCCGCGTAAGTAACAAATTCATTTGAACTTCCACTTGATTCACTGTCACATTCAGGATCATAGTTTCCGTCTTCTTCGCTTTTCTGCAGTTTTGGTTTTGTCATATTAATTAATTTTTTAATTTTGTTTTCCTATTTAGAAGACTTACTTCTTCATTACATTTTCATCACTTAACAACAACAACACTCAATAGGGGATCCTCTTATCGACAATGTCAACAACAAAACAAACAACGAGAAAAAACAACACGCTAAACCTGTCAAATATTTTTTTTGGTGGATTAAGCAAATGTTCGACGGCAAAAGGATCTGTCTAGGACAGCCAAACCTCAGAACAATAACTAAATTATTGTTCCGAGAGCCAAACCTTCAATAATTTGACGACACAAGACTTGTGATGTGATTGACATTATTGCTACTCCAAATGAAGAGTACACAAGCTCAATACGAAATTGCCGAGATTCATGTACATCTTTATGTATTAAGTCCATGCTTATAGTATGTTATTCAATAGTATGATGATTTATCCTGATAAAATGACGTTTTAAGCATTACAAGTGTTGGGTTCAGTTTGAGTCACTAAGCACAGGTCACTAGTAATAAAACATTGGGTAGAAAATATTATATTTTATTAAATAAATTAAACATTTATGTACCTACGTAATTATAAATCTCAACTAATGTCGTATTTTTTTATCACCATTTTTCACCATCAAGCCTTTTTGTTGGTACAGTCGAGGAAGTTCCCGGTCGACCGCTTTTCGGCGATATTCGCTTGAACGCTATCTACGTGCACGCTAGGTACTTTAAAGGCTCGTGTCCACTAGGCGGATCGGGCCGGGGCGCATCGCAACGCAAAAATCCGCCTGCCTGTGTTTATTATGAAATAGCGTCCACTAGCGGCGGGTCGGGGCGGGGCGGGTCGCAGCGTGATAGTGAGTCGTTGCGGCCCGTACCGACCCGCCCCGGCCCGATTCGCCGCTAATGGACGCCTACCTTAAACGTACGCGCGGCCGGAATAGAGCGCAAGTTAATATCGCCAAAATGTAGTGTACCAGGAACTTCCTGCACACTGCTGCACATACTCAACATATTTTACCCACGATGACCAAAGATGGTATAATGCGTTTGGGTTTAGAAAGCTTAGCTAGTTCTTCAGCTCTAACAACTGATAGCTCTGAAAACTTAAATAAGGTAAGTAATTATATTTTTAACAGTGTATAAAAATATAAGAGACAGGACAGAGATTGACAGACAGAAAAAAATATCTTCCTTTAAAACATATACAAATACAGACCGCGATTACTTTATCCTTTCTTGATATTTCACTTTCAAATACCTAGTTGACGGATCTTGAGTCTCTACACAGCAAGACATAATGTTATACACAACTGAACATATCGTAGACAAAAGTAAAGAAATAAAAATATCAAATGTGTTAAAGCAATTGGTTGGTTTTCCTTTTTCAAGTTTACGCTTAAATGTACAATCTTACAACTAAAATATATCAAAAAAATCACCTATAACCATACATTAGCTAGCACCTTTAGTCAACACAATACAAGTACTTATTTATGCAACTTAAAAACTAAACAACTAAAAAAATCGTTAACTGTAAAGATAACCGTAGGTCCTGGAATTCCCAGGCCGGCGAAGCTGAGGAGTTTTACGAACCCATTCCCCCTTACAGCTAAAAAAAAAGACGCCCTGAATGGATAATAGAAAAAAAAATATGGACAATTCTTTTGAAAAGTGCAGATTCAGTCTTATTGAATAAATATAAATAAGGTAAATATCGAATACGTATATATTAAAGAAAGTTTATCACTTTTAAAAACAATCGCATTTCACTTTGTTTATGCAAAGAAAACGTTAAAACAATTGTGTTTTTTTATACTTGATGTCAGTAATATTATTTAACCGTTTCCCAGGTAGGTATGGTTCGGATTTGTTAAGGGTCTTTTCACAGTCTGTATAGGCTACTATTCCTTTTAGATAAAAAGTTTAAAGCCAATGTAGCAATACTTTATTATGTGTAATTGCATAAATAAGTCATATTGTGAATCCTCCATGTTTTATTAGCAAAGCATGTACACATCTCGTTTATCAAATGTTTACTTATAATAATTATAACCCTGTAATAATGCTTATATTTATTTATTTTTAAATTGTCATTTTCGCTGAATATTTTTGTGCTTACAACTATTTTGATTTATGACCGTGTCTTATGGGTAAGGGTCCAATATATTTAGTAGTTAAAGAAAGATAAACAAAGCCCTAACATAGGCGGCTCGGCAGTTAAGTATATAATACTAAAACTGTATTTTTGTTTTTCTTCGTATATTTTTGGATTTTATTCTTTAAAACCTTTTTTGATTTGATTTGATAATAACGAATGGTAAATAAAAATACTGGGCTCTCTGCTGTTACAGAGTACATACGCCAGCATGTCAACCTACCCAAACTGTCAAACATTTCTAATCGATAATGATCCTTATACCCAAACCATAAAGTAAAAAAAATATTGACGATGTCTGACATTTCGTTGGAAGGTTAACCCGCTGGCGTCTGTACCTTTGATTAACGCCAGAAATTAATAACGTACTAAGATAGTTTAGTTTTCTAAATATTTTTTTTTGACATAAGTTCCATACAGATTATGTCAGATTTCTCACTCTAATAGGATAATAAATTATGTCTAATTTCTCACTCTGATCATCATCATCATCATCATCAGTGTGAGGCCAGCAGTGGGACGTTTATAGACATAAACGTCCCACTGCTGGCCTCCCACTTGAACAATACACGTGAGGATATTGGGCCATAACCCACCGCGCAGTCCCAATGCGGGTTGGTGGGTTTTTTAACTACAGCCATCTTACGACAACAACCGGGACGAACGGCTTAACGTGCCTTCCGAAGCACGGAGGAGCTCGAGATTATTTAATGGTCACCCATCAGGCGGCACGGCATTGCAAAAGTTGCTTAGCGGGCAAGAACGCAAGCCGAACGCGCTAGCCGCTGCGCCATCGAGCATTCTGACAGGAAAACTAATTAATTTCGGGCGTGAATCAAATGAGTTTTTGGTTTAAAAGGGCAGTGATTATAGTTTCCCCTGCATGAAGGGCTTGAGGTACTGGTGGAAGCTGCGGTTGACGGGCTCCTGGTTGAGGGGGCTCTTCAGCGCCTCCGCCATCAGGCGCTCGTACACGCGCCCGTCGTACGCGCCCAGCGCCGAATGGAGAATCTAGCGGTTAACCTTCATTAGTTTATGAACGAAACTGTTCGAATTTGCTAGCAGCGGAAAAATCGTTACATACAGGGGTAATTTAGGACCCCCCGCCAAATTTTTTCACGTGATCCTATAGCAGCAGTACAACAAAAAAATGAATTAAAAAAACATTTTTTTACTTTTTTGTCTCAACTTTTCCTTAAGAAAATTAAAATTATTGTCACCTAGCGCGCGGCCTATCGCGGTTATCAAAGTGCATGCGCGTGACCGCTATTATTCACCCCGTGCACCAATCACAGCGTGCCGTCGCGTCGCTTTGACCGCGAGGGTGAGCGCACGCACCTAGAACTATAGGATATAAAAAGCAAGCAAAAAATTGTAATAAAAAAAACATTATTTTTACGAAGTTTTTTTTATACTTATTACTTTTTTTTATAGTTCTCGTCGACCACTTTTCGTTGATATTTTTTGCGCTCCATTCTTGCCGCGTGTACGGACGTACGTACAGTCACGTACGTACGTACAGTCAATGATATTCTAATAAAAAAAGGTAGATAGGTTATGTCAGTACTAATGTGATGTCAATAATAGACCAAAGCTCGTACGAAAGTGTGAGCAAGATAGCATGAAAACTAGCTATAGCGTAAACGAGACAGATAATGTTGTTGGTGGCCTAAAGTAAGCCAATTAGCATAGTTTTCTATTGCCAGTTTTTGGCACATGTAACGCATCTACCTCTTTTTATTGTAACATCATATTGTATCGTAGATAGTGTGCAAGCGAATATCGCCCAAAAGTGGTTACCGAGAACTTCCTCGACTGAACATACATACGTCACGACTATCCCCCAAAGGGTTAGTCAGAGATTAGGCAATGGGGTCCGCAAATGCACTCCACTGCCACAGTTCACGTTTCACCAAAACAACTGCACATGTCCTCAGCGAGACAGGTGGTGAGCCCGTTCCATGTTGTATGATGTAAGTGCTATCTTCAGTCCGTTAGTCGACTTTTACGACACCCAAGGGAAGAGATGGAACGGTAGTATTGTATTAAAGAGCCGACACCACGAAGCTCCATTTGTTATATTGTAGTGGAGCGTGCCACGTCATCATGACTCAATAAGATACAACTGTTTTGTTATAAAGTAAATACGTGCTAAACATGTGAACAGGGGAAACGTATGATCGAATACTTAGAACTATCAGTTAATACTTTCCTTTGTTCTATGAGACTATAAAAACCCTGTTTTCCTCTCAATAAATGATCACTCAAGAATCGCCATCCGTTGTGTTATTACATCGCCCGACGCCCCACATTGCAATATGGTATCATCGAACATCTAAAGTCTAAACACTACATACACAATCCAACATGAAATACCTACGTTTTAAAAAGTGGTTACACTCTATACAATTTTGTATTCGAATAATCACAACAAATTTTGATACTAGATCCTAATTTGGACGGCAATGTCAAATGACAACTGAGAGCAATCCAATGCTCTTTCTCCCTCTTGGTTGGAGAATTAGTTCGAGGCGTCACTTTGAGAGCGCTAATGCTGCATCTAGTGTTTGGATAATCGATGTGTCATCATCACCAGCCAGAGGACGTCCACTGCTGGACAAAGGCCTCCCCCAAGGATTTTTTTTCTTTTTTTTATCTACAACTGGTAAGCGCTTGGCCTTCATCTCACCTGACGGTAAGTGACGATAAGGCCGAAGGTGGAAGCGCGCTTCACCCGGAATCCCCAACCACTGAGGAACTGGCTATCTCATCTCTAAAGCTATAAATAAATTAGTACGTATAGATATTTGGTTATAAAGTATGCACTGACCTCGTCCCGTATATCAAACGCGTCGACCAACCCGACGGCGGCGGGGCGCAGGCGCGCCAGCAGCGCCTCGTAGCGCGCCTGCAGCTGCGAGATGTCGCGCTCCGATATCGACGTGAACTGCGAAGCGCAGTAAAACGACATTTGCATACACACATCAAGTAAATGACGATATTTAAATGGCAGGTAAACGCAACGGCTACCTACTTAATCTTTTTATCTGCGCACATAATTTTTTACATCACTAAGTAACGTCAATTGACATCATTTAAAAAAAAATATTATTTATTGGATAAAATGTTTACTAGACAAAAATCAACCAGTCTCAGGAAGCTCGAGTGGGATTCGAACCCACGACCGTAGCAGCGTAAATCAAACTACTAGGAAAAATTCAACGAGTCTTCTGGGGTCTCGGTAGCTCAGCGGTTAGAGCAGTGGACCGGCAATCCAAAGGTCGTGGGTTCGAATCGCACTCGAGCTTCCTGAGACTGGTTGATTTTTTTCTAGTAAACATTTTATCCTATATAGCATTGTGAATACAAAATTTCAACAATAAAGAAATTATTTATTATTCTTTATTTATTTAATTTGTACGGCACAAACTCGTAAATACCGGGCGAACGAAAGGTCACGTGTCAATGCAAGTACATTGACCCGCCCGGCCGCTTGGTATCGTAATGTGTTAGAGTTCAATTTCGCGGTCCCGGTCGATTTACCATGATCAATGGTATTTTTGTTGATATGTTTGATCAATTTTAGTTTCTTTCTTATTCACTATAAAAAATTAAAATTAAATCTGTAGCTCTAGATAAGTTACTCTATAATTTAAAAATATTAGTGCACTGAAAAAAAAATTGTCCTGTATGTATTTGTTAATAATATCAACTCTTACAAAAGACTCATACATAACATAGCAGCAGTTAAATTTTCGCTATTATACAAAAAAAATATCAAAAAATACATACAATACATGACAGCACATTAACATTTGAGAACGGTTGACTGATTTGGCAATTTTACTTTTCGATGGTGTTCGTTCGTCATCAAAACACAGTTATTAAAAAATAATTTACGGTATTTGGTTATTCATATAAGTTGGCATTGGCGCCATAGTAACTTTTGTTTAGCTCAAAAATACTTATTTAACGATGTACCTATATTACATGTAGCTATTGGAGAGTGGGCCCAAAATTAGCATCCTCCTATCTACTAGGAGTAGGCGTCTTTGGATTTGAATGCCAAAGACGTCTTTTCAACAACTACGTCATCAAACTGTTGATGACTGATTTTACATAAATACATATATAGATATACTGATATTTAATACTAAGCGCCATGGTGGTCACCGGTGACCGACAAACAATTAAATTTCAATTGTGTCAGGTTTTGTGGCAGCGCGATGGCGCAGCGGCAAGCGCGTTCGGATTGCGATTTAGTCCGGATTGATGACCACTTAAAAAATATCTCGAGCTGCTTCGTGCTTCGGAAGGCCGTTGGTCCCGGTTGTCATCGAAACATAGCAGTCGTTCAAACCCACCAAGCCGCATTGGGCCAGCGTGGTGCGTTATGACCCAACCTGCCCATTTGATGTTGTCCATGTGGAGAGGCCTGTGCCCAGAAGTGGGACGTTTATACGCTGATGATATGATTTGATGGATAATGTCCTTAGGGCATTTTCCAATTTGTTTTGACGCTATAAAAGAAAGGGAGAAAAAAAATGCCCTTGCTGAGTTTATTGCCGGTTCTTCTCAGCTACCGCCCCATAAATAGACATACGAAACGATGGCATAGCGACTTTCATAAGTGCTCAATAAAATTATTGTATCTTTATTATTGAAATTTTTGCATTCACAATGCTATATAAATATAGGACAAAATGTTAACTAGAAAATAAAATATACAAATACGTCTTTATCGATTGTTAAAAACTTGCAATAGTATTTCTTTCGACTGTGAGGGTAGACTTCACAGTGACGTAATACCGCTGGCTTGCAGCGTAAATCACAACTACTAGAAAAAATTCAACGTGTCTTCTGTTAGAGCAGTGGACCGGCAATCCAAAGGTCATGGTTTCGAATCCCATTCGAGCTTCCCTGAGACTGGTTCTTTTTTTCTAGTAAACATTGTATCCTATAAAATTATTGTAGGCTAAACTGAATAGTTAGTTTCGAATTTGAAATTGTGAGGAGTTTTATAGTTCGTAACTCACCCTGAGCAGATCTCCGACCTTCTGCAGCGCCCAGTAGGCGATGTACAAGTCCACCAGTTCCATCAGTACTTTGCGCACGGGCGGCGACGCGTCCGCCACCATCACTTTAGTCTCCTCGAAGTAGCTGGACAGGATGATCGCGCGGCAGTGAGCCTGTTGAGAAAATGTTAGAAAGCATATTATTGTAATGTAATCGAAGTTAGGTTAGAAGCGTAGGAACCGTGTCGCGTAAAGGTTGCTTCACACGGGTAAGTGTTAGGGGCCGTCCATTAATCACGTGAGGCTCGAAAGAGGGGGAGGGGGTTCGGCAAAAATCACGAAATATCACAAGGGGGGAGGGGGGGTGTAGTAAGATATCACGTGTATTTATTTTTTCATCAAACGCGCAATTTCTAAACCGAAAGCGGCGTGTAGTGTGCCTTGACTCGCCGTTGAAGATAAAAAAACAACCTGTAACCTTTCTGTTTCTTAATTTGCTAGAATATAATTCGATTATACTTTTTAGAGATAATATTTTAAAAATTTTAAGTTTCTTTTTACTTACTAAAAATACACGTGATTTTGGGGGGGGGGGGGATATTTATAAACCTCACCACGTATCACCAAGGGGAGGAGGGGTTAAAAAAATACTAAAAAAAAATCATGTGATTAATGGACGGCCCCTTATAATGCCGAATTTCATAAGACCTATGAACGGAAGGCCGAATATTAAAATGCCTAAAGTTCAAATTCCCGAAAGTTCCAAATCCCGAAAGTTCAAAATCCCGAAAGTTCAAATCCCGAATGTTCAAAATCCCGAAGATTTATATACCTACAGTTTATATGCCGAAGTTAAAAATCCCGAAAGATAGATTAACCATGTTTTTACAATATAACCTTAAATTTCTAACCTATCTCGTGACTTACAGGAGTTGGGCAGCTAGAATTTCTGTTGTCTAATAAAAAAAAATAACCTCGAAATTAAAGACGGATCACGTGATCTACAGGAGTAGGGCAGCTACTATTTCTGTTGACTAATAAAAAAACATAACCCCGAAATTAGGTCTTATAAAATTCGATATTTTGAATTTTCGGGATTATGAACTTTCGGTTATATGAACTTACGATTATTTGAAAATTGAGTTTCGGTATAGGTATTTCATACATTCGGTATTTTGATTTTCGATGTTTTAAACGTAGGGATTTTAGTTGTAGGTATTATGAATATTCGGGATTATAATACGTTCCGTTAGTTCCAACACAGTACCGGTGCGAAATATTCTTTCATACATTCTCTATGAACGTTGTCGAAACGAATACGTCCGCGACACTGACACTGAGAGCACTATCACTGATAAGTGGGGATGCGTTCATAGAGAATGTATGAAAAGGACTGTGACTAGGGCATCGAACCCGGGTTTACCTGACCCGAAAAAACTCGGGTATTTCGGGTTTTCTGGGTCGTAAGAAAACCCGGGTTTGCTAAATCAAAAACCGGGTTTTCGGGTTTTTCGAGCTTTTATACAATCGTTTTCTTGTCGGTAATTATTTGTATCATAAGTATATTTACGCCTTTTCGAAATGATCTTTTTGTTTTTGTATTGCATCTCGATTTTTTGATTGAACACGGTCAAAAATACCTAAGTCCTTTGTATCTCACTACATACAAACCTTTGTATGTGATCAAAGATACAAACAAGTTAGTGAAGTTTACTTCTCTCTTAACTTTTTTGCACTAGGTACTAATAATTTCTGCTTGACCTAATTTACTAGTTGTTTTTTTGTGCGAAAAAGATTAAATTAATAAAGCAAGTTGCACGTTATTCGTGCGTTTGACTCAGATCAGAAATGACATAAACGAAATGAAAGATGGAGGCAAGATGCGTCGTCGCGTTGTTGACACGCAACGGGAGCGGTGAGCTGCGAGTGACTCCCCCGCCATTTTGTTTCGTCAGTCCTTCTCCCTCTCTTCAGAACTCTCCTTTACCCATTTCAGTGGACCTCAGCATTCTTGGCATGGACATCGGCCAGAAACTGAATCCAAAATGTTACATCGAGAGTGTTATTTTAACTGCCTCCCGTAAGTTGGGTATTCTCAATAAGGTGAGGTGGTTTTTCACTCCCGAGCAGCGCTGTTTGCTGTACAAGACTCAGGTGCGATGGAGTATGGCCCCGCTAAATGCACTTGATAGACTGCAAAGGCGAGCGGTACGCATTATTGGAGATGCTGAGGTAACAGCCTCTTTTGAGGACCTCCAGCTGCGTAGAGACATTGCTTTCCGTCAGTGTCTTTTACCGAAATTACTACGCAGAGTGTTCTGAAGAACTTTATGATCTAATCCCGCCCTCTCCTTTCCTGTCCCGGACTACACGTGCTGGTCTTAGGAACCACCATCATACTGTGCAGACTATCAGCACTGGTACCAAAAAATTGGCAAGTCATTCCTCTGTAAGACCGTTCGGCTAGACGCATGTGTTTGCCAGCTCCTATAGTTCCGGGTCTTTTAAGCGGGGCGTGAAACGGCATTTATGCAGGCCGTCATCATGAATGGGTGCGCTTGTTACCGTGCTTGTTCCACGGTGAGGAGCGCTTTGTTATTTTGGACTGCATCGGCTGCTTACCATCAGGCAGGATGCAGTCACTATGACGTTTCACATAAAAAAAATCTGCCTTCTTACGCGTTAGTTAGCCACTAGACGAATTTATTGTTAATGTTAAAAAAAAGTTTAATTAAAGTTAAAATAAGTTTTATAATAGTCTTAAGCAGATTTTTAGTTAAGAGAAAAACTGATTATTACTTACTTAAATAATTTTTTTTATTCTGATTCCAATCTGACTTCATACGAGTAAGTTAGCTACTAAAACGAATTTATTGTTAATGTTAATAAAAGAGTTTAATAATTTAAAGATATTTCTATGTAAGTATCAAAAATAGTCTTCAGCATATTATAATTATAAGCAGTATAAGAACTGACTATTACCAAAAGACTAAATTAATATAAATAATTTGATCTGCGTGGGTCTGTGATCAAAAATAATTACTAGCTAGATAAATACTAGATATTTCTCTATTTTATATATTATGTTTTAAACAAATACTTATTGTCTAAAAGACTTTTTAATACCCATTAAAATATTTTTGTGATTTTGAAAGTACTTACTGTTTAATTGATATGAATCCTTCCCTTGTTACCTACCTACCTACTCGTATTGACTTAGCAAATCCATACTAAAATACAGTTTCCTCATATTTAAAAAAATATCCAAAAGACCGAAAAAGCTCGAAAAACCCGGGTACCCGGGTTTTGACTACCGAAAAACCCGAAACCCGGGTTTTTAAAAAGTGGACCGGGTTTCGATGCCCTAACTATGACGGTACTGTGTCGGAACTGTGACTTCACTGTTATGTGTGAAGCAACCTTAATGGCTCATTAAAATAATACTACCACCTCCTCTCTTCCTTTGGGTGTCGTAAAAGGCGACTAACGGATTGAAGACTGCACATACATCCAAAAGCATAGAGCGGCGATGGGCTCACCACATGTGCAGTTGTAACTTGGTGAAACGTGAACTATGGCAGTGCTTCTGCGGTCCACATTGCTTAGTCTCTGACTAACCCCTTTGGGGATAATAAAGTCAAAGTCAAAAGATATTTATTCAATAAACTCAATTAATAAGTACTTATAATCGTCCAAATCTTTTTTAACCTACCACCCATTCAGGACATCGTTTTTAACTGTGGCAAAGAACGGGCGCAAGAAACCACAGCGCACAGAAGCAACGACATTTACAAAAAAATATATATGTCGTTACCAGGTCATGAGATACAAAATATGAATTTGAATGTTAATTATGTAAATGGTACTCCATATAAATTAATTATAGACAATTAGAAATAGCTGTTTAAGTACTTGGAGCATTTCAGACCTAAGCTGTTTTGTCATCTGTGTAATCTGACACTTTATAATAAGCTTTTTTATCAAACTTTTCTTTGATTTTCAGAAATTAGATCTTGAATTTATCAAGATCTAATTTCTGAACATCATTTGGTACTTTGTTGTAAAATCGTACACACAGACCCTTAAAAGAATTAAAATGTATAAAGAGAACGCCCATTTATTTCAAGAATATAGCAAAGGCAAAGGTATACCTCTGAGGCCTGCGTGAGCTGCACGGAGGTATGGTTCCAGGCGTCCTCGTACGCCATGCCCGCCTGCTGCCGCTTCTCGATGTTGGTCACGCACAAGCCTATCTTGCTGTAAAACACATTCCATACCTATTTATAGTCAAAATAAATGATTATTTCATTACAAAAAGGGTGCATGAGGCATGAGCGAATGGGATAGTTGGAAGGGGAAGAGATGTCTTTGGGAAGAGATGTTCTTGCTAAAGGTCTGGCGCCCTACTGTCACCTCTTACAGCAATTTTACTTTAATCTTACTATGCTTAATTCGTATGGGAATATTCATAGCAAGACTAAAAGTAATAAAGTAATAAGTGGTATTCAAAATCGAGTTTTATTAATTAAGTGTTCGTGAACGTCCATGAAGGAGAATGGTTCGCTGGATGCGGAGAACCGAAGACTGGGCTCAGTGGCGCGCCTTGGGAGAGGCCTATGTCCAGCAGTGGACTGCCGTGAGCTGATGATGATGATGATGAACGTCCATGTGTGTTGGCAAATAAAACCAAAATAATGCAACATCACTTTTTAAATTCTCTCAAGTATACCGCGTGAGATCTCAGTCAAGTCCCACATCTTTACTGACACTCAACGGGTTTGGGGGAATATTATTTACCATTAAACATTTTTTTCTTTTTAATTCTACAACGGGTAAGCGCTTGGCCTCCATCTCACCTGATGGTAAGTGACGATAAGGCCGAAGGTGGAAGCGCGCTTCACCCGGAATCCTCAACCACTGAGGATTCCGGGTGAATTTTCAAATGATACCCCCAGCAAATGAACCTACCACAAAATGTCGAATTTCTGAACTTTATGGTCAGGTTCTACGAGTCGATATCGACTGGAGGAATTTTACACTTTTGAATACGGTTGATCTGCTAGCGTGTGTACTATTAACAAAATCTGCCGTATACCGCCTAAAGGGCTATTTGCATTTGTCCTGTACCAACATCCTTTTTAAACTTTTGCCACAACATCCTTCTATTAATTAAAAAAACAAAAAATGGTGAAGACAGTCAAGATGTTAAAAATTCGACGTTTTGTTTGTCGTTAAGAGGAAACACTACGTCGACACATAAAAACGACGTTTCGTAGTCCCCTGTTTCCTCCTTCAGAACTGGACCAATTTTTATTACTTTTTCAGCATCGGTTAAAGAAAGAGATTTTCTATTTCTGTATGTTTGATTTATTTTAAACCAGCCACTTAATGTTTCTGAAGACGCCTTAAAACGGAGTGATTTCGCAAAATTTTGAAGGCTCCTATAAATGACTTAATGCAAAAAAATCAAACATGCATACACAGAAAATCTCTTTCTTTAACCGATGCTGAAAAATTAATAAAAATTGGTCTAGTTCTGAAGGAGGAAACGGGACTACAAAACGTCGTTTTTCTGTGTATTGTATAAGAATTTTGCATGCCACGTCGACGTAGTGTTTTCTCTTAATGAATGGAAACAAAAGGTGGAACGTGAGCGTCAAGTTAGCAGCCTCACCACGGGATTAGATGGTTTTGACTACGTCAAAAAATTGTGTATAAATAGTGATAAATAGTGACGTATAGCATATAAATAGTGATACTATGGTTCAAAGGATATTTGAGTATCTTGGTGAGGCTGCTTAACTTGACGTCAAGTTAGCATGAACCTTAAGAAATACAGTTCGGATCAATGTGATTTATATGTCAAAAAACTGTGCATAAATAGTGAATCGTAGACGCAAAATTTCAATAATAGTACTCCAATACAAGCCGAGATATTACGGTCTCTAAGTGGGCTGCTAACTTGACTTTTCATGCGATGGCGATTCCAGAGAAACGGGTTGAAGTTTTAAACAAATAAATACATGAAAAAATTGTGTGTGAAATTGTGAATCTTACGATATCAATAAAAAAAGAATTTTTCTTTTTAATAAACGGTTCGACGTCATTGGTCAATGTTAAACAAAGGGCGGGACGAACTGTGGTCATTAGGTGCACGCAATTTTTAATAAAAAATGGTACTTCATCGGTTTTGTTTATAGTAAGAACTACAATAAGCAAAGAAAATGATACGTGCTAATCGCACTAAGCCAGCATTTATGAAAAAGAAAAAACATATAGGATAAAATGTTTACTAGAAAAAAATCAACCAGTCTCAGGAAGCTCGAATGGGATTCGAACCCACGACCGACCTTTGGATTGCCGGTCCACTGCTCTAGTAAACATTTTATCCTATATTTATATAGCATTGTGAATGCAAAATTTCAATACTTAATAAAGAAATTCAACCGCCTCGTGGTCTAGTGGCTAAGCCACCGGTTTCAGACCCAGAGGTCCCGGGTTCGATTCCCAGCAGGGGGTACATCTTTGTGTGCTCGGTTTGGTTGGTGATAGGGCTGTTAAGTCCGCCTGGCTAGCTACCACCATCTTATCTAAGTCTGTCGCCATAACAACGATGTTTATAGCATTGTTGTGTTCCGTACAGTTTGAGATAAGATAGCCAGTTCCTCAGTGCTTGAGGATTCCGGGTTCGTGCGCTTCCACCTTCGGCCTTATCGTCACTTACCATCAGCCCCGTTACTCTTGAAACCGATCGCTATTGGATCGGATTGGTATTGTGAATTTTCGTACTCCTAAGTTACGACACCAGAGCTGATATGGATTCATATTGCGTGGATATTGAGTAAAAAAAAAATTCAAAACTCAATGCCAAATTAGTTCACCCAATATGAATCCAAATTAGCGCTGGTGTCGTAACTTAAAAATATGAAAATTCACAATACCAATCCGATCCAATAACGATCGGTTTCAAGAGTAAGGGGGCAGGTGAGATGAAGGCCAAGCGCTTACCCGTTGCCAATAAAAAAATAAAAAAAAATTGGTTGCCTGTAAAGTCGGTATACGGACGAAAGTTTTACGTGACAACGACTTTGAGTGGTAAAATAATTTTAATGTGAATATTCATTCGTATAGTAGGAAGAAGGATGAAATAATAGTAACAATTTAAAACATTTATTTATACAACGCGTGCCTTTCACTTTTTATGTCTGTCTCTCTCGCTCTTAGGCGGGCTAACCATGCCCGAGTGGAAGGGACGCGTGCCTCTCACTCGCTCTCATTGTGAGCGCATAACGTGAGCGGAGCGTAACGCAGTTTCTTGAAGTGTCACCCGGCAAACCAATTTATAAGACGTTGTCACGTCAAAAAAAAAAAGTGTCGTGACTGACCTGGCGGCGACTTGCTGGAAAGCCTGTATGACACCCTCCGCGGAGCTGTCCCAGGGCGCGTCGGTGCGGGCGCGCCGCAGGTACGCCACCGTGGGGGGCGCCGCGCCGCCCAGCGCCTGCTGCCACGCCTTCACCAGGTACCTAACGGGGTACTCGGTTAAAAACAGGAAGCCCACACCGCACTACACGCTTGCTAAACAATCTTCATCCAACTATTTACTTATTGAAATAATAATTTGGTAGGTACTTACGTAACTACTTACGAAACACAGACAAGAAACAGCAATGAAACCAACGTGTGAATTAGGCAGTTGTCCCACCAACGGCGAGTAAACGACTAACTATCGGCTATTATCTCGCTCAAGAAACGTACAATAGATGTACATTCCGTGTAAACAAAAGAGATGCACATACAAATAGTTAATCGCTGACTGTTCACACTGCCGGCGAGGACTCACTCCACTAGTTCGTCGCTGAGCGACAAAAGCTATCAAAGATAATTCTCGCTTAGCGATACTTATACTTGTTCAGCGACCAGAACTCACGCCGAGAGACCAACCAGCGCCAGCGGCGCTTATGCCCGATTTACACGTATTAAGTAGTTTAGTAGTTAACTAAATTTTAACTAAATTTTAAGTGATTAATTGCATGTAAACACACAATTTCGTAGATAAGTCACTTAAAATTAAGTTAAAATTTAGTTAACTACTAAATTACTTAATACGTGTAAATCGGGCATTATAGCCCAGCGACAAAACTATCAAAACTACACACTCGCTTTCCGCTGCTCGCCAACTCGTTTCTAGTTCTAGCTCGACTCGCTTCTCGTTCATCGTCAGCGGTGGGACAACTGCCTTAGGCATCGTTTATTGCGTATATAAAATATGTTTGCACAATAATATTACCAAATAATCTCATTTTCGTTTAGTTTGGTGATAACGTGTAAAAATACATCCTTTACGCCACCGTGGGGGGCGCCGCGCCGCCCAGAGCCTGCTGCCACGCCTTCACCAGCTATCCTATCGGCTAAAAAAATATGAATATGGACATGGGCTTCATTTGACATTTGAAGCCCATAGTATGCCCTCAAAAGGACAAAATATGGACTTCAAATGTCAAATTAAGCCCATGTCCATATCCATATTTTTTAGCCGATAGGCCCGCAGGTACCTAACGGGGCACTTGCTTAAAAAATAGGAAGGCACGCCACCCAATGTGTGCACCTTATGGATTTGCTACATGCTACGTTTTAATCTCCAATCCAACAACTCGTTTGAAATAGATATACCTAGTCGGTGCTAGATAAACGTGCATAAAAGGTCACCGCTACGCCTGTACTACTACACGCCGAAACAGGACTGCGTCGAACCGAAATATAAGCCGTAGCGATAGAATTCTGTGTCAACAAACGTATCTTGATACGAGACAAAATGGCGGGCAAGTGTCTCACCACGCGCAAGTGTTTGCCCGCGTAACTTATAATTTATTGTTTTTTAGGATGAAAGTTGAAGAATAATAAATCATAATGAATTGTTAACTTAAGTTAACACTGCCTCCTCACTGAAACTGTCCTACCCTTAGTACATAGAAAACAAATAAATCTGGGAAGTCGCGTACCGATTTTATTCAAATGAAAGGCTCATAGTGACATCTAGTGGTTCGTGTTTATTCTGCAAAAAGCTATTTGACAGTACGGTCAAAGATTAGTATTGCCAAAATGGCAACCAACGTTCGAGACATGGTAAATAAAATCATTTGGAATCATACAAATATTGCAACAAGAAGATATCCTCATTGTATTTTTCAAATGTAAGTTTCGTATGAAAGAACCTTATTTTCAAGAATTTCACATGAATGTAGTATTTATTTCTAGTTAAAGTTTTATGTCCTGTATACAGAAATCATGCAGAGTACTGATATAATTTTAATTATTTTATGTCCTTGATTTAGGAACCTTGCAGTGAATGACTTTCTTATTTTTTTATTGTTGTAGCCCTGTCTGAGATGGACATCCTAGATTTTCTTAACAAATCCGATGCTCAACTAAGCGAAGATGAAGACAGCTCATATGAATCTTCATATGAAGAACCACCAGAAACCACCAATGGACCATCAAAGGTCTGGTTCATTTGAACCAATAATTCGGAGACTGATCCAGAGTCTGAGCCTTCGCCACCTGCCAGTCCTGCTATATCCAGTACTTCATTAGTGCCCCGACCCACTGGCAGAGACTTGCGGCGAGGAAGGGGCTCTCTTGATCTTCGTAGATCAGCACTGTCTGACCGGAGGCTACTACCGGCATCAAGAACCCAACCTAATGTTGTACCTAGTTGAGATTCGTAAGATTACAGTTGAGACTAATTTTATAGTCAATGTTGTAATAGTTATTGTTTTCTGAGGTTTAAGCGAGCACTACACATTGAAATGAAACACTTTTTACGGATTAACTCGCGTTTAATTTACTATTTACATAGTTTTTATATTATCCTGACGTTTCGAACCCTTTACAGGGTCCGTGGTCACAGGGAGACTAAACGCGAGTTAATCCGTAAAAAGTGTTTCATTTCAATTGTAATAGTTATTTTTAAAAAACACGACTGTTTATTTTGTAAGTAACTAATGTCACTTGTTGATTGTATTTTTCAATAAAACCTTGAATATCCTTATGTTTTATTTATTTATTATAATGTCATTTCATTTCAATTACACTACAGTTGACTGTAAATGTCTTACGTACAGGACATGGAACTATGCAGATCACATACATAGTCTCCATCTGTCCTAATGGCAGGACATATAAAAAACTCCTTTTTTTTAGAGCTAGATTTTTTTCAGCATTTTTTAGTTAGAAAGTAACCCACCCCCAAAGATCTCAGATTATGAATTTCATTTGAATCTGAGAAAAAAAGTAGTCCCTGTAGTGAGGAGATTAAGGAATAAATGTGATTTCCAATTATCGTATTGTTTTTGTATGTTTATATATCGTATATAAACATAAAAAAAACGTCAAATATTAATACATTAATTTGTGTGTTTTAAAGTTGTTTCGTTTTTCGTCTTGGTATAAGTGGGGTAAATGACCTTTTATGCACATTTATTTGGAACCGACTATAAGTGGATATCGGGTAAAAAACTACCTGCAAACATATTTTTTTAAATTCAGCAATGTAACTTATTATATAGCTGCCATATTAGGGCCGTGTCGCGTAGGGGCTCATTAAAACAATACTACCATCCCCTCTCTTCCATTGGGTGTCGTAAAAGGCGACTAACGGACTTAAGACTGCACATATATCGATGGCGATGGGCTCACCACCTGTCACGCTGAGTACATAAACAGCTGTATTTTATTTGTGTTCGCGTGTCTCACGAATGAGTACTTATATACCTACAATATGTAATCAAATTGTTGTGCGTTATGGCAGAATAGCAGAGGCTGCGGGTATCCTGCAGTCACTGAGTCATAGACCTTTTTGTCTCACTGAGATCATTGTTGGTTAATAATTATTATTTTTCCTGTATTTTTTGGGACAAATAAACGAACTTCTATTTTATTTATTTTTTTGGGCAGTCGCTAAATGGTGAAAAGTGAACTATGGCACAGGACTGCTTTTGCGGTCCTCATTGCCTAGACTCTGACTAACCCATCAGGGATAATAGTCGTGATTTTATGCATGTATGTAACTTATCAAATAAATGTTCACTAGCGGCAAATTAATCTTTGCACCACAAAGTTAAACTAAAGATTTCTATGACTGTCATGTCACCCTCCTAAGTGCAGACGGTAGCTGGAGTCCAGCTGGTGCCCTGTATGTGCCGTTACCGTGCGGTCTGCAGCAGCAGCACGGTGCTCTCGCCCTCGTAGGTGCAGGCGGCTGTAGAGCGTTTCAAGAAATAGTTGCTATGCCGTCATGTTGGCATTCCCGTTTTTTCCTGCCAGTGTTGCCAACTTTGTGGATATTCCACTAAAGCTGGTGGTTTCGACCCCTCTTTTAGTGGCGAAATATTGTTTTTAGTGGCTATTGGTATTCTAGTGGATTAATAGAATTTCATTTTAGTAGGCTGAATCACTCAACCACTTGATGACATGAATAAAAAAAAATATCGAGTGGTTGAGAAACCACCAGTTTTAGTGAAAATTCCACTAAGTTGGCAACACTGCAGGAACAAGACAGGAATGCCAACATGACGGCATAGGAACTATTTGATGAAACGCACTATAGCTGGAGTCGAGCTGGTGCCCAGTATGTCATCACCGTGCGGTCTGCAGCAGCAGCACGGTGTTCTCGCCCTCGTAGGTGCAGGCGGCTGCAGCTGGAGTCCAGCTGGTGCCCTGTATGTGCCGTTACCGTGCGGTCTGCAGCAGCAGCACGGTGTTCTCGCCCTCGTAGGTGCAGGCGGCTGTAGAGCGTTTCAAGAAATAGTTGCTATGCCGTCATGTTGGCATTCCCGTTTTTTCCTGCCAGTGTTGCCAACTTTGTGGATATTCCACTAAAGCTGGTGGTTTCGACCCCTCTTTTAGTGGCGAAATATTGTTTTTAGTGGCTATTGGTATTCTAGTGGATTAATAGAATTTCATTTTAGTAGGCTGAATCACTCAACCACTTGATGACATGAATAAAAAAAAATATCGAGTGGTTGAGAAACCACCAGTTTTAGTGAAAATTCCACTAAGTTGGCAACACTGCAGGAACAAGACAGGAATGCCAACATGACGGCATAGGAACTATTTGATGAAACGCACTATAGCTGGAGTCGAGCTGGTGCCCAGTATGTCATCACCGTGCGGTCTGCAGCAGCAGCACGGTGTTCTCGCCCTCGTAGGTGCAGGCGGCTGCAGCTGGAGTCCAGCTGGTGCCCTGTATGTGCCGTTACCGTGCGGTCTGCAGCAGCAGCACGGTGTTCTCGCCATCATAGGTGCAGGCGGCTGCAGCTGGAGTCCAGCTGGTGCCCTGTATGTGCCGTTACCGTGCGGTCTGCAGCAGCAGCACGGTGTTCTCGCCCTCGTAGGTGAATGCGGCTATAGCTGGAGTCCAGCTGGTGCCCTGTATGTGCCGTTACCGTGCGGTCTGCAGCAGCAGCACGGTGTTCTCGCCATCATAGGTGCAGGCGGCTGCAGCTGGAGTCCAGCTGGTGCCCTGTATGTGCCGTTACCGTGCGGTCTGCAGCAGCAGCACGGTGTTCTCGCCCTCGTAGGTGAATGCGGCTATAGCTGGAGTCCAGCTGGTGCCCTGTATGTGCCGTTACCGTGCGGTCTGCAGCAGCAGCACGGTGTTCTCGCCCTCGTAGGTGCAGGCGGCTGCAGCTGGAGTCCAGCTGGTGCCCTGTATGTGCCGTTACCGTGCGGTCTGCAGCAGCAGCACGGTGTTCTCGCCCTCGTAGGTGCAGGCGGCTGCAGCTGGAGTCCAGCTGGTGCCCTGTATGTGCCGTTACCGTGCGGTCTGCAGCAGCAGCACGGTGTTCTCGCCCTCGTAGGTGCAGGCGGCTGCAGCTGGAGTCCAGCTGGTGCCCTGTATGTGCCGTTACCGTGCGGTCTGCAGCAGCAGCACGGTGTTGTCGCGCTCGTATGTGCGGGCGGCTGTAGCTGTAGTCCAGCTGGTGCTCTGTATGTGCCGTTACCGTGCGGTCTGCAGCAGCAGCACGGTGTTCTCGTCCTCGTAGGTGCAGGCGGCTGCAGCTGGAGTCCAGCTGGTGCCCTGTATGTGCCGTTACCGTGCGGTCTGCAGCAGCAGCACGGTGTTCTCGCCCTCGTAGGTGCAGGCGGCGGAGACCAGCCCGTACATGAGCGGCAGGCTGGAGGCCAGCATGTAGCCGTGGCCGCCGCACGCCAGCCGGCAGCGCTCCACGCACTCGGCCGCATCAGATGTGGTCACGGCTTTCAGGCAACACGCTAGGGCGTGAAGCTGGAATCGAGACGGAAAGTTAGAAGAAATTGCTTATAAATAACACACTACACGTCTCATCTCATAGTAACCAACGATAGGGTCGAAAATTGCGGCGCGCTTTAACGTGAGATGGCAGTCGATAAAACCTACCAACCCGCATTGGGCCAGCTTGGTGGGTCATGGCCCAATATCCCCGCGTGCTATTGTCCACGTGGGAGGCCTGTGCCCAGCAGTGGGACGTTTATAGGCTGATGATGATGGTTATGATTGATAAAACGGAAATCTGGAAAACTGAGAATCACACTAAAAAGCAGGCAGCGCAGCTTGAAAGGGGGTGGGGAGCACGCTATGTGTTTTACAATAAACGACATAATTATTATTATCATGTATAAGGAGTATTATATGTATCATGCCCGTGGAGAAACTGCTCCACACGGAGTGTGGAGCAGTTTCTCCACGGGCTAGCGATACAATTATGCACTAGTTGACTTACAGTGAGACCAAAACACTAGCAAGCTAATAACATCAAATAAATATGAAAAAACAATGTTTTAAACTTAATAAAATTAAAGAAAATTAACATGAATGTCTCGTCACACGGAGCGCTACATACATAATCAGATAGCATTATTTTAAACAAACATCTGAATAACATTATAAAGAATAAAAAAAATTGCAATTCTGCAGCGTGTCGTTTGCACTGCTTCTGGCCCGAGCTCCTGATCTGTTGTTGGATCGTGCAAGATGGTATGAGGAGTAGAGGTTACCTCGGGCAGCCGCTCCAAATCGCCGGCGTCCAGCTCGGCGGTGACGTTGTTGTACATGTTCCACAGCCACTGCGCGCTCAGCCGGAACGCGTGCACCGACGCCACGCCCACCAGCAGCTTGTGCTGCTGCGTCACGTAGTCCAGGATCTGCGGCTCCGGCTCACTGCGCAAATTGCAAGGCTATTTTATATGTTCAAAACTTGCGGGAAAACCTTCGATCATCTGAACACTACAGCATTAGCGATTTCAAAGTGACGCCTCGGAACTAAAGCTCCAACCAAAAGTGAGCATTGGACTGCTTCAGTTGTCATTTGACCAAAATTAATGCTATTGTGGTAATAATAGGTTTAAGCAGCGACTGGTGGCAGACAGCGGAGTAGCCGTACTTGCACGATCACTACCCGTAAAAACATTGTGCTACATATAAGCTTAGATGAGAGAGAGACAGCTGATGGATAACACTCACTCGGGCTTGAGCAGCGACTGGTGGCGGACGGCGGAGTAGCGCGTCGCGATGGTGACCGCCTTGGCCATGTAGCTGCACATGTCTTGCACTATCACCACGCGCACGAACATCATCGTGCCGTACGTCAGCTTGGAGCTTGGCGAGTTCACGTATGTGCCGTCCTGAAAATAAAGCATTCTTTGTTAAGGGGGGTTAGGCGGCGGTCAGCGAATATTTGGATGTTGCGCGGGGCCTCGCGGGTGTTGCGCGTTTTCGTAAGCGCCATTCACATTTTTATCAAAAAGTTATAAAAAATTGTTTAGTTTTTTGGAAATACGAATCAGTCAAGAAATTGAAAAGGTAAATACCTATGTGTTTATGATTTTATAGGAATTATTATTGTAAAACACGGTCGTAATGTGCATTTAGGTGAAATTTTAGAGGTAACTTCAGGATTTTTTTTCTATCTAGCAAAATGTTTCCAATCGTGTTTTGGAAACAGTCACACATACGTTCTGTAATACACATTAAAAATTTCAGTGCGAAATATCTAAAATATTTTGAATAACAGCTAATAGAAAACAGCCAATTTTTCCGTTTTCACCGCCTAAGCCCCCTTAAGAACAATAAGACAAGTAAATTGCCCGTATGTATATCGGGTGTCCCAGATATCAAAGTCAAGCCGAAACCGGGTGATAGGCCAAGTTATAAGTTATCAGAAAAATATTTAAAAAAAGCATAGTCACGTATTTTCAAAATTATAAACATTTTTAAAAACCACCACCTGTCATGCCGAGCACATGTGAAGTCGCTATTTGGTGAACTGTATTTAGCCTAGTCTCTGACTAACCCTTCGGGGATGATAGTCGTGATTATATTGTGTATGTAATAATGTCATGGCATGTCATGTTTTAGTAAATATGCATGAAACTCAAAAAAAAAACTCAACTACTTACTTGAGTTTTGTGTTTTTTTTTTTAATAATATATATATTTTTTTTTTATAAAAGAGGGAGGCAAACGAGCAGGCGGGTCACCTGATGGAGAGTAATCACCGCCGCCCATGGACACCCGCAAAACCAGAGGAATCGCAGACGCGTTGCCGGCCTTTAAGGGAGGAATAGGTTTAAGGAAGGAATAGGAATTGGGAGGAAGGGAGGGGGGGGGGGGGGAAGGGGCCTCCGGAACCCTCACTGGTCGGACGAAACACAACAGCACCAAGTGCCATTATTTCACGCCGAATATTAGAGAGAGGGTGGTATTACGCCGGGCGAGCCGGCCCAATGCGTACTGCAACGCAGCGTGGCTCTACCACTCAGTCAGTGTCACTCATTTAGCACCACCCAGGGGCCACGTGTGGGGTCTCAAGGGTAAATCTACGGACGCGAGTAACTTTAACCCCTATACCTTTATAGGTATAATTATATAATATAATATTCATAATTTATTCTAAATATTTGCTAGTAATTATGTTAAGAGATACACAAATTTTATAAACAGATTAGTAGCAGGTCATTAAGATAACAGTTTAGGATATCTATACTACATGTTAAGTATTAGAAGCTATCTTGGTGGCAATGATAACTTCTGTTGCTAAACTGATTTCTTAATCAATATAATACCTTTAGATAAATGAAATCATTTTTAACAGACTTATGACGATTTTTGTGCTCCTAAATAATTATGCAATTCTAAAACATACAGCCTAAAGTAAAATTGTATAAACTGAGATCGACGTCGAGTAAAGTGGATCAAGCGGAAGTCTATTGTTGCCCTAAATAGATAAAGAGTTCATTCGTATAAAACAATAAGCATTATACTCACTGATAAAGGAAATCAAAACAAGTTTATATTATTTATGTCAATATCGATGCTAGTAAATTATCTGTAACATAAATATAAAAGAGACCAAATAATAATATACTTTTATTGCTCTCAAAAACACAGATACAAATGCGGCCTTATTGCTAACAAGCAATCTCTTTCATGCAACCTTGGTTGATAAAAAAAATATTAGAATTCTTCAATAAATTTGATTTTGCTTCTGTGGTCTAATGTTTAAACTACTCGTCTAGTTTAATTTGCTGCTGCACTGCTGTGTGTGTATGTATTGTGATTTTTTTCTATGTATTTAATAAATTTATTGAAATATGTTTTTCCATCATGTAGCTGATATTAATTTATACAGCTACCACATTAATATACCACTCCCGTACCCCGTGACGAATTTTCAAAATGACGCCCATCCTGTACCCCAGCGACGCCTACATCGCATATTATGGTGCTGCCTAGCTCTAATACTTCTAATACTTACATTTTTAAACTTGTGATATCTTTAGAATGAAATGTCCAAATTGAGTAATTCAAAAAGTTTTAAACTTAAAGGTATTGACGCAGTCTGGAATTTGAAGTAATTTAATTTACGTAGGATAAAGGACCAAGGTACAAATAAAGAGCCTTTTCTAGCGGCGGCATTTTAATATATTTTTTTTAATAAAAGAACAGTTTTTTTTTATTTTTATACTAAGCCCGGCAAATGACCCCACTCCACCTGATGTTAAGTGGAAATGAGGTCCAGGCGCGAGGACAACTGGTGCAGCGTAAGAGACGTAGCATCAGTCATCCTCACTCTGCCGGCCCACAAAGTGCTTCTTCACGCCTCGTTTGAAGGACCCTATGTCATAGGTAGGAGGGAATACGTGTGCTGGTAGACTATTCCATCTTTTGGAAGTGCGGCAAAGAAACGAGTCACCAAATTTCTTTGTGCGTGATGTCAAGTCAAGTCAAAATATATTTATTCAATAAACTCAATTAATAAGTACTTTGAATCGTCCAAATCTTTTTTAACCTACCACCCATTCAGGACATAATTTTTTAAATGTGGCAAAGAATGGGCGCAAGAAACCACAGCGCACAAAAGCAACGACATTTACAAACAAAAAAAAGAGTATGTCGTTACCAGGTCAATACAAAATATGAATTTAAAAATAAAAAAAAATGATGCAATACAAAATTACAATACAATGTAGTATCAATTAAATAAAGACAATTAGAAATAGCTGTTGGAGTGCTTGGAGCATTTCAGATCCAAGCTGTTTTGTCTTCTGTGTAATCTGACACTTTATAATAAGCTTTTTTATAAAGCTATTCTTTGATTTTGATTTTAAATTTATTAAGATCTAATTTCTGAATATCATTTGGTACTTTGTTGTAAAATCTTACACACAGACCCCTAAAAGAATTATTTATTTTATGGAGCCTAGTATAAGGTACTGCTAATTTGTTCTTACTTCTAGTGTTTACATTGTGAATATCACTGTTTTTTGAAAACATTCCAGTATTTTTATGAACATAAATCAAATTTTCATAAATGTATTGTGATGCAACTGTCATTATATTTATATTCTTAAATCTCTCTCTGAGAGAGTCGCCAGCCTTTAGGTTATAGATTGCTCGAATAGCCCTCTTCTGAAGCACAAAGATAGTTTGAATGTCGGCAGCATTTCCCCACAGTAAAATGCCGTACGACATTACACTATAAAAGTAACTGAAATAAACTAATCTGGATGTATCAACGTCAGTTAATTGACGGATCTTCATTACTGCATAAGCCGCAGAGCTAAGTCTATTCGACAATTTAGCTATATGTGGGCCCCACTGAAGCTTGGCATCTAACGTGATGCCTAGAAACACAGTGGTGTCCACAGGATTCACATTCTTATCTTTAATTTGTACACTAGTTGTTACTTGCTTAACATTAGGCAATACAAATCTTACACATTTGGTTTTTCCCTCGTTTAATAGCAAGTTATTTATACTAAACCAGTGAACAATCTTTGAGATCGCATTATTCACATCGTCATAATTTGGGTGTCGTCGTTTCACTTTGAATAAAAGTGAAGTATCATCAGCAAATAATACTATCTCATGACTGTCTTTTACAAAATAAGGTAAGTCATTAATATAAACCAAAAACAAGAATGGACCTAGTATTGAACCCTGCGGAACTCCCATTGTAACCACTGATCCCGGAGATCTTTTACCGTTAATGTCGACCTTCTGAATCCTGTTACTCAAGTATGAGATTAGAAGGCTCAAAGAAGCATCCCTCTAATTCCATAGTGGTTAAGCTTCCTGACCAAAGTTTCATGTAAAACACAATCGAAAGCCTTGGATAAATCACAAAATACCCCTAGGGCATCCTGTGATTCCTCCCAGGTATCAAATATTTGGATTAAAAGCTCAACACCGGCGTCAGTTGTTGAGCGACCCCTAGTAAAACCATACTGTTTACAATGTAAAAGTTTATTTCTATGAAAATGAATTTGAATTTGGTCTAGCATCAACTTTTCAAAAATGTTACTAAATGTGGGTAGCACAGAAATAGGTCTAAAATTAGAGGGGTCAGAAGTGATACATGATTTAAACAATGGAATTAATTTACTATGTTTCATTAGGTCAGGAAAAACACCACAGTCAATGCATTCGTTAAATATGCAAGCTAAAACTGGAGCTATTGTCATAATGGAATGTTAGAGACTGTAAATTGGTGACTCCGGAGAGCAGCACGCGTACTCCTATGGAGGAAGGGAGAAGGAGGGATGGGTCAAAGAGTTCTTCAGAGCACTCGCCATGGTATAAACGGTAAAAGACGCTGAGTGACGCAATATCTCTACGCAATTGCAAAGGCTCGAGAGTTTTAGTGACCTCTGCATTGCCGATAATGCGCACAGCGCGGCGCTGCACTCTGTCCAAGGCATCGAGAAGGTACTTTGCGGAGTCGTCCCAAAGGTGAGAGCAATACTCCACGCAAGACCACACCTGTGTCTTGTATAATAGACACAACTGATCAGGCGTGAAGAATCGCCGCACCTTGTTCAGGACACCGAGTTTACGTGAGGCATTTTTAATCACGGTTTCGATGTAGTCCTTTTGGTTCAGATCGCAGCGGATATCCATACCCAGCATGTTAATACTGCTCTGCAGGCCTAGAGATGTACCCTGAAGAGGGGGAAGGGGAAGGAATGGCGACTTTTTCGCTGTAAACGCGCACACCTGTGTTTTCTTGGCATTGAACTCCACCAGATTATCGGAGCCTCATTTAGAAATGAGGTCCAACACCCGATCGAGCTCAATGACAAGATTTGCTCGCTTCATTTCGGTGTCTACCCGCCCAGCCGTTGGGTGCCCGTTATATCCCCCATGCACTGTGCTATCATCTGCATAGCAATGAATGTTTCCAAGAGGAAGCATGCCATTGATATGCAGAAGGAACAGCGTGGGGGATAGAACGTAGCCTTGAGGAACACCAGCGTTCACTGACATGAACCGCGAAGCGCATCCATCCGAAAGGACACGGATTCTAAGCTCATGCAGGAAGCTGGCAATCCAGGTACAGAACTGAGCGGGCAAACCGTATGCCGGGAGCTTGGAGAGAAGAGCTTTGTGCCAGACCCGATCAAAAGCCTTGGCTATGTCAAGGCTAACTGCCAGTGACTCGCCACGCTTGTCAATAGCCTCACCCCAGAGATGTGTGACGTACGCTAGAAGATCACCCGTTGACCGTTTTGGCCGAAACCCATATTGACGATCGTGAATTAGGGAGTGATCTTCTAGGTATCGAATAAGCTGTTTGTTCAATATTCGTTCTAGGATCTTACACAACACTGAAGTTACGGCTATAGGGCGGTAATTAGTCGGATCTGACCGATCTCCTTTTTTAGGGATCGGTTGCACATTAGCTTCTCTCCAAGATTCCGGCACACAACCCGAAGAGAGCGAGAGACGGTACAGACGCGTTAACACAGGGGACAACTCCGCTGCACACATTTTCAGGACTATTGCTGGGATGCCATCAGGACCGTTAGCTTTCCGGACATCGATTGACTGCATTTCCGCACGGACATCACACTGCCTGATTTTAATATCAGACATTGTGTGGCCACAGTGAGGAATTGAGGGTGGCTGTGCATCACAGTCATCGATCCGGGAGTTAGCCGCAAAGAGTTTGGCCAGGAGATCGACCTTTTCCTGCGGCTTGTGAACTAAAGTTCCGTCAAGACATCTCAGTGGTGGCAGCGAGGGTTGGCAGAAGTTGGATTGCACGGCTTTGGCCAGACGCCAGACTTATTGTGAAATAACTATAATAATTAGACATAATATGATGTCGCGATACTTTTTGTGATAATGATAATGATGTGTTCTGCAAAGTCGTACGTAGTACATTATTTTGTTCTATCATCAATAGTTTTCGCAGCGCACGCGATGTAAGGAATTTTTAAGATATTTTTTTTACAAATAGGGTTACATTATTGGAGGGATAATGATCCCTGGGATGATGGTATTAGTAATGACTAATCCCTATTTTTTTTTGAAAATATTATGTAGCATTGTCACCCGGAGATAATGTAGCTTCCCAACGGAGAAAGAATTTTTAAATCGGTCTAGTAGTTTCGGAGCCTGTTCAACGCAAACAAACAAACAATCAAATATTTCCTAATATTAGTACATATATATTTACCGTGTGTGTCGCGTAGCGGTGAAAGAATACTACCACTTTCTCTCTTCCCTTGCACATAAATCGAACAGCATAGAGCGGCGATGGGCTCATTTGTCACCAGTCGCTATTTGGTGAAAAATGGACGATGGTAGAGGACTCCTTTTGCTGTCCTCATTGCCTAACTCTCTAACTAACCCTTTAGGGATAATAAACGTGATTATATGTTATATTCCCAGATAAATTAAAATATTCGATAGTTAAACCAATTTACAAAAAAGGAGATAAATCGGATCCGAACAATTACAGGCCCATTGCACTGATTCCAATTATTGCAAAGATTGTAGAAAAAGCGGCACATATACGAATTAGTAAGTTTTGTGAGAAATTCAAGTTAATAAATGAACAGAAACACGGTTTTAGAAAAAAAAGAAACACGACTTCAGCCATATATAAATTAGTAACAACGGTAAAGGAAGGTTTGGATAGTGGAACTCCAGTTGTTGCTCTCTATCTTGATATGTGCAAAGCTTTTGATTTTGTAGAGCATAATAGGTATGTGATAAGCTCTACAAATATGGCATTAGAGGCACAGGACTAAACTGGATAGCAAGCTATTTAAAAGACAGATACCAGTGTGTTCAAATACTAAAAACATGTAAGAACAATAATAATACAGATAATAAAACAGCTTTTCGATCAGAATATAAGATCAACAGGGCGGGAGTACCTCAGGGCACGCTGATGGGTCCTTTACTGTTCACACTGTACATCAACGACTTGCCAAGTGCAACTAAGCACGAATCAATACTGTTCGCGGATGACACTACTGTTCTCATCCGAGGTAATACTAAACATAAAGACCTTAACTTAAAAGAGTATGAAGATAAAATTAATTTAACTTTAAATAAATTAATTGAATGGATGACATTAAATAATTTAAAAACTAACATTGAAAAATCTAAATATATGCAATTTGGTACATATCGGACGAATAAATTACAATTACAAATTAAATCTAATGATAATAAAATCGACATGGTGCAATTAACTAAGTTTCTAGGTCTAAATATTGATGACAACTGTAACTGGAAGAGTCATGCAAGATCAGTTTGTGAGAGATTGAGTAGGTTCTCGTTTGCATTGAGGCGCCTCAGAGAAGTATCTTCTGTAGAAACTGCACTCCTAGCATACCATGCCCATGTAGCATCGGTACCATGATATGGTATCATGATATGGGGAAATTGTACTGATATTGAGACATTGTTCAGATGCCAAAAGAAATGTGTTAGATCTCTGTTTGGTGCATATCGTCTAGAGTCTTGCAGACCTTTATTCAAGAAATACAAAATTCTTACGCTGACTGGTCTCTACATTAAACAATTATGTAATTTCGTTATAGATAATATGGAACAATTTATTAAAAAGAAAATTTCTAACTACAAGCACTTTCGCCAGAGACCCGTAAATAAATTAGAAATCCCAAAATTCAAGCTACGCTTACCTGACAAAAATGCTTGCGGGATGGCTGTTAAAATATTTAATGCTCTGCCTGATGATCTACGTCTGTTGGATGGCACCAAATTTAAAAGTAAACTACATAGGTACCTCACTGAAAAATGCTTTTACTCCGTACAAGAATATTTAAACAGTAATTGTTGAGGGGCTGCTTTGTATTGGCTTGTTTTGTGCTCGCTGTTGTTATTTACTTACATTTAAAAATATTTACATGCTTACACTATAATAAGTAGATTTTGAAGGAAATTGTTTTCGTAAGAACACCATACTATGTACCCAAAATTGAAGCAAATAAAGATATAAGATAAGATAAGATGTATGTAGCTACCATTAAAAACAAGTTTCAAAAGAGGCATAACTTAAACTATACAGCGTGTTAGTTGAAACGAGGGACATATTATGGGAGGACATTGGGTATTCGATTCCCGATCCCATTCATTAAAAAAAACATAACCTTAATTTTTTGCATAATTATCCTATTAAATAATTTAGCGTATACACTAAGCGCGAGAAAAGATCATATGTGCCGACTGACGGCGCCTCGGCCGAGCGCGGCGCCGATAGATCATGCCGAAAGGTCACTTTGCTTTGCACACCCCGCACGCACCCCCGCGAGACCACCCCCGCCCCGCGGCGCGTGCCCCGGCGCGGGAGGGCAGTCGGGCAGTCTGCGTGATCTGCGTCTGCGCTGTGCGAGTCGCCGCCGTTGCTTTGCACTTCCGCGTTCGAACGACGTAAAAATGCCTCATCAGTACACTAACGAAGAATATTGGGATATGGTTCGTGCCTACGCAATAACAAATGGTGTTCGGAGGGCCATCAATCTCTACCGTGAGATGTTTCCAAATCGCCATGCTCCTTCGTACAACCTGATGTTAGGAGTCAACCACCGGCTTCGAACATATGGCCAGTTCACGGTGCCGACACACGCACACGGACGAGGCGGAGCTCCTCTTCCTGTCGCTGTCGACCTGCAAGAAGCCATCATCGAGTACTTCGAGCAAAATCCGCAAGAAAGTACCAGAAATGCCGCCAGGCGATTCGGCGTATCACACTGGACTGTGTGGAAGCTCCTCCACGTGGAAAGAATGCACCCATACCATTTTAGACCCGTACAAGAGCTCGGGCTCAATGACCACGAACTGCGAGTAAACTTTTACCGCTGGTTTTTGGCCAATTTAGATAAAAAACATTTTATTTACAGGCGAGGCTACCTTTACTAGAATGGGTATTTTTAATGTACTATAACGAACATTGGTGGAGTAGTGAAAATCCCTATGTGACGCGACAGGACGCTTATCAACATCGATTTAGTGTCAATGTGGGGGCAGGTATTTTAAACAATTGCTTACTAGGCCAATATTTCATTGAAGGTAGACTTGACAGTGCATCTTAATTAAATGTTTTAAATAGTGTGGTGAACGACATGTTGGACGAAGTGCCCTTCGGTTCGTTACAAAATCTGTTTTACCAGCACGAGACGGCGCGCCCGCGCACTATCAGGTACGAGTTCGTAAGTTTTTATCAAACCATTTTGGCGAAAGGTGGATAGGTCGGGGAGGGCCAGTGCCATGGCCCGCTCGCTCTCCCGATCTCACCCCGTTAGACTTTTATTTGTGGGGTGAACTAAAAAGACTCGTGTACTCTACGGAGTATTCAACTAGGGATGAGTTAAAGGTCCGTATTACGGAAGCCTTTAACCACGTACGAAATAATCCGTTTGTGCATAATCGTGTTAATAATAATATGCGGAAACGAGCCGAACTATGCATAGAACGAGGTGGTGCTCATTTTGAGCAATACTTGCGATTAGTTTAAATAGGTGTTATGAATAGCTGTAAATAGCTGATTAATCGTTGTAAATAGTTGTGATTCCCTTTTTCAAATACGCCAAAACTACTTAGGTTTGTCATTTTGCATGCTTTCTTGTTGTGACTTAAAATTCAGATTTGTATTGCATAATTTACCAAATAACTACCTACTTATTTAACTATTAACCATTTACCTAAGTATTTTTGCCTGTCCTAAGCCAGGTTTAAAGTATGAAGGACAAACGGGTCACACACACCGAACACGACAGCTAGGTACCTATTCAATATCATACGCGTAAAGCGCTAGCGCTAGGGTGCCCAAACATTACGGGAAATTTCATGAAATTGTAACATCGATTTTCTGAATTATTTTATATGCTTCGAGTAGTACTTCTTTATTTGTTTATGTTTATCCTGGCATAAACTACCCTTGGATAAAATATGTCCCTCGTTTGAACTTACACGCTGTATAAGGTGACTGCTAGAAACCGCAAGAAACTTCAAGGGCTAGTCAGGTCAAGTGTTTTAAACATGACAAAAATGACAAAAAAGGAATTCGTGTTTTTTAAAATTTTAATAAATAATTCATGTTGTGAACTTTAATTGGATAGTCTTTGAGTATCTAATTTATTTTAAAGCAATAACATAGGAAAAATAAAATGAAAAACAATTAAAAATAACGATTATTTACAACGCGCGGGCAACGGCCGGCCGGCCGTCTGTTGACCCGTCCGCGTCAGCTGGGCGATAAGTACCTACGTTAGTCTGCAATGAGACCATTTTTGTCATGTTTAAAACACTTGAGCTGATCAGCTCTTGAAGTTTCTTGCGGTTTCTAGCAGTCACCTTATATAGTTGGTATGAGAGAAGAAGTTATATTTCACTCACTTCCAGAACCTTCGAGTTCTTCATGAGCATGTTGTCCCTAGGTATCCTGACGCGGTCGAATCCCAGGAACCCGTTGTTGGTCCCGTTCATGCCGAGCTTGGCGCCGATCTCGCCGACCTTGATGCCCGGCAGCGGCATGTGCGTGTCCTCGTCGCGCAGCTGCACTATGAACGCGTGGATGCCGTGGCATTGGCCCCTGGTGTACAGCTGGGCCATCACTATGCAGTAGTTCGCGGTGTGGGCCACTGTTAACGAACAAACATATTAAACATTTTCATCAGGCTCATTAAAAGAATACTATCACCCCTATGTTCCCTTGGGTGTGGTAAAAGCTGACTAACGGACTAAACCGTGGAGCGGCAATCCAAAGGTCATGGGTACGAATTCCATTCGAGCTTTCCTGAGACTGCTGGTTGATTTTTTTCTAGTAAACACTTTATCCTATATCTACATCCA
Organism: Scoparia ambigualis; assembly: GCA_963921215.1. Lineage (NCBI taxonomy): Eukaryota > Metazoa > Arthropoda > Insecta > Lepidoptera > Crambidae > Scoparia > Scoparia ambigualis. Next base: position 5,741,072 of record OY992504.1, read on the forward strand.
ACAGCATAAAGCGGCGATGGGCTCACAACCTGTCACGCTGAGCATATGTGCAGTTGAGTAACTTGGTGAAACTCGGGCTATGGCGGTGGACTGCTTCTGGGGTTCCCATTGCCTAGTCCCTTTGGGGATAGTAGGCGTGAATGTATGTATGTTTCTTTTTTTTATACAGGATTTTTTTTAAATATGTAGATATTTTTATTATATTATTCAGTAACGTTAATAGACACCACTTAAATATTTTTTAAATTTGTTTATTAATTTAATTTGTTCGGCACAATAAAAAATAACTCGTGGATACCGGGCGAACAAAAGGTCACGTGTAACGTAAAGGTAACCTAAAAAGGTTTTATTCATAAAAAAGGTGATTTGATATTATGAGTTATTTACCAAAATGAAGTTCATAGATAACTTGAGGTATTATAACCGATCGTTTTTTTTTATTACATCTATCAATTTTTAAAATATAAAACGCGCCTTTTCGTGCCGCTTCGCTGTTATACCCGTCCCATACCGTCGTACCGTCGAGAGAGCGAGAGAGAGGCGCTCGAAATACCTCCCCTTAAGTGGCAATGACAGTCCATGCGAGAGAAGCGCTCGAAATACCTCCCCTTAAGTGGAAATGACAGTCCATGCATGAAGACAACTGGTGCTGCGTTAACAAGACGAAGCATCAGTCGCCCTTGCCACAAGGTCATGCACCCCATGTCATAGCAAGGAGGGACAACATGTGCTGGTTTTCTATTTAGGCGATGTAATATTTGCAATACCTAAACTAAGATGCGAGGAGTTCCATGGTTTAATATTCGTAAAGACCTTCTAAGTATTTTAACAGCAATTTTAAATTATTGGTTAAGCAACCATCCTTCATCTATTCATCTATTAATAGTACAACCTGAGCAAAAAACGCAAACATAATTCTTAACATTTGCTAGCGCTTTATGACATCAGTTTTTTTATTTCGTTTTCTCTTTATTTTGGCACATACCATATAATAGACACGGCACAATGAATAAATAAATATCAATACTTACAACCACCGGGCCACCATTTGTATGAAGTCAAAGTGGGGCTATGTAGAACAAATTCTTTGGAGGCAGAGTCGTAAGTCGCCGTCGTCTCAAGGCCGCGAACAAATGTGCCGTGCCCAAGTTCAGTCTTTAACAAAACAATAATAATGATGTTCGAGTAACATTGTAAACACTTCACTCACATGGAAAGCATAACAATAGCTAATTAAAATATTACGAAGCATTTATGATTTTTTGGAGGCACAGTGTCAAAGGCGTTCGATTTGCGATCTTGTCAGTTTAGCAACTTACGCACTGTTGTTTCACTGGATTGGTGACTCAAACTAAAACATCAAGCTCAAGACAGTTGGTCCCGGTTGTTGTCGTACGATAACAGTCGTTAAATCCCACCAACCCGCATTGGGCCGTAGCGTGGTAGGTTGTGGCCCAAACTTTTCAAGTGCTGTTGACTATGTAGGTAGGACTGACCCCAGCGGTGGGAAGTTTAAAAGCTGATGATGGCAATGATGAATGATGTTTAGTATTGTATTTTAAATGCTATGCTATACATCATTAAAATTTAATAGATACTTTGATCACTGTATGAGATGGAGGGCTAATTACTTGAGATGCAGGATTTTCCTAATTCGGGTATTAGCACGCCATAGTCTATACTGCGTACTAACTTTACCATGCTACTGTTATAATTCTGTGCATTTATTTTAGATCTACCAACATTTTACACCGTTCTTTATTGTAAGTACAATGTATGTTATTATTATTATTATACAATAAAATAGGGGAATACTATTCATATCTTAGGCACAACATTACACTACATCAATTTTGATAAGCTAATTGGCTTTAGTTTATCTGATAAATTAATTTTTTAAATAAAAGTTAAGTGAACATATAAATGAGGAATCAATATATGTTTTTGATGGCTCCATGGACTCACCTGAGCATAAGTACCAATAATATCCAAATTAAATGCTCGCCCAATCCAGTAGGCTTGTTGTTCTACAGTTCCTTGTCCCATTAGAGTTGGAATGAACATCACATAATGTAATGTTAGGGGTGATCCATCTTGCAGGATTGCCGAGCCTAACATACCTCCTAAGACTGCCCTTTAAATATAAAATATTTATTTATACACACAGTAATTATAGCCACATTAATTTTAATAAATAGAAAACAGAATTAGTATCTTATTTGTACAGATTGTTTGAAATAATGTTTTTTTTAAGGTAACAATAAAGAGGTTTGCATATATGTATTGAAAACAATATTTGTACATTGCTTTTGGTGCAAAGACAAAGGTGTATATTAAATATATAAAAATCATGGAATTATGTAGAATATAAAGTATTATAATACCTTCTGACAGTGTCACTTATTCAAGTGTATGTGGGTGGCTCAGAGCAAATTACTCTTTTTAATTAATTTCATTTAAATTACCTATAATTTTCCATTCCAGCATTCTCTTCCTCTTGTAAACGTCTTATCATCTTGAATAATAAACATGCCTTTTTAACAGCCAATTCATATTTCTCTTTATGACTCAGGTATTCTGATGGCACTTCTTCAATGTGTATGCCTTCCTTCAGAGCCATTTCCTCTGAAATAGGACATATAAATGTAGTATGTATAAGTAAGTGTTGAACCCACCAACATGCATTCTACCAGCATGGTAGTTTACTGAAGGCCAAATCTCCACATGTCCAGTTGCAGAAGACCTGCGCTCAGCAGAAGGACGTTTATAGACTGATGATAAAGTGGTGAAGTGATGATTATAAAAGATGTTAAAGTGTAGCAGATATGCTACATTAAAATGTATTATTTATTTTATAATATATGTATTCATATGGAAGTATGTAATTTTAAGTACGTATTTAAGGATAGCACAATTAGTCCCGCATATAGTGTAGGGCAGACAAGTCTATGTAGTCAGTTTTGCCGTGATTCGTTTCTGAAAATGACGAGGTATAAAAACGTCTAATGACATTACATATTTTTTTTCCTACCACAGCTAGGGTTGGCTGGATGATCTCTTCTGTGTAACCTGTGTCTAAATGCAATTTCATGTGCAAAAACGTATTAAATAAAAATCGGTGTACAGTAAAAGCTCTTTATTCGCGGGGTATATGTCCCAAAAATATGCCGCAAATACAGAAACCGTGAATACGGAATGGTAATTTATATGGGATTATATGGGATACGTTCCTAGGTGACAAAATGTTGCTTTCATTCTGTTTGTTTACATTCTCAAAAACACCGATCGCGGCGAAGGCGGCTATATCAAAGTCCACTGCGATATCACTTAACGACATACTTTAGGCAAAGTTGTAATAAGATCTATTTTACTTTTTTTATTAGTCCATTTGACGGGATTTACAATGAATATTGGGTAGTGTCGGTAGCGGGGTGCGGCATCCTTTGACAAGAGGCGGCAGTGCTAAGGCGGCGCGATCAATTAGATCCGCGAATAAAGAAATTTTGAGCCGCAAATATAGGAATTGGGTCACATTTTTTAAATCTGCGAATAGTGAAAACGCGAATGAAGGAAGCGCGAAAACGAAGCTTTTACTGTACTTCATTGTTTAAAAATTTTATATAGGCTTTAATATAATTCACAATGGCTTTTTTTTCACAATTTTTTAATTCACTACATTCATAAAACTAATTTTGCTTAGTATTACACTTCAACATTGTTATTTATTTTAATTTATTAATTACTTAATCACAATGCATACCTTGTGTTTTGACTTATTTAAACATAGGTTATTGCCTCAGGTTAGACATGAACTTACAACCCTTTAATGAGACAGGCTAGGCAAAAGTACTTCTATTCTTAAGTAATAAAAGAGTACACAATAACATTTTTGTGATGAGGTAATGACAAAACAATAACAAGCTTTTTAAATAAAGTATAAAAATTGCCTAAGTTAATAAAAGAATTAAAGTTTTTACCTACGCCACTTAAATTGTTGAGACATAAATTTATAGCAGCTAACCAAAGCAATTAGCTAATGACTGCAAAGTACTTTTACCTCTTTTTCTCCTTTCCTCCGTATTTTGAACCCCACCATCTATGAGATGTGTTAATTCTGTAACACTGAAAGAGCAATTATCCCTTTCTTTTTGCAAATCCGGATTAACAGTGTTTAGTATGTCTGACATGATTTTGTGTTGGATGGCTGGATAATACACGAGCTGTTCTGATTCAAGTTCCGAGGCGACTGTCCCTCCAGTAGCTCGCTCAAGCCAACGAAACGAGAGAAACAAGTTTATGACGTGTGCAAATCGCCTCAATCTTTGTTTTACAAGGAACACAAACCAAATCTGAGCAAATAATTAAATAACCTTGTTAGGTCTTATGTAAATAATGCGTTTACATTTTATTAATGTACAATTATTAAAAAACGCGCGTCTAGGAATAATGATATTTTTATCACAACTTTTATTTTTATTTAAGCGCACTTTCTAATTTACCTCTTCGCCCCTTTGTCTTTGTAAACAAATAACTGTCATGTCAAGATACATTTTTTTTAATTTATATTTTTTTTAAATATATATTTGTTCCATGAAGGAACAGGCTAAGGTCTGAGCCATACTGCCTAGTCATTAGTTTTTTATTTGTTTTTTCCCTTGATGATAATGAGTGATGATTAAGATGAATGATAAATGATGTTCCCCAAACCCCTTGAGTCCTCAAGATGTGGGACTTTACTAAGATCTCACGCGGACTTCTTGAGAGAATTTGATAAGTGATTTTTATTTATTTATTTATTTCATCAAACTTAGTACTAACATTACAGAAAAATCCATTGCGATAGTACAAGCACTTATCAAAATTACTAACCCAACCTATTTACCCTATCTACCTTTGTAACAAATGACAAACAATGCAGCCCTTGTGAACTCACTCAGAGTACACCCAAACAAATCTACTTCTTCAGCTGTATTATTATTGATCTGTGTGGCGCGGGTGAAAGGCGCCTCCTTCAACAAGTTGGTGCGGGCGTGCGGTGTCGCCAGCAGAGGCGGCCGTCGCCTTCTCTCAACGTATCGGTCGGGTACACAAAAATATATGTTTTGTAATAAATGAGCATTATGTATCTTTCCTCTTAATACTTTTAAGATATAAGTCACCAGTGTCATGTCTCTCCTAACACGTAGTTCGTTATATCCTACCATTCCTAAAATAAATAAAGTAGGATATTTTAAAGGAAAAAATGGGTATACCCCGTAGTGCCTCATATATAAATATCGAATGAATTTATTTTGTACTCGCTCCAGCATGAGACTATACTTAGTCTCATGTGGAGCCCAGATAACTGCGTTATACTCTAGCTGGCTCCTAACCAAGGCGTTATATAATGTGGCAATAGCTTTAATGTTTGTGAAATGGAAAGCTGTGCGTAGTATAAAACCTAAATTGCGATAGGCTTTTTTGCAGATAGCAGTAAATATGGTCTCGAAATATAAGTCCCGAAGTGAGTCGAACTCCTAAATCCCTAACTTCATTCATCCTCTCCACAGCCACTCCATTTACTGCATAAGTATACGAAACGGGATGGCGAGCGCGAGTGAAAGTTACCGTTATACACTTCGAGGTGTTGAACTGCAATTTATTGTCCTGGCTCCAGACCACCACTCTATCGATGTCTTTTTGCAGCTTTTCACAGTCTCTTGGTCCCCGAATCGTAAGATACAACTTAAGGTCGTCCGCGAACAGCAAACACTTGGCGTCCTTTACGACCCTCGGCAGATCATTTACCATTAGGATGAACTCAAGAGGGCCAAGATTACTACCTTGACTCACCCCTGACCTGGTATGATATATCTCTGATACGCAACCATCATACTCCACATACTGCTGTCTGTCTCGCATATAGCTAGCAAAGAAGTGTAATAAATGTGGAGTAAAGCCCACGCTCGCTAACCTCTTTAGTAACACATCATTGTCTACTAGATCAAATGCCTTTTTGTAGTCAAAGTAAGCGGTGTCTACCTGCACCCCACTGTCTACGATTGGCACCACATCCGCCATGTAGCTGAGGAGGTTACTAGTTGTACTACGAGCCGGCCGAAAACCGTGCTGAGCGTCCGTCAACTGCGCGCTTACCTGCGAGTACAACCTTTTGTGAATGGCAGACTCCAAGACTTTAGCTGGCGTTGACAGGACAGCCACAGGTCTATGGTCTTCTACTTTTGACGAACCACCTCCCTTCGGCACCGGAACAACCCGAGTTATCTTCCACATCTCGAAAACACCGCTGATCGTAAGCAAAGGTTATATATGTGGAGTAACGGTTCGGCCAACACCTCTCGACAAGCCCTATAAATAAATGGAGGGATACCATCCGGCCCAGCGGATGTCTTAGGTTTGAGTCTTTGCAGTGCCCCTCTAACGTCCTCCAGCATCAAATGATCGAGACTCACGCGTGCTCGTTCGTTGACTCCGCTCGCGCTGGCGACACTCTCGGCAACGTCCAGCTTTGCCCGCTTTGTGCTGTATACCGAGTGAAAATACCTAGCTAGTTCCTCTACACACTGGTTTCTCGACATAATCTCTCCATCTTTTATTATACCTGTTGACCTTCTTTTACCCCTTTTTGACTTAATGTAATTCTAAAATGCTTTTGGGTCTCGTAACAAATGATTTTGCACCCGGTTTTGATAATGTTCATGCGCGAGTTTTATCATTCGTTTTACTCTTGTTCTACACTGTGCGAATTCAATATAATCACTTTCCAAATTACTCGTTTTATACCGCTTATGAAGGGTCGCCTTTAATTTGATGTCGCGAATTATATTCACTGTGTACTTACCACTCAGGGTAAAAGTACCTTGAGCTGCCACAGTTTCGCTTTTTTCTTGGAACACAGCTGTCTATTACATTATTAATAGTTTCGTAATAATAATTTAAGCTACTATTTAAATCCATATCCCACATTGGAATCCAATCTATCGCTGCTAACGACGAATATAACAATGAAAAGTTTGCTTTATTAAAGTTCGTAATGTTTATTTGATGTTGCACTGTTTTGTTTTATTTGGCAACACTCATGCATGTTCACAAACACATTTAGCGGTTAATAATCCACTATTATTTCACATAAAATTTCGGGGGTTAAAGTGACCCCTGGGTGGTGCTAAATGAGTGACACTAACCGAGTGGTAGAGCCACGCTGCGTTGCAGCAAGGTTGCAGCACGCATTGAGCCGGCTCGCCCGACGTAAAACTACCCTCTCACTAATATCCGGCGTGAAATAATAGCACTTGGTGCTGTTGTGTTTCGTCCGGCCAGTGAGGGATCCGGAGGCCCTTCCCCCCCTCTCCCCACCCCTGACAATTCCTATTCCTTCCTAAATCCTATTCCATGCTTAATGGCCGGCAACGCATCTGCGATTCCTCTGGTGTTGTAGTTGCAGGTGTCCATGGGCGGCGGAGATTGCTATCCATCAGGTGACCCGCCTGCTCGTTTGCCTCCTTAAATTATTTATAAAAAAAACAATACTTCTCTTAGGCTAGATAAATTGGTATGAGCGTAAATAAATTTGGACTCGTATTAAGACGGTTAGATTACGCGGGGAACTAGTAGTTTAAAGATTTTAAATTTGAATCTGCAGTTATAAAGATCCATCTGTGCAATCCGTTTAAAGCTTTCTAAAAAGGGTATTACAAAGTGGCTTACTACACAGAAGACAAAAACAGTTAAAGTATTGAACACCCAAGAAAATTCGTCGTACACTGCTGTGTACTGTGCTAATTGCTAGTGAAAAATACAGAGCGCACGCGCAATGTACGACTAATTTCCTTCGATGTTCCTAATTTGTAACTGTCAGTCGAGTTAGAGAATAGGGCTGCGAATCTAAGTACGTTCGCCGACGTCTTCCCCTTCCAACTATCCCATTCACTCTGTTTATATTTTTAGAATAAATAATGTAATTGTACTTATTTAAGTATATAGATTAATCTGGTAACGAAATAATATATTATTTGTAAATGTAGTTATTTCTATGTAAAGCTGTGTATGCAAAAAATTGTAATTAAAAAAAAGAAAACATTCATCATTTTACTTCAAATATTAAATTTTTTTGGCCCGTATTTTCTTTTGGTGGGGGTCCAAAATTATCCCAGTATAGTGCAACTTTATTTAATTTTATTAAGACTGGGGATTCCGATCTCGATTCGATTTTATCGAAGATCGATCTTTATTATCCCGATCTTCGATTTTTTGGATCGATTTTTTGCCAGCCATATCGATCTCAAGATCGTCGCAAAACACACAGATCGAAAATCGATATCTGTTATCGTCAGTGAAGAACTCATGTTTTATTTCTTAAATAATTTAGAAAACTACTGCATAGTCTGGCTGTATGGACTCTAATTCCTTTGCCTGTCCGAAAAAATCTAACTAGTCTGTGGTTTTGTCACAGGTTTTGTAGATTGTAAGTTACAAATTACGTAAAAACCCTTTACCTTTAGCTACTGCTATTTTTTTCTTGCAAAACACTAATGATTATTATTGTTTTATATATAACTTCCTTAGTGTAATAATTCTCGTACTAGCATCGAGATCGAAATCGATTTTTGAGAGATCGATCTTATGTTATCGATTTTTTCCCGAATCGATCTTAAAGGCACCGATTCGAATCGATTCATGATATCTATTTTTTTGCCATAGATGGGAAACTCTAATTAAGACTAGCGCCATTCATAAAAATCTTAAAAAACAAGATCGTACAATGCACAGACCACAGACATATAATATGTCTGTGGCACAGACGTATAATAAGAAGATCGTATGAACCAAAAAGATCGTAACTATAATAAGATTTTGATCGTATTGTACGGTTGCCAACACTGGCCGAATGTGCTAAATGCACTGAGCCACTGGAGCCATTGTTTAGCAAAAGCAAAAAAACACCGCGCTACTCTATGCTCCAATAATTTTAAATGTCTGTGTCGTGTCACTGTATAGTCTGTGAATTACTATGAATTCTGAGAATCTTATGCGTAGCGTCTGTCAAAGAGTAGTAGGTTTATGGCGTCTGTACAGAAATAGAATTCTTTAAAAATACAGCATGTCACTGTAACAAAGGTGTTTTAGATATTCTTATGTATTTTCTACTTAGATTAAAACAAAATTTGTTTTAATCTAAGATTTTCTAAGAAAAAATACTCTGCAAACTTTTATTAAATTTCTCAATTGCACATTACGGCATATACTGCAAGTTGCGAAACTGTATCCTACCAATAATATATCATTGTACCTACGAATCCTACTACTATCTATTGAAAAACCGTCATTACTCTACCTAATGCAAAGTAATTATAATTGATACTTACCAAACTTAAAAAGCTTAAAAACTAAAGAATGTATACTGTCTATTCTATTCATTGACCTAGAAGTAGTAGACCTAGTGTAACGTATTTAACGCTGATTCTATTAAACTGTCCTACTGCTAGGCAAAGGTTAGGCATCAAAATCAAGTCTTCGCTACTATTGATGCGAATTTTCTTGCCAAGCGCGGGTTGGTGATCAGTCACAAACCCTACCTATGACAATAGTCTCTTGCTTTCACTTTCTTCTGTAATAGTCATAAAGTTACTATACCTACCTAGTACTTAGAGTAACTTTATGGTAATAGCGTTAGATAGAGAAGGAAAGACATATAATTGTCATTAAAACTTTATTGACGTCTCTGGGTACGGCAGTTTGCCCGACTTGGGAATTGAAGCTTGTACCGACAGTTATCGGGCCGTGAGCTTAGCCACTCGGCCACGAGGTGTAAGAGTCCGAAAACCAAATGTTAAAGCATAATACTTGTTTTAATGTAAACATCTGACATTAACTAATAAGTATTCTATATAAGCGTTTGAAGATTTTAGATATTATGTAAATATTCTATTCTATGTTTACGGTTGCATCCTGTATAATTTTTTAATCAGCGATTACTACGATGAATGACTCACTGTACGGAAAGCACTCAAGAACTCCGGTGCAGTGTAATCTGAACTAACAGTGTGACCAACTAGGAATAACCAATCCTACTATTTCCTTGAAACGGGCAGGCCGCAGGCAACCGCTGGCAACCACACAGCCCCGTAATGAACCTATTTAATTTTAATACGTTCATGGCCCCGTATGCCAAGGGCCAACAAAAGTCAAAATAGGAACCAAGTGGGTCTCGAACAACAGGGAACCTGGCACTGTAAATCTAGAAGGAGAAGGCTTGACGAGTTGGAATGATATGAATAAAAATATAAAAAATTGAAGTACTTTTAAATTATTTTTATTTTTAATCATAATATCATTATCGCGCCACGGTGCGCGATGTTGCGTTAAGTTATAGAGTTTTAGTTCTGCTGTCATGTCGCGGTGAATTAAGTAAGTAGTTATTGCGTATTTGAAAATTATGTATATCAAAAAGCAAATAAATAGCACATCATAATATCGTTGTCCTCTCATACTTTATCATTATTATCAGTAATAATCAATAAAAAATATATTTTCTGATAGAATGTGCTGCTGCTCTGCTCGTAATTATCAGTAAGTATTGTTTTTTTAACATTGAAAATGTTTTTTTGATCGCTCCGGTAGGGCCCCATTTTCGCTGAAAGTGTGTTTGCCAAGTGGTATATAGTGGTTTAAGGTCATGAGAACGTATGAAGGCTCAAAAGACGCAGAATTTGAATGGCTTTCAGATAATGAAAAAAATTTTTGTAAAAGTCTAAAACTTTTTCGAAAATTGAAAAAAAAAACAAAAAAAAAACCTTGATTTTTTTACACCTTTCCTCGGAATATCTTCGATATCTCGTGAACGAGGTTGGGAATCAAAAAACTGAGAGAGACGCTTAGAGGTATTGAGACGAGAAACATTTTATGTCTTATACTTTTTTTTGTGGGAGTGATAGGGGGGCCGGTATGCTCCCCCTTAGCGGCGCGTGGAGCGTCGCCGTACGGTATTACTCGGGCGACATAGCTCTGTGGAAATTCGCAGCTTTGAGATAGGTACGAAGATCTATTAGGACTTAATAGACGCGGAAAATTAAGGACTTTGTGATAGTATAAACAAATTTCGGAAAGGTCGATAATTTTTTTGAAAAAAAATAATTTTTTTTTTCATTATTAATATATAATAGCTAAGTTCATTTTCAATGCCCTTTCAAGTCGTGTAGAGCACGAGATCTGTGAATTTTTTGTTTTTAATGTGCACAGGAATTTCTTATTTTTTGTCGATAGTTTTAGGTGTATGTACGCCGCCCTGGGTCCAACAGGAACAGGCGACGCGCTAGACCCAGAAGGATATGGAGGGATGAGCAGGACTTTTCCAAAAGGATTAGTCTCAGTTCTCTGCAAATAGGGAATATGGAAGAAGGTAAAGGAGGCCTTTGCTCTGCAGTGGGACAAGTGAGGCTTATAATGATAATAATGAAATTGTTTCAAATGAATACTTATCTTGGGCTAGATAATTGGTGTGAGCGTAAACAAATTTAATAATAATAGTAAGGTAATATGTTAAATAAAAAGAAGAATTAAAATAATAATGTTTAAATAAATAAACTTTATCTTCGTCATACATACTCTATCTAAACCCACCAACCAGCATTGGGCGTGGTGGGTTATGGCTCAATCACCCCGTGTGCTTTTCCTAATGTGGGAAGGTCTGTGCCCAGCAGTGGGACGTTTATAAATGATAGGTAATGATGATAGTAGGAATTAGAAATAAGCCCTGCTTAAAATAAAAAGTACCAAAATGGAATAATCTCCTTTCATATGGTAACACTGTCGACTTATATGTGGGATTTACATCTTTGAAACGCGTGACCTTTGAAAATAGTTCCAGTTTGGTGGCGCTACTCTCTTAACTTAAATACTTGGAAGCCGGGGCGGCCACATCAGATAGTTCAGGTGCTAAGAAATAACCAGACATGCTAATCATGTTGACTCTATCATTAGTGATTTTTTTATTCATTACGATATTAATTCTAATCAAAAAGAAACGACGACGTTTTGTTCCTATTTCTGTCAACTTTCATTTCACAAGAAAATGCAATTACGAGTGCGGATTCTGCTTTCATACAGCAAAAACCAGTGATATCACAGAACTGGAAGAAGCTAAACGCGGTCTTTGGCTTGTGAGAGCGGCAGGTATGAAAAAAATCAATTTTTCTGGCGGCGAACCATTTCTGTATCCCAAATACTTGGGCGAGTTGGTCAAATACTGTAAAGAAGTTCTGAGATTGGAATCGGTGTCCATCGTCTCCAACGGCTCCAAAATAAAAGAGTCGTGGTTTGAGTCGTACGCAAGATACCTAGACATTTTGGCAATATCCGTGGATTCCTTTGATGAGAGAACGAACGTGCAAATCGGACGCGGCAAAGGCAAACACCTCGAGCGGTTGACGCATATTCGCGACTGGTGCGAGAAGCATGCCATAAAATTTAAACTGAACTCTGTAATTTGTACGTACAACTGGAATGAAGATATGGTCGATGAGATAACCAAGTTACGACCGTTTCGTTGGAAGGTTTTCCAGTGCCTGCTCGTTGATACTGAAAATGCGGGCGACAACGCAATCCGTAAAGCTGAGACTTATGTCATTAATGATGAACAATACGAGCACTTTTGCGCAAAGCATCGTCACTTGGCCTGCTTTGTCCCAGAGTCTAACGCCTTGATGAAAGAGTCTTACATTATATTGGATGAGTACATGCGTTTTCTGAACAAAGGAGATGTGTACGCTGAATCAGAATCAATTTTAAAAGTGGGCGTCGAGAAGGCGATACAACAAATCGACTTCGACGTGGATGCCTTCGAAAGTCGGGGCGGTGTTTACGATTGGACCAAAACGGACCATATAGTGGCAAACGGTAATCTAAACAACAATTGCTACACAAATGCAGCTCTTGATTGGTAACGACTCCGTATAGTGTAGGTCATATGCGCTAGGCGCTCAAAGTTTTGTTCATTTAAGTATTAAGTACTTACTTAAAAGTACTTAGTTATTTTATTTTTTATTATGAATGTTATTTGCGTCAGCAACGCTCAAATATACTTGTTTAGGTTAAGTTAAACGTTAAAAAACCCGATTACCTCAGGTTAGACATTTTTTTCGTTTATATTCGTTTTTAAAGTACATTAGTGTAAGTAGGTAAATGTGTCAATAAATTAATGTGTACCTAGGCGAAATTTTTTATTTTTTGTCATATATCTATCTCATAGACAAATAAGATATTCACCAACTTACATTAGCGTTGGGTATATATAGTATGGCCCGACCGGGCTTTGTATGCAAAAATTATAAGTGTTTTTTTTTGGTAAGCGTGGTGCCAAACACTCATCAATGTATCGATGACTTGATCTCAATTACAGAAGCCTTGCCCAGCAGTGGGACAATTTAAAGGCAGCACTTTACTTTACTTTACTCGTACATACATACATACATAGCACGACATTATCCCCGTAGGGTTAGTCAAGAGACTACGCAATAATGAGGACAGCAAAAGCGTGCTCTACTATAGTCCACTTTTCACCAAATAGCGACTCCACATGTGCTCAGTGTGAGAGGTGGTTAGCCCATTGCCGCTATACTTTGCTGTCGGATATATGTGCAGTCTTTGGTCCGTTAGTCGCCTTTTACGACACCCAAGGGAAGAGAGGGGGTGGTAGTATTCCTTCACCGCTACGCGACACGGTTTTACTCATCTTTATATGTTATCGACTATTTGTAAGTATTAGCATTGAAGCAGAGCATCCTGGGGCCCTACTGTTAGTGCTGCCGCATACAGAACACCGGCCACAGCCACAAACGCCGCCACAAGAAGCTAGAAGCGGCTACAAAAGTGGCTGAAGCGCGCGACAGCCACTTGATGAGGCCGGTGGCTGCCGCTTGCGATCGATGGCTGCTACTTTTTTTAACCATGTGGGGGTGGAGAATCGCGCGAGTGGCGTGTGGCGGCGTTTAGTGGCCGGTGCGGGCCACAAGTAGCGAGTAGCGACGATTTGCGGCGTGTGGTGTGCTTCAAGCTGTAATCCTCATATTTAAAATCTCATTGAATGAAAACGAATTTTGCCAACGCTAAAAAATAGTCATGAAATATTCATAAGTAAATAGTCATAAGCTATAGGTTAGTGAGGATTATAGCTTGAACGTCAAGCTGTAATCCTCACTTCTGGTGCAAGCAAACGGTAAAATCTTTCGAATTGGTTTAGGTTCCAGAAAATAGTAATGAAATAGTCACAACGACATGCCATATCTCAGAAATAGTCCTTAAAAGATTTCAGAGATATAAAGGTACCCTGGTGAGGATTATGGCTTGAACATTTGAAAACTTCAACGCCTACGATTTTCGGTTTAAAGTTTGTACCAAAAATAGTTATGAAATAGTTGTATGAAGCGAAAATAAATTTGAGCTGATTTAATTTGAAGATAAAAAAAATATTCTCCCTACATTTCTATGGATGTACAGTCGTGTACAAAATTTGTAACTTTATTTGATATGATTGTGAAATATTCCGCTTAATATATAACATTACTTCCAATTAGATGTTTTAAGGAATAGGACTTGTGTGGTGGGGGGGGGGGGGGGGGGGGGGGGGTGAGGAGAAGGGCGTCCGGAACCATTATTTCAACCGGATATTAGTGAGATGGTGGTATTACGCCGGGCGAGCCGGCCCAATGCGTGCTGTAACGTAGCGTGGCTTTACCACTCAGTCAGTGTCACTCATTTAGCACCACCCAGGGGTCACGTGTAGAGTCTTAATGGTAAACCTACGGATGCGAGTAACTTTAACCCCCTTATCCTTATTTATTACAATCGAAAGCTTGCTTGACATAACTTGTTTAAATCTCAGTACATTGAACGCTCGGGTCACGAGATAGGTTTCAGTTTCGCGTGGGGGTCGTTGGAGGGTGAACCTTCTGTACGGTAGTAGTATTAGTAATTCTGTGCTTGTACCAAGACGAAAAACGAAACAATTTTAAAACACATAAGTTTATGCTTATTAATTTTTGACGTTTTTTTATGCTTAAGTTTTTATAAAAAAAGATATTTGAATGATTAAAAATGTCAACCTTATTGGTTAGGTACTAATGTTTTAGAAAACTCATTTCAGCCGCTACTTTATTTTACTTGAAAAACTCTCCAATTTATTACTTACCACAGTATCAATACGATAATTGGAAATCATATTACACAATTCTATGACCACGGCTTATATTTCGGTTCGACGCGATTCTGTTTCAGCGTGCAGTGGTACTGGGGGTAGCAATGCGCATTTGTCTGGCACAGACTATAACAGCTCGTTAGATTAGTTATTTAGTCTTAACTATAAGTTAGTTAACTGTTTTTTTATTATTATTAGTATTGACGTCAATAAGTGCCTGTAAAGGTTTACTTTGAATAAATAATTTGACTTTGACTTTGACTTTGAATATTGTAGATGGAACATTTTACTGAATGAAGACATTATTTGAATTTAAAAAACAATTTAAACTGCATTCATAGACATTAAAATAATTACATGGTTGAACCGGGAATCAAACCCGTTACATGAGAAAAATAATCACCCTGTAGCTTTATCATACCGATCGAAGGGCTTCATCTTAAGGATTATTGTTTGCTAAATAACATAGTGTCACAAATAAAAGGAAGACCATGAATATTAACTACTAAAAGCGGTCGAACTTAACAATAGATAATAATACCATTTATTGGAAAATAAGCTCTTAAGTGGATTCCGACATTTTAAAAATTTTCTACTATACTAGTTGCGATACCTAACTTTTGTACTTGTACTTGTACTACCTAAAAATGACTTACTAAGTCATTTTTATAAATAAATCATTTCGTTCTAAACATGAAATCGATTTCAAGTTTAGTTATTTGTCACTCCAAACACGTCTCCTAAATTTTGTACACGACTGTACATCCATAGAAATGTAGGGAGAATACATTTTTTTTATTTTCAAATTAAATCAGCTCATATTTATTTTCGCTTTATATGACTATTTCATGACTATTTTTGGTACTAACTTTAAATTGAAAATCGTAGGCGTTACGGAGTAATTTGAAGTTTTCAAATGTTCAAGCCATAATACTCACTAGGGTACCTTTATATCTCTGGAATCTTTTAAGGACTATTTCTGAGATTTGGCTTGTCGTTGTGACTATTTCATGACTATTTTTTGAAACCTAAACCAATTCGAAAGATTTTACCGTTTGCTTGCACCAGAAATGAGGATTACAGTTTGACCTTCAAGCCATAATCCTCCTCACTAACCTATAGCTATAGCGCCGAAACTATAATGCGACTATTTTTTTTACATGTATGACTATTTATGACTATTTCATGACTATTTTTTAGCGTTGTCTAAATTCGTTTTCATTGAGATTTCAAATATGAGGATTATAGCTTTAAGCACACGGCGTGTGGCGGCCACCAGCGTTACCGTGTGCGGTGAGATGAGTCCCTAAATTGTATGGCAAACATTGTATATGGTATGGTATCTACAGAAAGTAGCCGCGGCATTTTGTGGCTGTGGCCGGTGGTCCGTGTGCGGCAGCACTTACTTTCTGTGCTGTTACCTCTAAGCTAGCCAGGCGGGCTTACAAGCCAAGCCCTACCACCAACCAAAGTAAGTACACAAACATGTCCACTGCCTGCTGGGAATCGAACCCGGGACCTCTGGGTCTAAGACCGGTGCTAAGCCATTAGACCATAGAAATGGGAATGCGTATGGGAATTTGCTTAGTAAGGTTAAAGTAATACTGCTCCGTGCTTCGGAAGGCACGTTAAGCCGTTGGTCCCGGTAGATGTCGTAAGATCACAGTCGTTAAAACCCACCAACCCGCATTGGGCCAGCGTGGTGGGTTAAGGCCCAATATCCTCAAGTGCTATTATTGTCCACGTGGGAGGCCTGTGCCCAGCAGTGGGACGTTTATACGCTGATGATGATGAATCTGCTCTAAGAGCTGATAGTAGGGTTGTTGTTTGTTGTAGTAGTTGATTCGGTGGCAATAGGGTGTTACTTTTTTGTCATAAGGTCAACCGAAGAAATAGCGTCACAGTTTTACCCTTAACATTTTCTACGTCAAGTTGTGAGTCGCGTATCAAACTATGTCCTAGTGTGTAAGTACCACGTTATCTGTCTTCAATATTCTTAAGTCAATTTCTTCGTATTCTCGTAATCAATAGAGATATTCCATTTTTTTTTAAAGAGGTCTTTTAGACGCGTTTGCCCCATCTGGGGCATACCTATGCGTCTATCAAATATTAATTCGGCTGGTACTTTTTTAGCACTGGCATTGAGTGTAACTATTGTACGTCAAACGAAGTAATAAACACGTACAAGTTGGTAAATTAAAAATAAAACTATCAAAGAGGAAGTTAGAAATAATTTTAAGGAAGGAGGGGAAAGCGTCTAACGAATTTGCCTTATGTGAAATCCAGATGTTCTGAACATTTTGCACGTTTAATAATAAACTAATTAAAAATGTTAATGGTTATTTGGCGATGTAGTATGTTCTGTATTTTTACTAATCAGGCTGGTGCACAAATGAAAGTCAAGAAACCGATTCATTCACTGTCTATATTGTTCCAACACGTTACATATAAATTACACGGAATTAATCACATTAAATTTATTGTCTGACTCCAAATATTTATTAACTCTAAGGGTGTTACCAGACCAATCGATCGATCGTCGATCGACGGCATCGATCTACGTCGATCGAAGTTGATCGACTGGTCTGGTAGCTTTAATCGATCGACGTATACCGTTTGACTAACCAATCGATCGACGACGGTCGGTCGACGTTGATCGACAGGTGTGGTAGCTTTAATCGATCGACGGATTCCGTTCGTCTAAACCATCAATCGACGTTGATCGATTAACCCCGGCTATATTCCATCAGTTTCTTACGAAATGTATTCAGAAGAGGACTCGTTCTTCTTGGCCAGTACGATGTTGCTCGTACTATTATTACGGAGACGCAAACGCAAAAGAATCTGGATGCGGCCGTTTTTTAAAGTGTGTTTCAAATGACATTTTAAGTAGCGGTTTTTGTTTTTGTTTTATTTTACGTAGCGATTGTCATGTATTTTGAGGTTATTTTTTTATTAGACAACAGAAAACTAGCTGCATTCAAAAATATCTGGGGGGGGGGGGGAAAGGGAGGGGGTACGGTAATGGTAACTTAATAGAATATTTCTTGTTTTACCTAAAAATAACCTTAATAAATATCCTAACATACGATCAACGATACAACAGCACGATCTAACACCCAATCCATTCTACCGGTCGATTGTCGATCGACATCGATCGATTGGTCTGGTAGAAACTATCGATCGACGTCGACTAATCCATTTCACCATCGATCGATGTCGTCGATCGATAGGTCTGGTAGACACTATCGATCGACGTCGACTAATCCATTCTACCATCGATAGTTACCGTCGATCGACGATCGATCGATTGGTCTGGTAACACCCTAAGGCGTGAACCTGACGGAACCCGGTTTAAAGTGCGACTGAGCCGCCCCCGCCGGCTGCGCATCGCCGCGCCGCCGAACTAAAATGTGTGGTCAGCATTACTGTGACGCCACAGTTATAAACCTCCTACTTCCGTAATATATTTGAACTAATAAACATATAGAATACATTTAAAAAAAAAAAAAAAATATTAAGAATCAGATTCAACTTAAGAGATTTTTTAAAATTATTAACGATAGAACATTATTATTCGTATTTTTTTATTATAACAACTAAACCTCAACATTTTTGACAACTCACATTTACAAACTTAAACTACAACTCGGGTATTGGTCGTGCAGTAATGCTATTATACCAAAAAAAATCAGAATAGATCTGAGTAAATAGTTAATTTAATTTAATTGGCTGGCACTTTGAATTATGATGCGTTTTGATTTTGAACGATGTTCTTTATAGATATTATTAAAGAACAACCATAAAAGAAAGCATATTAAAAAGTGTCCATCCAACTACATGAAGGAAAAAAACTGCTTAGTCGTGCGTGAACTGCTCTAATCACTCTAACAACAATTCTATTATGAAAATGATTTTGTAATTTTGCCAAGGCAGCGGCAACTACCATAATCGAAAACGAGGAACATATATACAGCGTGTTTCTTGTAAGGTGTCAAGCCGATGTATGGTGATAGGGAACTACCATACCTATCCATTGGATCTCCATGTATGTTCTACGATTTTTTGTATTGAGCCCTGCGGAACCCATTGTAACCACTGATCCCGGAGATCTTTTACCGTTAATGTCGACCTTCGAATGAGAATAAACATTATGAATGTTGGTAGGTATTGTAATAAAGATTTTCTTCTAGTGGATCAATTGATCGATATTTTTCTTTGCAATAGAAAGTATTATTAATATAACAAAAATGGCGATGGTGGCGGAGGAATTTATTAATAATAGCAAGAGACGATTATATAGTACATAAACAATAAATTGTTTGTTTTTGCAAAAGAAAACACAAAGAATATTAACATTTTTCTTTAGTTATTGATCTTTTGATCAGTCTATAAACGTCTCACGGCTGGACTCATGCTATTCCACCATATAATAGTCAGCGAATGGAAGATATTGAGCCATAACCATTGAAGTACTTAATAAAGACTATGAGGCTGCACCGCGAAGCTAGTTTTTGCGCACTGAGGTTCAGCTGTGCGAATCTCTAAGTTAAAGCCTTGGTAGCAGCGGCTGCAGCAGCGCTGACAATTGACTCTGTCTCTTTCATATTCATAGAGTTATATTCATGCGCGCAGCGTCTATGGTCGCTTAGAGAATCGCATAGCAGTGCACGGTCCGCGGGCAGCAAACGCCTCAGCAATTATTGCTCGTGATCTAAGCGACTATGTGGACCTTGCGGCTGCAAATCAGTGCGTGAGCAATGATGTATTTGTGCGTGAGTCGTCTTTAATGTATAATAAATACCTCAATAGCTCACCCACCGTTTTAGTTACATATTTACATACAACAATAGACAGGATCAACGGTAGGTGCCTGCCGAAGCAAGGAGAAGCTCGCGATATAAAAAATTGGATAACCCAACCGATGCCTCGATATGGCGATCGCCACCCGACAGTGCATACCGCTATTCTGTGCGCTGCGCCAGCGCCAGCGAGTTTTTATACAAATAATATGGACACAATAAAATTCTATTAAGTACTTCTATTTTCAACTGAATTTAACCATAATTTATCTGGTACCTACCTAATATGTCACAAAAAGTACGTACACACATCAGTATCCTATTCGAAATTGGCATATTTCTATTACTCATCAATATTGATCCTTATTTTACCAATTGATAAAGTCCAAAAGTTATTGAATAATTTTAACATTTTTGCTAAGTTGACCCGTGCTGACGTCTCTTGATAAAGACCATGCAATCGTTGATAGCGCATGCATGTGGCGCTGCTGCTGCAAAATAATGTGATACTTATCGCAAATTCGCAAATGGTAATTACCTATAAATATTTTTTAAATCGTTTAATTTTAAGCTGTAGGTAACAAACAAATTATTAATGTAATTTAAGAATAAAGTTGAGAGAGGCTTAGTGCCCAGCACAGCAGTAGCAGTGGGTTGAGGCTTAAAATGAATTTATGAATGAAGAATGTAGTTGTGTTGTGTGTTTAAATGTTAAGAAAATCTTAATTCTAAACCTAACTAGATAGATAGATACTTAACTCTTTATTTGCAACACCACAAAGATTTACATAGATCACAATTACAATAATAGGTACTATACGCTCTAAGCAATCTCTACCAGACAACCAGTCGGATAAAGGGAACTTATAAACTGTAAATATACTTAGATAATTTTAAAATCTAACTAATGTGTTACCTTACATGCGAAAAGTGAGCTTGTTACGCTTCACGCATAAACCGCTAACCCTGGAGAAGGTTATAGGCTACTTTGGTCCCTGGAGAAGGTTACTTTCTTTTGCGAAAAATTAACGCGTGCGAAGCCACGGGCAAAGCTAGTAAATGAATAAATAAAAAATAGTTTGAAGGCCTGTGCCCAGCAGTGGGCGACTTTTATAGACTGATAATGATAATGATGATAATATTATTAGGCACTCGATCGTAACAGTCTACTATAGACGCGAAGACCAATGGTACATATAACATATAATCATGACTATTATCCCCGAAGGGTTATCAGAGACTAGGCAATGAGGACCGCAAGAGTGGTCCTCTTCCATAGTCCACTTTTCACCAAATATCGACTGCACATGTGCTCACCAATGGTGATGGTGATGATTTAACTGTCTGCGACTCTTCTGGTTTTGCCAGTCTATTATTAAATTGTTGTATGGCAAAAACAGATGAGAATAAATTTTATTCTGTGCCAGTGGCTTGTTAAGTCCGCCCGGCTATCTAAAATTCTAAAGTTTGGAGCCAACACGCCCTAGCTACCAACAATGTTAACAGAATCGTTGTGTTCCGACAGTTTAGAAATAAGTTAGACAGTGCCTCAGTAGTGAAGGATTCCGGGCACAGAACACAATACGGAGATTCCGGGCACAGAACACAATACGGATTCCGGGTTTAGCACGCTTCCACCTTCGCCTAGTACTATTATTTATTCTGTGCTTCGGCCTTTTCGTCACTTACTATCAGGTAAGATCAACGGCAAAGTGCCGTAGTGGTTAAAAATAAATACCACAGACAGACTAGACGTTTTTCGGTTTCCCATACAAACTTCCAAGTTGATAATTTTACATAATTACCAATCAGCAAATTGTAATGAAATTTACATGCTAAAGTAAATTACACTTTGACAAAAAAAAGTTTATTTGACTGAATTATTGTGATTATAAACTGTTCTAAGATACTTAGTGGACTTTTAATCGCAATATGTCATTCAGGTAAATAAACATTTTTTTAGAATGTTGTTATTTAAAAAAAATACTTAGATCTCTGTAAGTACCTACCTATTTTATTTTAGCATGTCTACCAATTTACTATTGAATATGGTAAGGCGTTAGCGTTAAATAGAATAGAATCTACTTCGTGCAGTTGCCACTTGAAATACCCTACAGTTTGTTCATTGATCTGACTTACTGCAATGTCGATGATTATACTTACCCAACAATGAACAATCAGTTTGCCACCTAGTAAACAAAGTAAGTTCTCGGAAGGAGATAATTTAATTCGATAACAAGGTAAGTACCTATGTAACGCTAAGTACCTAAGTACCTATATACTCTTTGTACTGTGGCTCAGTCAGCTCAGTTGCCCGAAACATGTTTAATCGCTCCTTTTATTATCACCTTCTCCGGTTCTGCCCGAACCATTGAGTTATATATCAATGGCCCGAACTGAATATCCAATAGTACCTACCTAGTACGCGACGCGACAAACAAACATCCGACTTTTTACGATGAAACATAAAACCGAAACAATAGACCTACTTACACAGACAGTACAATCATTCATAATAATTATACTTACTTACTACCAGATACGTATGCAAGTGCTGTGTGTCATTCATGTATTATACGAACTTTTTGAAGGTGACTTCTGTTAGGCATTAGAAAACAACAAATAACAATCATATAATAACAATATATTCGCTCATCTGCAGCTGCAGTGCGGTGCGCACCGTGCAATAGACTCTAAGCTAAAGCTTTGATAGCAGCGGCTGGCCGGCTGCCGCAGCGCTGAGGATTGTCTCTGTCTCTTTCATATTCATAGAATTGGAAAGAGACAGCAGATCACAGCCATGCGCGCAGCGTCTATGTGTCGCTAGAGAATCGCATAATAATATGCAGCTGCCGTAAAACAGACACAATAGAAATTCTTTTGTTAGTATAGTAATCTCTAGGAGTCTTCGTGACAGAGAAGGCTTAAGTGTTATTATTCTAAGAGAGAAGGGTACAAATACCAACTCTCATCCATCATCTTGAAATAATTACATCGTTGTGAAATATCAATTTTAACCACTTTAACAATGCAGAATGTCATGTTACGGTGTAACTCCTAGATTGAGACTTTGGGTGTATTATTATTTGTATTCCATGCTTTGGGAAGGAGTAGGGATGATTCTTATTCTTAGCCCTTTCGGTATTTTTCTTTTTTTTGTAAGTACCTACCTAATTTAATAGTCAATAAAACAACCATAAACCGAACCGATAGGTAAGTAGGTGGAGTCTCCTAGTATCGGCCTCCTCCTAATATCGGCCTTTTTGAGAAAATGAAACCTAACTATAAAAATAGCCCTAAAATCTTATTAGTTTTTTTGCAAAAAGTAACTTTATATCCATACGCATACCCTCCCATATTTTGATGCGGGTGCCTTAACATTTTAACGTTTAATTGGCAATAGAGCATGCGCAGGTCGTTTGGTGGCATTGCTTTGTCAAATCCTTGAGTCGACGCATTGCGTTGTATTTGAATGGAATTAAACATACCTATGGTATTTTATTTTATTTGATTTTGAAGAAAAACAGCCAAAGTACCGTTTTTACATTTACTTGTGTTTTTTATGAAATAATCGTGGTGTCGAGATTAGGGATCTGTATTATTGATAAATCTCAATATCGGCCGGGTGGCCGATATTGGGGAAATGCATGAAAACGTTAAACAACATGTTTAGCTATTTTATATGTTAGCAGTAACATAATTAAGGTTAAAAATGAAACAACAGCTCAGTTTGATCTCTAGATCCTAACGTCTGCCGCCTAAAAACGATTTTTATCAGCTACAGCGGCCGATATTAAGGGAATCGATGCGTAATAACGGCCACCAAATTGGGTACCTACTTTCCTACTACCCTCGAACTTTATAATAAAAAGGAAAATATTGTCAAACAACGGGAAGAAAGAAAAAAAAGAATTGAAGAGAATAAAGCGGAGAGAGAAAGAAAAAAACTGGAAAAGTGAAAAATAAACCAGCCAAAGAAAACAAAAGTAGTAAAGAAGAGATTATTAAAGGACAGCAATCGCGAAACTGACCTCACTGATTTACCTTCTCAAGACATAATAGAAAAGGAGAAAATTTTTTGTGCTGGCTGTAAAGAAAAACTAATTAGTGATGTCGAAGAAGATGAAGACAAAAATATTGGATGCGACATATACCCCCAATGGTTCCACTTAAAGTGTAGGTACAGTTAATCGAGAGCGAAATATATTGATGTTGCTATAGAAGATTTTACTTGGCATCACTGTTTAGGCATTTAAATTGAAGATACTTTAAGTAAAGTCAAGTTTTTTGTTGACTTTATTTGGTAATTATTTTTATTTATAATAATTGGTTTTTGGAGTTCCTTTCTTAATTTTTCTTAATAATGTTGAATCATTGTGATCTTTAGTTTATAATAACAGAATATATTTTAATTTTTAAGACCGAGATCTAAAGAAAAGACTAATTAATGATATAAAAGTTTAAAAAGTGATTTGTACGTGAGTTGAAATATAAAACGAAATCATTTTTTACTTTGGTTAGTAGTTTTATTGACGTAACTTCACCTTACAAAAGGTATGGCGATATTAGGGTCACAGGCGGCGGATATTAGGGTGTTAGAGGCCGATATTAAGGGAAATCAGCATACTCGGAAAAAAAGCATTTTTATTATCAAAAATAACAAACGATTTGTAATTTTGTGAATGTAGTAATGAAATTCAGTATTCCTCTACCCAAAAAAGGCATTGCAAGAAAGCCAAAGCTAGTAACGTAAAAATTACAAGAAGTCAAAGTACAAAAAAAGTTGACATGGCCGATAATTCGTGCCTCCACCTTACTATTTGTATAGTATGAGTTGGGTACGTAACCAACTTGTACTTTTAAACTTGTATTATGACAAGTGAAATCAAAGCAGCGCCACCCAGTTGACAGATTTACATAAATCTACGATCTACGTTCATGTCTACGCCTATAAAAAATGGTTCATCATGATGACGCCTAGTTTGCATTATTAGAAGCGTCTAATTATGAACATTGCTTAGCTAGTTTGATTATTTTAAAATTCGTTTTGATTAAATAAACAAATTAACGAAGCAATGTACGAGGGGCGTTCAAAATATTCTCGGTATGTGGATAAAAACAAACAAGTACGAAAAGTTTGATATTTTTATTTTTCAATATACTCCCCCCTTATGTTCATACACTTATAAGATCGATCAATTATTTTTTTTAATCCCTCATAAAAATATTTTTTATCTTTGGTGTAAAAATGCTCCTCCACGGCCGTCTTCAACGCTTCATCGTCAGAAAATTTATTTCCACGCAGATCCTTTTTAAGATTGGGGAACAAAAAGAAGTCGCTTGGGGCTAAGTCCGGACTATAGGGTGGATGAGTAACAGTTTCAAACCCACATTCAACAATAGCTGCCTTGGCAATATGAGCAGTATGGACAGGGGCGTTGTCATGCAGAAGCAGAACACATTTGGTTAACTTTCCTCGCCTCTTTTCTTAGATCGCATCTCTTAATTGACGTATAACGTTAGCGTAGTACTGCCCTGTGATATTTACACCTTTTTCTTTATAATCGATAAGCAAAACTCCTTCACAATCCCAAAATATTGTGGCCATGACCTTGCCAGCTGACGGGATTACCTTGAACTTCTTGGGATGAGCTGAACCCTTAATGTGCCACTGCATGGACTCCTGTTTGCTCTCTGGGTCATAATGATGAACCCAGGTTTCATCTCCAGTAACTATTTTTTGCAGCACCTCATCGGGATTTTCACCACACAGGTCGATAAAATCTGAACAGCAAGCCACACGCATATCCTTTTGAAGAAGCGTCAGCATTCGCGGAACCCATCTTGCACTTACTTTTGACATATTAAGATGGTCATGTATAATGTCATGTACGGTACCAATAGAGAGATTGGTTACTTGAGCTATAGATTTTACCTTCACTCGGCCGTCTTCCAATATAAGTTTTTCCACTTTATCAATATTTTCTTGTGAGGTAGCCACTACAGGCCGGCCAGGTCTAGGGTCATCTTCAATACTCTCCCTTCCACGCTTAAATTCGCTTGACCATTTTTGAATAGTAGATAAAGAGGAGCAGACTCACGGTAAACACAATCCATTTCCTCTTTTATGGTTTTTTGATTTTTACCCTGTTTTGTCAAGAATTTTATGACGGATCGGTGCTCTAATTTCGTTAAAATTGTTAATTCGCTCATGGTGTTCATGTTTGTTCGGCAATTGCAGAAAAACAAAAGAACATCTCGGTTCCAATTTTACTTTTTTTTAATGTCAATGGATGAATCTTAGCGGCCAGTAACAAATATATATATAAAAGAGGTTGTAACGTATCAATACCGAGAATATTTTGAACGCCCCTCGTAAAAGGTCGACCGGGCAAAAGTGTCCGCGGGTCTATTGTGTCATTGTGTCCGTTGGTTTTTTTTAGGGTGTTATTTTGATATTTACGATTTGCGCCATCTATTGAACAATAAAGAAACTACCTGGTCGTGTAGTCATGCACTGAAGAACATTAACAAGTTAATTAACTAATATCTTTATTGTTGAAATTTTGCATTCACAATGCTATATAAATATAGGATAAAATGTTTACTAGAAAAAAATCAACCAGTCTCAGGAAGCTCGAATGGGATTCGAACCCACGACCTTTGGATTGCCGGTCCACTGCTCTAACTGCTGAGCCACAGAATAAATAATAGTCTGAGCTACCGAGACCCCAGAAGACTCGCTAAATTTTTCCTAGTAGTTTGATTTACGCTGCAGGCCAGCGGTATTACGTCACTGTGAAGTCTACCCTCACAGTCGAAAGACATACTATTGCAAGTATTTAACAATCGATAAAGACCTAATTGCTTATAAATATCTTTATTGTTGAAATTTTGCATTCACAATGCTATATAAATATAGGATAAAATGTTTCCTAGAAAAAAAAATCAACCAGTCTCAGAAAGCTCGAATGGGATTCGAACCCACGACCTTTGGATTGCCGGTCCACTGCTCTAACCGCTGAGCTACCGAGACCCCAGAAGACTCGCTGAATTTTTCCTAGTAGTTTGATTTACGCTGCAAGCCAGCGGTATTACGTCACTGTGAAGTCTACCCTCACAGTCGAAAGAAATACTATTGCAAGTATTTAACAATCGATAAAGACGTAATTGCTTATAAATATCTTTATTGTTGAAATTTTGCATTTACAATGCTATATAAATGTAAAGATATGCAATCTCATTTTATACATACGTCTATGCGCATTTCTTCATTATCGGCGAGACGGTGACATTACTGATATTTGACAAATAAGTCATGTTGTCAATAAAATAAAGAATTATTGTTGATTATGGAATCGATTAAGCATAGATGAATGATTGGCCTCGCTGCGCTCGGACCAATCATTAATCTAAGCGATTAAGTAATAACTTTAAATGTCGTTTCTTTATTATTTCAGGTAGAATAATATTGTTATAATAATAATATGTAATGTGTAGAAGTGTAGATACGTATGTTTAAATAAAACTTTATTATTTCAGAGCAACACTTTGAGTTTATTCTGTCGATTCCTGACAATCCATAATAAATTGTCTTATAAAACGCTTAGAGCATTCAACCAACAGGAGACGACACGCCCACTAATTTCTATGCAAAAAAGTCTGTCATTTCCTGCGGGGGGAAGGAAACACACATAGAAATTGTTAACACACTAATGCATTTTTAAATGACGTCGCTACGCACGCAAACGACAACATTGTTGAACACTAGCATAAAATAGACGCACATTATTATATTCACACACAGAGATTACCTGTCCGTGCACAAGTCTAACGTCATATTTATGTAAACGTCTATAGAGGTTGTCACTATCGATTAAATTTTTTCGATGTCGATTCAATTTAATTCAATTCAATTCAATGTCAAAATACAAGAAAAGATTTTTTTTAATTTAGGCTTCTGACTATTTTTAATTAACTGCACAAAGCGCGCGTGCTGCTGTACCTACTTTTCACTAGAAATTTGATTTCCTGTAATTGTATTTAATTATTTTCTGAGGTTTAAGCGAGCACTACACATTGAAATGAAACACTTTTTTTTACGGATTAACTCGCGTTTAATTTACTATTTACATAGTTTTACATAGTTTTAGTCTCCCTGTGACCACGGACCCTGTAAAGGGTTCGAAACGTCAGGATAATATAAAAACTATGTAAATAGTAAATTAAACGTAAAAAAAGTGTTTCATTTCAATATTTAATTAGACACGTATTACCTACTTTATTAGCTCTGTAATGGTAACCATTGGTTAAGATCACCAACGTGACATAGATGTCATGTTGGTGATCCTTAAATATAGGTAAATATCTCCCGCAGTGCCTATGGAAAAATAAGAAAGGTTCTTTGCAACCGAAACCTTATAATCGCCTTTCGAATACGTCTTCTCCAATGTTATATCATGGGGTTGATCGCGCTGAACAATCTCAACCAAACTACAATTGAACCTCAGCCGTTATAGTGCTATCGCGTTTGACACACGCGATGGCACTATACGAATTACGAAGTCGGCAGAACGGCTGCGGTTCAGTTGTGGTTTGGTTGTGATTATTTAGCGCCCCCCTGGCCTGTACGGATGTGAGGCTTGGACTATAAAGGAAGATCTCAGGATCTCAGACGTATAGAAGCTTTTGAAATGTGGGCATACAGATGTATGATGTCCATATCCCGGACTCAAAAAGTCACCAATGAGGAAGTTCTGCGACGGGTCAGCCAGAAACGTGAGCTTTTGCAAGCTATCTAGCAAAGAAAAGTTGCATAATATGATAATGATGTGAAAAGTTGCAGGAAAACGGATACCTGGTCGCAGAAGAAAGTAGTGGTTGCGAAACATTCGGGAGTGGACGGGAACAGCGAATGCCGCTGAATTCTTTTGCCTTGCCAAAAACAAGTCCAAATATGAATAGCTGACTGCCCTTAGGATAGCCACCCTTTAGGGTGGCTCTACAACTAGTGAGTTTTGTAGTACTAGTGACTAAACTTCTTCATAAAGAAGAAGAAATATAAATAAATAAATTACACAGTATACATCAGTTTACGAGGAATTACGAATAGACATGGAGTGAGCATTTGCCACTGGTCTATAGGGGCCGTATGGTTAGATAAGATAGACACTTTGCTTTTCGTTATAGTTAAAATCGCAAGAGGATAGACTGATAGGTAGGTAGTTGTCTTTTAAAAATGCTGCAATATTATTTTTAAAAAAATACTTGGCTACCTAACCTTACTACTCTTAAACAGGAGGAACTGAAAAACTGAAAAACATGTATTTTTATGGTTCTAAACGCCGATCAATTATTTTTATGTAGTTAGTGTAGGAAGGGTCCTCTAAGAAGAGGATTATGAGTATGAAAGTAGACTAACAAAATGAAAATGAACCTTCTACATTAACTGCTCCTATTTCAAATAATTGTAAAATATTCCTATTATTTATCTGAATAAAAGCTTTTCATCTTTAAGGATTTCTTAAAGTTGGGAAAACAAAATGAGAAAACCAAACAACAATTTCAATAATCTTTATATGTAATGGAAGTATTTCAAAGAAGTAATGTTTAGTAGGTACTTTATCATAATAAAAACTTCAAACACCATATAAAAATAGATTCACAATCCTACTAAATCGTAGCGGATAGTGGCAGCTTTGACATATACATTAATTGACGTAAGTATATATGTTTTGGCAGAATTTTTGAAGAAGCTCTTCTTCATGTTGACATTTTGCTTACTAAACAAAGTAAGTATCTAAACATCTCACTATATAACAAACTCTTTTTGTGCAGATGTTTTAAGAGCCTTGATTGTGCATCTAGTTTTTCTAAGTGATCGAAGAATAAAAAGCTTAAATTCTGAAAACGGGAGTAGACACGACACGCTTTTTCAATCTTCTCTTGTTATTGGATTGCATAAGTTGGAAAATGCTGTGAGCAAGTGTACTAGTGCGCTTAGGAGTCCACGAAACATGATTTCCACAAACTCAGATAAAAATAATTACATCTTTTGGTTGGAAATCTGAAAAATTAATAACAAGAATAAACATTGTGATGAAGTCGATATCGATATTTTGTACTGTCGTATCTCTAGAACTGTTTCAGTGTGCCAATGTAATGAAATAAAATGTTCCTAATTTCGGGATAAATGATAGGCTGTAAATATAATATATTAATGAAGTAGACTGATCATAAACATACAGTTTAATAGTATTGATAATTTTTAAAGCAATTTAGTTAAAAAAGACTGAAGAAAAAGAAAAAGTAACAATTAATAAATAGTTATCTATCATTCATTTAATTAGCATCCATAGTGAAAAATAGTTTTAACAATAATGAATGGGACATAAAAGTAGTTTTTTAATGTTAGCACGTTTAACTTTAAAAGTTACGCAAAGTTGCAGATTGTCGTTCTAGTGGCAACACTTTTTGATTGACAATATTTTTCAGTTTAATGCAAATTTAGTGCATTTATCAATAGTATAAAGACAAAATAATACTTACAGATGAAAAGTAACGCTATCCTTTTGTACATTTGATGTATCTGTTCGCTTTTTGCACGAAAAGACGCTGCAATTTGGCATTATTTGCTCCCGTCGTGACGCGTCAACTGTGACAAGCAAATGGTGCAGTGACACGCGAAAACTAGTTTTATATAACGGGTATGACCATTGGCATACCCTCTTGGCAGAGGGGAACGTCTGCCAGTGGCGTCTCCTGTTGGTTGAATGCTCTAAGATAAAACGACATTTTTAGTCAAGAAAAATGGAAAAGTTAAGATTCACATTCACGGTTTTAGCAGCAACTGATGGATGGATTTTTATCCGTGCGGTGACGGAGAAAGAATACCAATCGCCGTCCCTCTCTCCGTCCGGTGGGTGTCGTAAGAAGCGACTAACGGACTCTTTCGAGCGATGATCTGCTCCACTGGTGGTAGGGCTTGACCCGTCTGGTTGGTGACCACCGTACGCATGGTGTAAATCCCGTCAAGTGACTGCTTGTCGGTCGCGTTTCGGGATCAGCCAGCGTATAACCAGAGCTCGAGAGGATGATGCTGCGATGTATTTGGTCTGTGGAGGCTTCCGTCAAACCAGTGCCAGAATGACTTCGTTAACCTGCCGACCAGGGAGACCCGTAGAAACGGTTGTCCCGCTGGCCGCCCGTGGCACAGTACAGGGGCCCAAGCGAGCCTAACCAGCTCGTGAGGCTGCCTCACCATGCCACGCATAATCTCGGGGTGGTCCGTCGTGCCGGTTGGTGACCGGAAGGTGGGGTCCCGGCGGCCATTCCCGGGGGGGTTCGGGGGCCCTTCCGTTCGGCAGGTTAATAATACTCGTCGGTGGGCAAATTCCTGGGGAAACAGGCCACCACACTTTGACCATTCGCATCGCGGCATCATTTTCTCGATTCACGCCTCTCTCTTTCCACTCCTAAAATGACAGCGCCTAACAACAAAACTGGTACTACAGCGGTGCACACCCCCACCACAACCTTACCGTTTGAGGTGGAGTTCGCTAACATCCGCGGACTCCATGCAAACCTCAATGCCGTCCACCACCATCTTGAGACGGCACGGCCAGCAATGTTGTTCCTGACGGAGACGCAAATAATCCGCCCAGCTGACACCACCTACCTGAACTATCCCGGCTATGTGCTTGAAGAATCCTTCAAAGCCAAAGCCGGAGTTGGCTTATTCGTTCGGGCGGATGTTTGCTGTCGCCGTCTGCGCTGTCTGGAGGACCCTTCCTTCTCCCTCCTAGTGGTACACGTCGACTTAGGCTCTCATTGCCGTGTCTACGTCTGCGTCTACCGATCCCATAGCGGCGACATGGAGACAACTCGACTAATTGAACATCTTAGTCGGGTAGCAGATGATGCGCAGGAGCGGTTTCCATCGGCGGAACTGGTGTTTTTGGGGGACTTCAACGCCCACCATGAGTTGTGGTTAGGTTCCTCCAAAACAGACCATGCTGGTAGAACTGCCCACGCATTCGCTCTCACGCATGACCTGACGCAACTGGTGAACCAGCCCACCAGGATCCCAGACATAGTTGGCCATGCGCCCTCCTTACTCGACCTTCTGCTGACGAGTCGCCCAGCTGGATACCGGGTGGAGATTCGAGCTCCTTTAGGTTCCTCGGATCACTGCTTGATATCCAGCACAGTACCCTTGGCATCGCGCCCGCCAACAGCGGTTTCGAAACGCCAGATTTGGCACTACGCGTCGGCAGACTGGGACGGGATGCGGGAGTATTTTGCATCCGTCCCTTGGAGGCAGCGCTGCTTTAGTGGGAAGGACCCGACCGCTAGCGCCACTGCCGTTGCTGATGAGATAGTATTAGGAATGGAATACTATATTCCACACTCCTATGTCATCAGCAAAGGCAGACGCAACCGCTGGTTCAATCGCGAGTGTGCCAGCGCTGTTGAGAGCAAACAGACGGCATACCGCGCTTGGATCAGAGGTAAAGCTCATGGGGCTCCCGAAACTCGCTCGCTAAAAGCAGCCTATAATAATGCCACCAAGTCGTGTAAGAGGGCCTACATTAGAGCAGATGCCCAGCGCGTTGCACGAGTAGGCCAAGAACTTCTGACGCATCCTACGGGCAGCCGTAGCTACTGGCGTCTGACCAAAACCGTGCAATCCAACTTCTGCCAACCCTCGCTGCCACCACTGAGATGTCTTGACGGAACTTTAGCTCACAAGCCGCAGGAAAAGGTCGATCTCCTGGCCAAACTCTTTGCGGCTAACTCCCGGATCGATGACTGTGATGCACAGCCACCCTCAATTCCTCACTGTGGCCACACAATGTCTGATATTAAAATCAGGCAGTGTGATGTCCGTGCGGAAATGCAGTCAATCGAAGTCCGGAAAGCTAACGGTCCTGATGGCATCCCAGCAATAGTCCTGAAAATGTGTGCAGCGGAGTTGTCCCCTGTGTTAACGCGTCTGTACCGTCTCTCGCTCTCTTCGGGTTGTGTGCCGGAATCTTGGAGAGAAGCAAATGTGCAACCGATCCCTAAAAAAGGAGATTGGTCAGATCCGACTAATTACCGCCCTATAGCCGTAACTTCAGTGTTTTGTAAGATCCTAGAACGAATATTGAACAAACAGCTTATTCGATACCTAGAAGATCACTCCCTAATTCACGATCGTCAATATGGGTTTCGGCCAAAACGGTCAACGGGTGATCTTCTAGCGTACGTCACACATCTCTAGGGTGAGGCTATTGACAAGCGTGGCGAGTCACTGGCAGTTAGCCTTGACATAGCCAAGGCTTTTGATCGGGTCTGGCACAAAGCTCTTCTCTCCAAGCTCCCGGCATACGGTTTGCCCGCTCAGTTCTGTACCTGGATTGCCAGCTTCCTGCATGAGCGTAGAATCCGTGTCCTTTCGGATGGATGCGCTTCGCGGTTCATGTCAGTGAACGCAGGTGTTCCTCAAGGCTCCGTTCTATCCCCCACGCTGTTCCTTCTGCATATCAATGACATGCTTCCTCTTGGAAACATTCATTGCTATGCAGATGATAGCACAGTGCATGGGGGATATAACGGGCACCCAACGGCTGGGCGGGTAGACACCGAAATGAAGCGAGCAAATCTTGTCATTGAGCTCGATCGGATGTTGGACCTCATTTCTAAATGGGGCTCCGATAATCTGGTGGAGTTCAATGCCAAGAAAACACAGGTGTGCGCGTTCACAGCGAAAAAGTCGCCATTCCTTCCCCTTCCCTCTCTTCAGGGTACATCTCTAGGCCTGCAGAGCAGTATTAACATGCTCGGTATGGATATCCGCTGCGATCTGAACCAAAAGGACTACATCGAAACCGTGATTAAAAATGCCTCACGTAAACTCGGTGTCCTGAACAAGGTGCGGCGATTCTTCACGCCTGATCAGTTGTGTCTATTATACAAGACACAGGTGCGGTCTTGCGTGGAGTATTGCTCTCACCTTTGGGACGGCTCCGCAAAGTACCTTCTCGATGCCTTGGACAGATTGCAGCGCCGCGCTGTGCGCATTATCGGCAATGCAGAGGTCACTAAAACTCTCGAGCCATTGCAATTGCGTAGAGATATTGCGTCACTCAGCGTCTTTTACCGTTTATACCATGGCGAGTGCTCTGAAGAACTCTTTGACCTCATCCCTCCTTCTCCCTTCCTCCATAGGAGTACGCGTGCTGCTCTGCGGAGTCACCAATTTACAGTCTCTAACATTCCATCTCGCACAAAGAAATTTGGTGACTCGTTTCTTTGCCGCACTTCCAAAAGATGGAATAGTCTACCAGCACACGTATTCCCTCCTACCTATGACATAGGGTCCTTCAAACGAGGCGTGAAGAAGCACTTTGTGGGCCGGCAGAGTGAGGATGACTGATGCTACGTCTCTTACGCTGCACCAGTTGTCCTCGCGCCTGGACCTCATTTCCACTTAACATCAGGTGGAGTGGGGTCATTTGCCGGGCTTAGTATAAAAAAAAAAACAAATGTGATCTGCATAACTTCGATCGAGACACCAGATAGACTTGTATTTGATATTCCGGATGACCTAAAACCAGCAAATAAACATTCTGGGATAATATCTTCAGATGTTTTTCCAAAAATAAGGAATTCACTAAAAAGTAGACATCAGACTCGAAAAATTTGGATACCATTAAATGAGGAATTGAGAAATATCTACTTAGATGAAGGTGAAAATTTGCAATTTGGCGATCGGTATCTGGACGAGATTACAATTCAAACAAAGTCTTTCAATAGCACCGAACCTGGAAGTACAAATCTAGTAAAAAAAGTTGAAAGATTTATACTAGAAAAATTTTCAGGACGGACTTCTAATGTTGACCAATGGATTGATGAATTTGAGAATGAGTGTACACGATTCGAAATACTACAAGATTCAGAAAAAATTGAGACTTTAGAACATCTACTGGAAAAACAATGCTTAGATTGGTACACTAGTATGTTAATAAAATTTACCGTAAATTCTGGATGGGCCATTTAGAAAAATAATTTTTGTGAGACATATGGAAATACAGGTTGGTTACAAATTAAATATGCATTTACACTTAAATATCAAGCGGGTTTATTACTAGAATATGCTACGAAAAAGGAAAGGTTGTTACTAGAGGTAAATAAAGACATTGACACACAAACTATGATAAATGTCATTGTTATGGGTCTACCAGATTACATAATGTACAAGATGGATAGGGGATCAATTAAATCCACTGCAAACCTTTATAATGAAATTGGTAAACATGAGCATACAATAAACAAAAATTATTATAACAAATTCAAAAGAAACAAATTGGATAATAAAGGAACAATTGATAACATAAATAAACCATGCAAAATTTGTGAAAAATTAAAAAAGGTGTCCGTTTACATTCTGAAGAAAGATGCTGGATTAAACAGAGTGATTATTATGAAAATAGAAGAAACTATAGTAAGAATGTAAATAATACCCTGTTAGATGTTGAATTGAATGACAGCGATCCAAAAAACGAATAATAACACCATTAATTAAAGTCAAACTAACATTAGAAGAACAATTAGACATATGTGGTATATATGATTCAGGTTCTAATGTTTCTTTAGTCAATTCTAATTTATTAAGACTAAAGAAAGACAAAAAAGTTTATTACAACAATGCAAATTTAATAACAATTAATGGTGTTAAAAGGACAAGAGGTTTGACAACAATAAAAATAAAAATATTCAAAATAGAAAAAAAAATTGATGTTTACATTGTTGATGGAAATGAATTTTATTATGATTTCCTGATTGGACTCGATATAATAAAAGAGTTTAAATTGATTCAGAACGAAAATTTAGAAATCACACAAAAACAAGAAGAAAACTCTACAAATAAGAAACTACACCATAAAAACAATTCTAATCAAAATGAAGATAAAAGAAAGTCAAATTGTGTAAATTTTAATGAACACATAGAAGAAGACGAATTCACAATGGATCTCAGTAATTTAAATAGTCAGCAAAAATCTGAAATAAATAAATTGATAGACAAATATAAATCAAGCTTTGCAAAGCATAAATACGATATTGGAACAGTAAGAGACTATGAAGCACGTATTGATTTACTTGTAGACAAATATTGTTGTAAAAGACCATACAGGTGTTCTTTAGAAGATAAAAAAGAAATTGATGAACAAGTAGGAAGATTACTTGAAAAAAAACCTTATAGAAGAATCATACAGTCCGTTTGCAGCACCGGTAACTTTAGCAAGACAATAGAAGAACCAGATTGTGTATTGATTTCAGAGATTTAAATAAAATAGTAGTACCGCAAGCTCAACCATTTCCGTTGATTGAAGACTTAGTCATAAGAACAAGAAACTGTAAGTATTTTTCAACGTTAGATGTAAATTCTGCTTTTTGGTCTATTCCCTTGCGAATTGAAGACAGAAAGAAAACTGCTTTTGCGACACACGAAGGTCATTTTCAATGGACATGCTTACCTTTTGGCTTAAAGACCTCTCCAGCTATATTCCAAAGAATATTGAGTAACATACTAAGAAAGTATAAACTAACCGATTTTACAGTAAATTATATTGATGACATCTTAATATTCTCCAAGTCGTATACCGAACACATTAACCACTTATCACAGCTGTTGGAAGCGATTGAAAAAGAAGGATTCAGACTAAAGTTTACAAAATGTAAATTTGCATCAGATTCGATAAAATATCTCGGACATATAATACAGGATAATACAGTTCGACCAGTGAGAGATAATTTAATTTCGATAAGAGATTTCCCACAGCCAAAAACTCAGAAAAATATAAGGCAACTTTTAGGAAAAATAAATTTTTATCATGAGTACATACCGAAAAGCTCAATTATTTTAGAACCACTTCATAATTTACTTCGGAAAAATCAAAAATTTATTTGGTCAGCAGACTGCCAAAATTCATTTGAGAGGATTAAAAAACTACTGTGCTCACAACCAATCTTAGAAATTTTTGGTCAAAACTTGCCGATAAACATATACACAGATGCATCGTTAGAAGGCATTGGAGCAGTGTTATAGCAAATACAACCGAATGGAAAAGAAAAGCCGGTACCTTATTTCTCAAAAAAATTAAATGAAGTCCAAAAGAAAAAAAAAGCTATTTACCTAGAATGCTTAGCCATTAAAGAAGCGATAAGATACTGGCAATACTGGCTAATAGGTAAACCTTTCACAGTATATTCAGACCACAAACCGTTGGAGAATTTAAATATTAAGTCTAGAACAGATGAAGAATTGGGAGAATTGGTATACTATCTATCACAATATGATTGTAAAATAAAATATGCTCCAGGGAGAGAAAATTTAGAGGCAGATTGTTTAAGTCGAAATCCAGTTTTGGAAGCAAATCAAGATATAGACGAACAATTAAAAGTAGTTAATTTAATAACAATGAATGACATTGTAACAGATCAAGATAAAAATAAGGATATACAAAAATATAGTAATAATTTAATACAGAAAAACAAAATATACTATAAAAGAGTAAATAAACAAGAAAAAATAATATTATCAGAAGAATTCAGTATAAAATTTATGAAACAAATACATGAAAATATGTGTCACATAGGTGTAAAACAAATGCAAAAGAAAATTGGAAAATTTTATACAGCAAAAAATTTAACAAGGAATATTGATGATCTTTGTAAAAGGTGTGAGATATGTATAAAGAATAAGATGAGAGGACAAGTTAAGTGTGGTTTAATGTCACACTTAGGCCCGGCTTCAAAACCATTTGAAATTGTCTCAATAGACACAATTGGAGGTTTTGGAGGCACACGATCAACGAAAAGATATTTACATCTTCTAGTGGATCATTTCACTAGATATGCATATATAGTAATTTCAAAAACACAAAGTGCAAAGGACTTCATAAAACTAATAAATAAAGTCACAAATTGTGATAATATTGCTATGGTTCTCACTGACCAATATCCTAGAATAAATTCAAAAGAATTTAAAGATTGTTTAAATGAAAAATCAATTTCGCTTGTTTTCACTGCAGTAAATGCGCCATTTTCATATGGTCTGAACGAAAGATTGAATCAAACTTGTAAATAAAATAAGATGCAAAATAAATGAGAACTCAAATACAACAGCATGGACAACTATTGCCCATGACTGTGTAGATAAATATAATGATACCGAACATACAGTCACTGGCTTCGCACCGAGATACCTGCTAGACGGCACAGATGTTTCATTTATTCCAAATGAACTCAAATAACAAAATGAAACAGATGTTTGGATTAAAAATAGGAAAATAGCATTCGAAAACTCCAGTAAGTCACATGACTATAACAAAATGTTATTTGATAAAAACCATAATTTTAACACAGGTGATATGGTATATGTTGAAAATGGGCATAAGCTAAACCGAAGAAAGTTAGATGAGTTGAGAATTGGTCCATATAAAATTGAAGAAAAAATATCACATTCAATATTTAAGATTAATACAGGTCATAGGAAATTGGAGTCAAATCTCTTCCACATTACAAAACTCATTCCTGTTCCTATATAAGAAGAAATTCAAGGTGGAACTCCTAACATGAAGATGTCTATCGAAAAGATCAGCCATACAAAAAAATGCCTGAGATAGACAAAAATGAATTCTATGCCATATTGTACACACGGCAGCACATCACGCTATCCATTATACATATCTATAACTACGTTGCGGTATGGAGTGTTAGAAAGAAAGTGTCTTCAATTTAATTGGTGGAATTCTCTAGTTTATCAAAATTCCCGAATGGCGAATACAGGCGAATATGTCAAAAACTATCGGCCAATAGTAATTATAACCTACTTTAAGTAGGGTGGAGAGAGAGCAAATAATTGCTCTATGCACTACTCTCAATCTCCAACCTGCAGTGCGAGCACGGATCTTTTATCGACCGATAAAGTGACAATAGACGTCGACAAATTGACATCGCCAATACTTGAACTGTCAAATTTAATCGTCTAATGTCACTTTATCGGTCGATAAAAGATCCGTGCTCAGGGGGCTGCATAGACAAAGCTGCATCCGAGCACCCACCCCACCTGTTTCCCTATCCCTTTCCTTCTCCTAATAAAATGGATCTCTCTCGTTCTCCCACAAAATTAGTGCCGCTTTCGTAGTGGATGCCGAGTCAGACATATATGTGACCAAACTGGAGTAACGGTGAGTAATTTATTTTCATAATAAGTAGGTAGCACAATCCACCTAAGTGGTGGATTGTGCTTAAAATATGATTTGTTAGATGTTTGATGTTAGGTGTTAGAAAAGACAAAACAGTGCCGCAGGAGACCCGGCTTAACAGTGTTAGATTAATGTTTATTTGTAAACAAAAATAACGGTTAACTTAACTCGTAACTTTCATATATATAGGTTCTGCTTTTTTATTTAGTTTCATGCTATATTAGAGGAAGAAATTTTACTGTTTATTTGTAAACAAAAATGGCGGTTAACATAACTCGTAACTTTTATCTAACTAGGTTATCATGATTTTTTATTTAGTTTCATGATAAATTAGAGGAAGAAATTTTACTAAGGGATGAATTATATTAAAGCGGGCCGTGCACGGGGCGCGTCCGGGCTCCGTCCGGGCTCGGATGGCGCACTGATTTGAGACGTTGCATACATTTTGTATCAAGCAGTTCTTATTAAACTGTGTGCATGATCCGCGTCCCGTCCGGGGCAGCCCGACGCCCCGTGCACGGCCCGCTCTAATATAATTCATCCCTAAACCTGTAATTTTTAGTTTGACTGCTTGTAATGGCGGCTCCACAATATTAGTGCCGACACATAATAAATAATAAAGTGCCGTGACGCTCCGTAAACAGGCGTGAACGTGAATGTGGACGGTTTTCTTGGGGTTCACGCGCGTTCACGCCTGTTCCCGATCGGGGACGGGGAACAGGCGTGATCGCGCGCGTACTATTTTGTCCCGCGACAAAGGGTTCTCGCGGCGTTCACGCGTACAAATCCACATTCACGTATCATCCTCAATTTATTTATAATTGTATAGTTTTTGTGCGCTGCAATATTAACTCATTCGCTAAACACAGTGACGTACACAATTTCAGTACTAGAAATAAGTCAAAACTTATGATGCCCCTGTTCAGGTTACAGAAGGTTCTCGGCTCTTTCTTGGGGCAAGGTATTCACTATTATAATAAAATACCAAGTACTGTACTAGAATTACCTTTAGATAAGTTTAAAAATCATATAAAATCTTATTTACTTAAGAAAGGTTGAAGAAGAAGACAAAACAGCCTGGTAATGATAAAATAATCACATTATATTTTCTTAAGTCCATTTTCTTTGTAACTAGCTCATACCCTGGGCCCTTATTCTGTAACGATTCCTTGTTTCAAAACCACGTTAATTCCTTATAAAATTACGATATCTTCCCAAAAACGTATGCGTTTGACGTTTGTGCGCGGTAAGGTTTAGGTGTGGAATCTACAGATTGCGATACAGAGGTATGATAGCCTTTATCAGCAGTGTCTTACAGACAAGAGGTACCTACTCAAAACTTATGCTGCGTAAAACGTTGCCTAAATGTTTTCTTGCTTGCTTCATTGGAGTTGCTCGAGTGTGTCATGCTCTCTCAAAGTGTCTCTGCGGTGGTGGCATGCGCGTCGGGTCGTTGCGTTCCCTAAAACATGGTTGAGCGAAGCGATGGCTGATTCACATGTCATACTCGTGAACGGGTGCCGCCTGTGGAGGCTGGTCTGCTCTTGCTAACTTATTTTTATTATTAGTATATTAGTAGTTATAGTCTTACTTTTTTTTTCTGTACTGTAAGACATTGATAACATTGATTATTTTATATTGATGAATACCTGAACTTTTTATTTTTATGTCCTTGTAGTTGTTTTATGTTTTTATTATTGTAATGGAAAGTGCCCTTCATGATAGGGAGGGCATTTTTCAATTCTAATTGACGCTGTAAAAGAAAGGGAGAAAGGAAATGCCCTTGCTGAGTTTCTTGCCGGTTCTTCTCATTACAAGGCTCCCGCCCCATAGTTAGACTTACGAACCGATGGCATAAATGACATTCATAAGTGCTGTAACCTAAACATGGCCTAACCTGA
Organism: Scoparia ambigualis; assembly: GCA_963921215.1. Taxonomy (NCBI): domain Eukaryota; kingdom Metazoa; phylum Arthropoda; class Insecta; order Lepidoptera; family Crambidae; genus Scoparia; species Scoparia ambigualis. Next base: position 5,782,218 of record OY992504.1, read on the forward strand.
ATAAATGATATTGAATCTTGAAGTTATGTTATGGAATTGTGATAATGAACCCTTGTTTTGAAGTCTGTTAAAAACGCCCAGTCAAATTGTAATGTTCAAAGAAAATATAACTCTTGCTTCTCATTTTATCCCTTAGCCGGCATTTGACGTAATAAGACGTATTTTTAATTTAATAATTACTTTGAAGTATTATAATTAAGTTTATAACCCTAGAGTTACTTTAGATTTGGATGGTTTATTTAAAGAAATTTTATAAATGTTTTCGTTCTATCATTTAATTGTTGGAGAATGTTCAGCTTATTGCTCTGTTTCTTAATTTCTTTTCCATGTATTTGTTATCAGAATAATAATGTGATAGGTTGAACCTTTGATATTATATTAGCTATAAGTATCGATCAAATTCGGGGTAATTAATCACCCTGAATACCTATTTGTGTATTTATTTAGAGTAGTAAGTTTATTAAAGTTCCTACTATTTTATTGGTTAATAAATCAGAGAGTTTAAATATATTGAAGATTATAATCAATAAATGTTTATTTGTGTTAGTTTATTGTTTTTATTTTTCTATGTTTAAGTTCGAAACTCAATATGAGCCTTATTACAATATTTTGACAGTTATTCGTTGACTATTGAACATTTAAAAGATAATAGAAAATCAAAGACCGCGTTGTGAAATTTCTTCTTCTTCTTTATCGAGTGGCTGGTGAGGCCTGGTGTCATAGTTTTTACAAGCCGCCATTTAGGTCTCTGACTTGACTTGTTGCTATATTTACGACAGCAACTGTGACCAACGGCTTTACGTGCCTTCCGAAGCACGACCAGACCGGAACAAGTATACAAAGATATGTTCCGCTGAAAATCGAACCCAGTCCTCCGGGTACCTATGTAAGCAGACTTACTAACATTCAACCACGGTTAAGTCTGTAAAATTAATAAAGCTACAAGTATGCTCTAAGTAATTATCATTATATCAACACTTTTTGGGACATAACAATTAATCCCACGTGCTATTGTCCACGTGGGAGGCCTGTGCCCATCAGTGGGACGTTTATTTGCTGATGATGAACAATTAACCCCTTGAGCATCGTAAAACCAGACACTATTGAAAATCAATTGTTTCGTGACCGCCGGCAGTCTTATGATCCTTGACCTATTATAGTGTTTCCTTACTTTTTGCATGTTTCATGTTTTGCAGAATTCACACGGCTATTAATAATATTTCCCACATTCACACAAATTACTTAGCTTAAAGTAAGCACTGTAAGGCTTGTGATATGGATACTAGGTAACGGATACACTTACATATACAATACGTAGATAATATAGATATAAATACATATAAACACCGACTCGGTTCAAATTACTCGGTAAAAAATTACCATGTTCATCACACAAACATTTGTTCGTACCAGGATTTGAACCCGGGACCTTTGGGGTTGGAAGGCAGGATCTCTGCCAACGGGCCACATCGGTCTTCGCTTGTGCTTGAGTCACTATGTTTCACTTTATTTATTTTATAAAACATTATGGCCTCAGAGTATCATTTGGTCTTTTAAACTTATACCCCAGTAATCACCACCTAACTGTCAAAATAATATTCGAATTTCTTATCAATTTCTATTCTCTTAATTTTATTATGTTGTTTTAAAGCTGGCCACTGACGATCAGTTTTGCGCGTCAGTCCAGGCGTAAAACTGTGGCGTCACTCCAAGTAGTTTTACGCCAAACAGATTTCCCCACTCACTGGCGTCACTCCGGCTCGTCGGTTCTCGACCGGCCGGTACAATCAATTTTGAACTTTACTGCTTGGTTCTAAGGATCAATATTCATTGAAGAAATTCGAACTGACGCGATTGGAGTGAAGATCAGTCGATCACACACGGTCAGGTGAGAGTAGCCTACTCTTGAAACAGAAATGCATTAATCAATTTCCAATCATAAATCTAAAATATGTCAAATGGCACTTTTGTAAGCGACAATAGCGCCGCCACATTGGAATTAAATTGCGTGGAAATTGATTGAACAAATTATTATCGAGATGACGTTCCGGAATTATCTTTACTTATCCCAATATCGATACATATTAATCTCATTGGAATTGTATTAAGATTGAGTTTGCGTTCGAGAGTTACCCCCCAGTGGCCCAAGTCTGCTAATTTACGAATGGCATAATTGAATCGCAATTGGATCGCATTGTAATTGTTTGACACATTTGGTATTCACTTACTCATTTAAGAATACCAAATGTGTCAAACAATTACAATGCGATTCAATTATGCCATTCGTAAATTAGCAGACTTGGGCCCCAGTTTGGCGCAACGCGCCGCCGCCGGCTTGGATTATGGTAGCCACGGAAAATTCCGTCTCGCGCCGTCAGTTAAAACTCTTTAGGTGACGATTCGACATTCACGATCAAATTTTGGACTGACGTCAGTTCAACTAATGGGAAAAACTGATCGTCAATTTCTGCGATCTAGCAGGCAAAACATGTATAGATAATGAGGTAGAGTCGATCGCTATAGGGCAAGTCACACAGACAAGAGAAAATTCTTTCATTACTTATTTATTAAACGTTAGCAATCTCCCCTAAATTAAATCCTCACCACGAATTTAAATTTTTAAATTTGTTGTCTCAAAAGTTTTCTTATTAGACGATATGATTCGCGCAGAGCGCTGTAGGGTTTCTCACCTTGTGTTCCACTTGTCCCAGGTTAAATTCCAGGTCGGGTTAATTCCTAATGTTGGTTTTCTAAACTCCGAGATACCCAGCGTCTCTACCACAACACAAGGGTGTTAAATTCCTTGTTGTCTGGCGCATATACAGTAGGTTATAAACCACATCGCAATACGAGCGAGAATTCTCTAAATTCAGTTAAAGAGTGTGTTACGCTATTTTAATACGAGCGAGAATTCTCGAAATTCAGTTATAGCGTGTATTACGCTATTTTACATATGAGTATGTTATTCGTTATCAATTTTAAGATTCATCGCAAATGCAAAAATCTATATAGGTAAGTAAGCTACTTCCCAATGTTTTTTTATTTCAACGCGTCGCTTTATTTTTTAGTTCCTCATACCGAATAACTAGACAGAATCAGTGTTACCTAATACCACAATCCCAGGAATTATGAAAATACTAGAAAAAATTCGGACCGAGAATCGAGAATGTAGGCGGGATTCGAAACCGCGTCCCTCGCTTTCCGGGCAAGTGCGCTGACCACTACGCCACCGCGGCCGGCACAAAGATCGTCGAAATTCTTCTAGTGATTTTACTTACGTCCCAAGCCGACGTCATCACAACAATCTACCCTAACACCCGATAGAAACACTTTTGCAAATATTTCTATCAGATAAGTTGACATTTTGGTATGTAGGTATATTTCATAATTTAATTTAACATTAAAAATGTTACTTTTTATTTATGAAAATCCAGAATTAGTTAAATGCCCTAGTGCCTACATCGGCAAGGCATCACACAAATTATTTCCGAGGCTAGGGTAATGAAGATATTATTATTACACTATAATAAAAAATAGATATGAAAATATGGCTAAGATTTTTATTTTTCCATTCCATTAAGTAACGCTTTTAGGAATAAATGAGTCCAAAGTTATTCTAATATTAATAACTAAGATTAATCCTCAAAAATTGTTTCATTTTCGCGATTCCTCTACAGAGCGTGATACACACATGCGCAAAATAACGTATAACGTATGTGTGCGGCGGCAATGCAGCACGACTCATTTGACGTGGGACTGATATAGGCTATTTATCTCTTTCGCACGATTCTCTCTGTTCAACTTTTGAAGCGCTCAAGGTCAAAGTGTGGTAGGCTGATGTGCTGGCGTGAGTGGCGTGTGTACTTTAAATAGAAAGTTATCCATTACAATTCGAATATTTGTCTAAAAACTCGGGAGAAGCCTGTTTTAAGCCTTTTTGCTAAAAGATAGGTTATGTCCACTGACGTAAAAAAGAAGGACCCTATATTGACTAGTCGTCAAGAAAACAGGATTTAATTATATTGCACACACTGTCTTCCACCAGCAGGGTGGAGGAGGTATCAGCACAACATGAGTAAAAACAGGGCAAAATAAACAAAAATTAAATAAGACATCCCAATATTCTTCAAAAACTAATAACAAGTCATCGAGAAAATGTGCAGGGGGAAAAATATAGGATTAGTACCTGGCCCAAGCTAGGTACCATATTATTGACATAATGTGGGCGCATTCCTTTAAAAATAGCCAGGATCGTCGTAAATAATATTAAATAACAGTCCGTAATTTCAAGTCGCAAACGATAGACAATGAATTGAGTGAACGAATGACAAAATGAAACGTCAATTGTCATACTATGGCAATGCCAAGGCTGCGTTCCGTGGCTTCACTCGAATGCACTCGAGCGCACTCCGGCGCGCGCTCTACCCGTTCCGTGGCTTGGTGAAATTTTACTCTGACGGCTGTCAGAGCGTAGTTTCATCCGTTCTGTGGCTTAGAGCGCAGCAACCAAACAACCATCAAATCGGATGGTTGTTTTTCACTCTGACAGCTATTTGACGTTTATATCATTGTTAAAGTGTCACATTTTACAATTTATGTCAAAACGTCTCGAAAAATTCGGCCTGTTTGTTTCGTATTGTTTTACTTTTTAATAATTAGGTTTAAATATTGTATAAAAGTGGGAAAAATGTAGACAAAAGAAAAGTTTAAGAGAAGAATACTTCAGAAGAGGTTATAAAAACAACTCGATCGTTCCGTGGCTCAGTTGCAACTCAAACGAGTTAAACTTTAACCAAACAACTACACCCAGAACGACGGAACGCACTCCAAGGCAGGACATTTTTTTTTTTTTTATAAAAGAGGGAGGCAAACGAGCAGGCGGGTCACCTGATGGAGAGTAATCACCGCCGCCCATGGACACCCGCAAAACCAGGGGAATCGCAGACGCGTTGCCGGCCTTTAAGGGAGGAATAGGTTTAAGGAAGGAATAGGAATTGGGAGGAGGGGGGGGGGGGGGGAAGGGGCCTCCGGTACCCTCACTGGTCGGACGAAACACAACAGCACCAAGTGCCATTATTCCACGCCGAATATTCGTGAGAGGGTGGTATTACGCCGAGCGAGCCGGCCCAATGCGTGCTGCAACGCAGCGTGGCTCTACCACTCAGTCAGTGTCACTCATTTAGCACCACCCAGGGATCACGTGTAGGGTCTCAAGGGTAAACCTACGGACGCGAGCAACTTTGACCCCCAAATGTGTTTAACCAGACATAACAGCTTTTCTTTTGAGCCCCTTAGAACTAATTGGATTTTATTTAAATAATGGGATGCTAAATGATCAGACTTGTTAAAGCACGCTGATTCAAAAGAAGTGATTAAAATACTGTCTTTTGTGATTGTTTGATTGGCCTTTGCCGAATAATATCTTGTCGCCAGGAACATCTAGGAAGTCATGTGAGATGTGACATGTCAACTAAGAACTTTAAGATTATTACTCAGTGAATCAAAATAAATCCAATTGAATTCGAAATAATTTTCCCTAGTTAAACAGACTTGAGAATATTTTGATAATTCATATTTAATTTTAAATGGAATTTAGATATATATGTACTTTCTGTCTATTTCATCAGTTTTTGGGCGTTCCCCTTTCTGGGGAAATTTTCTAGCCTAGGAGGGGAGATGTAAAGATATGCAACCTCATTTATACATACGTCTATGCGCATTTCTTCATTATCGGCGAGACGGTGACATTACTGATATTTGACAAATAAGTCATGTTGTCAATAAAATAAAGAATTATTGTTGAATAAGGAATCGATTAAGTAATAACTTTAAATGTCGTTTCTTTATTATTTCAGGTAGAATAATATTGTTATAATAATAATATGTAATGTGTAGAAGTGTCGATACGTATGTTTAAATAAAACTTTATTATTTCAGAGCAACACTTTGAGTTTATTCTGTCGATTCCTGACAAACCATAAATTGTCTTATATAAATATAGGATAAAATGTTTACTAGAAAAAAATCAACCAGTCTCAGGAAGCTCGAATGGGATTCGAACCCACGACCTTTGGATTGCCGGTCCACTGCTCTAACCGCTGAGCTACCGAGACCCCAGAAGACTCGCTGAATTTTTCCTAGTAGTTTGATTTACGCTGCAAGCCAGCGGTATTACGTCACTGTGAAGTCTACCCTCAGTCGAAAGAAATACTATTGCAAGTATTTAACAATCGATAAAGACGTAATTGCTTATAAATATCTTTATTGTTGAATTTTTGCATTCACAATGCTATATAAATATAGGATAAAATGCTTACAAGAAAAAAAATCAATCAGTCTCAGGAAGCTCGAATGGGATTCGAACCCACGACCGTTGGATTGCCGGTCCACTGCTCTAACCGATGAGCTACCGAGACCGAGAGAGGTGGTTGATTTTTTTCTAGTAAACATTTTATCCTATATTTATATAGCATTGTGAATGCAAAATTTTAACAATAAAGATATTTATAAGCAATTAAGTCTTTATCGATTGTTAAATACTTGCAATAGTATTTCTTTCGACTGTGAGGGTAGACTTCACAGTGACGTAATACCGCTGGCTTGCAGCGTAAATCAAACTACTAGGAAAAATTCAGCGAGTCTTCTGGGGTCTCGGTAGCTCAGCGGTTAGAGCAGTGGACCAGCAATCCAAAGGTCGTGGGTTCGAATCCCATTCGAGCTTCCTGAGACTGGTTGATTTTTTTCTAGTAAACATTTTATCCTATATTTATATAGCATTGTGAATGCAAAATTTCAACAATAAAGATATTTATAAGCAATGGGCGATTTTCTGACAGCCCAAATTAAAAAGTAAAAATTAGTTCAAAAACACTCGATAGATGTCGTTTTATGAAAGTTGGGCTACTTATGGGCTGTAATAAATTCTACACTTTTACTTGTCTACCAAAAGAATAAAAAAATAGTATTTACTTACCTATTTATATTCAGGACATCCAGAACCTATTTCTATTTTGTAATAGAATAAATATTACGCAGCCATACACGTGCTCTTCATGAACCCGCCTTTTACTAAGCGCCATACTAATCTATGCTAAGCGCTATCTATGAACTCATTTACGAACCAATTTCTTTTTTTTTTTTATCTCGGAAAATCGCCCATTGCTTTAGTTATTGTTCTAAGGCGCGTGTAATGATATCAAAGAATAGTTTAATGTCTTTGGATGTTATGAACTACATTTAGCGAGAGTGTCAGTGGTAATACAATTTTCGTGTTGAAACATTCGGTTTTTTCGGAATTATTATTTGCAAACATATTTTTGAGACTGGTAAGTTTTATTGTTTATTTAACTATTCAAATAAAGGATTAAAATAAAGTTTATTAAGCTATTTCAATATATTTAAAATAATACATTTTTTTTAAATGGGGCTTTTTGGAAGCTGATATGGGGTTTATTGTAAATTTTAACCAGCCCCATATCAAAATTGCATTGCACCATAATAAGGAGTATGTATTCGTTTTCATTTTACCTCATATTACATTAATTCGTTATTTACAGATGCTACATTAGTTTAAAAGTGGCAAGAACAAAAAAAGCGGAGCTCGGGATAGAAGGGGAGCCCTTCTATCCCTAACTCCACGTTAGGCAGACTGCCACTGGCTCCAGGATAATGGAAATCCCGGGAACATCCAGTGGACCTAAGGCTGATGCTCTGGCGACCAAGGTCCTCAGTACGACCGCCACAGTAGTGACGCCCACTCGGTGCGTGGACATCAGGAATTCGGGATTGGATGATTCCATCCGGGCCGTAGAGTTCGTCGCCGTCTTGGATAATTAGTTTTGGGCCAGGCACGATAGGCTCCGTTCTGGTACGGTGTCCTGTGGGGGCCGCTAAGGGTATTGTGGAGTCAGACCGGCTCCTGGTTGGTCCCTGGCAAAGTGGAGCCCGTGTCGTGACTTTGGAACCGCTGGCAATGAGGTGCTTTAAGTACATGAAACTTGGGCATACTCGGCAGCGGTGCCCAATCAAAATTGACCGCACTGACACGTGCTACAATTGCTGTCAAAATAGCCACAAAGTGTCGCGGACATGAGGTGCGCAGTATGCGCCGCTGTAAAATTGCCCTCTGGGCATATCATGGGGGGAAGGATCTGCTCCCCGACCAGTTCCTTGAACAAGGGCTACTTCAAGGGCGCCATGGCATTTGCCCAAGGAGGTTGAGTAGCAAGAAACTTAATGTTAAGTGCGGCCCATCTCAACTTCCTCTAGACTAATTTAAACCACTCCGGAGCTTCACAAGAGCTCTTAGTGCAGCACATTATGAAGTGGGATTTGCACGCTATGGTTGCCGCTGTGTCATCCAGCCCAAATTGGACTGTGGACACGACCAATACAGTGGCCATTGGAACCCCTACGGGCGCTGTCCACTCCCCACCCCTCTCAATTAATGAGAGAGGTTCGGGATTTGTGGCGAGCGCCTGGGGGAAATAGCCTCCGTTGGCGTATATTTCTCCCCAAACGGGGGGTTATCAGACCTGGAGGATTTTCTCCGGAACCTGTGCGTAAGACGCTTGGCGCTGACCCAAGTCTGGACATGCATAGGGGACCTGATCTCCAAATTCACGACATGGGGTTGACTTTTTTTTTTGTTCCAAATTAATTTTTAGGTAAAAATGTTAATTATTTAGTGTTGACTTTTGCATTATATGTAAAATGTATGTTACCAAATATCACCGTCCGTGCAATTTGCTTAGCGAGCAAGATCGCAAGCCAAACGCGCTAGCCGCTGCGCCATCGAGCTCCTCTCAAATAACTCACATTAAATTACTTTTTATTAAAAATATTTGGTTCGAAAAGCAAACGACAAGCGTCTTTTCAACTAACAATCTCCGAAAAAAGTGGTGGTGTCGGTAAAACATTAGGCGCTGTCACAGTGCATGACCTCAGAACATTAACTAGTTAACTAGTTAATGTTTTTGATTATCAGTTAATTAACTAGTTAATGTTCTTGATTATTAGTTAATTATAGGATAAAATGTTTACTAGAAAAAAATCAACCAGTCTCAGGAAGCTCGAATGGGATTCGAACCCACGACCTTTGGATTGCCGGTCCACTGCTCTAACCGCTGAGCTACCGAGACCCTAGAAGACTCGCTGAATTTTTCCTAGTAGTTTGATTTACGCTGCAAGCCAGCGGTATTACGTCACTGTGAAGTCTACCCTCACAGTCGAAAGAAATACTATTGCAAGTATTTAACAATCGATAAAGACGTAATTGCTTATAAATATCTTTATTGTTGAAATTTTGCATTCACAATGCTATATAAATATAGGATAAAATGTTTACTAGAAAAAAATCAACCAGTCTCAGGAAGCTCGAATGGGATTCGAACCCACGACCTTTGGATTGCCGGTCCACTGCTCTAACCGCTGAGCTACCGAGACCCCAGAAGACTCGCTGAATTTTTCCTAGTAGTTTGATTTACGCTGCAAGCCAGCGGTATTACGTCACTGTGAAGTCTACCCTCACAGTCGAAAGAAATACTATTGCAAGTATTTAACAATCGATAAAGACGTAATGGCGATTTTCCGATATCCAAAAAAAAAAAGAAATTGGTTCGTAAATGACTTCATAGATGGCGCTTAGCATAGATTAGTATGGCGCTTAGTAAAAGGCGAGTCCATGAAGAACACGTGTATGGCTACGTAATATTTATTCCATTCCAAAATGGAAATAGGTCCTGAAGATCCTGAATAAAAATTTTGTAAGTACTATTTTTGTATGTTTTTAATAGACAAGCAAAAGTGTAGAACTTATTACAGCCCTTAGGTAGGAACGGGTCGGCTTTCATAAAACGCCATCTATCGAGTATTTTTGAACTCTTTTTAATTTGGGCTGTCAGAAAATCGCCCATTCCGTTTTTGGGAATTTTGTTGATAAAGTTAAAAAGTCTGAAAAAAACTCTTAAACATTTAATAAAGCAGTTCATTTTATTACTCTACCTTAGTCAACTTTAACTTTGAGCCCTCAAACCCCAAGCGGTCGCATGAAACCGCACCTACAAAAACACACTTGACTTTGTACCGTGTTTTCATAGACATACAGACTACTTTAGTATGAACAAGTTTGGTTATTTCGGTTCTGTGGTTCATCTTATATAATTGTTATAAAATATCGCATAGTCTATGCTTGATTCTGTCAAATTTGATGTTGACAGTTTCTGTCAAAAAACTGTCAAAAAAAATCCAAGAGTGAGGAATGGGTCCGTTTATTGTCGGAGGTAATGAAACAGCACGAAGTAATAATATCAACTCTTCTCCTTACTGTATTTAATACTCTAAGCTCTCTCTCTCTCTCTCTCTCTCTCTCTCTCACTCTGAATGCTGGGCAGAACTAGACATACGATGTTACATTATTACGTGCGCTATGTCAATCAAAACATCGGAAGAAAGTAAAGAAGAGAACCGACACCGACAATCGGCCCTACGAATCACACGTACTTTTCGTAACGAAATTAAATTTGTATTTAATATGATGGGAAAATGTTAAAGTTCGAAGTTGAGAGACAGTGACCATTATGGTATTCTTCGTAAAGTAAAGAAATCATTTTTAATTAAAAAACGTTTATCATCATCGGTGTCGGTGAATAGTGATAAATGTCGTATCAACGATATTACGACACGCAGGTATTGGAACATAACGCTAATTTACCTGGAAAATTAACTATTAAGGAGTGTATCATAGTTGTAAGGAACTAAGATCATTTATCATTCAAATTATCTACCCTCATTTTTATTGGTTTTTCTTGGGTTCTAAAATAATGATTGTAACAAAATTAAAAGCCATTTACAACAAAAAATTCTTTAAATGCAAAACTATTTACTTAGACACCATTGTAACAGTGTTTAACTTACTAAACGTATGATGTGTCGAGGATATATAACTGCTCAACAGTGTTGATGCTTTATTTTACTCAACGACATTGAATGTCATTGATTTTAGTCCATACAAGCCGTATCGAGGTTACTTACACCAATTAGACAGTGCTGAGTTTCTATTTTGCACCACGCAAGTCGTGTCAGGGTAACTTACTCCACTTTAACAGAGTTGAGGCTCCACGCATGCCGTGTCGAGGATATTTACTCCACTTTAACAGTGTTGAGGCTCCACGCTAGCCGTGTCGAGGATACTTACTCCACTTTAACAGCGTTGAGGCTGCACGCAAGCCGTGTCGAGGATACTTACTTCACTTTAACAGTGTTGAGGCTCCACGCAAACCGTGTCGAGGATACTTACTCCACTTCAACAGTGTTGAGACGCCACGCAAGCCGTGTCAAGGATACTTACTCCACTTTAACACTGTTGAGGCTGCATGCAGGCATTTTCGAGGATACTTTAACAGTGTTGAGGCTGTATCTTACTCCAAGCAAGCCGTGTCGAAGATACTCACTCCACTTTAACAGTGCTGAGGCTATATTGATGTTGTCAATTGGTGGATACATCAAGAAAGACAATTCCAAGGAGCCCCTCTGGATTGGAAGCAAAGGAGCCACGCGGTTTTCAGGTTAGACCTCAGCCTTATATATACTTATTAGAATAATAATTAGACTTACTCCGCGACACAGCGGCTACACAAGCCGTGTCGAAGATACTCACTCCACTCTACCAGGGTTGAGTGAGGCTATATTTTATTTCAAGCAAGCCGTTTCGGGAATATGTACTTAGTACATTTTAACAGTGTTGAGGCTTTATTTTACTCCACGCTAGCCGTTTCATAGTTTCTAACTCCACTTGAACTGTGTTGAGGATTTTTTTACTCCACATTAACCGTGAGAGGCCATACCTATTTCACCCTAACAGTTTCATGTTTCTACGTCCTCCGTGGAACAAAGCAGAGTCTCAACATCGTTGAGGACGTGGGTTCGATTTCCACCGGAAGTGGACATGTTTTCAACGTTTCGTTATCTTCGGGTTTACTTATCAATAATGATTTGGTGAAGACATCTTAAACTATGTCATTGATGTTTATAATGACTCAACCAGTAGCGGGAAAAACGAAGCTTGGCCATTCGCGCTGCTTGCAGCGCTAGCGCCTGCGCCCGTGCCAGCTGCGCCACTAGGATCTTCGATCTGTCGCCGTATATGACGGTCAGTCCGACGATAGCCTGCTTTCATTGAACACCCATAGATTTTACAATTTCTCAGAGAAGAACCTCATAAAAAATAAAAGGTTACTCATAATAATAATTAAAAAAAAAATAGTAATAAGTACTTAGTAAATAATAATAAGTTAAGTAAATAATATTAAAAAAATGGTAATAATGTACATAAGCCTCGAAGCTCCGAAACTAAATTATCAAATTGAAAAAATAATAATAATAATAAGCTCTGTTGGAGGTAAATATGAATAAAAGTTTTAAAACTTCACTTTCTGAGCATAATAATATTAAGACTCCTAATACCATAACCAAGTTTGATTCGGAAAGAAAACAAAAATCCAACGCTCTGTACAGGGTCTCGGGCTGATGCCCGGGCTGAAGTTGTGATCAACTTCGAGGTTCTTTAAACTCTAGGGGGGGCGCCACTGCGCGTAGTAGTATCATCAGCTATCGAGCTGCGATCAAGCCCACCTGCACCATTTACACCGCCGAGGGACTGCCGAGGTTCCGCCGGATATCTGATGCCGGCACTTCACATGGCGTATCGTGTTCGCGTATTTGCATTATTTGTCCGAACACGGCAATGTGTAGACGGCCTATTTGAATATATTTGCTTTATTTGCACGAATAAGGCAAACAACGCAAATAGCGAATATGCGTTTCCGTCCACTTGTCGGTTTTTGATCACACATCAAAGGAATCAAATACGGCAAATATTTGCGTCGGCCGTCCACACTTGGTTCTGTTCAGAAGCGCGCGTGCGGCTGTCTTGTTCAGACGTGTTCAGTTTTTTATACGTAAACATAGTAAAATGGATTGGACAAACGAAACCGTATTGCGTTTTTTGGAATTATACCAAATGCATCCTAGTGTTTGGGACCCCAAAAATGCCTCTCATAAAAACAAAAACCGAACACGTTGCATTAATCGATATTCAAAATAACATAGGAGAACCCTGCACAATAAAAAAACAGGTGTTGGCTAGCCGCATTTAGATAAATATAATAAGCTGCTGCCACTGACACGTCCATCACTGTTGCATTCAATTTGTTTGTGAACAAGCAAATATGGTGAATATTTGCGTTGTTTGCCCGTATAGGCCATGTGTGGATGGCTTGTTTGACACCAAGCGATGTGCCAGATTATTTGGACAAACACAACGATATCGCCATTCGAACACGATACGCCAAGTGAAGTGCCGCCATGACAGGGAGACGTTGGAATCAGAGCTCCTGCAGTCGCTTGATCTATTTTTATGATTGAATGACAGAAAGTGTGAGCTTACTAGGGATCGTAATGTTTTACATTGGATTCGTAAATGAATTATTCATTTTCCCGGCAAACCTATACAAAACAACTATACCCCAAAACCATGTCTGTTACTTACTATCTAAATCTATATAGATAAAAATGAATCGCCAAATGTGTTGCTAAGCGCACGAAAACGGCTCGACTGATTTGTCTGATTCTCTTTTGTTGTGTTTATAAAGGTCAGGAAAAGTTTACAAAAAAAAAGGTAAAGGATCTCACAGATTCACTTAAACTTTAAAGCAGCTTCAAAATAATTATATTTAAAAGAATCGAACTGCCCTTAAATTATTAAATCACAACTACTATTGTCAACAATTGATATTCAAGATGCTTATTTTTAATTAAGTATCTACTGCAATTAAAGCTGATCGAAAAAAGTTAAGGTTTACTTTGAGGCCTCAGTTGAAATTAATGTTCTTCTGTTCGGCCTTTTTTGTGTTTGCGAAATTACTGGAACCGGTTCTAGAACAATTGCGCATAATATTTGAATTTTCTACAATAATTGTTTAGTTTATGTTTTGTACCTACGCACGAAAAATAAGCTCAAACTATGACGAGTGTGTATTGAATAATAAAACTACGAGTACAAGCACCTTTTTGGAGTCATAGGGTTTGTCACAAACACTTACAAAAGCATTACTAAAAAACCGAGCAACAGAACTTGTTTTTATACATAAATGTATAATGAGGGATTTAGATGAATTCAGGAATATTGACTACAGCATGCACAGGGATTGTTAAATACTTGCAATAGTATTTCTTTCGACTGTGAGGGTAGACTTCACAGTGACGTAATACCGCTGGCTTGCAGCGTAAATCAAACTACTAGGAAAAATTCAGCGAGTCTTCTGGGGTCTCGGTAGCTCAGCGGTTGGAGCAGTGGACCGGCAATCCAAAGATCGTGGGTTCGAATGCCATTCGAGCTTCCTGAGACTGGTCTATTTTTTTCTAGTAAACATTTTACCCTATATTTATATAGCATGTGAATGCAAAATTTCAACAATAAAGATATTTATAAGCAATTACGTCTTTATCGATTGTTAAATACTTGCAATAGTATTTCTTTCGACTGTGAGGGTAGACTTCACAGTGACGTAATACCGCTGGCTTGCAGCGTAAATCAAACTACTAGGAAAAATTCAGCGAGTCTTCTGGGGTCTCGGTAGCTCAGCGGTTAGAGCAGTGGACCGGCAATCCAAAGGTCGTGGGTTCGAATCCCATTCGAGCTTCCTGAGACTGATTGATTTTTTTCTAGTAAACATTTTATCCTATATTTATATAGCATTGTGAATGCAAAATTTCAACAATAAAGATATTTATAAGCAATTACGTCTTTATCGATTGTTAAATACTTGCAATAGTATTTCTTTCGACTGTAAGGGTAGACTTCACAGTGACGTAATACTGCTGGCTTGCAGCGTAAATCAAACTACTAGGAAAAATTCAGCGAGTCTTCTGGGGTCTCGGTAGCTCAGCGGTTAGAGCAGTGGACCGGCAATCTAAAGGTCGTGGGTTCGAATCCCATTCGAGCTTCCTGAGACTGGTTGATTTTTTTCTAGTGAACATTTTATCCTATAATTAACTAATAATCAAGAACATTAACTAGTTAATTAACTGACAATCAAGAACATTAACTAGTTAATGTTCTGAGGTCATGCACTGTGACAGCGCCTAATGTTTTACCGACACCACCACTTTTTTCGGAGATTGTTAGTTGAAAAGACGCTTGTCATTTGCTTTTCTAACCAAATATTTTTAATAAAAAGTAATTTAATGCGTTATTTGAGAGGAGCTCGATGGCGCAGCGGCTAGCGCGTTTGGCTTGCGATCTTGCTCGCTAAGCAAATTTCGCAATGCCGGGTCGCTGGATGGGTGACCAAATTTAAAAACATCTCGAGCTCCTCCGTGCTTAGGAAGGCACGTTAAGCCGTTGGTCCCGGTTGTTGTCGTAAGATGGCAGCCGTTAAAATCCACCAACCCGCACTGGGCCAGCGTGGTGGGTTATGGCCCAATATCCCCACGTGCTATTGTTCACGTGGGAGGCCTGTGCCCAGCAGTGGGACGTTTATAGGCTGATAATGATGACTATTTCAAAGTAAGGTGAAGCCAAATTTTTCAATATTTTCTTGCACGCTAACAGTTTTATCTTTTACAAAGGTACCTAACTATTTAACGAGATAAAAGCGTGGCTACATTTGCCGCTACATATTTGATAGGGAAAGGTTAAAGTAGCCATTAATTTAACGAGATAAAAGCGTGGCTACATTTGCCTCTACATATTTGATAGGGAGGGGTTAAAGTAGCCATTATCGATGGTTACAATAGCCCCTGATATTTACTAAAGGCCCCAGTACACAGTGGCGTGTGATGGGCCTCTGCCGGCCATCGCCAATTGTAGACACCTGTAGGCCACGATCACGCGTTTACACAATAGCGTATGCTGGCCCAATGCTCATTGCTGCCTGGTAATGGTGGGAAACATATCTTTTAGAGTCTGGCCAACGAAAGCTGAACCTCGTAGTTATTTGATTGGCAACACTTTGTCTCTATGTGTGTCTATCTGAGGAGTCATGTCAAATTGAATTTTTTCTGAGAAAATTGCAGCTGTGTGAGTGACCCTGTGTTACCCAGTCATGATTTTTTTGAATTTGCCGCGTTTTTCCTAGTTCAGTTTTCGTTAGCCAGACTCTATTCGACTCTATTCATCGATGAAACTATATATTTTAATATCGGTGATATCGATATCGACCTTATCTATCACTGTACAGTCACCAAATATATAATAGTACTACGTACAGAAGTTGCACTCCTTTGATATTGAAGAAAGCCGCCTATTTAATAACTTACAATATTAGATAGGCACCGTGTGCATTCAAAATAGCACCTTATCGCTATACGCGAAGAGTAGTCATTACTTTGTGATGCATTTTGTACCGAACGTACCGTCGACTCGTGTGTTAGGGAGGACAGCAAATAGACTAAATATAAATACCTACGCAATACCTACATTAGTAAGTAATAAATTTTGTGATTGCACACCTATGTAAAATGTAGTTCTGTAGGTTACTAACTTACCTATTTACCTATCTAACAAACAAGCACTCAGTCTTAGAAACAAACAAACAAACACTGCACGACATGACGAGTTGAAGATATAACGAAAACAAAACGTAAACCACATTTTATTACGTAGCCGTAGGTAATATAGGTACCTATTCTATTACCTACATCATGATAAGTACTGGCGATTTTAATTCTTACGAACTCTATAAATAGTAAGTTACGCAGCAGGTAGGTTAGGTTCCTACCTTCTACATCACATCACAACAACAGTCACAGGCTCACGATCGCACGGCAAAATAATTCACATAATTAAGTACCTACCTACCTCTACTTTCGTATTACCTATTTGTTCTGTAAACATACATAAGTGTAAAATAAATTAAATATACTTAATTTCCAGAATCTTTTGGTAGGTAACGTAAAAAAAGATAACTTCGAATCTTTCTGTTTATTTCGACAGCCCTCCACACAACAATAATATTACTGTTGCATTTCACCATTATTACGGAGCTTGCAGATTTACTCATATAGTAGAGGTAGTTATTTAAAAAAAAAATCGCTATTGCGATCCGAGACCACTTCAACCTATGCCTGTGCGTGTGCTCGAAAGCGCGCTGAGTTCCTGACTGACATACAACTTCAAGTTGTCGCGCACTGTAGGCAGTGCTTCCACTTTCATGATTTCCTTTCCCCACGCCACAACTGAGATTTCCCCTTCTCAGGATTTTTTTCCCCTCAAAACTTATTCTGTTAGTAAATAACTATCAAAAAAAATTGTCGTCGCCAGGTGGGTGGCTTTTGCTATTAGGGAGTTACGCGGTCAGCGAAAATTTTGGTGTTGCGAAAAGGTGCTATGTTGGACAGCCATTCCATATCAAAAGTGCAAAGCGCCTACAAAAAATTATTCTAATTTTGAGATTTTTTCACAGATGGCATTGGGTGTAAGTGCCAAACTTTTTTTCTTTACAAATGGGACGTGTGTGCCGATCGTAGTAAATGTCAGTGTCGATCATCTGATTAGCTCCTGTCATTTCAAATGATAAGATTTGTCTGATAAAAATATTACTTTGAAAATTAGTGATTCAAGAAATAAAACTAAAAAAAACTACCTATGAAAATCTTTGAAAGTAGTACGAGGAAAGAGTTATGTTAACAGGAATAGAAAAGTTATTCCGGCAAAAAGGTCACCTTCTATGCTGGTCAGTACCTACATTGTTATTGTTAATTTACTTTAATAATGTTTCATTTAATTTTACAATTGCGATAAGCAAATATTTTTATTACAGAAAATAGCAAATGTAAGAACCGATGAAAAATAAATAAAAGAAAAGAGAAAAAAGAGAAAAAAAGAAAGGAAAAAATAAAAAGAAGAAAAAAAAGGTGAAACGGAAACTTTTCTAGTGGAAAGTATGATTGCTTACTTACTATTACCACCAGAATAATAGTAATAATTAAACTAGTTTAATTACTAGTTACACAAATTTGTCAAAATGCAGCATAGGGGCTAAGCACTAACTAAAATAATAATACTTATTTAAAAATAAAGGCACTTTACTTCAATGACATTTGTTATGAAACTTAGCCCCAATGAATGGTAAATATCTTGCATTTTGACCCATTTCTTAATTGATTTTAAAAATAAGGTTTTTTTATTTAAATATGTTCAAAAGTAATAAGTATAGTATAAACATTACCTGTTTAATTTAGTTTTTGATAATAGAAAGCCGCTTTAAAATTATGACTAAAAAACAAATTCATTTTTATTTATTTCTTAATTTGTGTTTTGGCACTTAGCTTATTTGTAAATAAAATTCCAAGCCTCAATTCGTAAGCGCCATTCACATTTTTAATAAAAAGTACCTAAATAAAAACGTTTTTTTTAACATTACAAATCAGTCAAGAAATCGAAAAGGTAAATTCCAATGTTTTTATGATTTTATATGATTTATTATAGTAAAGCACGGTTGTAATGTGAATTTATAAGAAAGGTGACCGGGCGTTTTATGCATGGGTTGTATATTTTTTAATTTTTTTAATTTGTAATTCAATATCTATTTCACAATATCTGTCAGCAAATGACAGTTTTACAGCCGCTAGCTGTCAAATCAAACATGACGTGACGGCCTTGTTGACATTTCTCTTTTTTAAAAGCAAAAGAATTATGGTTTATGCAGCCATGTTAGACATTTTTAAAGTAACATGTCTGTTTTTGAAGACTCAGTGTTTCCATATTAAAAAATATTAATAATTAAATAAATCTTATCCGCGATTCGATGAAAATAAGATAAAACTTGGTTTAGGTAGCAAATAATATTAGCTTTACTTTATTACCAAATTCTATTGTAAACATGTTAAGCATTTTTTCTATGGAAAGTGCCGTTTCTCCTTTTAGAGGTAACTTCAGGATTTTTTTCTATCGAGTCAAATGATTCCAATCGCGTTTTAACTTCGTTCATCCCCCTCACACATACGCTCTGTAATACACATTGAAAGTTTCAGTGCGAAATATCTAATACATTTTGAATAAAAACTAATAGAAAACAGCCAATTTTTCCGTTTTCACCGCCTAAGGCCCTCTTAAAATATACAGCATGGTTGTGTTACGTTCCGTAACATGCAGTGTTCATAATTATCATTTTTGGCGGCAGTTAAAGTAAAAAAAATCTAATGATTTTGGGTGAGATTAAAAGGTACGTCAACTGGTCCCCGTTACACATGACACATTTGAGGCTAAAAAGGTATGTCTAATGTGTAAAAAAATTAAAAAAGTTAAGCATAAAACTCCGGGTCTCCTTTCCACAAACATGATTTCCCCTCGATTTCTCCTATTCATCTCTTTCCCCTTTTTCTTCCCCTCTGGACCCTAATTTCCCCTCGAAAGGGGAAGTTCCCCTCATTGTGGAAGCACTGACTGTAGGTGCTTTTCGCGGTAGGTATGACGGAGTGCAAGATGCCTGGTATAGTATTATCAATAAAGGATTCTTAAAACTTTACTTACCTGATACTAGTAACAAATAATAATGATTTTTATTTCCCGATTCGATCCAAAAATCGATTCAGACGCCTTCGATTCATTACGATCCAAAAAATCGATACAAAGAGAAAAATCATGCATCATGCATCCCTAATCGGCCATTATTTGAACACCACCTGCCAACATACGCCACGATTCCTTTGATGTGTGCCCAAAAAACCGACAACTTTCCGATTGCGCGCCACGATGGGCCAATGTACACCAACGACGGCCATCGTACACCAATGACCCCGTCTACACATTGGCGATGGCCGGCAGTGGACCAACATACACCACTGTGTACTGGGGCCTTAAGATGGTTGGGAGGGTGGCTGGTGGGTTTGTTCTTTCGATACTGGACTCGTAGTGGCTTGTGGTTAGCTGTAGAGCTTGGGAATGTTCGTTTGTCCTGGTTTTGTGTGCCAGGACTTCCAAACTCGCGCACAGCGAGCGGGGCCTAGTAGCAGTCTCTGTGGAGCCAGAAGCGAAAAGTCCTGCGGCGAACGTGAGTTTCCCTTAGTTGGCAGCTTTGTCCGGTGGTTCTCATTGGACATTGGTGTTGACATTTCCGGTACTAGTCTGGAGAACTAGTAGAGGCGGCCCCCTAGATGCCGTAGCCTCCGGCCCAGCCAGCCGCGTAGGTCGTGGGAACTGGCTAGGCGCCCGGATAGATTCCGAGAAGTGAGTGTGCTTACTACTCCGCGACCAAGGTGGACACTTGGGAGTTGACTTTAGAGTCGACGACCCGAGCAGTGGCAACTGCGAGTTGTGCCCTTCGTGCAACAAGAAGTGAGCGAGCTTCACAGCTCCGATTACCTATCTGGACAATAGGCAGTGAACTACACGTGTTCACGGGGAATCTCTCCTGAGATACTAGTCTTATGGGTACCAGAGAATCATATCACATGAAGAGCGCGCTTCGGCGGGCACTGATTTGGCGTCAAGACCTGACGCAGATGGTTTTCTGCGCGAGTAGTTTACTGGCGCAGGGACGTCTGGTACTTCTTGCATAACCTAACGGTTGGTCTCGAGGTGCCAGTACAAATAAAACTTAGTGAATATAGAGAGGGGATGTTCTTTCGGTAAAATCAATTCAAATTTCGCTGTCAGTTATAGGGGTTACAATAGCATAGCCCCGTAGCCGGGGGCTATTGTAGCCAGATCGGTCTTCCGCACTATTTTTACCTTGATTTTCTCTATAGTATAAGCCTGTAGATTTTTTTTACTGCCCAGAGGAAAAGTTGATAATTATCTCATATTAAGACGACAAAAATATTAAGTGAAATCATGCACCTAAAAGTATTTTTTTTTCTGTTTAAATATGACTCATGCCTATTTTAGGTTACAATAGCCCCGGGTGACCTTACTTCATCAACTT
The DNA here is from genome assembly GCA_963921215.1 of Scoparia ambigualis. NCBI lineage: Eukaryota > Metazoa > Arthropoda > Insecta > Lepidoptera > Crambidae > Scoparia > Scoparia ambigualis. Next base: position 5,803,142 of record OY992504.1, read on the forward strand.
CTAAAGACTTAAAAAATTACTAGTACAGGTGTCAACTAGGCTTTAGATACACTCCGGATTGCTATGTATAAAAATAAAAAGATCGCAGTGCATTTTTTTTACACAGTATTTTACTGGCAATACTGCAAATTGCGGCCATATTTCTTTTTATTGTGCGTTGGATCTCACCGTGTCACGATGAGGTTAGTTTCTGTGTTAAAAATACTTTTTACAGTTAAAAAAGTATATCATTACGGTATAATGTTATTGAATAATGTGTTTTAAGCACAATGTATATTTTCATGAGTAAAATCTTGGTAAACATTGTCATCTTGACTTAGGTATTGTCAGTACGTTGAAGCCATGTGGTCATACGTTTTATTTCTTGCTTTACAGTTCCCTAAAGCTGCAGAAGAGGCTTGCAGCCTCGGTTATGCGATGTGGTAAAAAGAAAGTGTGGTTGGATCCAAATGAGATCAATGAAATCGCCAATACCAACTCGAGTAAGTATGAACATTTACCTAGTCGTTGCCCTAACATGTGCAACAGCTAAAGCCGTGTCTCCTGCGACACTGTTTTGTGTTTATAACACCTAACATCAAACATCTAACAAAATATGGGAGTAAATTTTGTTAGATGTTAGAAAACACAAAACAGTGTCGCAGGAGACCCGGCAGAAGCAATACAATGCTCTTGAATTATGTAGATATTTTACAAGTATAATATTTAATTTAATTTTTATTTGAAATGTATTAAATTTATATTGCCCAGTCAATTGAACAGTCCAAGTGTTCGACGAAACCAAGTCGTCACGGCTTGATAGCATTTAATTTTGTGGTCCGTTTGAAGTATCACACTGTTTATTTTTCAGGACAGAACATCCGTAAGATGATCAAGGATGGTCTCGTCATCAAGAAACCAGTAGCGGTACATTCCCGTGCCCGAGTCCGTAAGAACACAGAGGCCCGCAGAAAGGGACGTCACTGTGGCTTCGGTAAGAGAAGAGGTACTGCCAATGCGCGTATGCCACAAAAGGTAAATAAACGACACCTAATTACATAAGATTTTATTTTAATTAACAAAAACCCTAACCTGTTTATGTATGTACATTTGTTAAAATTGTTTTATTTCAATACCCAGTTATTAGAGCATGGAAGGGGCGAAGGTCTAAATCACAGATTATAAATACAGTAGAACTCCAATTATCCGAATTAATGGGGACCGGGACCCATTCGGATAATCAAATATTCGGATAATCGGATTTAAATTGCCATTGGAGAGAATAAAAGCTACGTTTTGATATTGCACTATTTTTTTATTGAATTAAATGAAAGAAACATGAAATTTTCACATGTTTTAAATATAAATAAAATGTACTTATGTACAAGTTTAGAAATAAAAATCATTGTTTTTTAAACATCTCCGTCAATGTAAGCTGTTTTGCGGTCTTCAACCATTTTCGGGCAGCCAGGTCACGCATTTTGTGATTCGGATGATCGGCGATTCGGATGGTCGGAGTTCGGATAATTGGAGTTCTACTGTAATAATTTTCTATTTAGTGTTTTATCTAAAAACAATAAGGATTTGATAAAATAAATATTACGTAGTTTTTATATTAACATTAAGGCTGTGGATAGAGTGCCACTGAAGCGACATTCTAGTACGATCGGTTACAATTCCTGCTGTAATTACTGCATCATAGTACAAAGTGTAGGCAGTGTATAGAGTGTCACAAGCGGCATTGTATCTCAATCGGTGCATAATAGTGACGCCACGTAATCTGCCGTAAAGTTTAGTTTAGCAAATAACAAAAAAGGAATGTTGGTAAATGGCGATAAACCAAAGACAAAAGCTTACTTCACCCTAAAGTCATAAACAACTGGCTATGTTAGGTACCTCTAACTATCTTAAATTGAATGAGTTATCTTTTAATTTTTCACCAATTGATAACTATTGTGCAATTTAACACAGTGCTACTTGCTGCTTGTTATTTCATTGTCTTAATAAAAGAGGAGTCTACTGTTTAATAAGTTGTCCTTTAGTTAACCTTTTGAACGCCAGAGCGCAAACGCATCGGCCCTTCCATGCCAAGCCATAAATTCAGAGCAAATACCTACAAATAAATGCCGACATCTTATCGATAAGTTGTCAATGACCAATTGCTATTTGTCACATATTTTTGAAATAAAATATTATATCAATCTTTATTTGACACTATTTCTAACAGCAGTTACAAAATTCGAAACAAAGTAAAAGTAGACATTAGAACTACAAACAAATAAATCAGATAATAATAAGGTACATCACTAATCTCGTTTGCGACGTCATCCGCTGTCGGGAAGACCCGACTCTGGCTTGGCTGGCATGACCTTTGACATTTTTCTCGTGTGCGATACATCACTAATCTCGTTTGCGACGTCATCCGCTGTCGGGAAGACCCGACTCTGGCTTGGCTGGCATGACCTTTGACATTTTTCTCGTGTGCGAGGTAGGGATGTGACATTTCAAGTAAACTAAAAATTAAAAACAAGGTAAAGAAAAGGTTGACTATTGGAGTACTAATAAATTACTTAGCTTTAGTTGATTTTCTTCCTTTTTACTTAATCTTATCAGATTAAGTTGTACCCAACTTAAACTTTGAACAAAAGAGAGAAATAACGAAACACGCAAGAGAATGATGGAATCACAGAACAGACTGAAGTTTGTCAACTGTGTTGCTTGACAGCTGCAAACTGTGTGGTAATTCCCCAATTAAAGACAATAAGTATGTAACAATCCACACGCGAAAGTACCCTATGGCCGGTATGGAGTTAAACATATGCCCATAATCTGCAACTGATAAGCTATTGATATCAAAAAAGATTAACCTCGTAAGATATGTAGTTATGGAGATATAATTATTTAAAATGATAATCGAAATTATGCACTTTTACGAAACAGCCTATTTAGCCGCCAGACTTCATATCAGTTGTCATGTCCACAGCGCCAGGCACAGTAAATTTAAAAATAAATACCTACATACAACAAATAGGGATATTCAATGGTAGATCGATATACCCGTTCCATTTTCGCATCACTAGCTGTCGTATCTTGCCGACTGTGGCGTGAGGAGAACACCTGTATAAGGATTGCGATTAGCAATATTTAAAATTATTTATTTATTTAGTTACAAATATTCTAAATTTTCTAACATTTTTGACGGTATACATTATGACTTGTTTTTTTCATATTAGTTTAGACAACTCTGAGAAGAACTTGCTTGTTATTCAAGTCTAAGGCGCGAAATACACAGAAGCGATGCAAGATTCGGATGCGATGCGGATGTGGATCGGATTCGTTGTCCCTTCAAATCTTGTTCGTACAAAATGTATGAAAGAGATGCCTCGTAAATTACGCGTGGATTTCGGTGGATTCGCATCCGAATCTTACATCGCTTCTGTGTATTTCGCGCCTAAGTTTGAAGTTATTATTTATCCCATATTTGGTTTATGGGAAGGCTATGTGGAAGAATTGAATAAGGAGTGTAAAAGTAGAGCTAGAGTAGAGCTTCTTGCACAAAAGATCCCAATGGGTCAATGTGCTACTGCGAGAGTAATTTAATGTAATATAATATAAAGTAACCTCTGCATGCCCCGCTAAGATGAGACTAAGGCTTGTATTCTAAAACTAAACTCAAAATCAAATCCATGCTTGAATACAGTTAGAAAGGGATGGCGATAACTGTAGTACTCGAGCAGAGATTTGAGTGTGAGTTTGGTTTTAGAATACAAGCCTAAAAGTAGAGCTTATAATCTACTCCTATGAAACGTAAGGCTAGATGCAAATCTAAATTTAAAAAATACAAAGTTTATTCTATTTGTTAACAGGAATTATGGGTACAAAGACAAAGAGTTCTTCGTAAACTGCTTCTCAAGTACAGAACAGCCAAGAAGATCGACAGGCATCTATACCACGCCCTGTACATGAAAGCGAAGGGTAATGTGTTCAAGAACAAGCGTGTGCTCATGGAGTACATCCACAGGAAGAAGGCTGAGAAGGCTAGGACTAAGATGCTCAGGTTTGTTATGTTGAATCATCATTGTATTGTATGCAAGTTTTTTTTTAGCTAGTAAAAAGACAAATATAGTTAATAATATAGTGTTTCAAAGTTGTCTTTTGTAATTCAGAATATTGAAAGAAATTTACTACTCACTGCCTTTGCCTGTATTATTATTGTCACTTATCAATTCTATTTCATTGTAATGCAACATTATGGATCTATTCTCATATATTTTACATATAATTTTGACTGTCAGAACCAGTCAAAATGTTAAATGACTATTTTTGTTAGGAAATATTTTAATTTATAGCGTTACAGTGAAGTTTTGAAAACAACATATTGAAAATTTCATCATCATCAGCCTAGAAACGTCCCACTGCTGGACACAGGAGATTGTATTATAATTTATAAGACTTCGAAACGTTGTCTGGTCCAAGTATTTTATACTTTATGTTGGAGTCATCAAGGATCATTATTAAATAGATAAAAATGTCAGTTTTAGGTATGTTGACCTGCTGACTGTAATCTGTAGTTTTGCAATAATTATCATTACAAAAAGTTAAGTCGCCGTTATCCTTTCTGTGACTCTACTTTCTCCCTCTAATCTAAACTATGCAATGGATTTTTACGGGTGTGTAATGTTTGATATAAATACTTATGGTCTAACGTTCAGATAATATAATTTCATTTCATATAATTTCATTTGATATAATGTACTTTTAATATAATATACATTTGATATAATAATCTAATGATATAAAATATTATTTATGTAATAAGCATGCAGCACGCAAGAAAGCGAGCAGCATGCAAGCAAGCAAGCAGCATGTAAGCAAGCATGCAGCATTCAAACAAGAATGCAGCATGCAAGCAAGCATGCAGCATGCAGCATGCAAGCAAGCATGCAGCATGCAAGCAAGAATGCAGCATGCAATCAAGAATGCAGCATGCAAGCAAGAATGCAGCATGCTAGCAAGCATGCAGCATGCAAGCAAGAATGCAGCATGCAATCAAGAATGCAGCATGCAAGCAGGCATGCAGCATGCAAGCAGGCATGCAGCATGCAGGCAGGCATGCAGCATGCAGGCAGGCATGCAGCAGACAAGCAGGCATGCAGCAGACAAGCAGGCATGCAGCAGACAAGCAGGCATGCAGCAGGCATGGTTTCTGTCACGGCTCCGGCGCTGCGAGACTCCGGCGGTCCCACGCGAGCTTATCGTCGCAGATGGCTTTCGCTCACCGAGCGTTAAACTCACCTGCTCCTTATCTTGCGGGCCGCCTCGCCCCTCCGCGCCTACGCGGGCTTAAATTACACTCTAGCGTAGGGCAGACAAATCTACGTGGAGTCGGTTTTGCCGCGATTCATTTCTGTCACTGACTTTTTAGCACAACCTTAACGAAAACACAACATATTAACTTTTTGAGACAATATTTGATATCAATTTAAGGTTAAAATGCTATTTTTATTTATAAGCAAAAATTATATCAAATGAAGTTATAGAATATGATATTCTACCAATATAGCTTTATAGGAAAAGTTGTTAGAGAATATGAGTATTATATCAAATGAATAATATACGTAATGTTGTTATAGAAAGTGTATTTAGAACAAGTAAAAATTATATCCAATGAACGTTATGTCCTTTGAAATTAGTTCATATGTCATTATATGAAATGATACGCACCCGATTTTTACACCACTTTCACTGATAGAAAGATGGTTATGCAATTTGTAGATTTTAGTACAAAACGGCTGAACTACGACGGTGTTTCTAAGTTAACGGGCGGGTTGCTAGTACATAATAAGAATGAACTGAATTTTTTAAAATAACCTTATTATTATAATTACATAGTATTTTACAACAACTACAAAAAGCGCAGTAGCGCAACTGCCAAACTTCGGCATAGTACGTAGTATTATTATTTATTCTGTGGTATAGTATTGATGGGGTATGGTGACATTGGGGATGTGCTAATCGATTGATCTAATTTTCGTCGAACACTTTTTTTTTTATTCAGCCCGGCTTGTCTCACTGCTGGGCAAAGGCCTCCCTACCCAGGAGGGTAAGGATGCACTCTTCACGGTTTAGAGCTGTAACTTGCCAGTCCTTTAGATTGTAGTCCAGCTCATCCCGCCATCTCCTTCTGGGCCTGCCGCAACGTCGTCTAACGTTGCGTGGACTCTAACACTACTAATATATAATTGAATTGTGTGTTTGATTGCAGCGACCAGGCGGAGGCACGCCGTAACAAGGTGAAGGAGGCTCGCAAGCGGCGCGAGGAACGCATCGCCGCCAAGAAGGAGGAGCTGCTGCAGACCTTCGCGCGAGAGGACGAGGCCGCCGTCACCGCCAAGAAGTGATTCCCGTAGCGATCCAATAAACATCTTAGGGTCAATCACTTGTTTTATTTTGTACACCTACCAGCTACCCTATCGGCTTAAAAATATGAATATGGACATGGGCTTCATTTGACATTTGAAGCCTATAATATGCCCATATAAAGACAAAATATGGGCTTCAAATGTCAAATGAAGCCCATGTCCATATCCATATTTTTTAGCCGATAGACCCGCTGGGCCTCTATTCATACTAAGCACCAACGATATTACCAAAACTATACCTCTACCGTTCAGCCGAATTCGTATAGCGCTATCGCGTTTGACAGACGGCCTGTCTGAAGACAAGCCGGCAAAGCCTGTCTCGGCTTGGCGCGGAGTGGCACGGCGCGGCGCGGCCGATGGATCGGGACAGGCGACGGCACGCAGCGGCAGGCCTCATCGGATGCGTTGATTCCCACGGCCTGTTGGCGCAGTTGGGCGCGCTCAGGCCTGCCAAAAAACAGGCCGTGGGACCGCGGGCATTACGACTGCGTTTCAGTTGTGGTTTTGTTCAGATTATTTAATTAGCGTGATAGCCCCTCTGGGCGCTCATTCTATAATTGCAACATCTATCGTATTATATTATATACCTTTGAAGCAAATGTAAAATTACTTACTGCGCTAGTACGATTATTTTAAACAAAAGTACCTACATACTTCCGGTGGGAATCGTTAAGTCCAGGAGTGGTTAACGCAGCCGCCCGGATTGCGGAGGACGTGCGTGGGTTCGATTCCCACTTTAGGTAGACATTTTTTCACCGTTTAGTTACCTATCTGCGAGTTTATTTGAGCGTTATTAACGCAAATATAAAATATACATATGGTTTTAAATAGGTAAACTATCGATGTAGGTACCTACTGTTGAAAGGCATTGCGATAGACGTACGAGGGGCGTTCAAAATATTCTCGGTATGTGGATAAAAACAAACAAGTACGAAAAGTTTGATATTTTTATTTTTCAATATACTCCCCCCCTATGTTCATACACTTATAAGATCGATCAATTATTTTTTTTAATCCCTCATAAAAATATTTTTTATCTTTGGTGTAAAAATGCTCCTCCACGGCCGTCTTCAACGCTTCATCGTCAGAAAATTTATTTCCACGCAGATCCTTTTTAAGATTGGGGAACAAAAAGAAGTCGCTTGGGGCTAAGTCCGGACTATAGGGTGGATGAGTAACAGTTTCAAACCCACATTCAACAATAGCTGCCTTGGCAATATGAGCAGTATGGACAGGGGCGTTGTCATGCAGAAGCAGAACACCTTTGGTTAACTTTCCTCGCCTCTTTTCTTTGATCGCATCTCTTAATTGACGTATAACGTTAGCGTAGTACTGCCCTGTGATATTTACACCTTTTTCTTTATAATCGATAAGCAAAACTCCTTCACAATCCCAAAATATTGTGGCCATGACCTTGCCAGCTGACGGGATTACCTTGAACTTCTTGGGATGAGCTGAACCCTTAATGTGCCACTGCATGGACTCCTGTTTGCTCTCTGGGTCATAATGATGAACCCAGGTTTCATCTCCAGTAACTATTTTTTGCAGCACCTCATCGGGATTTTCACCACAGGTCGATAAAATCTGAACAGCAAGCCACACGCATATCCTTTTGAAGAAGCGTCAGCATTCGCGGAACCCATCTTGCACTTACTTTTGACATATTAAGATGGTCATGTATAATGTCATGTACGGTACCAATAGAGAGATTGGTTACTTGAGCTATAGATTTTACCTTCACTCGGCCGTCTTCCAATATAAGTTTTTCCACTTTATCAATATTTTCTTGTGAGGTAGCCACTACAGGCCGGCCAGGTCTAGGGTCATCTTCAATACTCTCCCTTCCACGCTTAAATTCGCTTGACCATTTTTGAATAGTAGATAAAGAAGGAGCAGACTCACGGTAAACACAATCCATTTCTTCTTTTAGGGTTTTTTGATTTTTACCCTGTTTTGTCAAGAATTTTATTACGGATCGGTGCTCTAATTTCGTTAAAATTGTTAATTCGCTCATGGTGTTCATGTTTGTTCGGCAATTGCAGAAAAACAAAAGAACATCTCGGTTCCAATTTTACTTTTTTTTAATGTCAATGGATGAATCTTAGCGGCCAGTAACAAATATATATATAAAAGAGGTTGTAACGTATCAATACCGAGAATATTTTGAACGCCCCTCGTAAGTTAGAGAATAAAATCGCCCTCTGGACGTTCGAAGTCTACTTGCCTCCTTGTTTGCAATCGCACTGGATCAGGCATCTTGCACTCCGTCATACCTACCGCGAAATGCACCTACAGCGCGCGACACCGCGGCGTTATAAATCGGTCAGGGACTCGCCCCAGCGCGCTTTCGAGCACACGCACAGCCTACAGGCATAGTTTGAAGTGGTCTCGGATCGCAACTTCGATTTGTTTAAAAATAACTACCTCTCCAATATCATTTAATTTACAAGTTCCGTAATAATGGTGTAATGCAACAATATTAATTGTTGTGTGAAAGCAAAGAGATTTAAAGTAATAGTTTAATGTCTATGTCTTTGTGTGAAAGGCTGTCGAAATAAACAGAGAGATTAGAAGTTATCTTTTTTTACGTTACCGTAAGATTCTGGAAGGTACCTTTAATTATATTTTATTTATTTTAAACTGAAGTTTGTTTACAGAACAAATAGGTAATACGAAAGAAAAGGTAGGTAGGTATGTGATTACTTATTTACGTAAATTATTTTGCCGTGCGATCGTGAGTCTGTGACCTGGGCTGTGACTGTTGTGATGTAGAAGATACCTAACCTACCTGCGTAACTTATATTTATAATGGGTTCGTAGTAACGTATATTATATCGCTGGTTCGTAAGAATTAAAATCGCCAGTACTTATCATGATGTAGGTAATGGAATATACCTATATAACTTAATAAAATGTGGTTTCCGTTTTGTTTTCGTTATATCTTCAACTCGTCATATTGTGCAGTGTTTGCTTGTTTCTAAAGTGCTTGTTTGTTAAATAGGTAAATAGGTAAGTAAGTATCTTACAGAACTATATTTTACTTGGTGTGCAATCACAGAATAAATTACTTGCTAAGGTTGCGTAGATATGTTTATTTAGTCTATTTGCTGTCATCCCTAACACACGAGTCGACGGCGTAGGTACGTTTTGAATGCACACGGTGCCTATTTAATATTGTAGGTTATTAAAACGGCGGCTTTCTTCAACATCAAAGGAGTGCAACTTCTGTACGTAGTACTATTATTTATTCTGTGACTGGATCTCGCAATTCATTCGACTTACGACTTACCTACTTACTTTTTCTTAACTTATCTATTTGTTTTGCCTACTAAGTACCTACCTACTAAGATAAAAACAAATTTTAAATATTTTTATTTATTTTATAAACACATAAGCACGACCGTTACCTATCCCCGAAGGGTTAGTCAGAGAACAGCAAAAGCAGTCCTCTACCATAGCAGACCATAGTCCACTTTTTACCAAATAGCGACTGCTCATATGCTCAGCGTGACAGGTGGTGACGCATCGCCGCTTTATGCTGTTGGATGTATGTGCAGTCTTTTACGACCTTTTACGTCGTCCAACTTGGGTGAATACTACCACCCCCTCTCTTCCCTTGGGTCACCCCACCCAGTAGTATTCTTTCAACGCTATGTGATTTATTTTATAAAATTTTATAATAGGTACCTACATGTACTCTTAAATATTCTCTGCATACAAGTAAATAGGTTCCTCCAGTGTGAGTTATCCCGCAGCGCTACGCTCTTTGATTATGGGTACGTTCAGATGATCAGCGCTCAACGCGCGTTTTGCTACTGCACGTTTACAATTACGTGTATCTATTTTATTCTAGGAGTACACATGCTAACGCGCGGTTCAATACAACACGCGCTCAACGTCGTTCAACGACAATACGTTGCTAGCGCCGTATTGCCAGCGCGCGCTTTAACCCATTCACTGCCTCCCTAAATGTAGTGACATCACCCCCATGCCGCCATATGCTGGGCATCTCGAGAAACTATTCTTGCTTGCCCGCCCATCGGCATTTTCGGCGTGAGGCTGTAGATTTCGATATGAGCTGCTTTTGCTTTTCATATCTAGTGTTACGGCGAAAGGCGTTCGCAGTAACAGCGACGAAATAAGGGTTGTGGGCTGGGTAGGTATGGATAGTGAAGTACTTACAGGGATGATGAGTCACAGGAACCGGGGGACGAGCTGACCACGGGCGGCGATGTAGGTTGGTTTCCTGGCGCACAGTCACTACACTACACAATAGGCATTTAGGTGGTCTCTTCACATTAGGTTCAGGAGTCACTATAAATAAGGGCAGATACCAGCGCGCGTATTTTGTGGGCGTCTCGCGGTAGTTAACAGACAGACTGGTCGGCGCGGTATATCTCACGAAGCCAGCGGCTGCGGGTCGCGCAGCGGTGGCGCCGCGGCAGATAGGCGGACGCGGTCGTCAACAACCGCCGAGTCAACCGCCTTACCGATGGCGGTATAGTTTGAATGGCCGTCCCGGAACATCCTCCGGGGGCCAGGGTGGGCTCATCCAATGGGAGCCTGGCGATCCGGAATACAGGCCTCCGAAGATGTCCATTCGCGGTGTCCAGGTCCACCACCCGCACGACGCCATCCTTCCCAGGCAGGGTGCGAGCAATGCGCCCCAGTCTCCATTGGAGGGCAGGCAGGTTGTCCTCCTTGATGAGGACGAGCTCGCCAACTCGGGGAGGGGAGGATGGGGACAACCATTTGGAGCGGGTTTGGAGGGTATGAAGGTAGGACTGGGTCCACAGCGTCCAGAAGCGCTGGGAATGGGCCTGTACCATCTGGAATCGCCTACGTGTGGAGATCGGCCTATCTTCCACGGATAGTTCGGGAAGGGCCGTTAGTGAGCGGCCTATAAGGAAATGTCCGGCTGTAAGCGGCTCAAAGTCTGAAGGATCAGACGAAAGTGGGCAGAGAGGTCTTGAGTTAAGGACCGCTTCAATTCGAGCTAAAAGTGTGGAGAATTCCTCGAATGTGAGGTGTTGTTCGCCAATTACGCGATATAAAAGTTGCTTTGTTGGTTTTACGTTGATCTCATGTAACGCACCGAACCATGGTCCCTTAGGGACGTTCAACAACCAAGTAATGTGCTGACCAGCGAGCTTGTGCGCAATCGTGTCATTATTCAAGGCAAGAAAGTTTTGTACTTCGATGAGCTGATTTCTAGCGCCTACATAATTTGTACCGCAGTCCGAGCGGATGAGAACCGGGGCACCGCGGCGTGCTATAAAACGCTGTAATGCCGCGAGGAACGCTTCCGTGCTGAGGTCCGAGACCGGTTCCAAATGAACCGCCTTAGTCGAGAGGCACACGAATATACAAAAGTACGCTTTTAAGAGTTTAACATTACGTAGGGTACTAGATTTAACGAGGAATGGTCCGGCAAAATCGGTCGTGACTTGACTGAATACTGGCTGAGGCGTAACTCTATCGGCTGGCAGGTCGGCCATGAAGGGCGCTTGCGGCTGGGCCCGGCATCGAAAGCATCTAATGCATTTAAAAACTCGGTGTCTAATAATACGGCACGCGGACAATATCCAAAATTGTTGGCGTAGGATAGCGTGTAAAGTGTCAGCGCCAGGGTGGCAGTGTATTTTGTGGTAGTGGTCAATGATAAGGTCTACAAGTGGGCTAGAGCTGGGAAGTATGAGCGGATGCTGCGCGTCATATCGGATAGACGCATGGGACAGTCGTCCACCAACTCTAAGGAGCTCATCTTTAATGAGAGGTGACAGCCGCTGGAGTCTGACGGAGCAGATTTTGCCAGTTTGAAGGCGGTGGATGTCCTCTGCAAACTCATTGTGCTGAACACTGCGCACCCAGTAAAGTAGGGCATCTCTTCGTTCACTGACGTACAAGGGGCCTGAGCGTCGCAAATCTGGGTGGTGTCTGCAGTTGTGCAGAAAGCGTTTTAGACAAGCTGTCACTCCGACGAGCTTGTCTAGCGAACTGAACCGAGTGAGCAGGTCAAAGTCAAGACCGGGCACTGTGACCAGTGACGGGACGTGTTTGGGCTTAAGGCCGGGCAGGGCGTGATGGCCCAGAGCTAAAGGCATCGCAGGCCAAGACTCACAAGACTGTCTAAGCCACGTGGGAGACCACCATAAGTCGTGGGCTGACAGGGATTGCGCAGACATCCCTCTGCTTGCGCAATCTGCCGGGTTGAGCTCGGAAGGTACGTGTCGCCAGGTACATTCTGGTGAGCCTGAGCTGATTTTGACTACCCTGTTGGCTTCAAAGGGTTGAAGACGGTGAGGCGGTGTATTGAGCCAGGCCAGGACTATCGTACTGTCTGACCAACATATGTGTTGTTGTATACTGATATGGGCCGATAACTGAACCGACACACGGATCATGAGCTGGGAGAGTAGAGTGGCGGCCGACAACTCTAACTTGGGGATTGTGAGGCGATTCTTGATTGGTGCGACTCGCGACTTGGCGACAATCAAGTGTACCAAAGTATCTCCGGAGGCATCGAGCTCATGGAGGTAAACAACGGCGGCAAACCCGGCTTCAGAGGCATCTGCAGACCCGTACAAAGCGAGTATGCAGCTGAGCCTTTGTTTGCACAAATGTGCCGAGGGAAGCGAATGCTAGACAACAGCGGCAGATCCTCTGAGATGTGGTGCCACTCCGTTTGTACTTCAGAGGGAGTGGGCTCATCCCATTCCAGCTTCAGTAGCCACAATTGCTGAAGCAGCAGCTTTGCGCGGAAGATAACGGGAGAAACCCAGCCGTTTGGGTCATAAAGTGAGGCTACGGTGCTTAAAATAGACCGCTTTGTGACATGTGTGATGGGGGGCAGAGAGATGCGGTAGGTGAACTCGTCTGACTGGGGGCTCCACTGTATACCCAAGACCTTAATGGACGTGGACTCTGGGTTCATGTCGAAGTCCTTGGGCATGTCGCATTGGTTGTCGGGAAATCTCTCGAGCAGCTTAGGCGAGTTAGATGTCCACTTACTGAGCTGAAAGCCGCCCAGGTCTAGCAGACTTATCAACTCTTCCTGAAGTGCTTGGGCGGATTCAACCGTGTCATGACCACACAAGATGTCATCAACGAAGATAGACTTGCGAAGAACCTGAGCGGCTCCAGGGTAGCGATGGCCTTCATCATCAGCCAGCTGGAGCAGAGTGCGGATTGCATGATATGGGCTTGATCTTAAGCCGTACGTGACTGTATTGAGGGCGTAGGTGAGCAGAGGGTGATCTGGTGAGGACCGCCATAGTATCAGCTGATACCGTCTCTGGTCTGGGGCAACCAGCACATTTCTGAACATCCTCTGGATGTCAGTGCTGAAAACGACTGGATGCGTTCTTAAGGACATGATGATGTCCACAATGTCCTGTTGAAGGGCGGGGCCTGTGTGTAGGCATTCATTTATGCTGACACCATTGGAGCTTTTGCAGCTACCATCAAAAACAATGCGCAGCTTGTCCGACCCTGACTTAAATACGCCATGGTGAGGGATGTAGAAGTGAGGTTTATGGGCGAATGTATTTGGGTGACAGGGAGCCATGTGCCCTAAGTCGATGTATTCGGCCATAAAGTCGACGTATTTAGAACGCAGAGACGGGTTCGCCATTAGCTTCTTCTCAATATTGAGGAATCTGCGCAATGCGATAGGGTGAGTTTTACCTAGTTGAGGGGCGTCCTTTAGAAAGGGCAGAGCGACCGTATATCTGCCTGAGGGATCGCGTGTAGTGGTAGAGCGGAAGATTTCCTCGCATTGTTCCTCCAGGGGATCATTATGAGTGTGAGATTGAGGGAGGGGCTCCTCAGACTCCCAGAACCTTTCCAGACTCTGACGTATGTCTTGGGCTGATTCAGCTGAGTCTGGTTGTGAGCTGACGACGTGAGCTGAGTTAACCTGCTGCGCCGGCTGCGCATACTAGTCCTCAATGGGTCCTATCAACGCGAAGTCGAAAATCGTGCCGAAGGCTATGGGCTTGCCCGGGCCCAACGAGACCTTAGTCCCGTCCAACACCTGGCCAAGAACGTCCGACCCCAATAAGAGGTCGATCGGGGCTGGTGTGTGGTAAATCTGGTCAGCCAATGGCACGGGTGGCTGGCCTAGTACGTGGGAAATGTTTGGTACCTTCTCTAAGGGAAGGTAGCCAGTGACGTTTTTTAAAATGTGAGCTGTGGCAGTAATTGTAGGAGTATCATTGTGAGTGGGTCGGCATACTATTGTTATTGCCGCCTTTGACTCATGTTTGTGCTGATTCCCAACTCCTGTAATTTTTAAAGAAGTGGGTTTTGATGGCAGGTTCAAAAGTCGTGCCATGCGTGACGTTATTAACGTCAGCATACTGCCACAGTCCAATAAAGCTCTGGCTGTGTGAAGATGGCCATGTACGTCGGCGACTCTTAGTGAGACGGTTGGCAACAAAATGGGTGTGCCAGTGGGCACAGAAGGTGAGTGAGCTGATTGAGTATCAGCTGAAATTGTATGAGCTGAGTATGTATCAGCTGTGTGGGCATGGGTTGACTGGGCATGGGCTAAATCTACCTCTTCGCTAGGGTGCTCTGTGATAGTAGGGAGTCATAATTGCTGGCGGCGTTCGCGGGGCCTACCTGGCGAACCGGACCTGGGCGGGCTGGCTCTGTGAGCAGAGCTGGGTTGCGCCTGTTTGACATGTGCGGGTTCGTGCCGCCTGCTGTTTCTGGGACGCTCCCTCGAGTGCTCTGTCAGCTGTGGTGGGGGCACATGTACAGACGACGAATGAGCTGAGTGCGTTGGGCCGTCTGGTCGATGGAGGGACGTGTGGTGGTTCGTACTCCCACAGTTCTTGCATGCCCCCCTTGACCTGCACTCGCTCTCGTAGTGACGGCCGAGACAACGCTGGCAGCGCTCGCGTGCCTGTACAAAGTCCCAACGGCCCTGTGTTGGCTGGGCATTGTACCATCTGCACGTCATGAGCGTATGTCCCCTAGTGGCACAATAGGGACAGTAGGGCGTCGAGCGTGAGGAAGAGGACGAGGACGATGATGAGGAGCAGCTTTGCTGGTAGGCCGAGTAGACGGGGAAGGGCTGACTGCGAGCCGGGGAGGTGGATGGGTGCTGACGCATTTGCTGAGCTGGGTGGAGCGGTTGGTGAGTAGGCTGATCTCCACACGTAGGCGATTCCAGATGGTACAGGCCCTTTCCCAGCGCTTCTGGACGCTGTGGACCCAGTCCTACCTTCATACTCTCCAAACCCGCTCCAAATGGTTGTCCCCATCCTCCCCTCCCCGAGTTGGCGAGCTCGTCCTCATCAAGGAGGACAACCTGCCTGCCCTCCAATGGAGACTGGGGCGCATTGCTCGCACCCTGCCTGGGAAGGATGGCGTCGTGCGGGTGGGGGACCTGGACACCGCGAATGGACATCTTCGGAGGCCTATATTCCGGATCGCCAGGCTCCCATTGGATGAGCCCACCCTGGCCCCCGGAGGATGTTCCCGCCAAAGCCGGGACGGCCATTCAAACTATACCGCCATCGGTAAGGCGGTTGACTCGGCGGTTGTTGACGACCGCGTCCGCCTATCTGCCGCGGCGCCACCGCTGCGACGATCCGGCTCGAAGGACCAAAATGTTACGGCGAAAGGCGTTCGCAGTAACAGCGACGAAATAAGGGTTGTGGGCTGGGTAGGTATGGATAGTGAAGTACTTACAGGGATGATGAGTCACAGGAACCGGGGGACGAGCTGACCACGGGCGGCGATGTAGGTTGGTTTCCTGGCGCACAGTCACTACACTACACAATAGGCATTTAGGTGGTCTCTTCACATTAGGTTCAGGAGTCACTATAAATAAGGGCAGATACCAGCGCGCGTATTTTGTGGGCGTCTCGCGGTAGTTAACAGACAGACTGGTCGGCGCGGTATATCTCACGAAGCCAGCGGCTGCGGGTCGCGCAGCGGTGGCGCCGCGGCAGATAGGCGGACGCGGTCGTCAACAACCGCCGAGTCAACCGCCTTACCGATGGCGGTATAGTTTGAATGGCCGTCCCGGCTTTGGCGGGAACATCTAGTTTACATGTCCTGTGCGTTGTATAAAGCGTTTTCCGTGATACCTACTTGTGACAAAATTTGATTAACCGAAATAGTAATGGATAGATAGATAGATAATACTTTTATTGTAACATAATCACACAAACATGTACAATGCATTTACAGAAAAAAGAAAAAGAAAAAGAATGTTACAATTTGGCGGTCTTATCGCTTAAAGCGATTTCTGCCAGACAAACAGTCGGATGGAGAGAACTAATATAGGTACTCTAAGATCGGAGGTGCAAACATTGAAAATATACTTAATGGAGTATGAAGGTAAGCCGTAATAATTCGGTTAATTGATTTAAGACGAAGTATATGGTAATTTGCGTATATGATAGATTTAAGCTCATATTAATGTAAGTAAAGAAATCCAAAATTTATCCAAATGTATCCAAAAAGCATACATTAGGGTTTTTTCAAAGTCAGGCGTAGATTAGTCAACCTTTTTGTATCTTTATTTTTTTTCAGGGTTATACTACTTGCATTGACTTTGTCTAAGTACCTTGGTAATAAAATGATATTACCTATCCTTGATGAAATACTTCCCGTCATCTCCCATATTCTCAACCTTTCGGTATCAAGTGCCTCGTTTCCCACCGATTGGAAAGATGCCCAGATCATTCCTCTACCCAAGAAGTCCAATCCAATATCCTTCCAAGATTATCGCCCTATTTCTATTTTACCACTCCTTTCAAAGGTCCTTGAGCGCCTTGTCCACAACCAGCTCAGTCCCTTCCTGTGTAGAAATAGTCTATTGAATCCATAAATCTGGTTTTCGACTTACCACAGCACCACTACAGGGAGTAAATAGATACCGAGTTTTAATGGGTTTTTAGCGCCGTGTGTAATACACTCTGCTTTTCACTACGAATGCGAGAAAATAAAACAATCCAATACAATATGAATTGGTTTATTTTATTAAAAATTAACCCGTTAGTTGCTTTAACGACAGCCAAGGGAAGATAATGGTTGGTAGTATTATTTTGATGAGCCCATCGCCGCTCTATGCTGTTGGATAGTAGGTATATGCAGTCTTTCCATCTCTTCTCTTGGGTGTCTTCAAAGGCGACTAACGGACTAATGACTGCACACACATCCTACAGCATAGAGCGGCGATGGGCTCATCAAAATAATACTACCAACCCGTCTCTTCCCTTCGGTGTCGTAAAAGGCGACTAACGGACTAAAGACTGCACATACATCCAACAGCATAGAGCGGCGATGGGCTCATCAAAATAATATTACCAACTTCACTTTTCTCCGATGTCGTAAAAAGGGACTAACGGACTAAAGACTGCACATATATCCAACAGCATAGAGCGACGATGGGCTCATCAAAATAATACTACCAACCCCTCTCTTCTCTTCGGTGTCGTAAAAGGCGACTAATGGACTAAAGACTGCTCATACATCCAACAGCATAGAGCAGCGATGGGCTCATCAAAATAATACTAGCAACCCCTACCTTCCCTTGGGTCTCGTAAAAGGCGACTAATGGACTAAAGACTGCACATACATACAACAGCATAGAGCGGCGATGGGCTCATCAAAATAATACTACCAACCCCTCTCTTCCCTTGGGTGTCGTAAAAACGACTAACGGGCTAAAGGCTCACCACCTAAGCACATGTGCAGACTGTGCAGTTTATTCTTGCTGAAGCGTGGTCTGATGTGTTGTCCATAGATTCAAATGATTACTAATTTTACAATAAACTTTAATAATAACTATCTCAAAAAAGTTGTTGATCTAAGTAAACAGTAATAAGTCGAGTCTTTAATCATGATTTTTCTACTTATGACTAAATACTTTTTCACTCCTCTTGCTCAAAAAGAACGTCATTGTAGCGTTCTAGAGCGGGGCTAAAATAGCTTTTCAAGCCCTAGGGGAAAAAGTAATTTTTTTTAAATTTTTGTCTTTCACATGACAATGAGCCTACAAAAACGAAAAAGTATTTAGTCTTAGGTAGAATAATCATGAATAAAGACTCGACTTAGTACTGTTTCAACATCAACAACTTAGTTAATATTAAAGTTTATGGTAAAATTAGTAATTATTTAAATCTATGGACAACACAGACCACGCCCACACAGTCCACGCTTCAGCAAGAAACAACTGCACAGCCTGCACATGTGCTTAGGTGGTGAGCCTTTAGCCCGTTAGTCGCTTTTACGACACCCAAGGGAATCTCTATTCCCTTGTGAGGGGTTGGTAGTATTATTTTGATGAGCCCATCGCCGCTCTTTGCTATTGGATGTATGTGCAGTCTTTAGTCCATTAGTCGCCTTTTACGACACCGAAGAGAAGAGAGGGGTTGATAGTATTATTTTTTGATGAGCCCATCGTCGCTCTATGCTGTTGGATGTATGTGCAGTCTTTAGTCCATTAGTCCCCTTTTAAGAAATCGAAGAAAAGTGAGGGGTTGGTAATATTATTTTGATGAGCCCATCGTTGCTCTATGCTGTTGGATGTATGTGCAGTCTTTAGTCTTTTAGTCGCCTTTTACGAACCCGAAGGGAAGAGAGGGGTTGGTAGTATTATTTTGATGAGCCCATCGCCGCTCTATGCTGTTGGATGTATGTGCAGTCTTTAGTCCGTTAGTCGCCTTTTTTGACACCGAAGGGAAGAGAGGGGTTGGTAGTATTATTTTGATGAGTCCATCGCCGCTTTATGCTGTAGGATGTATGTGCAGTCTTTAGTCCGTTAGTCGCCTTTTAGGACACCCAAGGGAAGAGATGGAAAGACTGCACATACCTACTATCCAACAGCATAGAGTGGAGATGGGCTCAGAAAAATAATACTACCAACCCTTCTCTTCCCGTGGGTGTCGTTTAAGCAACTAACGGGTTAATTTTTAATAAAATAAACCAATTCATATTGTATTGAATTGTTTTATTTTCTCGCATTCGTAGTGAAAAACATAGTGTGACACACGGCGCTAAAAACCCATTAAAACTCGGTTTCTATTTACTCCCTCGCTAAAGCTCGGGAGTAAAACTACCTCGTATATAATGGGTCATTTTAGCCCCTTGTATAACAATCTACTATTTCGTTTTTGTAGGCTCATTGTTATGTGACAGACAAAACTTTAAAAAAAAATACTTTTTCCCCTAGGGCAAGAAAAGCTATTTTAGCCCGCTCTAGAACGCTACAATGACGGTCTTTTTGAGCAAGAGGAGTGAAAAAGCTATTTTAGCCTCGCTCTAGAACGCTACAATGACTACAGACGTATTATACCCAATGATATTTTATGTTATTATACCTACGTCTGTGACAATGACGGTCTTTTTGAGCAAGAGGAGTAAAAAATAAATCCAAGACAATGTATTCAGCCAGGGGCCCAAGTCTGCTAATTAACGAAAGGCATAATTGAATCGCAATTGGATACCTACGTCTGTGACAATGACGGTCTTTTTGAGCAAGAGGAGTGAAAAATAAATTCAAGACAATGTATTCAGCCAGGGGCCCAAGTCTGCTAATTTACGAATGGCATAATTGAATCGCAATTGGATCGCATTGTAATTGTTTGACACATTTGGTATTCTCTTACTCATTTATGAATACCAAATGTGTCAAACAATTACAATGCGATCCAATTGCAATTCAATTATGCCATTCGTAAATTAGCAGACTTGGGCCCCTGCATGCAGGAGTGCAAATATTACTTACATGGTTATTTTGAAATTACATTAATGTTTATTATAAGTATATATTTTTTACCATAATTATTATTTTCATATTAAAATTTACATTTAGTAGATTCATATTATTATTATTACTGAATTACTGAAATTACTGAAACTTTTTTTTGTTTCGGATTGCACTGATTTTTGAATATTTTGTACTAAAACCAAGAAGTATTATTGAAAAAATATTTAAAAAAAAATTCGTAATCCGGAAACGGCGGAAAACGAGAGGCGTTATCCGGTAGTAAGATCGGCTACAAAACTAAAGCATTTTTGGAATCAAATTAAACACAGAACATATTGATAACAATGGTGTATTTGCCAAGAATCTAAACATAAGTATGATAGGAACAACAAAGCAAAACATATTTTTGGGTCAAACCAAAAAACATACCGCAAACCTATGCACCTCCACAGTTTATACCCCCATCTGATCGGTTTCCCGCGTATAAATTGTTTGTAGTTATGGCCTCCATAGTATGGTAAACCATAGCATACTATAGCTTCGTCAATGCTATAGTTTGTTCAAAAGGTGCCATGTCTGAAAAAATATATTTATAAATGAAAAAACAAAGGCCTGCGTAAGGCCGTTGGCGTTGGCCTGCCCAATACATATACTTGCGTGGTATACTACGACATAACCGGTCTATAAAAGTATAGGTACCTACCCAAAAAACACTTTATTTCTGAAGTAGTTATATTAGCGATGATTCTTTTGGTTTGCGTACAGATACAGAGTGTAATTTACCAAAATTTGTATTACTTCATCATACACTCATAGTAATACAAAGGTGACAGTTAATTTTTTTGGCCCTCACTATCCTGCCACTGTAAATTCACTTGCTTACACTATAGGAGAGACGTTTCACGATGAACAGCTTATAAATGGAGTGGAGCAAGAAGTAGAAGTTATCTGTTGATCTACGTCTTCATTGACAACAGATAGTAGACAGCGTATTCTTTTTGCTAACACAGACAAAGATAAATCAGTTTTAGAGTCCTCACTGTCTGAAAACGTATTATCATAATTATGTAATCTCTGCTGGAGCTCTTAGCTGGGAACCTGAAAATTAATAAATACATGGAAATGGATTGTTATTGTAGTGATTGAAATGAACTACGTAATATGCTCAAAATAATAACCAACCCTAGGAGATTATGTAATGTCACATATTCTTCATCACCAGAATCTACGTCTGTTATTTCGGTATTTGGATTTTCCGGTGGAAAAATTGTAATTTCACTGTGCAGATCGTCATTAAAATCTATATGGTGTAATTCTTCAACTATGTCGTTGAGATTCAAAGGTCGTTTCATCAGTGATCTAAAACTTAATAGTACTCGTAATAATAAATAGACGTCAATTTTACTACCGGGCGTTATAACGCCACCGGTTTTTACATAAGGTAATTTTCATGAAAAACCGTGAAATTCGAATCTATTTTATGTTTAATTTATATTAAATTGTCAATACTTTACGGCATTCTACGTTGTAGTGTTTATTACTATATTAATGTACTCAAAAACTTACCTTTTTGAAGCCATGTCGCAAATCAATCACACTGTTAATTGAACAATCAAACAAACTTACCAAGTGCAGTTCGATTGAAATTATGCTCCTAGTTGTCTCGTCCGAAGATGATGGAAATACTACTTGTTAGTATCGAGTCTTAGCACTCGCCGACGCCACATAAGTTTAAAGTATCTGAAAATAAAATATTTCCGAACGCAGCCGCACGTCACTAGACTAGCCCGCGTTTTGAACTGTCATTTAGTTTTAAGTTGTGTATTTATTTATGAAACTGATTCTACAACCCCAGGGAATAGGTATCAAACCTGTGTGGGTGTGGGTGGGTGGGACTCATCATCTTCGGACGAGACAACAAGGAGCATAATTTCAATCGAACTGCACTTGGTAAGTTTGTTTGATTGTTCAATTATGCTCCTTGTTGTCTCGTCCTCTATGATGGAAATACTACTTGTTAGATGTTCAAAGTTCTGTTGTAGAATCATAAAGTTTATTATTGTTAACAAATATATCCCAGATATTATGTTTCAACAGCATAATCAGTCTTACACTCCTTAAAGATAATTGGTAATTTCCAAGAGAATCTTATTAAACAAAAAAACAAACTTAAATGTGTCCTCAGCCTTAAATAAATCTTTGGTATGATTATAGCAATATACTTTTAATATTATTATTACAATATAATCGCTTCAGCGAAATTATTATTTAAAATCGGACGGTCGTAAAACTTTGCAAAGTTGTCGATGAGTCAGTCTAACCAGCCGTTCTATGTATCTCATCAATGCTAACGCCTTTCATAATGGCAGCTGATGTCGTAGCGTGCCTGGTACTATGAGTAGAAAAAATGGAAGTATCGATCCCTCTTGCAGCCAGGACCATCAATCCAACGGTTGAGTGTACTGACCGATACCGCCAAATGTGGTTTCTTGATAGATATAAATAAATTAGGACATTTTCCTAATTTCAGAGGTAATTCTTTTATAATTATTTAAACAATTGGCTGATGACGATTAGGTGCTGAGGTCTTAATTTTTTTTTTTTTTTATAGTAACAATTTTATTATCAATTATTTTAATCTGGTCAGTAACAATAGAAACTTTGCCCTGTAGGTAAAGTTAATAAAGTAACTGTGTTTAATGAACATTAATGTAAGTTGTTTGAGTCATTGTAATTTGACTCTAAAAAATTAAGCACTATAGAAACATTCCAGGTATACTTATATTTGAGTTTACTTGATCGTAGGCGAAAGAACCCTTTAAATAAAATTTTAATCTTTTCGTCTGCTCCCACCTGCGGCCCTATCACACTAGTGGCAGCGAGGACCTTATGCAATTCAAGGTGCCATAAGATGTACCACTGTGGAACTTATTTGTGAGATAAGTAATTATGTCTGTCATCGGTGCTTTAGTAGCATTTAGTTGTTTGGTGTGGCAGTAAGAAAACCAAATACAAAGTAAGTATTGCTTATAGGTGTTACTTGATATGGAAGATATCATTATTTCAGCTGCCTGTACGTCGATGCCAGGCTTTAAGAATGCCTACCGGACAATCTCCCTGCCAGTAGTGATGGGTTGCGGTGTAGAGGGTGTGGTGAGTTGGAATTACATAAAACCAGTAAGTTATTACTTGGTTCAAATACAATGGGTTCTGTCACCAATAGTTTTTTGAATAAGGGAAACCAAGGTTGGGTGTCCCAGAAGAGAACTACAAGGATCCGTGTTGCTTCATTGGACACGATTATTTCTATACATTTTAAAATCATAGATAATGGTGGAAAAGCATAAAATAAACCCCTTTGCAAGACATTGTAAAGGCATCCACTTTATAAGCTGAAGGATCTGGATGCCATGAAACAAATTTCCTGCATTTTGTGTTTGTTCTAAATGCAAATAAATCTATGACAGGGTTACCAAATGCTTGTACTATTTTATTAAAATTATTAATATTTAATTCCCATTCTGTATGACCTAACTGTTTTCTAGATTCAAAATCTGTTACTTTGTTGTCCTTTGTGTTAATGTATGATGTATGATGCAAATACAAAAATATTCCTCTCTTCACACCACTGCCAAATAGCTTTTGCAATCACATGTAAGTGAGAGTACTGTATGCCACCAAAGCGGTTTATATATGGTATAGCTGTGGTATTGTCACTTCGTAATAATATTTCACAATTTGAAGAATTATTAGCAAGGCTTTTGAGACCACACATAATAGCTTTTATTTCTAAAGTATTAAAGTGAATTGTTGATTCTTTTCCTCTCCATACACCACTGGCTGTATGTTTGTCACAAGAAGCACCCCACCCCGATAGTGAGACATCTGTATTTATTTCTAGAATATATTTATATTTTCTTATTTTAGAAATTGATTTAGGCAAGTACATGTTTTATCCACCATTCAAGATCTGGATAGTAATGTTTGGGCAAGGAAGTAAATGCTTCATAATTATTATTATTTTTTAAAAGAGCTAAATATTTATGTTTTTTTAGTGCTTTAGTATACAGTAACCCATATTGATTAGCTGGACAAACAGACACTAGAGTTCCCAGAACTTTTGACAAAAAACCTGATGGAAGAGGTACTTAAAAATTTGAGCGCCGTGGTGGTCACCTGTGACTGACAAACAATTAAATTTCTATTGTGTCTGGTTTCGTGGCAGGCAACGTGTTAAGGCATCTTTTATTTTTATCAGAATCGATTGAAATAGTCATGGTGTTTGTATTAAACAATAGGCTAAGAAACTTACATTCCTTTGATGGAATAAGTTGACATAATTATTTTTATTGATGATGAAGCCTAACTGAGTAAGCAGACCTATGGTCTGGTTAACACTATTAAGACACTCAATATGATCACTACCAATATACTGCTAGCTACAAGTATCGATATACTGTACTTACAGGCTGTAAACCTCTAAGTTTTGTTATGGGTTTAATTATGTGAACATCTATGGAGCCGTGCAAAGGCCAAATGGAAGAATGTTAAATTGATATATTTTTCCATCAAATATAAACCTTAGATATTTTCTGTAATCTGCATTAATGTTACACATGTAATAAGAATCCATTTTGTCAATTGTTGCCATAATACAGTCTTTCATAAGATTTTGAGTTGTAGTAATAAAACTATTAAATTTCTTTATGTTTAAAATAAATCTATACTCTCCATTTGGTTTCTATACCAAGAAAATAGGTGAACAAAATTGTCCATCTGTTTCATGACATATTTTGTCTATAACATGTGACTGAATAAGTTTATTAATTTCAATTTGAACTTGACAGAATTCTACTTGTAAATGAGTTATTCATAGGCAAGTAAGATTGAAATGGTATCTCACTAAAAGGGATTTTATACCCAAATACCCATTTCAGAATAGTAGGATCACTGGTTATTTTCTTCCAATTATTTATAAAAAAAAGGAAGTCTGCATACCTGAACTTCTAACTTTGCAGCTTCGTAGCTTTGCAGGTTGGTTGGATCTCGCTCCTGTCCCTGTCCGGGCACTTGGACGAGGAGGGCCCCTCCAGTTTAAAGATTTGGTTTTATTTGGGGGTTTTTGAATGAAGCTTGTGTTCTTCAGGTCTTTAACAGATTTTTGAACAGCCTTTGCAACCTAGATATTTTTAGAAAGGTTACTTAATAAAATGCATCTGCTCCCCCTGTGAGGGAATCTTTCATATCTTTATTAATAGATCAAATATCATGAGACCGCCGGCAGTCGCGAAACAATTGATTTTCAATTGTGTCTGGTTTTATGGTGCTAAAGGAGTTAATGACGGTTGGTATTAGCGACCTTCTACGATTTGTATCTATGTGCACAGCGTCACACAGTATTTTGGCAGCATCATTGATGTGTTTAATTATTTAATTAATAATTTCAATTCTGTCACCTTTTAGGAGAAATAAATGGAGTGATTGGCCCAGGGCTGTTAGTGCAGCAACCATCTGTTTTTGCCTGTCAGCAATTATCAAATCTCTTTTCTTAACCAGGTCAGAGACAGCCAGGTATTTCAGGGTTGAGCTTTGGGAGCAACATTGGGATATTTTAATATGGGATGTATTTTTTCATAAGTTCTGGTTTAATTTCTTTTTGCAATCCTTTTGTGAGAATAGGAGTCTACCTCTGTGCAATTTCATCATGAGCAATTGGTCCCTTAAGCACCTCCTCAATTTCCCCCAAAGCAAATAACAATTCTACGTCTATGGCAGGTGTCTCGGTCTCCGGGTCTGTACACTGGGTTTTTTCCACAGGTAAGGCCTCTACTACACTGTATTGGTACGGGCAGTGCCTCCTCCTCCACAGAACTTGAAGTAGTAGCCGGATCCAGGGCCATCATTTCCACATTAGGAATGTCAGACATAGTCATGCAGATCTAGGCCCAAATGGCAAAGCAAACTGCAGTAAATGTAAGACCCTGATATTCCTTGCGAATACCCAGGGTGGTAAAAACTCGGCTTTGCAGTAAGTACGAGTTATTGTGCCCGTTTTAAGTTTTGAATGTTTCAACACCGCCTCATCCCAAAGATGGGCCTGAGTGCACATTTCAAAACCCAGAATTTCATTTTTATTTTTCACGTCTCTTTCTTTTACTCATAATAACAGTTTATTTATCATAATTAAACTGACTAAAACTATTAAAAAGATTATTTCACAAAAAAGTAAGAGAAAAAAGTGGCGCCGGTACAGTGACATAAAAAACGAATGACAGTTCAAAACGCGGGCTAGTCTAGTGACGTGCGGCTGCGTTCGGAAATATTTTATTTTCAGATACTTTAAACTTATGTGGCGTCGGCGAGTGCTAAGACTCGATACTAACAGGTAGTATTTCCATCATAGAGGACGAGACAACAAGGAGCATAATTTAAAATACGTCTGTATTTGAAAATAATACACGCAATGTGACAAATAGTAGATACACATTATAGACGGACCGTTTCTGATTAGGGTAATGTAAGACGATCTTTGTTTAAACAACATTAAACATATAAATT
This sequence comes from Scoparia ambigualis, assembly GCA_963921215.1. NCBI lineage: Eukaryota > Metazoa > Arthropoda > Insecta > Lepidoptera > Crambidae > Scoparia > Scoparia ambigualis. The sequence goes on from OY992504.1 coordinate 5,829,833, forward strand.
TGGAGGGTAGATCTAACACTAAATTAGTGGCGTTAAAACGGACGGTGGTAACAAGTGGGTTAATTAATTATTTATTAAAATTTAAGTATTCATTAAGGCTATAAAAACAATTCTGCAATAACCAATTACTTAGCTTTTTGTTAAACACACTTGCTTTGAGCACTTTCAGTTCTTCAGGTAATTTGTTATATTACACTATACTTAGACATATTATAAATATTCCTCTTATATATATCCCTATGGCATGGAGGTTGATATAAGTAGGTAGTAGGTTTTAAATTTTTTTTCTTTTCTGTCGGGTGTTGTCCTCACTGCGGGTTTTAAAATAATTTGGATGGGTTTTTACAAAAATGCACACTTCTCTAATATATAGGCAGGGTAGTGGCAGGATATTACACTTCCTAAACAACGGTGCACAACTATCCCAAAAACCAAGCTCCATTTATTACTCGGATGCATCTTTTTTGCAATCTGAAGACCCTTTCCACATCAACCGAGTTACCCCGCAACAAAATACCGTATTTAAGCATTGAGATAAATGAACTAGAGAAGACGTCCCATACAATAAATGTGCAGTTGTGCACAGCTACAATGATACTTGTACCGTGGTGCGGGGCTTAAGTAGTTGTCATAGAAATGTCTAAGCGCGCAGATGCGACACACTATTCATACAGTTTTATTACCGAGTTGTAAAGTTGTAAGATAATGTTTTTATTGTGGTTAATTGTAATATTGAAATGAAAATAAGTAAATTAATGCCAAACATAAAAGTAAGTAAATAATTGATTAAAACATTTCATAACAATGACATAAAACTTTTTTAATTATTTAAGAAAAATATTTATTTAAGTAGGTACGTGTAAAAATATTACTGAGTATCAAATATTCAGTTGCTCAAATTTTTCAAGCATTATTGAGACGAGATTAAAAATCGTATTTGAGTCAATAAATAAAAAAAGTATTTCCATAGTAAAAAAGTATTCTAAGTATAATAATTCTAACGAAATCCCCAATCTAACTGCCATCATAATTCCAACCCTAGTAATTATTTCACATAAAGCGTTAAAAGTGTCACATCTGCACAAAACAGAAATATTGTTACTCTATGCAATGCTATTACTGAAACATGGCCGCCGCTTCATGGCTGGCGATTTGATAAAATAATTAGTCAAATGCATGTTAAAACGTTAATTTAATGCGTACTTACAGATGAAAGTGATTCCATTGTTTTTATTTGTGTTTCCTGAGTTTTTTAAACAGTGCCTTAGCACACATGAAGGCATATTTTTAGTAAACAGAACACAGAATTACACACGTATTTGCATCTAACGCCTACCACAGACTAATAGAGGTAGAGCGAGCTGGCTCTACCGCGTGTTGCAAACAATCTAGTTGAGATGTCTTCTCTAGTACGTAGTACATAATAACTCAATGTATTTAAGTACCGACGACACATGACCGTGATACGCTGCTACCGCCCCGTCAAAAGAAATAGTCTGGCGTATTCTTTTAAGGGCAAATACAAATCTACTAAATCTTTGGCATATAGAATCAACATAGTCCTTCCAATTCAAGTGCGAGTCTAAAGTAATTCCTAAAAATTTAAGAGAAGCAACTTTTCCTACCATTTCATTAATTTAACCGATGTCAAGAGATAGTGGATTGTTATTGTACGAATTAAATTGCATTATTTTTGTTTTATTGATATTTAAAGATAAATTATTGTGATATGTCCAATTAATAATGTCTATGAACGCTTTGTTTAAAGTCTCATGGGCTAAACCCTTGTCTTTGACCTGTACAATAATAGTAGTGACATCTGCAAAAAGTATACACCTAAGCGACATGAACTCTGGCAGATCATTAATGTATAGAAGGAATAGTTGTTGGTGCGAGAGGCACTAACATACGACGTGGTTAGCCGGGAGGTAGGAAGGACTTACCGGGAGCAGGCTTTACGAGGTCGCTGGCACCGGGACACGAGCTGACGGGCGGCGATGTAGGCGATTTGATGGTCGCGTCACAGCACACAGTTCTTTTACCTAATCACAGGCACTATCTTCACAGGCAGTATCATTAAGGGCAGTCCAAGGCGATGTCAGGGCGCGTATCGTCCGTACGTCTCGCGATCAGGCTGTTGCGGAGTGTCGCGCGGGGCGCGCGTCCTTCGTTCCCATTCCTCACGCGCGCCAACTTCGCGATACAACGCTAGATGGCGCTAGGCGTATTTTAATACGCTTATAACGAGACGTCTCGCCCGTGGCGAGTACATCCTCCGGGGCCCAGGGTGGGCTCATCCAGAGGGAGCCTGGCAATCTTGAACACAGGCCTCTGGAGGTGTCCATTGGCGGTGTCCAGGTCCACCACCCGCACGACGCCATCCTTCCCAGGCAGGGTGCGAGTAATGCGCCCCAGTCTCCATTGAAGGGCAGGCAGGTTGTCCTCCTTGATGAGGACGAGCTCGCCAACTCGGGGAGGGGAAGATGGGGACAACCATTTGGAGCGGGTTTGGAGTGTGTGGAGGTAGGATTGGGTCCACAGCGTCCAGAAGCGCTGGGAAAGGGCCTGTACCATCTGGAATCGCCTACGTGTGGAGATCGGTTTATCTTCCACGGATAGTTCGGGAAGGGCCGTTAGTGGGCGGCCTATAATGAAATGTCCGGCTGCAAGCGGCTCAAAGTCTGAAGGATCAGACGAAAGTGAATTCCTCGAATGTGAGGTGCTGTTCGCCAATTACGCGATATAAAAGTTGCTTAGTTGATTTTATGTTGATCTCATGTAACGCACCGAACCATGGTCCCTTAGGGACGTTCAATAACCAAGTAATGTGCTGACCAGCTTGTGCGCAATCGTGTCATTATTCGAGGCAAGAAAGTTTTGTACTTCAATGAGCTGATTTCTAGCGCCTACATAATTTGTACCGCAGTCCGAGCGGATGAGAACTGGGGCACCGCGGCGTGCTATAAAACGCTGTAATGCCGCGAGGAACGCTTCCGTGCTGAGGTCCGAGACCGGTTCCAAATGAACCGCCTTAGTGGAGAGGCACACGAATATACAAAAGTACGCTTTTAAGAGTTTAACATTACGTAGGGTACTAGATTTAACGAGGAATGGGCCGGCAAAATCGGTCGTGACTTGACTAAATACTGGCTGAGGCATAACTCTATCGGCTGGCAGGTCGGCCATGAAGGGCGCTTGCGGCTGGGCCCAGCATCGAAAGCATCTAATGCATTTAAAGACTCGGTGTCTAATAATACGGCGCGCGGACAATATTCAAAATTGTTGGCGTAGGATAGCGTGTAAAGTGTCAGCGCCAGGGTGGCAGTGTATTTTGTGGTAGTGGTCAATGATGAGGTCTACAAGTGGGCTAGAGCTAGGAAGTATGAGCGGATGCTGCGCGTCATATCGGATAGACGCATGGGACAGTCGTCCGCCAACTCTAAGGAGCTCATCTTTAATAAGAGGTGACAGTCGCTGGAGTCTGACGGAGCAGATTTTGCCAGTTTGAAGGCGGTGGATGTCCTCTGCAAACTCATTGTGCTGAACACTGCGCACCCAGTAAAGTAGGGCCTCTCTTCGTTCACTGACGTACAAGGGGCCTGAGCGTCGCGAATCTGGGTGGTGTCTGCAGTTGTGCAGAAAGCTGTTGACAAGCTGTCACTCCGATGAGCTTGTCTAGTGAACTGAACCGAGTGAGCAGGTCAAAGTCAAGACCGGGCACTGTGACCAGTGACGGGATGTGTTTGGGCTTAAGGCCGGGCAGGGCGTGATGGCCCAGAGCTAAGGGCATCGCAGGCCAAGACTCACAAGGCTGTCTAAGCCACGTGGGAGACCACCATAGGTCGTGAGCTGACAGGGATTGCGCAGACATCCCTCTGCTTGCGCAATCTGCTGGGTTGAGCTCGGAAGGTACGTGTCGCCAGGTACATTCTGGTGAGCCTGAGCTGATTTTGACTACCCTGTTGGCTTCAAAGGGTTGAAGACGGTGAGGCGGTGTATTGAGCCAGGCCAGGACTATCGTACTGTCTGACCAACATATGTGTTGTAGTATACTGATATGGGCGGACTGAACAGACACGGATCATGAGCTGGGAGAGTAGGGTGGCGGCCGACAACTCTAACTTGGGGATTGTGAGGCGATTCTTGATTGGTGCGACTCGCGACTTGGCGACAATCAAGTGTACTAAAGTATCTCCGGAGGCATCGAGCTCATGGATATAAACAACGGCGGCAAACCTGGCTTCAGAGGCATCTGCAAGCCCGTGAAGCGAGTATGCAGCTGAGCCTTTGTTTGCACAAATGTGCCGAGGGAAGCGAATGCTAAACAACAGCGGCAGATCCTCTGAGATGTGGTGCCACTCCGTTTGTACTTCAGAAGGAGTGGGCTCATCCCATTCCAGCTTCAGTAGCCATAATTGCTGAAGCAGCAGCTTTGCGCGGAATATAACGGGAGAAACCCAGCCGTTTGGGTCATAAATTGAGGCTAGGTGCTTAAAATAGACCGCTTTGTGACATGTGTGATGGGGGGCAGAGAGATGTGGTAGGTGAACTCGTCTGACTGAGGGCTCCACTGTATACCCAAGACCTTAATGGACGTGGACTCTGGGTTCATGTCGAAGTCCTTGGGCATGTCGCATTGGTTGTCGGGAAATCTCTCGAGCAGCTTAGGCGAGTTAGATGTCCATTTACTGAGCTGAAAGCCGCCTAGGTCTAGTAGACTTATTAACTCGTCCTGGAGTGCTTGGGCGGATTCAACTGTGTCATGACCACACAAGATGTCATCAACGAAAATAGACTTGCGAAGAACCTGAGCGGCTCCAGGGTAGCGATGACCTTCATCATCAGCTAGCTGAAGCAGAGTGCGGATTGCATGGTATGGGCTTGATCTTAAGCCGTAGGTGACTGTATTGAGGGCGTAGGTGAGCAGAGGGTGATCTGGTGAGGACCGCCACAATATCAGCTGATACCGTCTCTGGTCTGGGGCAACCAGCATATTTCTGAACATCCTCTGGATGTCAGTGCTGAAAACGACTGGATGCGTTCTGAAGGACATGATGATGTCCACAATGTCCTGTTGAAGGGCGGGGCCTGTGTGTAGGCATTAGGGCATGCTCCCGGGAATTCCCTGTACCGATTTTTCCCGGTATTTCCCGGGAAATTGACTTTTTACGACACACGACAACCAAAGGCACACGCAATCGCGAGTGTATCAGCGCTGTTAAAAGCCAACAGACGGCATACCGCCGCAGGAAAAGGTTGATCTCTTAGTCAAACTCTTTGCGGCTAACTCCCGATTTGATGACTGTTATGCCACCACCCTCAATCACTCAAACCTGACTGTGGCCACAGTGTCTGATATTAAAATCAGGCAGTGTGATGTCCGTGCGGAGCTGCAGTCAGTCAATCGATGTCCGTAAAGCTAACGGTCCTGATGGCATTCCAGCAATAGTCCTGAAAATGTGTGCAGCGGAGTTGTCCCCTGTGTTAATGCGTCTGTACCGTCTCTCACTCCTTACGGGTTGCTATGCAGATGATAGCACAGTGCATCGGCGATATAATGATCACCCAACGGCTGGGCGGGTAGAAACCGAAATGAAGAGAGCAAATATTGTCATTGAGCTTTGATCGGGTGTTGGTCGGTTTCTAAATGGGGCTCCGATAATCTGGTGGAGTTCAATGCCAAGAAAATACACGTGTGCGCGTTCACAGCAAAAAAGACGTCATTCCTCCCCCTTACCTGTCTTCAGAGTACATCTCTAGGCCTGCAGAGCAGTATTAACATGCTCGGTATGGATATCCGCTGCGATCGGATCTAAAAGAACTACCGAGGCTGTGATTAAAAATGCCTCACGTAAACTCGGTGTCCTGAACAAGGTGCGGCGAATTTTTACGCTTGATCAGTTGTGTCTATTATAGACACAGGTGCGGTTTGCGTGGAGTATTGCTTTCACTTTTGGGACTGCTCCGCAAAGTACCTTCTCGATGCCTTAGACAGATTGCAGCGCGGCACTGTGCGTATTATCAATAACACTAGTGTAAGACTCTCGAGCCTTTGCAACACATGTATAACTTTTTATTATTATTTGTACTAAAATTATGGATTATTGTTAAAATTTTACAAAAGGTTTGCGAGTTCTGAAATAATGTCTTGCCCGCCCATGGGCTTGGCATGAATGGTCAGAATTGAGTTTTTCCAAATCCTTAGATATCCGAAGGCCACGAATCAATTATTAATAAAATGAATCATTAGACAAAATCTTATTATTTTCTAATGTTATTTGGCTTACTTAATGAAGTTTGAAATCCAACCGCCCATGGGCAGTCTCGGTATGTGAGTTAAAACGTTTCGCCCTCCGATAGGCGGGCTAGGCACTGAATTCACTGAATCACTGGTTTTATGTAACCGGTTAAGCGCGCGCTTTTGACGCTAACGTATTTTAGGGTTCGCTCAGTTAGTCCAGAAATCGTCCGCAATGGAAACGGAAGCTTTTAATATCGGATTATTTATAGACGAAATAGAAAAACGTCCAGCGATATGGGACATGACAAGTAGCGTTCATGCACAGAAAAACTTGGGAAGAACTTGTCCTCATATTATTCAGTGAAGGAGATGACAGTGAAGAAAAGAAGAAATTATTATGAAAGCTACATATATTTATATTTTCAATCAGTTTGTGTAATTAAATATTACAATCAAGCCAATCAACTTTTCCTTTTTATTTAGCAAATTATGGTTACACTACAGCAATGGTTCATCCATCGCAGGATCAACCAATGCAATCTGTGAGTTAGACTTATTCGGGGAGTAACAAGATGTTTTTTACTTCTTTCACGTTTTCTTTTCCAAATTAGTTAACTAGTATTGATTTATAAATAAGTGTGTTGTTAATACATACATACATAAAAACAAACCTCAATGTAATAATGAGTTTTTCTTCGGCTGAAATACAATGTCGCACAGCGTTTCCATCTGCTACGTCGTAGCAGATGAAAACGTTGTGGCAACTCGTAGCAGCTACGAGTTTATCTTTTATGAGAGCCATCAGTCTTCGACCAATACAACTGTTTATCTGAGGAGCCAGTGACTCATCAAATAACTTGATTGACATTCAGAAGTAGTTAAGAAATTTGGGTACAAATTGCCGCAACTTAAGATGCAAAATTATGTAATGACTTTCAGTCATCCTGTATGAAAAAATTGGATGGACCCAATATCTCCGTCTTCTTTCGCGTCGTTTCTACCGTCGGTCGGTATTAAATCACCGTTAAAACTGTGTCAACGTCCATCTTCAACAAATGTAGAAGTTTAACGCTTGCCAAGCGCGCACCATAAAACACTTAACAAAAATTTAGCGCGCAGTAAATAAGTCTTTCACCCGTGGTAATCACTGCCCAAGTAACACAGACGTGCTGAATAAAAATTGATTAAGAGCACTCATCAAGAGCATAAGCTGAATACTAAGCTGAATAACGCCTGAGTACCGTCCATTCAGCTGTTATTCAAGCAAAAAGGGCCCCAATTTTGAATGCTTAACGCTGAATAACATCTGAGTAACAATTGAGTAGGAGCTTGATAATGTTTCAATTAGCTTAATAACTTTTGAATAACTGCACACATTGCTTTTGTAAAGCTTTTACAACTCAGTTATTCAGCTACGTCGAATTGGTTAGAGTATTCAGAATTTATTAAGCATTTAATGTATTGTTGACATTTATGCAAGCAATATTCATAGAAATTGGGAAAAGAAGAAATAAATTGAGTTCAATAATTTAATGTCGATACCTTTATTTGACATGACGTGAACTTTAAGTTATTCGGTAAGTAAATTTTAATTTACAAGTTAGCGGTCTGCTACATGTTAATTATTAGTGCGCAAGTAATTTTGTCGTGAATAGTACGTGTTTTGTTTTCATTTTTATGACGCGCCTCGCTAATAATCAAGATAATTAGTTTTAAATAGTATTTTCATACATACATACTAGGTCTGACAAAAGTACTTGTGATGAATTATCAAATTCTAGCCATTTTATCCAACAAAATAACATGACTTGAGTTGGAAATGTTGTAGTTCTAAGATTAATAAGCATTTTGGTGATCTCGTAAATTCCTTGTAAGAATTAATTACAAAGATTTCAATGGCGATCGATGTTTTGTTTTATAATGCTGAATAAAAGTGCACACATGTTTTGTTACTAAACTATAACTTGAACAAGAGTAGTCTCTTTACACTTACTCATGAATAACATTTATATAGTTGACCACATTTCTTTATTAGTTACTCACATTTTTAGGGTTCTCTAATCGAACGAACAAAAACCTTTTATAATGTGTAACTTTCCCATCAGGCTTTCACTAAATTGATTACTTACATTTAAAATCACAGCATCTTTGTTATTTTTTTTTCGTGAAAAAGACTATTATATTAATAGTATCTATTATGTTTAAAAAAATTGCAGGTTTCGTGTGTGTGGTGTGCACTGGGCCCTAGTTTTTTTAATCTTTATTGCACAACAATAGGATGTACAAATGGCGGACTTATTATTATATTATTAATTATAATTTATATTTCGTTTCAGAAAAATGACGTTTAAAATAATTTCAACACGTTGTAAGGGTCATTCAGATTTGTGTACTGTGCCGACCCAATGGGAGAACAAAGAACAACTTCGATGGCCAAGATATAATGCGGATTTATTAATTAAGTAAAGACTGCAGTGTCTAACCTCGCGCAGATTGGCTTACGATGAAACAAACAAACAACGCAAATAAAACATTTTATCGCAACGTTAATTTTATTTTCTTGTATTGCGATACGTTCTGCTAATAAAATAACCATTTCAGAAATGAAATTTTCTGTATACTTAGATTTTTAGATCTTTCGGTTTTCCAATCCCAAAATCTGTTAAATTTTTTTTTGGGGACGGAACCCTCATTATTAAATGGAAAACAAGCTTGCTGATTGGGACCGGGTTCAGTTTTGTTTAAACTATTTTCACAAATCCTGTCATGATCATTACTGCTGATGACACGTGGACAATTACTACTTTACGCTTTTGCCACGACTTTCGATTAATGATTCAAACAACGCATAAAATAAATACGTACAATAATATTCTAATTGCTGGTATTAAGCTATATCAATACAAATGTGGTCTTTAATTTGAATAAGTTTAATTTTAATATTGTTTATTCAGCAGCTGAATAATTAGTAAAACTTAGAATTTTATACAGTTTAAAGATAAAGTATAAACAATTATTCAGTATCAAGCTGTAGACCAGAATTATGTAAACAACAGTAATAAATATTATTCAGAAGGTGATACTTTATTCAGCAATTAGCTGTTTCAAACGCTACAAGCTTAGTACTGCTTTAATAATAGCAGTATAGATTATTGTTAATCAGATAAATGCTGCCGAAGGCACTGTTTTTCAGATTTAAGCCACCTGGAATGCGTAATGCTTATTAACGTCTGTCTAATAATCTTACAGAGATTGGTTATTAAGCGTAAAGAAGAAAAGGACAGAAATACAGAATTTATTAAGCGTTAAGTATTTTAAGGGTCCGTACTCAACCTTATTCAGTATATGGCTATTCCCAAAGCTCTTACACAAACCATATTCATCTCTGAACTGTTAAAAGTTCTAAGTGTGTACTGTTATCTTGCTTATGTGTTACTTGGGTGTGCTTTTCATTACGAATATAAGGAAAGTAAAAAAAAACATGAATGTCGTTAGTCCGTTAGTCGCCTTTTACGACACCCAAGGGAGGAGAGGGGTTGGTAGAATTTTTTTGATGAGCCCATCGCGCCGCTCTATGCTGTTGGATATATCGACACCTCTTGGCTCAAAGGTCGTAAAGGGCAAAATGCGTCTTTACAGGAGAAGCAAAAAGCGAAAAAAATTATAATATTTCGTTTATAGCTTTTTTGTTTCTTGAGCTATAAAAATGGAACCTAGGAAGTAAGTGCTAAGAATTTATAGTAATTTGTATAGCAGTGATAAAAAATATGCCTAGAGCTGTATTTACTGAAATAGGATGTCCTTTACGAACAAAAATTTCAAAAAAGTGTCTTTTACATCCTACAAATGTTCATCTTATGCAAATACATTGAGCGTAAATCTACTTTACTGCACAAGAGTGTGCCAAACCAAGAAATAAAGAACAATTGTAATATATTTTTGGTCTTTAAATGATCACCCACTGAGGTATTTTGTAACAGTAAAATAGTAATTAAGCTTAATTACTAAAGGATTTTGTAATGTTATCTGTAAATGTTTGTATAAAGTAAGTTATCATCTATATAATATATGAAAATAATAACGAAATAACTGTTCGTTTGTCTCGCTAAAACTCGAGAATGGCTGAACCTGATTGGCTAATTTCGTTTTTGAAATATTTGTGGAAGCCCAGGGAAGCTATAAAAAGTTAGAAACATAAATAAAAAGAAACGAAAGGTACTAAAAACGACAATTTAATTTTCCAATACAATGTTCCTAGCTGTGAAACATTTCATGTCTTTTGTCTTTTTATAAATAAAAATATTACACTTGGTTGTCAAATATATAAATATTGGTGGAGGTGCGTTCAGAAATTTGTCTGTTTCATAACAGCTGTAGTAGAGCAAGAGCCCGTGAACCCCAGACCTTCGTTATTTTATAAAAGCTGAAAGTTTGTCAGCGCGTGCTCCCAACACACAGGTAAGAAAGATGGACCATTATGAAGTTTGGGTTACCGTGGTTTTGGCAGGTAGACGGTACTAAAGGTGTGTAAAATACCGATCTAAATTCATCATTTAATAAAGTGTGATTTTTGGTATTACCTTCAGAATGTTATTAAAAATCACATCATTCTTTGCCAGACACTTCACATCGTGGCAACCCCTAGCCAGACACCCTTAGGCCCAGAACAGACGGTGCAACGCGACTGCAACGAAACTGCAACATCTAGTTACTTTAAAGTTTCATTTGAGTTTCTGTCATAGACTCCTAAGAGAGACCGCACATGGCGCGACCATTTTGAAACCGGTTTGAAACGCATTGCAAATCAGTTGCATTGAAACCGGCGTGCAGGAAACTTATGTTTGCGTTTCATCGGCTTTGGCGTATATTTCGGTAGAACAAAATAAAATGAAAAGATTCAATTTGTGTTAGAAGTTGAGAAGTGTCCTTGCTTGTTCAATACAACACTATCAAGCAATTTTCTATCAGTTTGTTGTAATTCTTTGGCAGCCAAAACATACGACAGTTGATATTCTTCTCAATGTAGGGATGTATCCACATAGTTCTTCTTTTATGCCTTTTTCTTTGTCGAAGATACAAATTCATAACCACAACTTCTTCATCACTTGAACTAGACATTTTGCTGACGTCTGTTCTTAAAGAACACTGAAATGATTGTGAGGTTGCGGCGTGTGTGGAGAACGACTGAAACTAGTTTCAAACTAATAATTTCAAAAGGGTTTCGTTGCAGTTGCGTTTCACCGTCTGTTCTGGGCCTTAATGTTCATGAAATTATGATAATTCTACAATTAAAATAATTTTACAATAAGTTAATTATTTATTAATTATAATAAGTTTTATTGTAGTTTAGACGCTGTTTTATTTTATTCCTATTACGTTATATGTATATAGTTATTGCTATTGCTATTTTTGATACTTCTTCTTTTTCTATTTTTTGTCTTATATTTTTATTATTTTATTACTATTTTGTATACCTACTTACATAGTCTGGGCGGAGACACAGGAGTTCAGGGATATCCTAGCTTAGGCTCCAGTCCTCCCAAATATTCTAAGTTTGCATTCGCACTGTTTTGTTTTTGCTTTTCTGTTGGTTCGAATGTTTTGGAGGTAAATAAACAAATTTTTATTTTATTTTATTTTATTTTATTTATTACCTACTTATAAGTACACAATTTCAGCTCAATCGGTTGAAGATATCTGCTTCAAAATTGAGTTGCAAGTTGCAAGATTCCACCCGAGAACATACATCCATAGGTGGTACATTACACGCTTGTAAAAAATAATTAAGTAGGTAACGTAGATAATGTCATACTATTTGCATAATTTATGTGAGCAGGAGGATGCTTGCTTACATGATATGATAATATACCTAATAGAAAAACAAAAACTAACAATAGAAAATTAATAAACCTTGAAAACAGAATAATAGGTATCTAAGTACCTACAGTCGGCCTCAGAAGCACATGAGTAAAGAATTACTCATGTGTCAGAAGTAGCTAATCGGAAGTGGTACTTATAGTAGCTCACTTATGTACCTCTATATACCTTACCATGTCACATCAATAACTGCGTTAATATCTTCGATCAAAAAATACGAAACAGCAGTCACCGCTCACCGGTGCCCGACAAACATCCAACAGCATAGTACTACCAACCCCTCGCGTCCCATCGGTGTCGTAAAAGGTGACGAACGGACTAAAGAGTGCACAAACATCCAACAGCATAGAGCGGCGACGGGCTCTTTAAAATAAAAACCCCTCTCTTCCTTTGGGTGTCGTAAAAGACGACGACCCTACGACCCATCATATCAGGCGCTCACCTTGGCAGTAAAGCAAAATGACATTTCCATTTGTCCTATACGACCTAAGGTTTTAAATATTAATAAATTCAACATATGGGAGTAAAGGCCATCGATCGTCAGTAGCAATTGTCCTATATAGGTACCATTACAACAGTAAAATAAAAAGTCAATTAAGTAAGCTAACTTTTGCAATGCCGTGTCATCGGATGTGTTACCAAATTAAAAATTTGTCAACGTGCTCTAAAAGGCATATTAAGCGGTTGATCTTAGTTGTTTTCATAAGATAACAGTCGTTAAACCCACCAACCAGCCCGCATTGGGCCAGTGTAGTGGGTTATGGGCCTAATCTCCCCTTGTGCTAATGTACATGTTCTTCAACATTTTCTTTTTGAATAAAATAGAAAAAGAAAGAATAGAAAAATAGAAAAAGGCGAAACGTTGCATCAATGAAAACTGTTATTGACTTTTTGTCAGATGAAGACAGCAAGACTTTTCTGCGGGAGCTCGAACCTTTGATCATGTAATGGATCAAGAGTTGAGCAGTGATGAAAATAAAAAAAATCGAAAAAAAAATTGGTTGCCTGTAAAGTCGGTATACGGGCGAAAGTTTTACGTGACAACGACTTTGAGTGGTAAAATAATTTTAATGTGAATATTCATTCGTATAGTAGGAAGAAGGATGAAATAGGAAAGGGACGCGTGCCTTTCACTTTTTATGTCTGTCTCTCTCGCTCTTAGGCGGGCTAACCATGCCCGAGTGGAAGGGACGCGTGCCTCTCACTCGCTCTCATTGTGAGCGCATAACGTGAGCGGAGCGTAACGCAGTTTCTTGAAGTGTCACCCGGCAAACCAATTTATAAGACGTTGTCACGTCAAAAGGAAGAGAAGAACGAAGAGAAGTAAGACTAATAATACAGAAATAAAAAATAAACAAAAACTAATTAATAACCGCAAAACCAATAAAAAATTAAAAGATAAAGAAAAAACTTACGAAAATAAAAAGGGAAATATATCTGAAAAAGTAACGAAAAGCAATTATTGAGACTTAGATTAATGATTGGTCATTGGCATTTGGCAACAAATACTACGCCGAAATCGGCGTACCCGAGCCAGTCAGCTGTGAGTGAAGTGTACGTACCGAAAGTTTTATTCAATTTTGGGCTTAATTCAAAATAAAATGCCAGTTTGTGTAGTACAACTGTGTAAAAATAATACTTCTAAAAATAAGAAGGACACTGGGATCACATACACCATCAGTAAGTATCGTATAATTTCGAAATTTCATCATAAATAATATGAACAATAAACGCCATTCAGTGTTACCGCTTATACAAGAATAAAGTCCCCGTGGTTCAGATTTTTATTATGTGAATTTATTGTTATTGTCTTTTATTATATAGGTAGCCTATTTGATTTGTCTTACAAAGTTACTATATACTTAACCTAGTTCTATGTTATTTCATGATTACTGATATATCAAGAGGATTCTACCGATGAAACTGAACAACTTTCCATAAGGAACATGGGTCGAAAATTTGTTATTTTTCCCTATACAAAATGCGCAATCAGCTGATTGACTCAAGTATGGAAAAGCAATTTTTTTTTCATTTTGACCTATGTTCCTGAAATGTAAACTTTTCGTGTCTGTACTTAAATTGAAAATATTTGCGAAAAACATAATCTAGGGGATGAAGGATACGTGAACATTAAAATCATTTTTGGAATTTTTGTCTGTCTGTTTGTTTGACGCGCATCACACAAAAACCGCTGGACGGATTTTAATGAAACTGAGAACAGGTGTATAGATTATGATTCGGGTAATATTATAGGTTAAAAGGTCGCTTCACACATATCAGTGAAGCCACAGTTCCGATACAGTACCAGCACAGTACCAGTTTTTCATACATTATCTATGAGGGTGAATTTTAACAGGTCCATTAAAATCTTCATTTCCGTGGATTTTTTTATCTTTGAGTTTTTTGAAAAATATTTTCGCGTTTATTCAAGTTTTTGGTAATATACGTAGTCTTGCTTAATATCTGGCTGATAACTTAAAAAACTAACGAGATATACAAGTTTAAAAATTTCGTGCCAAGGCGATGAAACTTGCGTGCACGGAAATGAAACAAGCGTCCACGGCAATGAAAGAACTGTGCCACGGGAATGAAATAATCAATCCTCGGAAATGAAAATCCGTAAAACATAATATTTTATATATTTACCTGAGTATTATACTTACATACAATAGATACACGCCTGTCTCCGAGATGGAAAGGCATACCCAGACTGTGTCTCTCCATCGGATCCTATAAATACATCCCATACCATAAACAATGTCTTAGTTCCACCCAAAATTTGTGTAAGATTTGGATATATACAGTCTTCTCTTTACATATTCTATTTACTTTTACTTACTTATTCTTCTTTTGTGATTTCTCCCTACTAAAATTTTACTCCCATACAAGTGTTGGCACCAAGACCTCCTATGAACAGTTATTTTTAATGCCTTTTAGACACACATTTATTCTTGCTACTTATTACTATTACTACCTACTTATTATATAATGCAGGGGCTCATTAACTCGATTCTCTATTTTACTCTCTCCTTAATATCCTCCTCGCATTGGCCAACACAATCTCGTACCACAGACAAGTGTCAACAATGGCTGTTGATAGGGAGTCTTGGTTCCATCCAACGTTTGTGTATGGAAGTAAGATTTGGATAGATATTGCAAAAGGAGGAATCAATAGTAGAAAACTCTGTAGTCTGACGATATAAGACGTCGAAACCCACAGTTGCAGAGTTACTCTGTGCAAATAACGGCTAATTTATCCATTTATGTAAAAAGTCGCCGGACAAAAACGATCAAATTTGTTTGACGATATTACGCTTACTAAATATTAAACACGTTTAATTGGTTTTTTCATTTACGCACTGGAGCAGGTCCACAGATGATTTATTCTGCCAAAGTATTTCAAATTCCGTTAGGTGGTTTTGAAAATTATTTACTTATTGAAAACTTTAACATCATACGTCAGCAAAAATTAAATGATTAACTTTAACTCATTTTGGCACGCGCCCTTAACACGCTAGATAAAATAATGATTTAATTACTTTGGTTAAAGTTATTACGGGTTCTATTAAATAAGTCTCTCCAGCCAAAAGCAATTAAATCTTGAAACTCGATCATTGATTTCATAATCAAGCTCAATAGCTCAATAGCAATGTCCAGCAGTGTTTTATTTTATTTTATTGGAGACTGATTGCGCGTTTGTCCTCGATTTAACCTGTTGGAAAGTGATAATGAGGACGAAGATGGAGCACGCGCAGTCAGTAAATGCCTGTTTACTCTAGCCTTAAAGACGCCCTAGTTGTAGCGTTCGGGAAAAACAGACGCAGGGAGGTCATTCCACATCCTAGCTGTCCTAATGAGGAAACTAGAAGCAAATCGCTTCGTCCGGGCGGGTGGAATATCGACAACATAGGGATGAAAGCACTCCCTCCGTCTAGTAGTCCGATAATGGAACGGGGAGGGAGGTATAAGGTTATGTAACTCCTGAGCACACTCTCCGAAATGTAACCTGTAGAAGACTGATAAGCAAGCCACTTTGCGTCGGTGTTCTGAACTTAAAAGTTTGTTATTGACCAGCTCATCGTCACCAATCAGCCTCTTTGCTCTTCGCTCTATAGAATCCAGGGCAGCCAGCTGGTGCTTTGCAGATCCATCCCAAAGATGAGAACAGAACTCCATGCACGATCGGACCTGAGCTTGGTAAAGAGTAAGAAGCTGTCCCGGGGTGAAGTCTCACCTTTGAGAGAATACCCAGCTTTTTTGCGACGGTTTTGGCTTTATTTTCTATAGAGCGGCCGAAATTGAGGTCCGGTGACAAATCTAAGTCAAGAAGATTTAAATGGTCGCTAATATCCATAGGTACATTCCGGAAAGTCGGAGTCAGGTTAAATGGACTCCGCGTGGCGCTAAATAAACACGCTTGCGTCTTGGTGGCGTTATCTTTGACCAAGTCGGCCTTGCCCCATTTGGAGGCAGCTTGGAGGGCCAAGTCAACACGCTCGGCTAAATCAACTCTCAGGGCGTGAGTTTCGTCCTTGGAAGCTCGTGCATTGCAAAAGTATCTGTCCACAACTGTGCTGTCATCTGCATACCCAATAATACTAGGTTTCAGCAGATTATTTATGTGCAGCAGGAAAAGCGTTGCAGACAGAACGGACCCTTGAGGTACCCCGGCATCTATCGCCATTAAATAGGAGGATTATCCATCGAGGACCACTCGAATCGATCGTTCCCTTAAGAAGTCTTGTATCCAAACGCACAAGCCGACGGGGATCCCATAACTTGGAAGTTTGCTAAGTAAGCTCGCATGCCAGACCATATCAAAAGCCTTAGAAATGTCTAAAGACACGGCAAGGGCTTCACCGTGCTTTTCAATGGCTTCACTCCAACGATGTGTTGCATAGATTAGTAGATCTCCCGTAGACTGCCCTGGACGAAATCCGAATTAACGGTCGCTAAGGAGATCGTTCGTTTCAAGATATGCAAGGAGCTTGTTGTTTAAAACACGTTCCAAACATTTACAAAGTAAGGACGTGATGGCGATAGGTCGATAGTTGGTAGAGTCAGATCGGCTACCTTTTTTCGGAACTGGTTGCACATTAGCAGACTTCCAAGCTTTAGGAACAAGGCCAGCCTTTAAAGAGAGTCGAAATAGGCGTGTTAAAACTGGAGACAGCTCAAGCGCGCAAGTCCGCAGTGTAGTGCAAAGTAGCCTACGCGTTAATCTTTTGCCTTATCAATCTACTTACCGAATTTCATATAAATCCGTTCAATAGTTTTGGATATTAACGTGTCCAGGAAAATATATATAAAATGTAATGTAAATAGTGTAAAAAGAATAAATGAAAAATCCCTAATTTTTTCGTCAGGCAAAACTGACTAAAATTATGTCTAACTTCTTTTTTTATGTTCTTCTGATAACATTCAATAGCCACAGCATTTTCTACATTATGTATAATGGTAAAATGAATATCTGCTTCTATGCATTATTACAAATTGATAGACTTCAAGGTTCAAATCATCAAATAACTATTTTTGATAATTGCTAGTCAAAAGTGTTTATATCCACTCCTGTCGAAAATACTATTTTTATTTTTATAATAAAGATAATTGAATCAACTAGTCTTAAAATCTAAAAAAAGTAAAAATTGGTTGCCTGTAAAGTCGGTATACGGGCGAAAGTTTTACGTGACAACGACTTTGAGTGGTAAAATAATTTTAATGTGAATATTCATTCGTATAGTAGGAAGAAGGATGAAATAGGAAAGGGACGCGTGCCTTTCACTTTTTATGTCTGTCTCTCTCGCTCTTAGGCGGGCTAACCATGCCCGAGTGGAAGGGACGCGTGCCTCTCACTCGCTCTCATTGTGAGCGCATAACGTGAGCGGAGCGTAACGCAGTTTCTTGAAGTGTCACCCGGCAAACCAATTTATAAGACGTTGTCACGTCAAAAATTTAATGAAAGCTAGTATTAAACAAAACATCTATTTAGTTTAGTGTAGCTATCTATATAGCATTGTGAATGCAAAATTTCAATAATGAAGAAACGAACTTTCAAATTGATTTATCTCAAATTGCATTATTGTGCATTTCAATGGTTTTAGCAAAATGGCGACGATACGTGTGATGGGGTATCAAATTTTACATCATTTTGTAGGGTAAGATAGAAACATCTTTTTGTAGTTGACTGTACAGTAAAAAACTTATCAAGTCTATCATTAAGTCTTTTATCGTATTGCAGAGGATTAACTTGACGAGTCCTGTACTGTCAGTATTCAGTACTACCTGTATTACAGGTAAAGATGGCGATGAAAACATAAGCCACGGAAATGAAACACCTGGCCACGGTAATGAAACTAAACGGTTTTACAAGGCATGGAAATGATTTGTTTTTCATTTCCGTGTCTTTTTTTTCATTGCCATAGCAAATTTTGGCCACGGAAACCACGGAAATGAAAGCACGGCGATGAAAATCAAGGCAAAAATATAAATAACAAAAAATCTATTAATTATCGAAGTGATAAACACTTTACAAACAAACATAAGAGAAATGGCGTACTATCAAATGCTTATTCAAGAGGACAAACTTATTCAAATAGAAGTTATACCTATCTACGGCGATGAAAGAAAAAATGTCCAGTGACAAAATAATGGAATACTTACATTTATGGCGCGAAAACGCAGGCACGTGTGTACGTCCTTCCACGTCGAGCACTTAGGTGGCACTGATATGCAACGTTTAGCGCACAGGGGGGAGGACAAAGTCGTTAGGTAAAACAATATTCATAAACATGTGTGGCGGCCAGAGTCGCCACATAATTTATTATCATCACGTATCGGTTAAAGAGTTTGTAAGCACATTCCTAAACGCGTGCAGATCCGATAAAGATATGTCACGGCATCCTCCCTCCAACATCTACGTAGTATTACTGTATAAATAGTCTTGTAAGGTTTAGATAATAAGTTAGTCACAATGTAGTCACTGTAAATATACAACATCATATAAAGAGACGCAGTCGTTATTAACCATCGCCATGAAACTCCATCATCGCAACCTCTCACACTTCGTACGACGGAACACTGGTGACCCCGCTTAAGCAACAAGCAACCTTCCAATGGAGTACCCCGAAAAGAACACGTGAGTCATTTGCAATATCTACACATCAACCATGGCAGTAACATTGTGTTCAGCGACGGACGCAACAAGATTTTCAAAATAAAATCACTACGCCGAGCCACACCGAGCTGCGACTGCGTCATTTAACATCACTCTCACAACCACAACTTTGGCTTCCTTTCCGGCACATCGTAACAAGAACGTTTCATCGACCAAGGCAAAGAAATAAGGTACCCAGAAAAAACAATGTGAAATAAAATAAACTAACGATTTCATAACTGCACACATTATGTCATAAATTGTGCAGCGCAGCGAACGCGCAAGAATTTCCGACGCAGCACTTTTCGCCGTTTACTCTACGCTTGCACAAGGTCAAGATCAGAAAGAACACAATATGTTGCTTATTCATCACGATTATGAAAAATGAAACAAAGGAAAATAAGCATATATGTATACAATGAGTATTCACCCGTTTAACCGCCTCACTTTTACCGACTGACAAAGTGGTTTGAGGTATGTTATTTATAATTACGGGAAGAGATATTTAGAAGCATTATTTTACCAGTCGATGGTTTTATGAGATATTATTACACTTCATATGACACTTAAATGCTACTAGCTGCCTCCAGTGCGAATTGATTTCTCCGGTTATCTGACAAAGAGCCAAGGAATACGCCAGTCTGAGGATAATTATGAAGCTATAATGAAGTTGTACTCAAAATGAAGATTTTCAACAAGTTCAAAATATTTTAATTGTGCAATAAGAACACAGTAGAATAAATGTTTGGGTATCTAATGTAATAATAAGATTTTAGTCAATTTTAATTATATTTTTAGCTAGGCACTTATTTCCTTATATTAAGTATGTATATTGAATGCAACTTGTCCTATCTCTATGTAATTAATGTTTAATCTTAGTCAATTCTAATTTTTATGTTTTGTTATTATGTATTTTATTAAGTCTATTAGTTCAATTTATTATTAACATGTAATGAGTAATTTAAAGTTCACTGTAAGAATATGCATAATTTAAAGTTGTACTTGTTTATGCCACTTAATTTGTGTGTATAATATAGTCTTGGTATAACGTAAAAAAAAATTATATTAGTAACAGTATTATGATGTTGAGAGGAATTTTATACATGTTAAAGAAAAATCAAGTTTCTTATATAAATTTTTCGTGTAATCGGTCGTTTTAAAAAGTATTTTGTTCATATATCGAAGAATACAAGGAAACAGCTCTCTTAGCAGCCATTCAGCCTGCCAGTCTTCCTCACGGTTCCATCGCAGCAACGTAACGCTTCCTGGATCCTCGGCATCACTCGACGGTCAAAATAAGTACCGTCGCACTCCACACGTCTCGACTCACAGCAGACATGGTAGGTAGCACACGCTCGTCTCGAGTCACTGTAGACTGGAGAACGCTCGTTTTGTCAATGAAGACTTGAGCACGCTCATCACGACTTAACGTGGATTAGAGCACCACTGGCATCTCCAAGCTGAAGACCTGATGGTTTTTTCATTCCCTTTTTCAAGAGGGGGAGTACTGTGGCGGCCAGAGTCGCCACATAATTTATTATCATCACGTATCGGGTAAAGAGTTTGTAAGCACATTCCTAAACGCGTGCAGATCCGATGAAGATATGTCACGGCATCCTCCCTCCAACATCTACGTAGTATTACTGTATAAATAGTCTTGTAAGGTTTAGATAATAAGTTAGTCACAATGTAGTCACTGTAAATATACAACATCATATAAAGAGACGCAGTCGTTATTTACCATCGCCATGGAACCTACCATCACCTCCACCTCGCATACCATCGCCCGATGGAACACATGTTTAGGACACGGCGATGAAAGGTAGTTCTGAGACAAATGAATTTTTATTAACTATTTGTTTTATGGTTTAAATATTTGAATAAATGTATTCCGTAACAATACTTTAACTATTCACGTATCAAATAAAACTAGGTTTTAATATAAATAACCAGTACATTTTTATTAATGAGGTATAATATACATCAAGTTGACGTGTGGACAAACACGGAAATGAAAGATTTCGAGGTTTAATTAATTTTTTTGGAGAACCTATTAAACTTATTAATAAAATATTTAGTGCCACACATAGATATACATACTATTTCACCTAACCAGAAAAAATGTTAGAACATTATAACTATGTTTTTTAGTATCGATTTCATCGATGCCACGCAATTTTTGGTCCCGGGAAATTCACCCATGAACGCATCCCCACTTGTCAGTGATAATGCTCTCAGTGTCAGTGCCGCCACCGGCAAATCACGGACGTATTCGTTTTGAAAAAACTCACTCCTCTTGCTCAAAAAGACCGTCCTTGTAGCGTTGTAATGCGAGGCTAAAATAGCTTTTCTTGCCCTAGGGGGAAAAATATTTTTTTTTTAAATTTTTGTCTTTCCCATGACAATGAGCCTATACAAAAAAAAAGTATTAAGTCATATGTAGAATAATCATGAATAAAGACTCGACATAATACTGTTTACTTAGATCAACAACTTTTATGAGATAGTTATTATTAAAGTTTATGGTAAAATTAGTAATCATTTGAATCGATGGATAACACAGACCACGCCCACACAGTCCACGCTTCAGCAAGAAACAACTGCACAGTCTGCACATGTGCTTAGATGATGAGCCTTTAGCCCGTTAGTCGCTTTTACGACACCAAAGGGAAGAGAGGGGTTGGTAGTATTATTTTGATGAGCCCATCGCCGCTCTATGCTGTTGTATGTATGTGCAGTCTTTAGTCCATTAGTTGCCTTTTACGAGACCCAATGAAAGGGAGGGGTTGGTAGTATTATTTTGATGAGCCCATCGCCGCTCTATGCTGTTGGATGTATGTGCAGTCTTTAGTCCATTAGTCGCCTTTTACGACACCGAAGAGAAGAGAGGTGTTGGTAGTATTATTTTAATGAGCCCATCGTCGCCCTATGCGGTTGGATGTATGTGCAGTATTTAGTCCGTTAGTCCCCTTTTACGACATCGTAGAAAAGTGAGGGGTTTGTAGTATTATTTTGATGAGCCCATAGTTGCTCTATGCTGTTGAATGTATGTGCAGTCTTTAGTCTGTTAGTCGCCTTTTACGACACCGAAAGGAAGAGAGGGGTTGGTAGTATTATTTTGATGAGCCTATCGCCGCTCTATGCTGTTGGATGTATGTGCAGTCTTTTGTCCGTTAGTCGCCTTTTACGATACCCAAGGGAAGAAAGGGGTTGGTAGTAATAAAAAAAAACTACAAAAAAAATTAGGTCTAATCATTGCTATACATACCTACCATTTTTCTATAGAAGAAACCTACGTCTAACCTACATAATAATATATACAATTATATTGATACATAATTCGCTTTTAATTGTTAATTTTGAAATATTTTCTGAGCTACCATTTTATAACCAGCAACTTAACTAATTCATCACAGCAAAAATATTTTTCCCATTAACTCGGGTAACAGTTGAGCAGCTGGCAACAATTTTTTTACGCACACTAGCATCCTTGCATATTGTCATAAACACACTACAATAATGAGTTGTCGCATTTACTGAGCTGTGGTTTATAGGTAGCGCGGTATCTAGACGAGCGCAGCGAGGCCAATCATTCATCTAAGTATTGAGATATCTGAAGAAAGTCGAACTTCTATATTCGAATATTTTTGGAGCTTGGACATACTGGCTTCGAGCTCTGGTCCTGAAGGCTAACTGTCATAGTGGCGTTTTCTTACAACACTTCGATGTACCGGTACCTAGTCAATTTGGCACCGCTGAAGAGACTGTAGCACGGCCCATGTTTCGATTCTCATAGTCCACAAACGCTAAGCAAAGTAGCCGGTCATACTCTTCAGTCTTCTGTATAACATGCCGCAGTGTATGTATGTGGTCTATGGTGCTGAAGCCTTTTGGAAATCCGGCTTGTTCGATTGGCTGGAAGTCATCAAATCTGCGTGCGAGAAGATTAGTATTAACTCTCGAGAACAGCTTGTAAACGTGACTTAGAAGTGATATGGGTCTGTAGTTCCTCAGTAGGGTCTTGTTGCCCTTCTTAAAGAAGAACACTATCACACTTTCATGCCACGCTTCTGGTGTTCTACCTCCGAGTACGACGGATTTAAATAGTTTATGAAGAGCTGCGAGTACCGGTCTTCCGCCTGCTTTCAGAAGCTCAGCCGCAAGAATTTATTAATGTATTGTAATTCGTGCAGTGCTCAGAATAAAATAAAACCGTTTTGACAGCTGTAAACCATTTCCTAAAGTCGACAATAAATTTGTAGATGATGAAATGATGAAATGATTAAAATAACAATTAAAATAAATTATAATTAAAGGTTTGAAATCTTTTTGTTTTAATTAGCGATTTGATTACAAAAATACAGTATTACTTGTATGGCGCGTCATGATGACATTAAGTTTTATTAAAATACATAGTTAAAATAAATTACAAAGTTAATCCTGAATAAAGTTAAATAGGTAAATATTTTTTTTTACATACAGTTTTGAGACTGGCATTTGGTCTTATGAATGTTTTATAAATGTGTTTATGAATGAGATAAAAATATATTATTTATGGTACGAGATTAAAATATATTATGTACAGCGCGTCGTCGCGCACATTCGCACAACTGCGGTCTCCACGGAAGATCAGCGTTGTAGTGACTTGCTCACTGCAACAAATGCTGAGTGGAGTCCTTTTAGGACACATTTTTGTCGAACTTTTTGTCTAATGTCTAAATATAAACAATTGTAATTATGTTACGTGTTCTAATAAATACATTTTCATTTCAAAACACTAGATGACCCGGTGAACTTCTTATCACTTACATTATATTTGTTAAAAATATGATCAAAACTTAATAAGTACAAAATTTTTCAGTCAGCACATTTAGCCAGTGAGTGTCAAGTTAATAAGTAATTGCTTAAAGTAGATGAGAATAAGATAACGATTAATGGTAAATGATATTCCCCCAAACCTCTTGAGACTCAATAAAGCTCTGGGTCTTAATTGAGATCTCACACGGAATTCTTGACTTTGCGAGAATCTGAAAAGTGATGTTGCACGGTTTTGTTTTATTAGCCAAAACATTAACGAACACTTCATCATCATCATCATCATCAGCCTATACTCGTCCACTACTGTAAATAGGCCTCTCCAAGAACACGCCACTGAGCACGATCCGCAGCCACTCTCATCCAGCTCTTGCCAGCCACCTTGCGAAGATCGTCGCTCCACCTTGTCTGAGGGCGTCTTACGCTACGCTTGCCGATACGCGGTCTCCACTCCACAACTCGTCTACCCTAATGGTCATCGGTTCTACGACTGATATGGCCGGCCCACTGCCACTTCAGCTTGCTAATCCAGTGGGCTATGTCGATTACTTTGGTTCTCTGCCGGATCACCTCATTTCGAATCCGATCCCTCAGAGAAACTCCGAGCATAGCCTTTTCCATAGCTCGCTGAGCGACTTTAAACTTGTGAACCAGCCCTACTGTCCGTGTAAACGAACACTTATTAACAGTTATTAATACATTATTATTACACATTAATATTCGACGAAACACAAAGTAAAGAAAATTAAACGAAACTGCAGACATAACGCTTCACTTTCCCCGCCAAGAAGTTCACTTTTACACTTTTTTTTATTTCTGAAACAGAACTGTTTTATATTCCAACAAAACAGACCAAAGAGATCGGATCGGATCTCATACTATAGTGTAAGAGCCCATGAACCCAAAACCCAGACCTTCGTTATTTTATAAATGCTGAAAGTTTGTCAGCGCGTGCTCCCAACACAGGTAAGAATGATGGACCATTATGAAGTTTGGGTTACCGTGGTTTTGGCAGGTAGAGAGGTCAGTGGCGTATTTTAAGATTCTGCGCCCTGGGCCTGTAAGGTTTGCCGCCCCATAAATTAACGGAAAAAAGCAAAAACTTTTAATTATAAAATAAATTCAGCAGTATGTTGGCGTGGGCTGAAAATGATGATAATAAATGAAAAACTAAAAAGGCCATACAAAGAAATAAACACCATTTATTTATTTAAGTATATTTTTTTTCGATGGATAGATTGGTTAACAAATGTTCAATGACACTGTCATAATATAAATAGCTAAAATATTTAAACGTTCTTCGCTTAAACGGGAACGTAGATAATTTTTTATTCTTTTAGGTGCTGAAAACCTGAAAACGAACGTTCCGCACTGCAATTTGTCACCGCAGTGCACAAAAGTATGCGTAATGTTATTTCAGTATATGGATATATATCTTCCTTAAAATCATTTCTTTAATAAATATGCGAGCTAGCATAGGTTTAACGACGACTGTGCTCGTGCTGAGGCCCGTAAACAGTCCACGTTCAATTCTTGGGTTGATGCTCGTTCACGTAAGGCTCCAAACATTCACAATCTGAAGAAAGCCTTTATTTAGAGATTGAATTGTTCATAAACTGTAATAAAATTGATATTCTTTGCATAACCGAACACTGGCTTAGAGACCATCAGTTCATATTCAATTTTAAGAATCATTTGGTAGGAAGTTCGTTCAGTCGAGGAAATGCTATACATGATGGCTCTTTAATTATTGTTAATAAAAAGTTTAAATTAAATGAACGCAAATACATAGTGAGCCTCTCGGTTGAGCGAACAATAGAAATAGCTTGTGTGGAGTTGGAGCAGTTTGTTGTATTAAGTGTATACAGACCTCCTTTAGCCTTATGATTTTTTTGAAAAAGTTTTGGATGAGGCATTACGTAAGGTCCGCAATGTACGTAAAACCATAATTGTTTGCGGTGATTTTAATATAAATTTGTTAGAAAATTCCACATTGTCAATTAAAATTAAAAACTTATCTTTCATACAATTTGAATCATTTATTTTTGGAGCCGACAAGAATAACTGCCACTTCGGCCACCTGTATTGATAACATATATACTAATGCAATACCACTGGCTAAGCAAATTATTAATAACCTGGATTCCGATCATTGTGGCCAAATGGTCAGCTTTTCACACCAGCGTAAGCAGGTGATGAAAAAAAATATCACTGTTGTGCCAAAAACTGTAGGTCGTCTGGAACGCTTTAAAAGCAATCCAGACACAAAATTAAATAATTTTGAATACAGTGGGAACCCTAATGTATTTTATAATGATTTCTTCAACACATATTGTTCAGAATTTAATAAATCTTTTGTTCCAAAAAAGATCTCAGTTAGTGGTACTGTAACTTTTAATGAGTGGGCTACAATTGGTATTCACAAAAGTAGAAAACGCCTTTATGAACTTTATGGTGAACGCAACTTTAACACCAGTGACGATTTCAAATTATATGTTAAAAATTATTAAAGGTTATTCAAAAGAGTATGTCGATTAGCTAAGGCAAACTATCTGAGTTCTAAGATTAAGAATAGTAATAACAAAAGAAAAATGACATGGAATATTATAAATAGTGAAACAGGAAATGTCAAAAGTCGTAATAATGAGTACAATTTGAATTGTGATAATAAAACCTTGACTTCTGATGCTGATGTTGCTGCAGCATTTGAGAGGTTTTTTACTGACATTCCAGTTTCAACTACAAAAGCTTTGATTTCCTCCCCCACTGTAGCCGAATCTGTTTTGAAGGAGAATGTTAAAGTTTGTGAAAGTAATTTTAGTTTTCAAAAAATTTGCTCAGCAAATATATTAAAGACATTTAACACTCTCAATAAAAAGAATACCGCTGATCTGTGGGGTAATTCCGTGGACGTCGCTAAATCTTTGGGGGTTAAAGTTTCTCGCGTCCGTAGGTTTACCCTTGAGACCCTACACGTGACCCCTGGGTGGTGCTAAATGAGTGACACTGACTGAGTGGTAGAGCCACGCTGCGTTGCAGCACGCATTGGGCCGGCTCGCCCGGCGTAATACCACCCTCTCACGAATATCCGGCGTGAAATAATGGCACTTGGTGCTGTTGTGTTTCGTCCGGCCAGTGAGAGTTCCGGAGGCCCCTTCCCCTCCCACCCCTCCTCACAATTCTTTTCCTTCCCCTAACCCTATTCCTTCCTTAAGGTCGGCAACGCATCTGCGACTCCTCTGGTTTTGCGGGTGTCCATGGGCGGCGGTGATAAGCAATCAGGTCATCAGGTGACCCGCCTGCTCGTTTGCCTCCTTCTCATATAAAAAAAAAAAAACAGTAATTATGACAATAGCTCCAGTTTTAGCTTGCATTTTTAATGAATGCATTGACTGTGGTGTTTTTCCTGCCCAAATGAAACATAGTAAAACCTATAAGCCTAAGTTAGACCTATTTCTGTACTACCCACATTTAGTAAAATTTTTGAAAAGTTGATGCTAGACCAAATTCAAATTCATTTTTATAGAAATAAACTTTTACATTCTAAACAGTATGGTTTTACCAGGGGTCGCTCAACAACTGACGCCGGTGTTGAGCTTTTATTTCAAATATTGGATGCCTGGGAGGATTCACAGGATGCCCTAGGGGTATTTTATGATTTATCCAAGGCTTTCGATTGTATTTTACATGAAACATTGGTCAGGAAGCTTAACCACTATGGAATTAGAGATACTTCTTTGAGTCTTCTCATCTCATACTTAAGTAACAGGATTCAGAAGGTCGACATTAACGGTAAAAGATCTCCGGGATCAGTGGTAAAAATAGGAGTTCCGCAGGGTTCAATACTTGGTCCATTCTTGTTTTGGTTTATATTAATGACTTATCTTATTTTGTAAAAAACTGTCATGAGATAGTATTGTTTGCTGACGATACTTCACTTTTATTCTAAGTGAAACGGCGACACCCAAATTATGACAATGTGGATAATGCGGTCTCACAGATTGTTCACTGGTTTAGTGTAAATAACTTGCTATTAAATGAGGGAAAAACCAAATGTATAAGATTTGTATTGCCTAATGTTAAGCAGGTAATAACTAGTGTACAAATTAAAGATAAGAATGTGAATCCTGTGGACACCACTGTGTTTCTAGGCATCACTTTGGATGCCAAGCTTCAGTGGGGCCCACATATAGCTAAATTGTCGAATAGACTTAGCTCTGCGGCTTATGCAGTAATGAAGATCCGTCAATTAACTGACGTTGATACAGCTACATTAGTTTATTTCAGTTACTTTCATAGTGTAATATCGTACGGCATTTTACTGTGGGGAAATGCTGCCGACATTCAAACTATCTTTGTGCTGCAGAAGAGGGCTATTCGAGCAATATATAACCTAAAGGCTGGTGACTCTCTCAGAGAGAGATTTAAGGATATAAGTATAATGACAGTTGTATCACAATACATTTATGAAAATCTCATGTATGTTCATAAAAATATTGATATGTTTTCAAAAAACAGTGATATTCACAATTTAAATACTAGAAGTAAGAACAAATTAGCAGTACCTTATACTAGGCTTCATAAAATAAATAATTATTTTAAGGGTCTGTGTGTACGATTTTACAACAAAGTACCAATTGATATTCAGAAATTAGATCTTGATAAATTTAAAATCCATATCAAAGAAAAGCTTTAAAAAAAAGCTTATTATAAAGTGTCAGATTACACAGAAGACAAACAGCTTAGCTCTGAACTGAAATGCTCCAAGTACTCCAAAAGCTATTTCTAATTGTATATATTTAATTTATAGTACCGTTTATTTTACATCCAAATTATTATTTTGTATTTTATGACCTGGTAACGACATATCTTTTTTTTTTTGTAAATGTCGTCGCTTCTGTGCGCTGTGGTTTAATGCGCCCGTTCTTTGCCACAGTTAAAAAATGACGTCCTGAATGGGTCGTAGGTTAAATATTTGGACGATTCAAAGTACTTATTAATTGAGTTTATTGAATAAATATATTATGAATTTTTGAAATTTTTGAATTTTGAAGCTGTCAAGTCCTGCAGGAGGGTATTGCGCAGGGCGAGGTTTCGTCGCATTGGCAATATTTGTCCAAGTTGGCATCTCACCCGCCTGAAGCCGAGCATTCTGGTCCCTTGCCAAAGCGGTTGAAAGTAGGTAATTTCTGCCAGCCCTCCACACCACCGCTGTTAAAACCAGATGGCTCAATTGCCCATACTGCGGCTGAGAAGGCGAACTTGTTCGTTTCTCTTTTTGCGCAAAGTTCGTGTCTAGATGTCGCAGCGAAATAACCGCCTAACATAAGTAGCTCATGACGGCTACTCCGTGGCAGCTGCCCACATACGCCAAAAAAGGTATTAAAATTCCTGCGAACCTTGAACGTGAATAAGGCGATTGGTCCTGATGGTATTCCAGCAATAGTCCTCCGCAACTGCGCGCCTGAGTTGTCTTCAATCTTTACTTGCCTGTTTCGTCTGTCACTGGAGACTGAACTCGTTCCCAAATCTTGAAAGCTTGGAAATGGCCATAGAAGCTATCTCCGACTGAGATAATGCTAACCTGGTCGACTTCAAAGCCACCACAACACAGGCGTGTTTATTCACTGCCAAACGGAGTCCCTTTCAACACGCTCCGACTTTCCGTGTTGTATCTGTGCCTATATCTGACCAGCTTAGCCTTCTAGGTATGACCATCTCTGCAAACCTAAACTTCGGCCACTACATAGAGTCCATGGCAAAAACCGCAGCTAAAAAAACTTGGCTCCTTTTTAAGGTAAGGCGGTATTTTACACCGGGACAGCTGCTTCAGATTTACCAAGCACAATAAGTCCGATCCTGTATAGAATACTGCTGCCACCTCTGGAATGGATCTGCCGATGGATCTGATCTGGGAGAGATCTAAACTCGTTGAATCCAAGCTGCAGAGTCTTGAACATCGACGCAAGGTTGCCAAATTTTCGGTTTTGTTATCGAATGCACTTCGGCGAGTATGCCCTGGAACTACACGAGCTGATTCCACCTTCTCCTTTCTATCTCCGGGGAACGAGACGCGGACTGAGATCTCACCCTTACACTGTCAACATACCACCTATCAATACGCGCAAAGCGCTTTGCGTCATCATTTTTGATGCTGACATCATCATCAGCTATGGAGTTACGTCCAATAGAAGAGAGCAACCGTTAAAACCGGGAACGCCAATAGAACTAATTTAGTTTCTTAAACATGTTTAAGCTGACATGTCGTAACACCGATTCACCGACCACCAACACCGCCGGCGCCAGAGGAACTAAATAGTTCCGCGAACATGTTTACGGAACTAGTTCCGTTAAGTAAATGAATCTTGAACTTACAACCGTTGAGTTTTAGTTATTGTTAATTAAGTAGGCATTTTTTAATTTCTTTAGTAAAAAAAAAATTCGCATAAAGCTGAGCGCGAGGTGCGGCTTGCGCCGCCCCTCGCAGCCTGCCGCCCCGGGCCATGGCCCTTTTGGCCCTAGGGTAAATACGCCACTGTAGACGGTACTAAAGGTGTGTAAAATACCGATCTAAATTCATCATTTAATAAAGTGTGATTTTTTGGTATTACCATTAGAATGTTATTAAAAATAACATCATTCATTGCCAGACACTTCACATCGTGGCAACCCCTTTTGCCAGACACCATAAACAATCACGAAATTATAATAATTCTACAATTATAATAACTCTACTTACGGTATAGTGTAAAAGCTGATTTTTATATAATGCTTGGGTAATAATTAGATCATGTTTCCTCACTAGCCAGACATTTTTGATAGTTCCAACCTCTTGCCAGACAAGCACGTTTATACACTATAATAATAATCCAAATAAAATCTGTAATGTCATCAATCTATTTTTTTATACTTTATAATCACTTGTAATGTATTGAATTTTTTTGTATTCACAATGCTATATATTTATATAGGATAAAATGTTTACAAGAAAAAAACAACCATTCCCAGGAAAGTTCGAATGG
Source organism: Scoparia ambigualis (assembly GCA_963921215.1). Classification (NCBI taxonomy): domain Eukaryota; kingdom Metazoa; phylum Arthropoda; class Insecta; order Lepidoptera; family Crambidae; genus Scoparia; species Scoparia ambigualis. Next base: position 5,860,941 of record OY992504.1, read on the forward strand.
GATTCGAACCGAATGGAGACAAGTGGACCGGCAATCCAAAGGTCATGGGTTCGAATCCCATTCGAGGTTTCCTGAGACTGGTTGATTTTTTGTAGTAAACATTGTAATGTATAATTAATTAAATTTGAGAGTATTTTTTTAGAATAACATTTAAGTTTAAATTTTTAACAATTTAACGTAGTTGTAACATCGTTTTTAAAATTACAAAGATTATTACATAACTAAATCTGTCCAAAAAGTTTATTTGCATAAGTCATTCTAATCATGAATCTCTTCTTAAGATTCACATGCTTGTCTGGCAAGAGGTTGGAACCTCAGAACAATAACTAAATTATTGTTCTGAGGTTGGAACTATCAAGAATGTCTGTCTAGTGAGGAAACATCATCTAATTATTACCCAAGTATTACATATAAAAATCAGCTTTTATACTATAACCTAAGTAGCATTATTATAATTTCATGAACATTAAGGGTGTCTGGCTGATGTTAAGTGTCTGGCAATGAATGACGTTATTTTTAATAATATTCTGAAGGTAATACTAAAAAATCACACTTTATTAGTTGATGAATTTAGGTCGGTATTTTACACACCTTCAGTACCGTCTACCTGCCAAAGCCACGGTAACCTAAACTTCATAATGGTCCATCGTTCTTACCTGTGTTGGTAGCACGCGCTGACAAACTTTCAGCTTTTATAAAATAACGAAGGTCTGGGGTTCACGGGCTCTTGCTACTACAGCTGTTATGATACAGACAAAGGACAACATTCAATATGGGCCCACCCCCCTGAACAATCATATTGTGAATTAAGTAATTTACAACTAGTTTTGTAAAAATATTTATTGATTATCGATCACAATTTGGGAGTATCAAAATAAATTTTAATAAAAATGAATTTTACCCTATGGTTAATTGACTTCCTTTAAAAGGCGCGGTCATCTATGACTCAACTGTGTGTTGCCAATGGATTTAATAATTGAGCCAAGTTGTAAAAAGCGATTGAAAATGTAAATCCTGGTTTTAAAATAACAGCTACTTGTTAGATTATTTACTTTTATTACTTTTTCCGTCTTTAATTCCTATGAGGTCAAACGTATTTCTAAAATATAATAAATATAAGTGTCTTGAAATAAGTTATTTTTATACTCTAGCAACACTATTATATTAAATCTGTGATCTTTCATCCTACTGCCCAATGTCATTCATTGCCGCTCGTTTCATTTGTACTGTTTGTGTTCTTGGGTTTTTTTTTAACCTATGTTGTATTATTTATCCAACCTGATACAAAACCTTATTTATTTATGTTTTCTACATAATATAAGCTACTCAAAACAATCAATAACATTAAAATATTTAACTGTTCATATGAGAGGCCCAAGGACCTATATAAAGTGGACGGTGTCCTTTCTGAACGCACCTATAAATATTTGACAACCAAGTGTAATTTTTTTATTTTTAAAAAGACAAAAGACATCAAATTGTAACGGTACAGAATGAATGGTATCCGTCCGTTAGTAAGGAATGTATGGGAGTAGCACTAAAATAAATATTAATGCGTAGCACCATTAATATAATAAGCATGAAAAAGGGAATAATAAACTAGTTCAGAATAATGGTCAGTGGTCTAGGACTTTATCTTTAGTTTGAATTTCGCGGGGACTGCTCTGTGTGCCCCTTGCGACATAGGCGCCGTCTAGCGTGAGTTATTTACTTGAGCTTCGCGTAAGGTTGCTAGTTTGACTTCTTTATTTTGAATTTCGCGGGGACTGCTCTGTGTGGCCTTGTGACATAGGCGTAGGTTGGCAAGCCGGTAGACATACGGGCGGGCGCCACCTATGGTCGGAATACGGAACTTTTTATAATTTCACAAAATACAGGATTATTGGCTTAAGTGGATGATTATTGAGAGGGAATTGTTAATAGAAGGCTACATTTAGATATTCAAAGATGTAATATTGGCTATCTGACGAGATTTGGTTGGATTATGGAAAAACTTTAGAATTGCGCGGCGCGCGGCGGAAATGAGCGAGCGAGAGGTTGGGAAAAAGATAGAAAGAGAGGTAGGATGTTATCTCCACGTGGCGCAACGCGAAGTTCGCGTATAACAAATAATAAGCGACGCGAAGGCGAGGCGCATCGAAAAACAGCTAGCGATTGGTTGAAGGGAGAAAAAGCGGACTCGCGCGGGCGAATGTTGGGGGCGCGTGGCGCGAAAGTTAAGATGCTTGGGAGAAGAGAGGAAAATTAGCGGGCATTCAATAATTGGACGTCGGAGGCGCGGTCCAATTTAAGAGTGCGGTAAATACTCATACGGGAAAAATAGTGTCCGAGCTTTGATAGTGCGCTAAGTGATATTCGAGCTGCGATATTAATTAAGATTTGTGAAATTGAAAGTGATTAATAAAGTAAAACTATTGCGATCGCAACTTGAATCCGTTAACGAAATGATGTATTTCGGGGTATATTGGCGGAAACGCATAACGGTGGCAACGAAACCAATATAGCTTTCAACAGACTTCGGTCTGGATGACCTTTGACTGTATTTAATAAGGTCGGCGTTTTCTATTATTACGCTAAACAATACACTATCTTCGACGGAGTAATGGGGGAGAGACAGTTGTCTCCCTAGTGAAAGTTGAAGATAGGTCAGACACCATTTAGCTGGAGGTAGACCCGTATGACCCAGTCCAATTTCGAGTCTACCTCCGTACACACAGTGTAGTGATAGGAATAACACACTGAGTATACTGGCTCGACTGATAGTACATTTAGAAGTCAGTTGCTTGCAGGGGCGACTCGGCTTACACAACTCACCACGAAATTACGTTAAATGTGGCTTGGGCCTAGATTGCAAGGTACACAAGTAGGGACTGTTAGTTCGACAAAATATAGGCATTTCAAGTGAGGAAAGTTGTAGGAATCTATAGGTAGGCGGTTCTATATAATTGTTATGAGGAAGTGGGAGGACAGTATGGTGCGAGCACGTTGGGCGTACATAAACTCGGTATGTGGGCCGCGGGGCCAGGCTAGATTAATACGGACTAATAAGGTGGGGATAATTAAGTTGCGGTGTTAAATAAAATTTACGATGAAGTGATGTGGGTCCTATCTAGGCATATAATCTGTTACCGTAGGCCGATAAAATTCTAATTGTTTCCTAAAGTTGTTACCAATTAATTATTCATTTTAAATAATTAACAGAAGTATGATAATATCGTACCATCATTACTTTGGAATACCTAAAAAGTCTAGACTGGTTTCCTATTACAAGAAAAATACTAAAAGTTATAGCAAATAAGCATAGCTGTACTGTGATGTTTGATTTCTAATACTGAAATGACCAAACAGGCATTTTTAGCTTTCCCTGGGGTGCAATACGGCCTTATATTGCTACACTCTTCAAAGTATTAAAAGTATACATCCGATACCTATTAGTAAAATATAAGCTGATACAAACTGAACAACTAAAACCAGTTTAGAAACTAGGATAATTCGTTGAAGGAAGACATTGCAAGCTATGAGCTTCTAATAATCTGAAACATAGAAATAATTGATTGATAACAACCTGCTAATTAGCCTGATAATGGTCTACTAATACCATTTGAATTCACCTTAATGGTCAAAGACCTCTTAAGATATGTAAGTACTTACTTCTAATAATATGAAACATAGAAATATTTGATGGGAACAATCTAAACCAATCAGACTAATATCTAGTACAGTCAGCTTTATACCTATTAAAGTGAGTAAAGATAACTTCTAAATATAATTGATTCAATTATTAACAGGGATAATTACCTGATTTACTACCTACTAAAAACATACTAACTATGATTTAGTAGGCTATCAAATAAACCACTCAGTCTGAGAGACAGGGGTGGAAGTTAATGGAAAAATAATTAACTTAAGTTCACTTCCTAAAAGTCAAGAATATTGAATAAATTAAACATCTTTAAATAAACTTGAGATGTACTTATACTTTATAAGATCTGTATAATGAACACTAAGAGTGAACCAAAGTAATTTACTTCAAATGATAGTATTCTATTTAAGTTCACTTCCTAAATGAGTAGGATATTGAATAAATTAAACATCTTTTAATAAACTTGAGATGTACTCATACTTTATAACATCTGTATAATGAACACTAAGAGTAAACCAAAGTAATTTACTTCAAATGATAGTATTCTATTTAAGTTCACTTCATAAATGAGTAGGATATTGAATAAATCAAACATCCTTTAATAAACTTAAGATGTGATAATCTGCCAATGCAGCCAATCCAATGTAGTTATATTGGAACTTTATAAGACCTGTATAATAAATACTAAGAGTAAATAAAAGTAATTTTACCGTTATAATAGCATTCTATTTTAGCCACCGCCTGAAGTGGCGTTTGAATAAATTATCCACCCTTTATAGAACTGAATATTAATTTTCTAATAAGACAAAAGGACCGTCAGTTAATATTGTTACATTGTGATCTCTTTATAATAGACACAATAATCAGAGGAATAAGTGTGTCCGGTAGAATGCTGGCTTTCCAACTCTGTTCAGTAAGTGAAATCATAAGACATAAGTTATTGCATTGAATAATTAAGTTCTTAATGTGAAAAGGATATTTGAATGATAGCAAGCCTTTAGATAAACTCTATTGATTTATGTGGAATAATAAGAATTTAAATTGCTAACACATAGTTCATAATGTAAAATGAAATTAAATATTGAGGAGAGATGTAAATTCTCAGTTTTAAAGAATTAAAGGCACAAGCTAATAATTAAAGTTAAAGCCAATGTGACGGAGCCATAGTTAAACAATGAGATGAAAGGCACGCTATAGGGCGGCGGTTGGGGCCCGTAAATTGCACAAGACTCTTATATTTCCACCAGACTTTTATATTTCCACCAGACTTTTATATTTCCACAAGACTTTTATATTTCCACAAGACTCTTATATTTCCACAAGACTCTTATATTTCCACAAGACTCTTATAATTCCACAAGACCTATATATAAATTGCACAAGACTTCTTATGTATCATGCTACTGTTAATATATAATAATACCTGCAAGCTAAGCTATCATCTGATTATCTCTGAGTGGTTACGAATCTTCCCCGCAGCTGTAGTGAAGGATTTAGGTCACAGTTCAGACGGAGTCATTGCTAGGCTACACATATCTATGATATGATTTATAGACTGGTAGGTAATTAGGTCAGGAGAAAATAATTTAACACAGGGATAAGCCAATTACTAAACTTTCACGAAAGAACTTGAGTTACTTAAATGCGGTTAACAACGGAGGGTTCACTAGACGATCTGGCCAAAATAGTATTGATTATAATATTACATTGCTTGACTGAAATTCACTGCAAATAGAATTAAGCTATGCTAAGGTTTCATCATCATACAAACACTACGCACTCCACAAAAACTACAAACACAACCATTAGATTGTTGATAAATTAGGTTAAATAGTTTTATGAATTAGATAATAAGTTAAGTTAAGGTAAAAGTGGCGATGATGTGTGTATGTATTATAAGGTAGACTGAGGTTAGAGATTTAGGTGGGTGGAGAGGTTACAAAATGTTTCACAGCTAGGAAAATTTTGTATTGGAAAATTAAATTGTCGTTATTAGTACCTTTCGTTACTTTTAAATTGGGCATACGGTATCTTTGACTAGTTTCAGGAAAGCCACTGGAATTCCATCCCAACCGGAAGCTGAATCATTGTTTAACCCATCAATCAGAGACTCGATTTCGTGTTCGTCCGTTTCCAGCATTACAAAAGATTTCACACAAGGTGTACTAGTGATTTCGGAAACTATTTGTGTTTGGTCACGCTTTTTTACATTATCAGCTAATTTTTGGCCAATACTGACGAAGTATTCATTTATTTGATTGACAGATGAGAGTGGATCAGTTTGGTTGAGTTTTAATAGTCCTTTGGCAGGATTTTTTGCTGCTGTTGTCTTAGTGAATTTCCTTATCATTTTCCATGTGTCTTTATTGTTACTACATTTATTTATTATCTAGCTTTCATATTCCTCTTTTACCCTTTTTATTAGGTCATTGCAAAAATTACGGTTTCTGCGATAAGTGGTTGAGAGAATTTCGTTGATGCTTTTGTTTGTTTATGGAAGACGTCTCGATGTGTGATACACTTAAGTCACAGACATATATATGTCTGTGACTTAGGTAATCCCTTTGTAAGCCATGGTTTTAAAAGATACTTTATATTTGGGATCTTCCGAATTATTGTATTAGAAGTAATCACTTGTTGTATAATGCTAATAAGTGTGTCAGTAGCTTTATTTGGATCATTGATAACGGACACTGCTCGGGGTAGCGTTAATAAAGTCCATAGCAGCGTTGTCCAAATTAGTTACTAAAACTTACATCCCTATCTCTTTTTTTGTGCGTTCTAAGTTTAGTAAAACGGGGAAGTGATCAGTTATGTATGTTTTGATGACAAAGACTTTGGCTTTACAATCGGTTTTGAGATTAACATGATCCAAACAGTTTAATTCTCGTGTCTAGGACGTGTGCCGGCAGAAGGCCGTTTTCAGCTAGCAGACTTAGGTAGGGTTGACTTTTGAAGTCGTTAATCAGATGTTTCATGTCAATATTGATATCTCCAACAACAGCGATGGTTTTAAATTGGTGCGTATCATTTCATATAATGAAATATGAACTAATTTTAAAAGCCATAGCGTTCATTGGATATAATTTTTACTTGTTCTAAATAGACTTTCTATAACAACTTTACGTATATTATTCATTTGATATAATACTCATATTCTCTAACAACTTTTTCTAAAAAACTATATTGGGAGAACATCATATTATATAAGTTCATTTGATAAATTTGCTTATAAATAAAAATAGCATTTGAACCTTAAATTGATATCAAATATTGTCTCAAAAAGTTAATACGTTGTTATTTCGTTTAAGTTTGTGCTAAAGAGTCAGTGACAGAAATGAATCGTGGCAAAACCGACTCCACGTAGACTTGTCTTGTCTGCCCTATGCTAGAGTGTAATTTAAGCCCGCGTAGGTGCAGAGGGGCGAGGCGGCCGCAAGCTGAGGAGCAGGTGGGTTTAATGCGGTGCTGAGCGAAAGCCATCTGCGACCGCCGGAGTCCCGCAGCGCCGGAGCCGTGACAGAAACCATGCCTGCTGCATGCCTGCCTGCATGCTGCATGCCTGCTTGTCTGCTGCATGCCTGCTTGTCAGCTGCATGCCTGCCTGCATGCTGCATGCCTGCTTGCATGCTGCATTCTTGCTTGCATGCTGCATTCTTGCTTGAATGCTGCATGCTAGCTTACATACTGCTTGCTTGCTTGCATGCTGCTTGCTTTCTTGCGTGCTGCATGCTTTTTACATGGATAATATTTTATATCATTAGATTATTATATCAAAAGTACATTATATGAAATTAAATTATAGAATCTAAAATTATATTAAATGTTTATTATATTAAGTCAGTTGTTATATCAAATGAAATTAAATAAAAAGAAATTCTATTATCTGAACGTTAGACCAACAACTCCGTCGTTTTGGTTGAAGATTATGGAGGTGTAATATAAATTATAATTTTCCAGATTAGGGAGCGGTTTAACTTTTGTTATTTAACATTCGGTAAGAACAATTATGACACAATCAATGTTTAACCCATTAAGAAAAACTAGAAAATAATCGAATTTACGGTATATATACTTCTGATGTTTAGTGTGATAATTATTACACAATTGACAGCGAGTCGGTACCCCTCTGGGGTAAATCTAGATTAAAGTTCGCTGCCATATCAATTGGTGAGGGGGGGGGGGGTCTCCTTAACCCTCACTCGCCGGACGAAACACAACAGCACAGAGTGCCATTGTTTCACCCGAAAATTCGTGAGGGGGTGGTATTACGCCGGGCGGGCCGACCCAATGCGTGCTGCAACGCAGCGTGTTTCTACCACTCAGTTGGTGTCACTCATTTAGCACCACCCAGAGGTCACGTGTAGGGTCTCACGGGTAAACCTACGGACGCGAGTAACTTAACCCTCAAAAAAAAAATGAAAATTATTTATAAAATTCAAATAAAATGAATTTTATTTACATTATATAAATAATGGAAAATTAACTGTCAATCTGAATTCCTATAAAAGAGCGTAATGGCAATTTTACAAAAGCAGTACAATTTCTGCACTGGAAGTGAAAAATTTGCAACGATAAGGAGCGACGGCGTCATTTGTTGGAAGCTGGTTCCAGGCAACGAACTGGCTGCCGCCATTGGCACTACACAGAGTGTCATAAAGTTGTTGTGAGTGTAAGCGACCAAACCATCCAGAATCGTTTACGCGAAGTGCGTCTGCGTTCCCGAAGGCCGCTTGAGGGTTCCACCCATAGCACCGCACGGTCGTAGGGCCCGTTTACTAATCGAAGTTCATCCATATTTTGTAGGGGGAACAATCATGGTTTGGGCCGGTATTTGGATCGGTGGAAGAACCGATCTCATTTGGATCAGGGGCCTCCTCAATGCTCAAATCTACGCAGACAGGGTTGTTTCAGATGTGATCATCCCCTTGCGAGGCCGATTGGGTGATTCGTTTCGACTAATGCATGACAATGCACGTCCACACACGGCTAGAGTCGTAACACGCACTCTAGCCGATTCTCATATTAACGTCCTGCCGTGGAATGCACAATCACCAGACCTCAACCCAATTAAGCATGCTTGGGACATGCGCCAAAGAAGAGCTCTGCCGAGTATGGATGCTGTGCACACCCCACTACAACTTTTTGACTTGTTAAAAAGAATGTGGGCGGCTATTTATTTAAGTGATTTGGATGAACTGATTTTAAGCATGCCAAATGCTTGTGTGATTCGTGTGAATGATAGAAATACCGACAATTTTTTATTTTTACAATAAATTTTTTAAAATATCCTCCATGTTTTTGTTTTTTCTTCGCCAATTAGGCGACGACCTTAACGTGAGCTAATTTTCTCCAAATTGTTAAAATTGCATTTTTTTCTTAATTTTTTCACTATGAATAAAATTGTTTACTAAAACATAAAAAAATAAAGCAAAAAGGTAGCCTGGAAAACTAGATTAGGTAAATATTATTATAAAAAAGTTTTATAGCTAAAATATCCTTGACCCCTCCCCTAGCCACTTTTGATGTGTGAATTTTAATTCCATGAGATATATTTTAGTTTATTGAAATTTTCTTCTTAATTCCGAAGTCAATTTAAGTCAAAATAGAGCCATAGATAAATGGCGCCACATTTAAAAGTAAATATTCGCATTCGCTAATATCGGCAGCTGATATTCGCATCCGCATTCGCGTTCGCAAATGCTTAAAAATTGATATTCATTACATCACTAGTACAAATGAAAGGGCGTGCTGAGATAACTCGAAAATAAAGTGACGTCTCTCTAAATCCAATATGGCGGACTGCTAAAGCTTGAAACTCAATGTATATGTGGCCTAAGTGGGTAAAATCATTAAAATGTCTTCTTATTGAAGAGCTAGACTTTTCCAAATTATGACTAGGTACTTTGCTTACTAAGATTTTTCTAAAAACTTTGAATACTAAGATTTTTACATGCGCATTTTTTTTGGTTTTTGATTTTTTTGATTTTTTGACATTCGTATTCGCATTCGTTATTAATTCTCAGCTTATTCACTACCTAGAAGATCATTCGCTGCTCAATGATCGCCAGTATGGGTATGGGTATGGTATGGCCAGGCGACCAACGGGTGATCTTCTAGCGTACGTTACTCACGTATGGGGTGAAGCGATGGACAAGCATGGCGAATCTCTGGTGGTTAGCCTTGATGTCGCCAAAGCTTTCGATAGAGTATAGCGTCGCTCACTTCCTTCCAAGTCGCCGGCCTTCGCCGTGAGGCGGTTTTTTACTCCCGAGCAGCGTTGTTTGCTAACAAGACTCGGGTGCAATCGAGTCTGGAGTATTGTTCCCATTTATGGGACGGCTCCGCTAAATAGCTCCTGGGCGCACTTGACAGACTGCAAAGGCGAGCGGTACGCATTATGGGAGATGCTGAGGTTACAGCCTCTCTTGAGGACCTCCAGCTTCGTAGAGATATTGCTTCTCTCAGTATCTTCTACCGGAATTACTACGGAGAGTATTCTGAAGAACTTTTTGATCTAATCTCGCCCTCTCCCTTCCTCTTCCGGACTACACATGCTGGTCTTAGGAATCACCATCATACTGTGCAGACTCGTACCAAAAATTTGGCAAGTCGTTCCTCTGTAAAACCATTCGGCTTTGGAACTCTCGGCTTTGAAATTTTCTTGTAAATTCGGAAGCCATAGATAAATGGCGCCAAATTTAAAAGTAAATATTCGCATTCGCATTCGCGAATATCGGCAGCAGATATTCGCATCCGCATTCGCGGTCGCGAATGCTTAAAAATTGACATTCGTTACATTACTATTAAAAAAAACTATTATAAAAAAAAAATTAAAAATACTTAAGTAGGTAATTAAAAAAAACTTTTTTAAACATTTTCATTTTGTGCTAATATTTTGAACCTTTTTATTTTAATCTGTAATTATTCACTTAACTTTAAAACAAATGAATGTTTTATACGTTTAATTATGTTTAATAATAAATAAATAACAACTACGCTTAGATGAATGGTGTACTCGCTGCGCTCGACGCTATTGATGCTCAGCGAGACCAATCATTCATCTATGCAACTACGTTGAGCTAGTAGGCAATAATCAACAATATAATAGGAATCTAATAGACCATTTAAAAATAGTAGGTATAGCGGTCGTGATCAAGCTATAGTAAAGGGACCTTGATAAGAAATCAAAGGTTTTATCATGCATGAGGTACGGTCGGGGTCACCGTCGCTTTACCACTTTGCAGCGATTTCGGTATGAAGCGCACCGACCGCCCGGTTAATTACCTACGTGCCCGTACCAAATAGACGACGACGCGGTGTGCAAGGCAAGGTGCAATTCTGAACTTTAGACTGGTAAAGCGACGGAGTCCGCCATTGTACCTACCTCAATGGGTTTTATTTATTTGTTACCTTTTCATTGCGTGCCGCTTCTGTAAGCATCAAGTTAGCAGCCAGATTGATGGTTAAGTCTAAAGGTCAAAATCCCTTGCACACCGCGTCGTCTATTTGGTACGGGCAGAGAATACATATACACTACCGTGAATAGAAGCGGTACGGGCACGCGCGACCGTACCCGGGCGGTAGGTGCGCTTCATACGAAAATCGCAGCAAAGTGGTAAAGCGACGGTGAATCCGTACGTCATAAAATTGTCCATAAGTACCTACCTACAAGTAAATGGTGATACGTGCGTTATTGTAAATTACTTTTAAAATACTATAAATTAATGAACATTATAACTATTTTAACGTATTACTTATTCGAAATAAGTGGGAGCGTTTGCATTTACATCACGTTTGTTTTGCATATTCAACAATAATAACATGACGGACTGGCGGCGGGCGGCGAGAGTGAGTCAGTCGTGTGCTACACATATCAAGTGACCGACGCATTTTAGCTGCCGACAAAAAACGAAATGGTAAAAGTGAATGAAGATTTACAAAGGGAAAGGGATAAATGTACATTCAAGATCGAGGAGCTGACCATCGTCTACGACGGCGGCGAAAATAAAATGGCGGAGCGAAAGGAAAGAGGCAAGGCTAATTTTTTTTGTTACAATGTCAACTACGGAAGATCGGTCGGTATCGTACGTGTAAAGTCCGATTTGTTGCGGTCAGTGACCGTTCGTCACTAGAACGGTCACACGGTCACAGAATACATAATAGTACAAGACACGGTAGGTACTTATAAGAGGCCTATTACATCTCGACTGTGATATTTGCGTAAAATGGCCAATTTTGGCGTTATGGATCTCAGAAACAAAAATACATTAACAATTATGACTTATTGAATAGTGTAGAATAGCTATTGGAATAGTGCGTAGCGGCCTCGTTTTTTGTCAATTTTGCTTAACTTTTTAATTAAACCTAAAATTGCAGAGAAAGATTTTCATAAAGTGCGCGAAGGCACTTTTTTGAGCTCATCGATTGAACTACTGTTCTAAACAAGTGAAATAAAAAAATTATAATGTTATCGGTTTTATAGTCGAATAGTGCGTAGCGGCCTCAGAATTTTTAGATATCATTGATTTTATATAGGAAAAATATCTTATTCTAAACCAAAAAACTTCGAAAATCGATATAAGTTAACTATGAATTGCTCCTATCTACGATAATATTATTGAGCAAAATTTATACCAGAGTAATTGTTACTTCATGAGGAATAAAGCTTTTATAATAAATTTATTATCCTATTTCGACAAAAACGATAAATACAACTGCAAAATTACCTAGGTACCTACTACAAAATGCGATGCGCCGCTGCGCCGGCCGTCCGAATTCAACTTATGCTTACAGAATGGAGATTTGTAATAAGCACAATTTTATTATCCTATTTCGATGAAAACGATAAATACAATCGAGATGTAATAGGCCTCTTATGATGTCTACCACGGACCTGAAAAAAAGAATGTCTACACGGATAATACGAGTAAGTATTATGCAAGTCGAAAATAAAACAAATTAATGTTTTTCTTCCTCTAAGTTTGTATAATAACCGTCTCCAGATCAATGCTCTATAGATAAAAACCGGTTTAAAACGAATTCAGTTGGGCTCTAAAATGGTTTTTTTAGGTTTTAAACCAAAATATTCGGTTAAAATGGTTGAACACTTGGTTTTGGTTATATCGCGTTGCTTTAGAAACCGTGCATTTTTTTCAGGATGAAAAGTATCATACCTGGGTGCTTTCCCATGATGTAAAATAGGTAAATAGTTTACTTTATTTGAGATAAATAAGTATATCCCTATCTCTGCTTTGTATCGCATTTGTTTCTGTAGTTTTGACGTAAAAGGCAACATGGTTATTTTCGCATTTATATACTATATTAGATAGGTACCTATTTACTTAGATTTTAGGAACAACGCTATTTAAAATTTGTGTTATGTAGGATAGGACTATGACCATTATTTTATCATAAGATATGAGACAAATAAAAGGACTTTACCTTTTTTGGTTTTTGCAAGTTCGTATCGTGCCGTTTTACACCTTATACACGGTGTCCTAGAATGGGTGAATTAAACTGCTATGGATATTGTCTGCCATTGTAGCTAGGTAGGAGACGCTGGACCGGCTTGTCTTCAGTCCTACTGCAACGACCATTGCTCTGTAGTGGGACCACTGCAGCTAAAAAATAAATAAATGTAAAACGTCAAGAGAGCAAAACATTTCGATCAGTACCTATATAATATTTTTTTAAATTTTCCTTGGACCCTTTTGTTTCCAGATAAAATAATGGTCAGTAAAAGGGAATTCGAGGAGGGCGTGCCGGAAGACGTGTTGAGCCATAAGGAGAAGTACGAGGCGTCTATCAGGAAGTCAGTCGTATCATTCGGACACGTGCGACGAATGCAGAAAGAAGGAAGAACTAGCATCACCGACTATAGGTGCGAAAGATGGCGTAATGACATTCAATAAATATGTATTCATACATATATGTATACACACATATAATCACGATTCACATATAATTTCAAATAAACGCAAGACTCAAATGCCCCGGTTGACTATATTTTATTATCGTTACAGGCACGCGCTAGAGAGCTTCCTAGGGTCGGGGACCACCCGTGACGGGTCGCCACTGGCGTTGCACTACATCATGTTCATGCCAGCCATCATGTCGCAAGCCACGGAGGAGCAGCAAGCGGTCTGGCTACCGAGGGCGTGGGACTGCAGAATCATCGGCAGTTACGCACAGGTACGAACGCCAACACTTTTATATATTTTAAACCTTAGGATAAAATGTTTACTAGAAAAAAATCAATCAGACCCAGGAAAGCTCGAATGGGATTCGAAGCCCTTGCCTTTGGATTGCCGGTCCACTGCTCTAACCGCTGAGCTACCGAGACTCCAGAAGACGCGCTTGAATTCTTTCTAGTTCTTACTTAGTTGATGATGAGTGATGAGTAGTGAGGATAGGTAAACCTTCACAGTGATGTAATACCGCTGGCTTGCAGCGTAAAACTTAAAGAAATAATTCATCGAGTAAATGCAAAATTTCAGTGATAAAGATATTTTGAACCTTGTCACTAAAAGATAAGGATCAATATCGATTGGAGCAATTTGGCAGTTTTGTAAAGGTTGATTGTGCAGGCCTACACAGTTTGTCGCCGGAAAGTGGTTGACCTTGAATTTCCTCGACTGTACAGCGACGATCCTTCCCCATATCTTCCTCATAAAACGTACCACACAACAAGGCTTAAATCAGAAATATACCTTGTTTTGCTCTAAAAATTTCGAATTTTAGAACCCTTTCGGGCTCTTAGGTCCAGTTCCTATTATGCCCAGTAAACTCTAAAGTCTATTGCTTTGAACGTCCATTCCGTGAAAGTCTTGCTTCTGAAACGTCCATTCCGTAAATGTCTAGCTTCTGGAACGTCCATTCCGTGAATGTGTAGCTCCTGGAACGTCCATCCCGTGAATGTCTAGCTTCTGGAACGTCTATAGAACCTTTCGGGCTCTTAGGTCCAGTTCCTATTATGCCCAGTAAACTCTAAAGTCTATTGCTTCGAACGTCCATTCCGTGAAAGTCTAGCTCCTGAAACGTCCATTCCGTGAATGTCTAGCTTCTGGAACGTCCATTTGCTTGAATCTAGCGAGCCTAGTTCCAAAGTGATGTAACTCAAATTACTTTAGTGCCTTTTTAAGGTTTACTTTACAATAAATGCTTATTCTATATGTGATATAGTGAATTACACTATCAGCACGTACTCAATAGTACGTGATAATTAAGGTCTTCCTGATTGACAAGGCGTCCTTCCTCTAGTCACGTATAGATGTGATGTTAATTAGTATTTAAGATGATACACTAGAGGATAAAGGAGAATTGATTCAACGCAAGACATTGTTTCATTTCGGGTCTCCGTCCCAACGCCATTACATGGCGACCGTGACATGGTGTCACAAGTCCGCGCCGCGAAATCGCTAGTTGAAGTCTACAAAATATCAGGAAAATAGTGCTACACGGGCCTACAAGAAGGACGAAGGAAATAAGAAGAAAAACTGTAAACCAAAATTGTTTAACTATGGGAAACCCACAATCTAAAGACAATATTATTGTCAGTCAATCACCAACTCAATCGGCGGCAGCATCAACTCCCTTGGCCGTTGGGATGCAACTTTCAGAGATCTTTTTACTGACCATCGTCGTTGTACTAGCGGGCTATATAGTACTTAGGCTGCTACGTTACTTCAACGCACGACTATTAGAAGAGGTAGAACGCAGAGCGGTTCGACGGGCAATTGGACCAGCACAGAACGTGTAAGCCAGCACGAATTAATATAACTATGCTACCAAGAATCTATGTGTGTGTGTGAGTGATTTTTTTTTTCTAAAGTGTGTTCATGGCAAACCTGTCAGAACTCTTGAGTGAGCTTAAGGCTATTAGAGACTCTATTATTAAATTAAGTAAGGACAAACGTTATTCCGCTCAGGGGCAGAATAAGTTTTTAAGAGCAAAGGAAATTAAAAATAATTTTGAACAAATATCTGCAGACTTATGTAAAAAAGGGATAGATGCTGTAGAATTACAAATAACAAAAGCAATATCGTCAAAGTTTTTATGTAATTTTGAGGAAATCGAGTCACTCGTTAACCCGCATCATTCAGAAACGATCACAACCATGGCCACGTTCGATCTAAAAGTCGCGCTCACGCTCCTCCCAGTAGTAGATTGCGACGAAACGCAAATTAACCAACTAATAGACGGAATAGAGTATTATAGTAGTACCCTTAGAAACGAGGACCAGCCTCTGTTAATCAATTTTGTTTTAAAAACTCGTCTTTCTAGCAGTGCTAAAACAAAAATTAATAAGTCTTATGTTTCTGTGGCAGACCTAATAAAAGATATAAAAAATGTTTTAATTCCGATTAAATCATACACAGCCATTTTAGACCGAATGCTACGATGTAGGCAAGGAAACAAGACCATAGAAGTGTTTGGTAGTGAAATCGAAAAAATGTCCAACGATTTAAGTACAGCACAGGCTAATGGAGACGAGTCGGCATATAATTTATTAAAGCCGATTAATGAAAAAATGGCTATCAAGCGTTTCGCTGACGGCCTAAACAATGCTCGTACAAGCATTATAGTTACGTCTAGGTCCGTAAGCACAGTTAGGCAGGCAATAACTATAGCCTTAGAACAAGAAGACTCGGTAGTGAAACCACCAATAAACAATTATGTTAACTATGTTTCGAACCAGCGATTTGAAAAGATAAATAAAAACTATCATCAACAATATAATAAGTCACGTAACAACAACGCGACGAGTCAGCAAGGTCGGGGTCGTGCCTACTATAACTCGAATAGGTTTCAGGGTCAGCGCAACACCAGGTTTACGTCACCTCATAATAAACGTAGGAATGTACATTTCTTAGTTGACTCAGCAGAACAGTCTAATGACGAGAACGAAAGTGAACGTCAGAGTATACGTCAGAACGAACATCATAGCGATGATTTTTTTCGTTCTGAATAGCGCTGAGGTAGATATTTGTAGTTATGGTAGTGGTAATTACGTTTGTTTTACTTGTAGTCAAACTCAAATTTCTCTATTAGTAGACACAGGAGCAAGCATTTCAATTTTAAAGTTAGATTGGTTAAATAAACTCCGTAGCGTGTCCCGCGACGCAAAGCTAGTAAGGGATGAAATTAAGATTAAAGGAGTATGTGGGGATTTAGTATCAATAGGTTATGTTTATCTAGACTTATGTGTTAACAATTATAATTTTAGGCATAAGTTTTATGTGTTTAGCAACTTCCACTGTAAAAATGATGGAATTTTAGGAGAAGATTTTTTATTAAAATATAGTTGTAAAATTAACTATGAAAATAAGCTGGTTACATTACAGGATAAGATAAGTCTAGAATTAGGCTTAGGTAAAAACATAATAACGACTATTCCAGGGAGATGTGAGGTCGTAAAATATGTTTCGTCAGAGATAAAGGGCGAATGTGTCATTTTAGCGGAGGAAGTTATTGCAGGCGTATTTGTAGCAGGCGCCGTGGTAGTAGGAGACGGGAAAAAGATTCCGGTGCGATTTTTAAACACACGGGAAGAAGATGTAAAATTAAATAACTTTAGCCCGAAAATTAGAAAATACTCGGATTATTTCGTATGCTCTTTTGATACGGAAAAGGGAAAATCTGTCGAGAGGGTTAAACAACTATTCGATTTTCTTAAATTAAAAACATATCTTGGTGATGAAGAGAGACGGTCTATTGAGAAAATATGTGCAAAATATGCAGATATCTTTCATATGCCGGGTGATAAGCTATCCGTTACAAACTTATACGAGTACAACATTAAACTGCAAAATGACGCGTCTCCTGTTTATGTCAAACCGTATAGAATACCGCACGCTCAGAAGGCTGAGTTAATAAAACAGGTAGGTAAATTGTTAGAAGAAGATATTATCGAAGAGTGTACCAGCGAATGGTCTTCTCCATTATTATTACTTCCGAAAAAAGCTGACAGTAGCGGTGAAAAAAAGTGGAGAATCGTAATAGATTATAGACTTTTAAATAAAAAAATAGTAGACGAAAAGTTCCCGTTACCAAATATACAAGAAATTATTGACTCACTTTCGGGATGCTTATACTATTCTCATTTAGACCTCAGTTCTAGTTATTACCAGCTAGGGTTATCACCAGAATGTAGGAAATTCACTTCTTTTACAGCTGATAAGCAATATCAACTGAAAAGATTACCTATGGGTCTCAAAACGAGTCCTAGCGTATTTTCTAAACTTATGTCTATGGCTCTATCGGGTTTAAATCACGAGATATGTTTTCTATATCTCGATGACGTAATAGTTTTCGGGAAAAGCCTATCGCAGCATAATACAAATTTAATGAGTGTATTTGAGAGGTTTAGGTCAGTTAATTTAAAACTAAACCCTTGTAAGTGCGAATTTTTGAGGAAAGAAATTAATTATTTAAGGCATGTTATTACGCCAAACGGGGTGTTGCCAGACAACAGTAAAATCGAGGTCTTGGAAAAGTTCCCAGTACCTAAAAATGTAAATGAGATTCGTCGTTTTGTGGCTTTTGCGAACTTTTATAGAAAATTCATAAAAAACTTTGCCACAATAGTGTACCCACTAAACCGTCTTTGTAAGAAACATGTCGAGTTTCAGTGGACGGAAGAATGTGACGTGGCATTTCAGACCTTAAAAAAGTCACTTAGTTCATTTCCTGTCTTAGATTATCCAGATTTTGGAAAAGATAATGTTTTCCGGTTGCAAACCGATGCGTCAGGGGTAGCCTTGGGGGCTGTATTATCAAATGGAAATAATAAGCCCGTAGCTTATGCAAGCAGACAATTAAACAGTTCAGAAATAAACTACCCAACCATTCATAAAGAGTTATTAGGGGTAGTGTGGGCTATAAAACATTTTCGACCATATTTATACGGACGAAAATTTAAAGTATTAACAGATCATAGACCATTGGTTCATTTATTTAGCATAAAAGATCCTAGTAGCCGTTTAACTAAGTTTAGACTTTGTTTAGAAGAATATGATTTCGATATTGAATACATAAAAGGTTCCGAAAATGTAACGGCAGATGCCTTATCGAGAGTCATTATAACATCAGACGAGTTAAAAAATCTAAATTCAAATTTTTTGGGGGTAGTAACCCGTTCAATGAAAAGAACCATGGAGCAAAATAATGAACCCGCTACCTCTGGAAGTAGCAGGGTTGAGCCCCCTGTTGATCATAGGCAACCAAGAGTGGTAGATATTATGCAGAAATCACAAAATGATGTAAGGTTAGATATTTGTTCGTATGAAAACTTCGTGAAGTTGAGGAAAAAGAAAAGATACGTCTCACAGACGGGTGATATGTTATTTAGTGACTCTACTATTTACATAAATCAGGAATCTCTACTAACGGAGGCGCGCCGAGACGCAACGATAGGAGAACTGAGTGCATTATGTAAAAAATATAATATTGTAGAAGTCGTTGTAATTAAAAATGGGTTTAATAAAAAGTTTATTAAAATTTTGACCCAAACTTTCATGAAACATAAAGAATTACCGCGGTTATGTATTATTAATAACCAAGTTGAACATGTTACAAATAAAGACTTGATACGTGTTATACTAAATGATTATCATTTATTGCCGACAAGGGGTCATGTAGGCATAAATAAAATGACTAAGAATATTCGAAAAAAATATTTTTGGAGTAATATGCAAAAAGACATAACTGAATATGTGACTCGCTGTAAAGATTGCCAAAAGCAGAAATTTTGTAATAAAAATAATAAAGAGAAAATGGTAATAACCACTACAGCATCTACTTCTTTTGAAAAATTATATTTAGATATTGTGGGGCCGTTGGAGGTCGATAATTTGGGTAATAAATACATATTAACAATACAACGCGAATTGACAAAGTTTGTAGAAGCTTACCCAATACTTGATAAGTCAGCTGAAACTGTTGCTAGGGTTTTTACTGAAAATTTTATTTTACGATATGGTACTCCCAGGGTTATTGCGACTGACTGTGGAACGGAATTTATTAATTCCACGTTAGAAACAGTATGTAAATTGCTAAATATTGATAAGTTAAATTCAACACCCTATCATCATGAGAGTATAGGTTCGCTAGAAAACTGGCACAAACATCTCGGATGTTACTTGAGAATACAAACACAGAATCAGTCGGCAAATTGGAGTACCTGGATACCATATTGGTGCTTTGCTTATAATAATTCTGTAAATACTAGTACCAAATACTCCCCTTATGAACTAGTTTTTGGGAAAACATGTAACGTACCTAGTAATTTAGTTAGTAAAGTTGATCCCTTATATGTATACGACAATTATCCATCGGAGTTAAAATTTAGATTGCAAAAAGCTCATAATGATGCCAGGAACAACTTATTAATATCAAAACAAAGTAGAAAAACTAATTATGATTTAGATTGTAAGGAAGTACACTACAAAAAAGGTGATCTACTCTTGTATAAGAATGAAAATTATAATAAATTGAATGACTTGTATTTAGGTCCATTTGAAGTTTTAGAAGAGCTAGGTACTAATGTAAAAATATTAAAGAATAATAAAGAATATATAGTTCATAAGAATAGGACTAAGATATTTAGAAAATAAGAGTTTACTTTTCAGGGAAGGGATGCCTAGCCTTTTCAGGGGAGGTGTGATATAGTGAATTACACTATCAGCACGTACTCAATAGTACGTGATAATTAAGGTCTTCCTGATTGACAAGGCGTCCTTCCTCTAGTCACGTATAGATGTGATGTTAATTAGTATTTAAGATGATACACTAGAGGATAAAGGAGAATTGATTCAACGCAAGACATTGTTTCATTTCGGGTCTCCGTCCCAACGCCATTACATATATTATCTCGTTTCATTTCTGATGTTGATCTCTATGGATATCTATATATTTACGCGGGACATTATTAGAGTTTGATTTTGTATGAGACCGTGCCTATTGTTTGATCGAAGGTGAAACTACTACTACTACTACTACTACTAACTACTAACTACTTATACTTCTTTGAATTCAAATATTTTTGCCCTGTTTAAATTATGAAGGAACGTTATGTAGCTATCTACCTATAAATAAGTAGTACGTAAAAGTTCCATAATGTCAATCCAAAAATACAGGGAATACAATATAAATCTGCTTGCAGACTGAACTGGGACATGGGACCTTCATCCGCGGTTTAGAAACAACTGCGACATATGATTCGAGCACTCAAGAATTCATACTGAACAGTCCGACACTTACCTCGTACAAATGGTGGCCAGGAGGAAGTGAGTTTACTATCTATGATTAGAAGCTCGATGGAGTATGAAATAACAGCTAGCTCGATTAGCCATCTTGCATGTTAAGGGCCGACGAGTTTTTTCTCATTTATAATAGGAACCAAATTCACAAAAACCTCTCTGTAGTGTGGACTGGACTTAGCTATCGTCGGTTAAGAGCTACTTCATGGTAGGGATAGCGATTCATTTAAAAAAAGGTTGATTTTTAAATCGATTCCAATCGCATTCTAATAAATTGATTCACAAAAAAATCCAGTTCTAGAAGATCGGAATCTTAAAAATCGATTTATTTTAGAGATTGTATTTACATACTAACAAATCAAAGATTACAAACGTTATTGCTTTTATTTATTAAGAAGAGGCGAAGAAAACTAAGCCATAGCCACAGCCATCTTGTGTGTTTATGAGTAATTTAGTGAAAAACTATTATTTCTTTATATTTGTTTGAGTAGGTACATTCAACTAACAAATCGTTTTATGGTCCTAACTCCTTATCAAAACTGAAAAAATTGAATTCCGATTTTCTATTTTGAAATATCGATTCACTGAATTGATTCAGTACCTACCTACTTATTACAATATCGATTTAAAAAACACAATTATTTACGTTCCGTGAAATCGATTCTTCGATTTATTCGATTACTACCTACTTCAAGGGAGCGCAAGAAATTTTGTAAATGACCGCAGAATAACAAATAGTACTACCGTAGACCTCCCTCCAAACCAAACTTCATTATGAATGATGGCACCCATGCAGTGAGATGACGGTGTGTTTTACTGGTTGTTATTTTGTTGACTATAATATATTTTTTAATTGGATTCTAAGTTCATTACAAATAAGGAAAAACTTAATGGGGGCAGCACTGTCGTGGGCATTACATACAGCGTGTGTAAAAAAAATTACCCCTAACTTCTCCGTGCATTCGAAGACACAACAAGCTGGAGTTGGTTCCGGTTGTTGCCCAACTCTCTCTTGGGGCTTGGACCAGCGTAGTCGGTAATCCTTCCTTCTGTTATTGTTCATGTAAGAAGGCCTGAGTCCAGCTGTGAGATGTTTACAGGTTTGTAACGTGTTTCTACCATTGACCTAGAAGTATAGACAAGAACGTTCATACAAACCATTTGTTCAAATTCTGGAATGAAAGACCTTTTTTTTTTTTATTGTGGCACGCCATACCATAATGGCTTCACTCTGTCTGATGAAAAGCAGCCAGTGAAGCCTAAGAAGTGAAAGCCTTCATCACAGCGCTACCACGCTATGCCGAACGCTCTCACTATGGCGGCCTGCATAAATGCTTTTTCACGCCCCGCTTAAATAACCCGGGAGAGAAAGAAGAAGGAAACACGTGTGCGGGAAGCGCATTCCACATACGGGCAGTTCGGCAAAACCGTTCGGACAGACCTAAAGTTCGCTGCAGCCGCTGCAGCGTTTAAACATTTAAATGTCGTCTAATCAACAGACAGACATCGCAGCGCCGCAGCGCCAGATCGGTCAAAGACAAAGTAGTGTGTATAAAGATGGCGTCCTAAATAGATTGTCAACAACAATAATTGAAAAAATATCTTTTCTATTTTAATAATACGATATAACTACATAATAATGACTTGAATAACAATTAATCTTACTTACTTTACAACTGAATTGTAGTAAACGTGTAGGTGTACATTTTGAAAATAAATAAAGAATTATTTTCGCCGCTCCGCACGCGCGAATGTCAAAGCCACACTAAAGGAAGGTGCCGAGTCGACTCCGCAGATGACTGGAACAAAGTGCGTGTGCGCGGAAGGGCCTATCTAGTGTAACGTATATATCGCTGGTTTCTACCGCCTCCTTAAAAGTTTGAATAATTGAATTGCCTTCGTTTGTTTTCTAGTTGGGCACACAGCAAACTATGCGATCGTGATTGCGCAGCTGTACACCAAGGGGGAATGCCACGGGATCCACTCGTTTATGGTCCAAGTACGGGACGAGGATTCGCATGAGCCCCTGCCCGGGATAAAAGTGGGGGATGTGGGAGGGAAACTGGGCTTGGAGCCGGTCAACAACGGGTTTCTAGGGCTCCACCACGTCAGGATACCGAGGACGCATATGATGATGAAGCACGCACAAGTTTTGGAGGTGATGTTTTTTTATTTATTTACTTATATGGTTATTAGTCGGACGGACACCAAGCGTTTTCCAGATGTTATATAAAAATGGTTTCCTTAATTCGTCAAAAGATGGCGCCGTTTTAAACCTTAAAAATAACTCGCATTTAAATTAGGCACCCGCGCACAGTATGTCCTACAGCCTAAAAAAAGGACATCACAATAGCTTTCATAAAAAGCAATTAAAATATTCTCGGATTCTGGGATTTTTTTCAATGTCGTTTTTCTCCTTGTAGCCACGGAATAGGGACTTCGTTTTTATTATTATTAGCGCATACAAGTAACCCACTAATTTGTGCTGATTGCAAATCCCTAAATCATAAAACAGAGCCAGAAAAAAATAATGACGAAAATCACGTGATCGCGATTTATTCGTTACTGGTAAGTCGTAGGGCATCCAGAAAACGCTTGAAATATAGCTAAGCCTTAGGCCTTTAACTTCCTTAGTATTTTTTTTATTTTCCGTAAGCATTCAAAGTTAGAATTTGTTTTTGTATTTTAGCTCTATCCGGGAATATTTTTCCAAATATTTCTATAAAAAAAACTATACACGTTATGCTCGCGGGAGTTTTACTAGGGCAATTGTTGTAGAATACACTATCGCATGGATTTTAAAAAACTAGGATGTCCGATTTTTAGGCTGTAGGACATACTGTGCCGCGGAGCCTCATCATTCGATGTCATTACATTTTATATCAAACATAGTAGAGGTAACCGTGCCGCGTAAGTGGTGAAAGTATACTACTACCCCTGCTCTACCCATGGGTGTCGTAAAAGGCGACTAACGGACTAAAGACTGCACATACATTCAACAACATAGAGCGGCGATGGGTTCACCACCTGTCACGCTGAGCATGTGTGCAGTCGCTATTTGGTGAAAAGTGGACTATGATAGAGGACTGCTTTTGCGGTCTATATTGTCTAGTCTCTGACTAACCTTTCGGGGAAAATAGTCGTGATTACCTATATGTACGTATGTAGTAGAGGTATGCTTAAAACACCTATTAATGAGCGCTCAAGTGTGGAAGGAATTAGAGTTTTACAATAAACTTCCATTTAATTGAAGGATGGCACATACGTGAAGTCGCCCAACCAGAAGCTGCTGTACGCTGCCATGGTGTTCGTGAGAACTGTCATACTCGGCGACTCAGCGAACTACCTGTCCAAGGCCGCGACCACCGCCACGCGCTACTCCGCCGTGCGCCGGCAGACGCCAGTCAAGCAGGGGTGTGTATCATACATACCTACATTATATACGGTCTATCAATATCAATAAGCGAACGTCTAAGGGGAGCATCTATACATCACACTGAGCATGCTCACCAAATTTAGTCCAAAATTACAGGCTCGTTACCGAGATAATCAACAAAACATTATCGTAATTCACCAAAAAATACACCCTTTCCAAACCCGTACAGCTGTACTACACGCACACAAAGATAGACGAACATGCACACTAAACTCGGAGCACACTGAGCAGGCTAACATAACAGTTTGCG
This sequence comes from Scoparia ambigualis, assembly GCA_963921215.1. Lineage (NCBI taxonomy): Eukaryota > Metazoa > Arthropoda > Insecta > Lepidoptera > Crambidae > Scoparia > Scoparia ambigualis. The sequence continues at coordinate 5,885,532 of OY992504.1, forward strand.
CTTGCGTGCGTGTTAGTAAAGGTACAGCATGTTTCATGATGTGCATTATTTTAATTGATTTAGTTTGTTAAAAAACATAACTTTGAAAAATTACTATAAAACTGGAGCCCATTTTTTGTCATTGTATTCTACCTATACTACTATAAATACCGCTCTTAAACGTTCGCTTATTGATTTTGTTAGACCCTGTATAAATTCACGACTATTATTCCCGGAGGGTTAGTTAGAGACTTGGCAACGAGGACCGCAAAAGCAGTTGCCACTGTGGTCCTCATATTGCCTACATGAGTCATACATACCTAGATAACTTAGGATATTCCAAAAAAGATATTTAATACGCCAAATTTTTATTAAACAACATTCAAAGCTAACTTTCCAAATGTTTCTTTGCAGTTAGAAGATAATTTGCTAAATACATTTTCAGTGGACCAGAACTGCAAATATTGGACTACGTTACGCAGCAGCACAAACTCTTCATATGCATAGCAACGTGTTTTGCAACCAAAATAGTGGCAGACAGGCAATGGAAGATATTCTATGAAGTCAACGCTGAGGTGGCCAATGGGGACTACGCTAGGTTGCCCGAGGTAATTAATGAAAAGAAAAAACAATATTTATGATTATAACAAGATTTATGTTAGACTAGATTAGATTTTCTGTTTTTTTTTTCTTTCAAAATGCTGTTAGTTCTGGATCGCAAATGCTGTGGTCTTTCTCTCGGTTTACCTAAACAGGGTTAATTTTGGACTTCCCGCCAAAAGCAAGTATGGGGTAAAAAAAGGAATCAAAAAATATTTTACGTTAAAGTAATGAATGTTTTCTTTTTTTAAATACAATTTTTGCCTGTTTTTTATACTTATCCTATATTGCTAGGTGCGTGCGCAAACACTCATGGGCAAAGCGACGGCGACGGCGCGCCGTCATCAAGGGGTGATTTTCTTAAAGAAAAGTTGAGACAAAAAAGTAAAAAAAAATATTTTTTTTGACGTGACAACGTCTTATAAATTGGTTTGCCGGGTGACACTTCAAGAAACTGCGTTACGCTCCGCTCACGTTATGCGCTCACAATGAGAGCGAGTGAGAGGCACGCGTCCCTTCCACTCGGGCATGGTTAGCCCGCCTAAGAGCGAGAGAGACAGACATAAAGAGTGAAAGGCACGCGTCCCTTCCATATTATTTCATCCTTCTTCCTACTATACGAATGAATATTCACATTAAAATTATTTTACCACTCAAAGTCGTTGTCACGTAAAACTTTTTATTTCATTATTTGGTTGTACTGCGGCTACGTGCACGTGAAAAAAATTTGCGGGGATCCAAAATTAACCCTCTATGTAATTTGGTTAGTGCTGTTTCTAGCTGCACGCGTTATCTTGCTGCCTGAAGGCAGTGGTGACGTCAGACGCGGCGCGCGGCGTGGAGCAGTGCCGGCTGGCGTGCGGCGGCCACGGGTACATGCTGTCCTCACACCTGCCGCAGCTCTACGGCCAAATCACCGCCGCCTGCACCTACGAGGGCGACAACACCGTGCTGCTGCTGCAGACTGCAAGGTGATGACATACAGGGCACCAGCTGGACTCCAGCTACAGCCGCCTGCACCTACGAGGGCGACAACACCGTGCTGCTGCTGCAGACCGCACGGTGATGACATATTAAGCACCAGCTGGACTCCAGCTACAGCCGCCTGCACCTAGGGCGAGAACACCGTGCTGCTGCTGCAGACCGCACGGTGATGGCACTTATTGGGCACCAGCGGGACTCCAGCTACAGCCGCCTGCACCTACGAGGGCGCTGGGAGGATAAGAACTTTTATAGATATGCTGTTTTGCCTACTGATATTTCGATTAAAAGGTAAACTCTAGTAGGCAAAAACAACAGTCAGATTGAATATGAATTTCGGCCGATAGTAAAATAAATTGATAACTAAATCATCATCACCCTGGCATTAATTCGTAGACGTAGCATTTTTCTTATCATATTACCTAAAAAATTTCCTTTTTAATCACAACATATTTTCTTATTTTATCGTTACAGGTTCCTTGCAAAAACTTGGCAGCAGATAGAGGATGGTCCTCTCACTCCCTCAGTGGCGTACATGAAGACTGCCTCCGCTAAGGGGTTCTTAGACCGATGGGAGAACTCCGTGGAAGGCATCATTAGAGGGCTACAAGTGGTGGCTGTAAAGTACGTATCAAAGTGTTAATGGCTTAAAAGGTGGACATACATAGCTATGCCCATGTACATGGCAAGTCGAGGAAGTTCCCGGTCGACCTCTTTGCGGCGATATTCGCTTGCGCTCCATTCCGACCGCGCGTACGTACAGTAGCGTGCGCGTAGATAGTGTGCAAGCGAATATCGCCTCAAAGTGGTCGCCTGGGAACTACCTTGACTATACCACAGAATGACTAATAATACTACCGTACAGAAGGTTCACTCTCTGGTTCACTCTCTAACGACTTTCACGCGAAATGGAAACTTATCGTGTGACCCGAGCGTTCATATTATAAGCAACGCTGACTCAATATCGATTTAACATCGTTAGCGTAGGGTTACCACTTATGGATATATTTAAGTACGATTACAATGAGTCTGCCCGGGAGGTGCGCCGGCCGAACGTACCTATACTGCGGAGTGACACCCCCCCTGACTGTACCTATCACTATTATCTAATTTGTCTATGTTACCACTACCACCAACCAAACCAACCAAACGATGTACTGAACATTCAACCCTATGTTACGATTTTTGTGTGATCTTGAAATTGACATTGACTAGAATAAACTGTGGTGGTCTAACACCACCACTAATTAGTGGTACAAGTGATACAATTGTAACTGATTGAAAGTGTGGTGTTACAGGAAAATCGCGACATGCGTGGAAGTAATGGAGAAGAGGTTTTCATCTGGAATGACCCTGGAAGACGCTTGGAACATGACTTCGATTCAGCTGGTAGCGGCGGCAGAGGTCCGATCCTTCATACTGACAATAGGGATAAATAGTTTTAAGTTGATTTGAAAACCTTTTTAGTGTCTTACCGTGATGTCTTTTGTGGTGCCTTTCAGTACCTAAACTGGTTATTTTAAGGTTATTTTGTACAGTCATCTACAGGAAATATTATAATGTTTCCTATCAGATCTCACGGTGTCCGTTACCATTAAAAGGCACCGAAAAAATATTTTAGTTTGAAACTAAAATTATCGTCTACATAATTATTTTTTTAAATAATCAGTTCCGACTCAGTAGCATTTTTTGCGATAGCTATTTTGACTTTAATTCTGGATTCTTGTCTAAACTTCGTTTTCACAATTTCTTTCTAATAAGTATCACTTTCGTGATCGAATTTTTCACCTTACTCTCTTTTTCTCACTCCCGGCTTGTACCTATCGCCTCCTATGACGTTATGATAGTGGCAAAAATCTGTTCCGTTAGCCTTACTGTTCCTTATCCAGAAAGTGAAAATTAAACCTGATTCCGATGCTTTTAAGAAATCTTTTTTATTTAGTGTTTGAAGTACAGTTTAGGTTCGGAAGGATCGCATTTACTTTTAAGGACGACGCAGAAGCAGGACTTTTAAGAGTAACTAATTTCGTTTGTTTTTCTATTTTAGGCACATTGCAGAGTGATACTAGCAACGTTCTTCTATGAAGGGATATCCCAAATAATGGCTACAGTTTCTCCGCCCGTCAAAGCTGTCCTGCAACAGCTGGTGGAGCTATACGTTGTATACTGGGCTTTGGAAAAACTCGTGGATTTGTTAAAGGTCAGTGTAAGATTTTAAGTCGTTTTGCAATAAAATATCGTATCTCCAGTATTTCATTTGCTTACAACACAGATTCCATCAACTAGCACTTGCGTTTTGGAAAGACTTTAATCCACGATCCACAGTTCTATGAAACCAACTTATAGCGACGGTATTCCAGGACTAATAACTCCTTCAAGAAACGCACCTTCTTTTTTTTAAAGGTCGACTGTATTGCGATTTCTTTGATAGATAGATAACACTTTTATTGTAACAGTTTACATTTTACAACAAGAAACACAAAATCTTTGATATTTGGTGTAGCTCGTTTGCACTCCTTTCATAGACAATAAAATATTTTTTGGATAACTTAGAAACAATTTGATCAATCTGATTAGTACATCCCTAATGTCACCGTACCTCAGCACTAGTTGCCGAAGTATGACAGTTGGCTACCGCGCTTTTGGTAGTTGTTGTGAGTATATTTGGGTAATGTGAAGAATTAAGAGCCACCGCTCGCATGATACTTTTAGCATCGGCGATCGGCGATTAAGCGACTGGCATTGCGTTTTGGCGACTCTCTGCGTTCGATTGCAGTATCGGAATCGCGTGTTTTAGCGATTCAGTAGCTGCATTCAGCTTCTAAAAAGCGTCTAAATCGCCGATCGCCGCTGGTAAAAGTAGCATGTCTGCTCTGGCCCTAAGGGGGTGCCGCGCGATTGCAAAAACTAACATAAGTCTAGAGACTTCAAAGCAAAATCAATCATATTGATATTTATAATTAGAACAATTCTACTTTGAAATTTCAGCCCTAGTAATTTAATTAGAGCAATGTTTTTATTCTGCGAAATGTACAAAAGCATCACGCGCTTGTGTCAAAAATTAAAATTTACTTTTTAAAGAAGGGGGTGCCCTGCGGAATATCAATACAAATATTTTCAAATAAGAATTATTGTTTCATGCGTAAAATTAAGAAAGTTGTCGATAAAATATGTTTTTAGGAGTCATTAGATTTATGTATTGTTTGTTATTGTTTAAAGAATTTGTTTCAAAATTCAACACGGCCATGACATTGTGCAATGATCAGGCTAACTTACATAAGCTTGTACTACGCGCTAAATTAGTTAAATACATCTTTTAATTGACTTAAAAATACGTAAATTTTCACAATATCGTGCATTACCCCCATAAGTTTATTAATATTAATACATACATCACGCCCGATTATATTAATACTAATTGTATTAATATTTAATAAAATGTAAAATGTATTAATATTTAATATTAATACATGCATCAGCGTAATAGATATAAATATAATTTAAACCTACCAATAGTAAATAATAATGTATACTACAAAAGTGCTTTTATATACGGTATTAAAGTGTTCAATCATTTACCAACTGAAATTAAAGCATTAGATGGTCATGTGTTTAAGCATAAGTTAAGAATATGGTTATTTAATAATGTTTTTTACACCATCTATGAATATTTCGATTTTGAGACGATTTGAGTTCTTTGTATGTTTTCTATTTTATTTTATAACATTGCATGCCTGTTAAGGTAACTGTTGATACCTATTTTAACAATATTTTTCAACTTGTTGTTACACAGTTTTACGCAATAAAGATATTCTGATTCTGATTCTGATTCCTTTTGCTACCATCGTGCCACACATTCTTTGCTTTATTTATTCTCATAGTAAATACTAAATTGGGTAACACCCGAATAGCTATTTTGGTAAGTGTGAATTTTGGGAATTGATCATCATAGGAGACAGGAAACGTGCACCGAAACGTAGTCGTCATAACAGTATCGCGTAGCGGTGGAAGAATACTACCACCCTCTCTTCCCTTGGGTGTCGTAAAAGCGATTAACGGACTAAATACATCATACATCCAACAGCGTAGAGCGGCGATGGGCTCACCACCTGTCACGCTGAGCACATGTGCAGTCGATATTTTATGAAAAGTGGTATATGGCAGAGGACTGCTTTTGCTGTCCTCATTGCCTAGTCTCTGACTAACCCTTCGGGGATAATAGTCGTGATTTATGTATGTATGTAAATACGTACGTTACGTATTACGTTCTTCATACATAGGTATACTCGTCGGCTGAGGGTACATACTCTTGACCTGACCTTTAACGAGAACGTCTCCGATAGTACGTTGGTCTTCCCTTCCAAAATGCACTCTCACCTCATGCACGATTTTGTTATTATTCAGAAAGGTTTGAATCCTGCTCGTCAATTTTTTTTCTACCTCCGTGGTTGAGTGCAGCCCGCCGGCTCTGGCGTCGCCATCTCCGGGGTCGGGGGTTCGATTTCCAGTCGGGTCAATTTAGAAAAACAATTATTTCTAAATTGTTTTCCGGTCTGGGTGTTTACTATGTATAATAAGTATGTTTAGCTAAGTCTAACCAATAAAGACAAGTTTCAAAAGAAGCTTATCTTGGGTTAGATATTTAGTGTGTGAGTGGAATAGTAGATTGCGTCACAAGGGAATAAAACGATGTATTTAAGGCGAGAGCGATTTTTTGAATCCTAGGCGTAGCGTGGGATTCAAAGTACGTCACTCGAGGTTAAATAATTTTGGTACCGTGTTGTGACACATTCTGCTTTTCAACTTATACTATGAGAAAAATTTATACAAGATAAATAAATATGTAAGAGATGAGACAAAACTAATATAAAAAGTTCCCGCGTATATATTATTTTTATAAATTTGGCCAACCAAATAACCAACAGCTAATGCCGCGTCGGCGTCGGCATGTGCCAAAGAGTAGAGGTATAAATGCACGTGCGCTTTTTTAATTACTGGCCAGGACTTTAATGAAGCGAATTGCGTTCAAACTTTATAATTCAATAGTGTGCCAAATTCTAAAGTCACTTCGTCACTGTTAGTGCGGTGGAATGACCTACTTTGCTCGTACTTATCGAGGAACCCTTCGCCTCTTCTCGAATAGATGGTATGAAAAAGTTGTTATATTATTGATAATGAAGGTAATTATCGTTTCCCAGTACACTTGCATCTCTGGCACCGAGGCTGGCGAGCTGCAGGCGCGCTACGAGGCACTGCTGGCGGCGCTGCGGCCCAACGCCGTCGGGGCGGTCGACGCATTCGCCATCCCTGACGAGGTAGAAACCATCATCATCATCAGCCTATAAATGGCCCACTGCTGGGCACAGGCCTTCCCACATGCACAGCACAAACTCCCCAGCTTGCGACGGTCCCGAAGAATAACGTCATTATCTTCAAGATAGTTGTATAGCAGATATGACTAGGCTTGTCAACCGTCCCGGATTTTCCGGGACGTCCCGCTTCTGGGTCAATTTTGGGCCGTCCCGCCCGTGACCCCTTGCGGGACGTTTTTTGTCCCGGAAATCAGTGATAATATGATATAAGTATCTTTCTCGTACCAACTACCCCCGGGTTAGGCATTTGTATTGATTTTTTATATGATAACAAAAATATAAGTATGTATTTTTTTACTCTTACCATTTTATATGTGGTGTGGTTGTTTCCCGCGTAATATACCCAAGTCCAGGATGTCGTGGGTAATCCCGGAAATGGCTTTTTTGGAGTTGGCAAGCCTAGATATGACGTTATTCTTCGGGACTTTGGGCCATCATAACCCATCACGCTTACCCAAAGCGGGTTAGTAGGATTTAACGACAGCCATCTCCGACAACAACCGGGACCAACGGCTATACGTGGCTTTCGAAGCAAGGAGTAGTTCGAGGTGTATTTAATTCGGCCAACAGTCCAGTAACCCGGCATTGAGAATGTAGATAAACTGCAAGAAACCGGACGCCTTAGCCGCTGCACCATCGAGCTCCTCAACCACCATCCACCACCATCAACCTATAATGATCCTATTCTGGGCTCAGAAAACTCTACTATATTAATACATCTTCAACCATGTATCAGAGATCTGATTTTGACTTTTAGACTATAGGAAAAATGTAGAGAAACACTATTGGAGATGTTTTTAAATCAGCAGGAAAAAGCACGGTCTTCCCACTTATAGAATATCAAGCAAGGTCATGTCACTCAGCGACTGCTCTCTTAAAAATCTCTAATGCCTAGTTTTTAGGGCAGCTTTTAGAGGGCTTAGCCAAGTGGCTTTTGTAGTCTTCGGGGTATTTTATTTGAAGCACAATCACTTCGATGTATGAATATGATGTAGTTAAGTTCTGTGCTGGTAGCGGCTCATGAGAATACACTAACGCACCAAAGACTGCACATACATCCATGTTTGAAGACTGCATGTTTGAAGCACAATCACTTCGATGTATGAATATGATGTAGTTAAGTTCTGTGCTGGTAGCGGATCATTAGAATACTACATCCGTCCCATCTTCCCTTGGGTTTCGTAAAATGCGACTAACGGACCAAAGACTGCACATACATCCAACAGCGTAGGGCGGTGATGGGCTCACCACCTGTCACTCATGTGCAGTTATCATTTGGCCTGCCGTGGCCTGTGGCAGAGGACTGCTTTTGCGATGCTCATTGCCTGGTCTCTGACTGACACTTCGGGGATAAAGTCGTGAACTCATGTACTTATCAGTCAAGGAAGTTTCCGGTTGACCATTTTTCGCCGATGTTCTCTTTTTTTTTAAATTTGCTTGCGCTCTAATCCGAGCGCGCGTACGTACACACTGCGTCAGATCAACCTAACCAAAACTGTCAAATTACTACAATCAATTTTAAACTTTATAGTTTGGTTCTAAGGATCAATATTAATTGGAGTTTGACAGTTTAGGGTAGGTTGATCTGACGCCGTGCGCGTAGATCGTATGCAAGCGAATATCGCCAAACAGTGGTCGATCGGGAACACCCTCCACTGTACGTTACCTATAAATAAGTATCCTGTCCAATTGGCTACTTGACAGTTTTCGAAAAAGTATTTAAAAAGTTACAAACGCTTATTAGATAATATTTTATATTAATAATAATTAATATTTTCTTTCTCGAAAAACTTTTATAAAACAGAAAAAAACATATTTTTCTTTATTGAATTCAAATTTCGTGCGAAAACGGTTAGTGACATTTGGGTCTGTGACGTCACATTTCAATATTATATAAAGAAACTTATCTCGAAACCTGACAGATAGTTTTTGATAATTTTGTGAAATGTGACGTCACATGAAGCTCAATCATGGCCGCCGCTTGCCGCCCGTGTTTCGGGTCTTGTAATCCACAGATAAAAAAATCGCAAATTTATTTTGTAAAAATAAAATATTTACAAATTATCTTAATAAAAAAACTATTGGATAATTATCGTTAAATCTTATTCTACCATTTCCGACATATTTCATATTTTTTTGTTACAACTGTCAAATAATGCCAATTGTGCCGTCAGATGCTGCAGTCGACCCTAGGTGCGTCCGACGGGCGCGTGTACGAGCGCCTGATGGCGGAGGCGCTGAAGAGCCCCCTCAACGCCGAGCGCGTCAACAGTACTTTCCATACGCACCTCAAGCCCTTCATGCGCGCGCAACTGTGACCCCCGCCCAGCGATGTATGTGAAACACCACGAAGTTCTCAACCTCAAAACGGAGCGATGATGCTATAACGACTCGAATACTCGAACAGGTGTGGGAGGGAAGATTAATTTTTTATTGAATATTGTGATACAATTTTGAACACTGCTGATAGGTAGGCTATTATATTAAATTACGAGTCCTTCGTTTTCTTGACATGATATTTTTTACCTAAGTATGTATTTTCATTTTAATAACCATTGATAATTTAACTATTGAGTTGTTTGAGGTGTACTTTTCTCTTATTTATTATTCTATACATTTCTTTCTTATTTAATAATTTATATACATAATGAAACGATCTGTGGTATCTACTATCTAAGACTAAATCTACTAAAATACCATAAAATCCGAAAATATATAAGTAAAAATATACAAGTATCCTAGGATAAGGATAGTATAATATGAAAAACAAAAGCATTTAAATAGGTATATTAAAATATCGTTTTATGTAAAAAAGATATCATAAGCAAATTTGTGATGGGAAATAAATAAAGCGTTGTTTGTTAATGAAGAGTTTCATTTTATTATTTTAATCAGCCTTAGGCGAAAGTCCAAGACTGACTTGGGTGGAGGACAGCGGATGCGCCGGAAAGACTGAGAGAGCGTGGCCAACCCCGAAGGAAAAACGTAGGTATATATTGATCCTTCATTTAAATTTGCACAGCCCGGCACATTCATTGGCTGATTTCGGTAAACTAGTGAATTCCACCAATAATTACAAAGTGGATAGCTTGACTTTTTTTTATAGCAGAAGGAGGCAAACAAGCAAGCGGGTCACCTGATGGAAAGTAATCACCGCCGCCCATGGACACCCGCAAAACCAGAGGAATCGCAGACGCGTGGAAGGAATAGGCTCGTTTCTTGAAGATCCCTAAGTCGTAACGGTCCGGTAATACCGCCGCCGAGAGCTGGTTCTGCTGGCGTACAATATTGTCATCATCATTCGCTTGCCCTATTCCCATGTTATTTGGGGACGGCGCAGTATGTCCTTTTTTCCATGCAACTCGGTCATTCGTTATTCCAAACACTTCTCTTTCATGTCATCCTTCGCATAATCCATCCATCTTATCTTTGGTTTTCCTCTTCCTCTCCTACACCGTCAACACTCATATTCATCACTCTTGTCACATGACTTTCGTCCCTTCTCATAACATGTCCATACCTAGACAAATAGTTCCCTTTCATCTTTTCTGTTATAGGCGCCACTTTACTTACTCTGATATTTTTTTTAATTCCTTATTTTGTCCATCCTCGTCAATCCACACGTCCACATTAACATTCTCATCTCCGCTACATGGTTACCAATCATAAATTCGAATTTTGCCTGTACGAATTTTATTTAGCCGAAAACGTTTTGTAATTTTTTGTTTTCTATATTTTTCTTTTTACCGAAAACACAATTTACAAAGTTTTGAAATGCCGATTATCGATTGTTATTTTTTTCAAAATCTCTATGTTTTGAAATCCCACTCAACGTTTGGCCGAAGCTATTAATGCTAGACGATTCATTTTCCAGAAACACGTTTCCAATATTATTACAATACAACATTTTAAATAATTGAAATCCACAATATCATCGAACAACTTGTAATCGTAGTAACGTTTAAGCATGCAAGCATGGAAGGAAGCATGCACCACGCAAGCAAGCATGCAGCATGTAAGCAAGCAAGCTTGCAGCTTGCAAGCAAGCTGCTGCATGCAAGCAAGCACGCAGCATGCAAGCAAGCATGCAGCAGGCATTCTGTCACGGCTCCGGCGCTGCGAGGCTCCGGCGGTCCCACGCGAGCTTGAATTACACTCTAGCGTAGGGCAGACAAGACTACGTGGAGTCGGTTTTGCCGCGATTCGTTTCTGTCACTGACTTTTGAAACACAATCTTATCGGAAACATTAAGTATTAACTTTTTAAGACATTTAAGTTTATTCACCTAATAATATGAATATATGAAAAACAAAAAAAAACTGGGTATGAGTATGATATTTTAGAGAAAAAGTTACTTCGAATTTTAATACTTCTAGATATGAAATTTATTGTAAACAAAATATCTTCCAAAAGAAAAAAAGTAGTTAGATAATCGGCTAATAGTTTTTCTGGAAAATGAAACGTAGGTATGTATGATAAGTTTATGGATTAACAAAATTATGTAAAAGCAACGATCTGGTATTTAAAACTTCGTCATACCGTTTTCGAACAATTGAAATTCGTACAGGAAAGTTTCGAATTTATGATAGGTTACCCCGCTACATGCAATCGTCTTTTATCTGTTATCTTTACGGCCCAGTATTCAGATCCATACAATATAATGGGAGTTTTTTTTTAAACACATTATAATATCTAGGCCGAAAAGACTACAAAACACGTGTAAGTAAGTGTTGCGTGAGGCTCTATAGAGATTACTGTTAACTGTAATTACAAAGAGTTTGAATCGTGACCGCAAAGAGTTCTGTAACGGTCGGCGTAGCAGCAAATAAGCAATTATTTTACAATCTTTGACTTTGTAATGTAGCCTGCTAAAGTTATTTTTGTCTTTATTGTTTCTGAATGTACAAAGGCCAGCAGGATAATTACAAAGCAAAAGTCAGACATTATATAAGATACTGCTAGAAACCGCAAGAAACTTCAAGGGCTGGTCAGGTCAAGTGTTTTATACTTGACAAAAATTACAAAAAAGGAATTCGTGTTTTTTCGTAGGTACTTATCGCCCAGCTGACGGGGGCAACGATCGGCCGGCCGGCCGTCTGTTGACCCGTCAACGTAGGTACTTATCTCCCAGCTGACGAGGCGGGGTCGACAGACGGCCGTATGCTTTAAAATAAATTAGATACTCAAAGACTATCCATTTAAAATACACAAAATGAATTATTTAATTAAAAATGAAAAAAACACGAATTCTTTTTTTGTCATTTTTGTCCAGTTTTAAAACACTTGACCTGACCAGCCCTTGAAGTTTTTTGCGGTTTCTAGCAGTCACCTTATATTTACCTTTTCAAGATTTTGTATCCTGTATCCATGTTTGTGTTTGGTATTGTTAAAGAAAGAAAGAAATTAATTGCTACCAGTCCCAGTACACTGCTGAAACCCTCTGAAACATACGCAAGGGCCAATGATGATGATGATGATGGTGTGTATACCGTTTAGGAATTTGAAAAGTCCTGACAAAAAGCCTGACATTTCGATAAAAGTCCGGAATTTTTAGTCACAAAATGGAAACATTACTAACTTTTTATGTTTTGTCTTTAGATAAATGAGAAGTTAATAAAGATTTAAAACCGTTAACCGTAGACTTATTTGATACTTATTACTTAAAATGTAGTTTTGTTACTCATATTCCAAAATCCGGACAAATTACAGAGCCGGGCAAGGTCCGGACTAAAGTCTAAAACGGAAGGATGGTAACCCTATGTGTATGCGGCTCATCTTTAAAGATTATTGCGTTTAACACATTAATAATAGTCCTTTAATCTAAACCCACTGTAGGAGTGGGTTCACGTCATTAGTCTAACGGAGCTATGGGGATCGAACCTCGATTTCTCGCTTTCAACCCGACGGACGAGTTATGGTTGAGCACCCCTGTCAAATATCATTCGTTTGCACACCATCTGGGTCAAGCGCAAGCACTAAATAAGCTGAGTAATTAGTTTCCTTTATTTAATATTAGTATAAATAGACACTAGTAACTAGTTATAATCGAATATTGTAGCAATAAGTATCTTGCTGTAACTCTGTCGTAATAAATAAATATTTTATTTTATGGAAGTTTGGCTCGTTATCTTAATTGACGCCTCAATATGAAAGGAAGGCTGTCGATTGTAGCCAGTTCCTCATCAGCTTAATGGGTAATAGGTATATAATTTCACAACTGAGCCATCATATTAAAACAAGGAAGATACATCAACTATAAAAAAGCGAAACAAAATCTGCTGTTTCTTTTTCCAAGGTTTTGTCCACGCCCTTCGATATTTCCACAGTCATTGTCGAATGGTATTTGCGTTTTTATATAAAACAGTAGTACCTACCTAGTACCTATTGTTTCAAAAAATCTATAATATCGTTTGTTCGAGTAAAATAAAGTTTCCGTCCCTTTTTTCCGTAGTTTCATTGTCCTCGTTTACTCGACAATGTACGAAGCAGTGAAGGTCGCTACGCACATTATAACGCTAGATGTTATCGAAAGCTGTCGCTTGCATGACCTGCCAGCAAGTAGGTCAGCGGCCACTTAGTGAATGTACATCTTTACTTTGAACTGTTTTATTAGTGCGCAGTACGGAGTGCATGTCTTGCTGAAGAATTTAGTAAATAAAACACTTGCTTGTTTAGTTCACATTTAATTTTAGCCTGACGTTTTCACTACAGTGTCAGTGTCATAGTGAGTTTTGTATTAAAACAATGTCGAACCAAATGCTAATGTTCAGAAGCTTAACAGTGGGATGTTTATTTATATGCTGATGATGAGTATCTACACGAATGTACGTTCGCGCATTACTGAAGAGTAGCTGCCTGTATTTGGGTAGGTAAATGATCAATTATTTTTATTAAACTTAAAAATTATTTGAATTTTGCCTTTATTTTTGTTAAAGCGTCAAACTATTATTTTAAAAAAAGTTCACGAATGAATTATTATTTAATTGTGTGTTTACACATTTACACTATCAACACTGTAAATGCGTTGTTTTAAGTTTTAAAAACTTAAGATATTACATACAAAATGAAACAAAAACACTATACTTACTCAAGGCAATCGTCACGTTCTGCTATCTGCGTATTTTACAGATTATCATTGTTATCATTATCACTAATCGTTGACTTAACAATATTTCGTGTTAAATATAATCTACATAGATAGATGGTGTTTCACATACCTACTAGGTACTTATTCAGTGTAGCCTTATGCTGAATCAGCCTTTGACGTAGAGCATTAATGCTCTAAAGGCTTAGTTTTGACGAATTAGGTTATATGAGTTAGGACCACCTTAGCCGACGAGAAATAAGAAATAGTTAAGTAGGTAAATACCTACTTAACTTTAACTAGAAATAAGAAATAGTTAAGTAGGTAAATACCTACTTAACTATTTCTTATTTCTCGTTTTTCTTTATAATATTAGTATAGATTAGATAAATATCTAATCCATACTAATACCTATTATAAAGCTGAAGAGTTTGTTTGCTTGAACGCGCTAATCTCAGGAACTACTGGTCCGATTTAAAAAATTCTTGCAGTGTTAGATAGCCCATTTATCGAGGAAGGTTATAGGCTATACTTTGTTTAGGTACGGGTACGGGTAGTATCCCGTGCGAAGCCGGGGCGGGTCGCTAGTTACATAATATACTTATTAAAGTTATTACTACTTACCAGTTACTCACATAATTATATCGAGATTAATAAGATCTACTTACATCTTGCAACTCTACAGTTGCATTTCAAGGTAAGGAAAATATCAACTGACCTATACATATATTATTCGTTAGAAATGTAGTGCAATAACTTTCTCTCAAATTTTATATTTTATGCTCGAAAACGTATATGGAATTCGGAAATGAAATATTTAATGAAGCGTTCAGCATACAAATACTTACAGAGAGTTGTAAGTATGTTATTGTTTTAAATTCATGTATCTACACTGAAATCTTTTGTCGCATTTCTCGCATATAACAGAAGTACCTACTACTTAGTACTTAGTATTTCTATTCAATTAACACAGGCTTATTATTGTTCTAGGGTAATTTATGAAGAAGTTTCAAAACTATTCTTTAATTATTTACTTCCTTATCCCTAAATTACTCGGATCCTCGCTCCAAGTCCAAACAAATGACTGTAGATGTAACACCATAATGAGTTGCTAATAAATGAATGAATTACCCTTTATGTACATATTTTAAAAGTCATGCCTTGTTGCTAGGGTAATTAAAAAAACATGATATATAAACATAACATAAATAATCACGACTATTATCCCCGACGTCCCCAAGAAAACAGAACAGCAAAAGCAGTCCTCTACAATAGTCCACTTTTCACCAAATAGCAACTGCACATGTGCTCAGCGGGACAGGTGGTGAGCCCATCGCCGCTATATGTTGTTGGGTGTATGTGCAGTGCAGCCTTTAGTCCGTTAGTCGCTTTTTACGACACCCAAGGGAAGAGAGGGGGTGGTAGTATTCTTTCACCGCTACGCGACATAGTCACGTAGTTAATTAAAATAACGATATTATGAAGTTAATTTTGTTAAAGCAATATTGTGTAGTTGTTATTTCGGTTTACGAATTTTTTTTGTAAATATGAACCATTTTTAAATAAAACTCGAAATCAATGGTTCATTCCTAGAATATCGTCTTTCCCTACAACAGAAAAATCGTCGTTTACTAAGTTTTTCATAAAAAAAATATACTAATAGGAAAATTTCGTTAGTCAATTGATGATAACTTCCATATAAAGTCACTGATTATTTGTCTGGTATGCAATGACCATCAATGGCAATGACGGTAGTCGTTAATAAGAGTTACCTACTTATCAAAACTTTCCGATCACTACTTATGTATAGGACAAGCGCTGAATCTATTAAAAATCATCTCATAATGACGAGAAGGACGAGTAATCAACGTAATTGGCCCTAATTACTTTACAATGATCCGTGAACACATCACGGCTAACGATGCGATTTATTCTGAATTTCCGCAGCACGCAAGCGACGACGACGGACATTGCCGATCTTTGCGCAACAAGCTACAACCAACACCTCATTGAATGCCGATTCTGTTCTGTTACCTTGTATATTATTCTGTGCTGTTACTTCCAAACCGCCACTAGAGCGGCAAGCACGTGAAATAACGTTATAGCGCACCCGGTTACGTGAAGTGCAGTGTTTTTTACTATAAATAGTGATAGTGAATCACGTAACACACCACAGAGATACAAGGTTTGTTGTTTGTTTATTGTCAGTTCCGAAGTTCGAGCGTTGGCGAGCGCGATAATGAAATCGAATTTTATGTTGTGTTGTGTTGCTAGGAAAGGTTTGCCGGTCTATCGTGTTGTGTTCGTACGTCCGTACTTATATCTACGGAACACTATTACTCCTACCTACCTATCACTTAAGTATATCACTTAAGTGATAGGTACTTACAAATCCTAATGATTCATTTAATAAATGTTATGACAGGTTATGCCTACTCTACAAACTTTGCTTTCCCGTTAGTAAAGTTAGACTAAGCACACAACCTAAATTAAAATGAATCACAAAAGGTATTAGGAAAAGCTGTGCTAGTAATAAAATACTACGCCAAAATTACTACAAAAAACCGGACAAGTGCGAGTCGGACTCGCCCACCGAAGGTTCCGTACAAATTTGTAGGTGTATATTAGGCAGGTATGCATAACAGTGCAAACTGTTAGGTATGTACTACATACACCAAAATTAGTACCTACATAATATACTTACTTATAAAAAAGGAAAGAGTTTTTTTTTCATTCTTCGTCATAAATCGAAAACTAAGGAAACATCATAAATACTTACAATTAAAAATCTGTTTAAGATTGTGCCAATAAAGCCCTTTCATACGATACCCCACATGACACGGTTAACTCAATTCAAAAGGAAACCTTTCCTCTTCCCATACAAGTACAGCCACGCATGTAGGTACCTAAGATTCATAGGTAGTAGGAAGAAAATCGTAGATTTCAGAAATATATAATTATTTTTATTTATTTTTTTATTATTTTGGCAACAAACATAGTCATTTATACAGTGTAGTGCTTATTAACTATTTTACTTAGTAGTTTAGACCTATAGTGCCGAAATGAAGTGAAAACAACGACGCAAAATTAATAAAAAGTAACAATTAACAAAAAGCAACAATAAAACAAAAACAATAACAAAGTACCTACTTATTACATTACACACTATTATTCACAATTCTTAAAATTAAATGCATTACTGCCTGTTAAGGTTTTCGTAAGTTAAGCGTTTAAATTTAGCAAGGGAGTTACTGAAAATGTCTACATTTGAATTAACATTGTCTAGCTTACAATAGTCGTTATTATACTTACATAAACTTCTAATCAAAAAACGATTACGTGTGTAATTTTTACATGCAGAAGATATTTACCATTTAGTGACTTGACGCGTGAGGGGCGCGCTAAGAACTTACTTTTAGTAATGAAACCTATTTTTTGTAATAGATCAGGGCAGTCTAAATGGTTGTTAATAATTTTAAATAAATTACATAGGTCGAAGTGTAAACGGCGGTTGGTAAGGGTTGACATATAGTGAGTTACAGATTCCTCGTATGACGAATCAAGGTAGTGTGTTTTGTAATTCAGGATTTTAATGAATTTTTTTTGTACCTGCTCCAACCTGTTAATGTGTACCTTGTATGATGGGCTCCATATAGTACATCCGAAGTCTAGTATGGATCTGACGAAGGCAAAATATAGCATTTTAAAAGTAGTTGCGCTTTTGAATTCTTTACCAACTCTGTTAATGAAACCCAGCAATCTTAGGGATCTTTCAACAACCTTATTAACGTGGTTTTTTTTTTTTTTATATGAGAGGGAGGCAAACGAGCAGGCGGGTCACCTGATGGAGAGTAATCACCGCCGCCCATGGACACCCGCAAAACCAGAGGAATCGCAGACGCGTTGCCGGCCTTTAAGGGAGGAATAGGTTTAAGGAAGGAATAGGAATTGGGAGGAGGGGGAGGGGGGGGGAAGGGGCCTCCGGAACCCTCACTGGTCGGACGAAACACAACAGCACCAAGTGCCATTATTTCACGCCGAATATTAGTGAGAGGGTGGTATTACGCCGGGCGAGCCGGCCCAATGTGTGCTGCAACGCAGCGTGGCTCTACCACTCAGTAAACTAACTAAAACACTCAGTGGTGATTGAATGAAAGTTTTTCGTCCATTATGATACCAAGGTCTCGGATTCTTTTAACACGTTTAAGGGTATGACCGTTAATTGAATATGGGTACATAATGGGTTTACGATTTCGCGTGTAACTGATAGCGAAACATTTGTCATTATTTAGGTAAATCTGGTTATCAAGACAGTATTTAGACAGATTTTTTAGATCAGTTTGGATACACATGCAATCGCTGATTGAATTAACCACGGCGAATATCTTTGTGTCATCGGCGTATAGCAATTGAGGTGTATTTGGTAAATGGTGAACCAAATCATTGAGGTACAGCGTAAACAGAACTGGTCCTAGATGTGAACCTTGCGGAACTCCTGAGCCTATCTTTAGGTAATCTGAACAGTATCCTTTGACACAAACCGCCTGACTCCTATTTCTTATGTACGATTCAACCCAACGTAACAGGCTGCCATGTACACCAGCCCTCCAAAGCTTGTCTAGAAGTGTATTATAATTTATTTTGTCGAAAGCCTTGGAAAAGTCAGTGTACACCACATCTACCTGGAGATTCCTGTCTATAGCACTAAGCAGAAATTCAGTAAAGGAAAGCATATTTGACTCAACACTGCGAGACCTTACAAATCCGTGCTGATCAGGTGAGATAAAATTTTTAAAACAAGATGAAAGAACCTTCGTGACAATTTTTCCTAAATTTTTCCTAACGTGCACAGTTTAGAGATAGGTCGGTATTCAGTCACAAGATCCCTCCTCGAATTCTTTGGAATTGGTGTGATCAAGGCTCTCTTCCATACGTCGGGAAAAACACCAGAGCTAAGTGAGTACTTGTAAATGTATGAAATAGGGACCAATAATTCGTGTGCGCAATTAGCTATAAGAACCGGATGAATACCATCGGAGCCGGCTCCCTTGTTAATTTTTACATTTTTTAATTCCTCCAGAACTACATGTGTGTCAATAACTACGGTGCTAAGAATAGAATAGAATAGAATAGTTATTTATTGTTCACTGTGTACAAATACGAGTAAGGTCTTGGAATGTCAAGGACACTGTCAGTGGGTGGGATGTTTTGATGTTATCTGGCTTGGCGCGTCTACAAAGACAGACCGGAAGTAGGAATTGATCGCGGCACAGATTTCATTACCTTCTGACAACGATTTACCCTGATAGGAGGACATTTTGTTTGGCAAATCATTAAACCTACATTTTTGTTTTTAATATAGGCTCAAAAATAAGTAGGGTCAATTTTTATTTTCTTTTCAGCATACTCGATATAAATGTTATGGATTTCACGTTCTAATTTGTGAAATCGTTTTCTTAAGCAGGAATAAGTATTGTAGTCAGAAAGATTTCTGTATGTATTATATTTTTTATTAGGTACATTTGTACCACCTAGAAATATCATTAGAAAGGTTTGATGGCTTGCAACATTGGATTAATTTCACTGGCAAAGAAAACTCTCTCACTGTCGGGTGCGTTTCGTTAGCTCACTTAAGGGCCAACTAATTATTAGATAAAAGTCTTAAAGTAACTTGTTTTAACAATACTGTTTTAGCAAAAACATAATAAATAGTAACAAAAATTAGTGTTTTTAACTGTTTCGAATTATTTTGTGCGTTTGATTATTTTGTCAGCGGGTAAATTGCTACAATGCAACATTCCAAGGCCATGAAAAACGAATTAAAAGACTGAGTGATTGTCAAACATCTCGAAACCACAGGACAATCTACTCTAGCCTCAGAACAATAATTAAAGCTGTTCTGAGTCTCTAGCGCATAGAATAATGTGCTCTCTATGTTATTATTCCGAGACCAAAGAATAATAACTAAAGCATATTCTAGAAGGAGTCCAAATGAGACTCGTATAGCTGTTGTCCTATTTTTAAAATGGGCCATAAACATTGAAAGAAAAGAGACTAGCGAAAACCCTTTTTGTTTTAATCTAAGAGCGAAAATAAAAAAAACCGGTCACCATTTATGATACAAAATACAAAAGCGACTTAGTATACAAATGTAATTCGAATGTTGACCAAACGGAGTGCCCATTCAAATTACACTCCTTCTAATGCTTTTCTGAGTCTGACACAAACAGGATAACTGTCATATTTTCGCCCTCTATTTGCACGTTTCGTTTCATGTTTACGATTTCTAAAACCATTTAGATGATTTTTTTATTTTCTAAAAAAATACTAGATTAAGCGTGTTTTATAGAAAAATGATATCATCAGGTGTTCTAAGTACATAACTAAGAGGGTATTTTAAAATAAAGTGTACCTCGGTACATTTTGAGCCGAAATGCAAAGGTATCCTTTGGATCGTCGTTCCTGGCAAGACCATGTTTTTTAATGATTTTATTACAAATGTATAGTTTTCAGATTTTTCCCTATACTTGTAGTATAATACGGTAATACTTGTCATATTTCATAGTTCTTGGTCAACGGAAAATACCCTTTAAATTTTGATTCCCTTAAGTGTGTCGAAATATACTTTTTTGCGCCATAAACGGCCGTATCCTTTTTTACGTTAACGTAGGAGTTTGATTTTTTAACAGCTTCAAGACACTGTAGACCTGAGTATATTGTTTTAATTTCAACTCGATCCCGAGATAAAGGGTCTTGACAGACAGACAGACGGACAACAAAGTGATCCGGGTTCCGTTTTTTCCTTTTAAGGTACGGAACGCTAAAAACGAAGTAAAATGCTAAGAATAAATACCAGACGTATTCAAAATTGCTAAAAAAAATTATACAACGAGGTAAAAAACAAAGCAATAATAAATATGTACTTACGTAGTAGCAAAAATACTTGCAAAGCTACATTGGAGGGCTACACAAAAACAACCCATGGAGAATAATACAAGATGAAAAGACAGCAGTTCACATCATAGTAAAAAAAGTAATGATAAAACAACAACATAACTTAATTACCTTAAAAAAAATTAAACTACTTACCTAAACTTAAAACTAAAGAAAATAAACCTATAAATAAAAGATGTCCTCCAACTGTGGGCTCATGGGGACGCTACCAAGAATGCTGGCAACGTTACCTCTTTGGATTGCCAGGTTGATACGCTGGCAGAGGTAGCTGCCAGCCTTCTTGTCACCGGAGGCTTCAATGAGGCGAGTACTTAACTCTTTAACGAGCTGTTTTGCCTCCGGCCCCCATGGACCCAATGTCTCCACCGCAAACGGAACAAATATATAGTTGCGACCTAGGTTCGCATACTTGTTCCGTTTGCGACTTTCAGCACTTACCGCAGCAGCTCCGACATTAAGCGAGGTGGCGCGTACATGTGAGGGAGCCACGGTGTCTGCACAGGTCGCATCCTACACCAGCGGCCTGCCAAGCTTCCAAGGTCCAATGGTCATACCGTCAGGTCTTTTGCCATCGCTGCGAGAGATACCAGCTGGCTTTAAGTACACCAACGGTGGCAGAAGCACTGCGGATGATGCTGTTGAGTGAGGAGTGCCGTAACATACGACCAGCACTGCGAGCGCATGAGAGGCCGTGGTGGCCAAGCTCGTCAACAGCCGCCCCACACAAACAACGATGAGGGTGGACTACCCTGGCGCCAAGACGGAGGCAGACAGCTAGAGTGAGGAAGTAGTTATTATGTAAATTCAATTTAATATCAAAACAATGTTATTGAAAATCCTAACGAAACAGATATACAGTTTAACTTCATTGATGTGTACGAAATCACAAACAAGCCCCATGCACAAAGCTATAGTCTAAAACGACAATGGATATAGCCCACATAACTTATAAGAATTTGCACATATAGTAGATCCAAGAAATGTAGACCCACAGTATAAGAAAATAGCAGACTGGAAAAAGAAAGTAATGCACAGAAGACACCCATGACATATACCAATCTCACATAGACACAAGCGCTTCGAGCTGGGCTCAAAACCGGGAGTCTGTTCCCTGAAACGGAAGCATTTATAAGAGCTATACAGGACCAAGTAATTAATACTAAAAACTACAGGAAAGAAAATATAAATAAAATACCCTACAGTTACGGATGATAAATGTCGCAGATGCCACACCCAACCTGAACCCATTATACACACATACATAACCAACTAGCAAATATCATATACCAAGAATTAGCATACAATCGCAAACTCATACCAGATACAAATATTTCCTACTATAAATACTCACCCCAAACTGTTATAGAAAATATCTCTAACAAACTGTACTACGCTCGCGCTATACTCACTGATAGGACCATACACTTCAATAGACCGGACACAACACTATAAGACAAAACGAATAAAACAACTTACCTAGACATTGCAGTACCCAACACCCACAACACCAAAAAACAATAGCAGAAAAGTTATGTGAATATGCAGACCTAAAAGAGGAAATTATTGAAATCTGGAAAGCAGAAAAAGGTGTATGTAGTCCCAATTGTTATATCTACTACCGGCGCAGTACCAAATCACATCCAAAGATAGCTTAAAATTATAAACCTTAAAGAAAGCGTAATCTACTTTACAGAAAGCCGCTATCCTCAATACTTGCCGCATTGTAAGAAAGTTCATGCAACTAGATGAGAGTTGACACATGATGTGTTAACTCTCTCCTTGTGTCACGCAATACTTACAATACACACCGCACCCTGTAATTACTTGGTATATACCCGTAATTACAGGAAAAACCAGCTTAAAGCTGAGAATAAAAATCCATCCCATAATTATAATAATAATTTTGATAAATCGTCAAATGACATTCTATACAATTCAATTTTTCTATTGAGGAGGTATTTAGCGCGGAGCCGTCCCAATACTCGATCGCACCCGCCTCACCTTTTTGAGAATACCCAACTTACGGGAGGCTGTTAAAATAACACTCTCGATATAGCATTTTGGATACAGTTCCTGGCCGATGTCCATGCCAAGAATGCTGAGGTCCACGAAATGGGTCAAGAAGAGTTCTGAAGAGAGGGAGGAGTAAGGAAGGGAGTTAACTCGGACGAGAATGCACAAAGCTGAGTTTTTCTGACATCAAACTCGACTAGGTTTTCAGATCCCCACTTAGAGACACGATCGAGAGTCAGGTTCAGTTTGGCAACCAGTTCTTGCTTTTTCTGATCGCTGAGCTCGCTGAACTTACTTTAAATCTAATTCTTACTACTAACTTAGGTACATTACTAAGTGAGGAACATTATGTAAAAAAAATTGCTGGCTCTTTAAACAACACGAATGCAAAAGGCTGTGATGATAAATATGCTCAAAAGTTATAAAAGCATATAACGAGGAATATGTCCTGTTTTAGCGTATTTGATTAACCTTTCAATGGTGTCTGGTGTCTTCCCCGATAAGCTTAAATTGTCAATAGTCAAACCATTGTTTAAAAAGGACGATAAATCAAAAATTCATAACTACCGACCGATAACGCTTTTATCCATTTTCTCAAAGATTTATGAGAAAGTTATGCATGCTAAGCTCACTTCTCAGATTTAAAAAAACAAAACCAGTATGGCTTCCAAAGAAAGAACTGAACCACACAGGCTGTTTTTTATTTGGTGAATGAGAGCATGTTAGCTCTGAATAATAATAAATATCAACTGCCCTCTTCTTTGATATGTCAAAAGAATTGGATTTTGTTTGTGTTTGTTGTGAAATTACTTAGCTACATTAGAACATTGTGGAATAAGGGGAGTTGCGTTGAAATGGATCCAAACTTACTTACGGAACAGAAAGCAATCAGTTGAAATAAAAAAAATAGCCTTGATAGAACAGATTTTATTGATCCTTGATGGAACAGGGTTCCGCAAGGAAGTGTCTTGGGTCCACGGTTCTTGGTTTATATCAACAATTTACCGAACTTAACTAACGTTTGCAACCTATACATCCTATTTGCCGATGACATATCAGTGATGATAGTAACGACAGACAATAATTGAAACTGTAAGACCATAAAACTGACATTAATAATAATATTAAGTATATCGATTGGCTTCAAAACTATAATTTGGTTATAAATATTAACAAAACCAGTTTTGTAAATTTTAATAATTCTAATAATTGTCAGGCTCTAAATATTAAGTAGGTATTTTGGGCAAACGCTTAAAATAATGCAAATACAACTAAATTCCAAGGTAAGTATAGAAATTTACCAAAAATTAGATTGGAAAAAGCAAGTGGAAGTTGTGTGCAATAAGAATTACGTTCGCTTATTATAAACTAACCAAAATAGCAACAAGAAGTACCGCTCTTACAGCCTACTTTGCTTACGTGGAATCAGTTATTAGGTATGGACTGATCCTAAGGGGAAATAGGAGTGATATAAATAAAGCCTTCATTGCTCAAAAAAATACGTAAGGGCAATATGTGATACTGCGCCAGAAGAACCGTGCAGACCACTGTTTAATTATTTAAAAATTCTACCATTACCTTGCATCTACATTTTTGAAACCGCTAGTTAAACTGATGCTATGTTTCATTCAACCAGACTAAAAATACACGAAATGGGAATAGATTGGTCTCTGTAGTTATTCCAAAAAGCAGGAGATTTCAGAAATAATGCTATTGGAAGTGTATGCAAATTTATAATAAGATACCAGACAATTTTAAACAATTTCCTTTTATTAAGTTTAGGACTGCTCAGAACGCTGAGTGTAAGTTTGTAAATGTGCAAACGTTAGTGTCCATGTCTACAGCTTCCTCATTCGATATAGAGAAATTCTAAGCATACCATATTTTTGTGCATATTATGTGCAATCAAACGTTTCAGTCCTAATTTTTGTGCCACCACAACTTCGTTACTATGAGTTGTTTTATGTGTGTAAGCTGGAGACACGTGTCACCAGCTCGCACACGCCCGTTAAGACAAACCAGTGAGGTTAGGGTTTTGGACTATAGCTAGAAATTTTGTGCATAATTTGTGCACTAGGAACAAAAAAAACTAACCATCACACTCAAATACTGTTGAAACTACGATCATAAAACTGTGTGCGAGCTGGAGACACGGGTCTCCAGCTCGCACAGCTGTATCTTCGTAATTGTTCAAGCTACGGTTATGAATTATACCTCAAAATTTTGTGCAGAATTTGTGCATAAGGCACAAAAATTTTCAAAACTTTAACTCAAAAGGTTTTTGAGCTACGAACCGATAAGTATGTGTAAGCTGGTGACACGTAACACGGGCTAACACATGGTGAATTAATGTAACTGTATAAGATAGCGCTTCGTTTTAAAGATAAAATAATACGTTATAATTTGTGCACACACGAGGCAAAATTTCAAATCTCTGGGCCTCTTACTTTATAAATTATAAGCCAAAAACTGTTTTCCCGCCAAAAAATTCAAAATAATGGCTCGGAAGCGGCTAAACGCGCGCCGACCGCGCTGTTGCCGTTCCGTGCGCTACACTATTGCAATCGAGTTTGAACTTGAGAGCTAGCTTAATTTAGTGTCATTTTAATTTGCGCTCTCGATCGTTTCGTTTCTACACCGAGAATTTTAGACTAGGAGACTGCTGATATAGGAAATTGGTTAATTTAAAATAAAAGCAGTCTATTTTATTTATGAATGTTCATAAAATATCGCTATGCTTTGTTTTAAGTATTTACAATAACCTCATTAATATGATAAGTAGTGATAAAATTAGTCTGCCTGTATGTTTTTATTACCACGTTTTTATTAGGTAGCTTTCTCGTTTATTTGTTTATTTATTTGTCGACAAATGCAAACGATTTTATAGTAGCTTCCCGATGAGCTAGACTTGCAACTTTGAACATAGGTCAGAACAGGATGACAATGCAATATTATGGTGTCATGAGCTGATCTGATGATTCAGCCGGAAGAAGGCCACAGGATCTCTGTAAGAAAACCATGAAACCCCATTCAGGCTCATTTGATTAGTTTTGATGAGCACTCTGACGGGAGACGACTAGACGAGGTCATGGTCTGATGATGAACCCGAAGGAAGGCCACAGGAACTCAGTATTGAAACCATGCAACCCCATCAAGTTTGGGCTCGTTTGATTCATTTTGACGAATACTCTGTTAGAAAAAAGGGTCCAGGGTCTGATGATGGAGCCAGAAGAAGGCCACAGGAACTCGGTATTGAAACCATGCAACCCCATCGAGTTTGGGCTCGTTTGAATTGTCTTGACGAGTACTCTGTTGGGAAATAGTGTTTAGGGTTTGATGATGAAGCCGGAAAAAGCCCACAGGAACTCTATAATAAAACCATGCTACCCCAACGAGTTCGGGGTCGTTTGAATCGCCTTGACGAGTACTTTATCGAGAAATAGTGTTCAGGGTCTGATGATGGAGCCGGAAAAAGAACACAGGAACTTTATAATAATACCACACAACCCCATCGAGTTTGCGCTCGTTTGATTCGTCTTGACAACTACTCCCATAGGAGATGAAGAATTTTTAGTTTTGGCACGTTAACTAAAAAACAGTTACTACGCTACGATAACTAAACCATCAACCATTCTGACAAGGGGTCGGTCAGCCATCAACACATAGAAGAATTGGTAACTTGCAAACTTTTTAACTTTTAAATAGAAAAAGTAAGAATTACTTACTACTGGTAAAATAAAAATTTGAAATAGCTTTATTAAAAATAATAAAAGTATCTTTTTTTCGTTATCTGTGGATTGGGTTTGAAATAGGTACATACTAGCACTTACTAGCATTTGAAAATAACTTTAGGTACTTACTCATAAGATAACAAAGGTACGCCTACTATTGAATCTCGGTGATCTACTGCGGATGGACAACATCTACATAAAGAAGCCATAACTGGAGGTTAGTATAGGTAAGCAGCAGAACGATTAGATAGAACACAATTAAATTATTTTTTATTATAGTTCTTTTTCTATAGAATTTACAATAATGACGAAAAAGGCCGGCGCACGGGAAGATGCGCGTCATAAAATGCCCGCTTGCAAAGTGTTAAACTATAGCTACATAAATTTAATATCAGTGATAACAGTATCGACCATATTCTACGGACTATTAAAAAATTCATGCAATATCGTGTTTTTTTTCACTATATAGTTTCAGAACGCATCGAACGTTTATAATATTTTTATTTTATTTAACTTTTACAAGCACATTTGTTTGTTAAAAACTACAGATTAATGATAATTCAATAAATATCAGGGATACGGTACAATATTCTTGAATTCGATCACGTACAATATAGTGATCTCAACGCACACCGCATTCCTGACGCGATATAGTGTTTTCCAAAATAGGTATAGTTTCAGAACGCATCGATATCGGATTTGACGATATTGATGCAATAAATACGTTTCAGTAACCTTATACGATTTGTATCGCCTACTCCTAATTTTATCGAAAAAAATGGAAGAGGTGATTGCGCTTTATTACATGTCGGCAAATAATTACTATTTATTGCATCTTTATTATTATTATTAATTATTAATTCGTAATATTGTATTACTTTTAATAGTTTATCGTTACTCCAATCCATAATTATCGAAACAGAATAATATCGATAGTCGTATTTGCAACACGTTCACACCTCTAGTTCTCTAGCAGTCAACTAAAGTGTGCGAAGGAAATGTGGCCGCACGAACTTTATCGCTACAAAATCCTTGATGTGCGGCAATTTACCAACAGCGCGGCGCGTCAACGCCATGATACAACGCGCTAACGCGAAGTGTTTGGCCAGACGTGTCGCGAAAACGCAAATCTTCGCGCTAGCGCGATAATGTGGCCCTAGCATTACATTGGGATGCCCCAGCAGACTAATCGCAAAGTCATCGATCACCAATATCACCATAGAGTACATTTATTTTTATTTATTTATTTACATTTAACCATGGGAAGTAATACAATCTAATATTAAAATAAATTACTTTCAATGGTTAAAATTTATTCTGTGACGGTCGATAGCGATTAGTTTGCTGGAAAGCTTCCGTTCTTTATCGAATTAGGCTCAAGTATTCAACCATTTTGTCGTTCTGCACTCCTCCATAATGTTTATCATTATGCCAAATCTAATTATTTAATTGTCTCAACAACAAAAAATAACTAAGACATTCGTGTGTGAGATATCTAAAATAAAAAGTAGGGTAGGTTATTAGGTACCTGCCTATAGTAAAACTAAATTAGTCGCGTCGCGCATCGCTTTAACAGACGGCTCCTAGTCTAAAAGTGGCAATAGTGTAGCGCACGGAACGGCAACAGCGCGGTCGGCGCGCGTTTAGCCGCTTCCGAGCCATTATTTTGAATTTTCTGGCGGGAAAACCGTTTTTGGCTTATAATTTATAAAGTAAGAGGCCCAGAGATTTGAAATTTTGCCTCGTGTGTGCACAAATTATAACGTATTATTTTATCTTTAAAACGAAGCGCTATCTTATACAGTTACAATAATTCACCATGTGTTAGCCCGTGTTACGTGTCACCAGCTTACACATACTTATCGGTTCGTAGCTCAAAAACCTTTTGAGTTAAAGTTTTGAAAATTTTTGTGCCTTATGCACAAATTCTGCACAAAATTTTGAGGTATAATTCATAACCGTAGCTTGAACAATTACGAAGATACAGCTGTGCGAGCTGGAGACCCGTGTCTCCAGCTCGCACACTGTTTTATGATCGTAGTTTCACCAGTATTTGAGTGTGATGGTTAGTTTTTTTTGTTCCTAGTGCACAAATTATGCACAAAATTTCTAGCTATAGTCCAAAACCCTAACCTCACTGGTTTGTCTTAACGGGCGTGTGCGAGCTGGTGACACGTGTCACCAGCTTACACACATAAAACAACTCATAGTAACGAAGTTGTGGTGGCACAAAAATTAGGACTGAAACGTTTGATTGCACATAATATGCACAAAAATATGGCATGCTTAGAATTTCTCTATGTCGAATGAGGAAGCTGTAGACATGGACACCAAACGTTACTATCGCGTTTGAGTTAAGTTTTGACAGATAGATCTTAATGCTAAGTAAATAAGATCGAGAATCAAAACTCTTAACTCAAACGCGATAGTAACGTTTGTACATTTTCAACTTACACTCAGCATTCTGTACAGATGGCTGTCCGATAAAATGTTTTACAGCACTAATGAATATTTATGTAGCAAATTTTAAAGCATAATGCTCATTAATAATAGTCAGTGTTTACTTCTAGTTGTTTATGTTCGTGTTGTGTTGTATTATTATTCTGATAATTATTGGCATTTATCTCATTTGTATTTTATTCAATTGTTTTGACATTGATAATAATTTGACCGCTATTATGAATTATAAAGTACCTATGTGACATCTGCAATATACCTAAATGTTAAAAGAAAAACAAAGTAGTACCCAATTGTTGATTTTAATTTAAGATAATATTTGCATGCTTATTGTTAATGAATTAAGGTAGACCTTTTGATATCCTGTGACCTCCAGTGTACCCAAGCGACATCACAATGGAATGGGGAGTGTTGGGAGTGTGACATTGACACTGATAATTTCTAATGGTTAGATTTTCGATAATTATAAACAATAGATTCTATAAATACTAATAAATACGTAGGTACATATCCATAGATCAACATCAGCTAATGAACCGAGATTTATACATAACCAATTTATTGTAAAGTCAACAGTGTCGTGAAATAATACTACCACTTCCCTTGAGTGTCGTAAAAGGCGACAAACGGATTGTTCACTTAAATTGTCACAGTGCAATGAATCGTCAGTTACACGACTCCGGCACACTACACTAACAGTATCGGAGTTTCTTGTTATAGACAGACGTTGCGGTTTGCATTTGCCAATCACTGGATTCCATGCTGATGATAATTTAAACCCGTCCTCCCGATTGAAATTTTTATACTTCTTAATGTTTAGTTAAAGTTTAGTTTTAAAGATACTTTATCACACTCTGTGTACCGCAAACCCACTCACACGGACAGGTCCCTACACGCTTCTTCTCATCATCATCCTCGGCATCTTCAGTCTGTGATGACCTCACTAACCAGCAGAACTCAGAATCTGTGTGACCCTGAACATCTTCAGGTTGAGCTTGCTCACGTTCAAGAGGTACTAAAATGTAACGGATACAAGGTGTCACAGAAGAGGAAAAAGCAGAATGGAAAGCAAAATCGTCAAGAAGTGAGTCACCAGGCAGCGTTTTTACCTTACATAAAAGGTGTAACGGACAAAATTGGAACAGTACTAAGAAACTTCTCCATTAAGACTGTATATACTCCGTTGTACCAAATATCTAACAAATTGCGGTCGCCTAAAGACGTCATACCTTTCCAAACACCGTGGTAGTTCGTTTATTGGCAGACTAAGCGGACTATCGCAGAACGTTTCAAGGAACACATCGCAGCTGTCAAAAATCGACAAATAGACAAATCGGCGGTAGCTGAGCACCTGCTGGAAGCTGGAGTTAATCACTGGATGGAGTTACATGATCCAAAAATCCTCTCCACCGATCGTTATTATCATAGCAGGATAGTACGTGAAGCGATTGAGATTAAGAAGTATAAAAATTTCAATCGGGAGGACGGGTTTAAATTATCATCAGCATGGAATCCAGTGATTGGCAAATGCAAACCGCAACGTCTGTCTATAACAAGAAACTCCGATACTGTTAGTGTAGTGTGCCGGAGTCGTGTTACTGACGATTCAATGCACTGTGACAATTTAAGTGAACATGTGAAAGTGGATGAAGAAACAAATACCCGCCCGAGCCGACGACCGACGCCGCGCACCGCCAGTTCGCTTGTGTTGTGACCACGGCCGCAGCATCGCGGCCGAAACGTCAAGCAGTAAGTAGATATGTACTTACTTACAAAATTAATCGTGTTAGGTCCCGTTAAAACAGTTTTAAACAAATTTTATTTTTATTATAATAATATTTTTTTAAATTAAGTATCATCAGGTTCTAATTGCTTATTTATTACTAATATTATTTTATCTTACTAATAACATAGGCATAAATGTTTAATTGTATGTAGCGTCATCTAGTGTAATTTATTCACATCTAGTAGTTTCCATTAAAAGATTTTTACAAATAAAAAAGATGTCGTTACCTCCTTTTTAATTTTGCAGATTGTATGAGACTGCCCCTCCTAGGAGGGGGGGGGGGGGGCTATTTACTCATCGAAAGATCGTAAAATAAAACACGTAAATTTTGAGGTTAGAGCGTAATTTAGTCTTTTTATAACATGAGTAAATCAGTTTCTAGTGAAATACGGACTTATTTTAACTTACATCTTGTAATATTTTTTCAGACGTTGATATTCGCAAAATACTTGCTTAATTATGCGAATATTCGTTACATCACTAGTATATGCATATATGTGTGTATGATCATATTACCGTGGTACTACTACAGTAAAATTACGATAGTAACTATTAAGTAGGTAATCGCTAGGAAGTGGCAATTGTTTAATTATGGTAATTTAAAGTTTGTTGTCATTGCTTATTCGGGTCAGCGCTCTTTGACCTGAACTATGCTCGTATGACTGCCGTGTATCGTGTTATTCGTAAACCTTTGGCTTGCGTGCGGAGGTGGTCATAGAACCGGTGTTGAATTAGATATATCCGGCAGTTAGTTGACTGTTAGGAATAGTAATAGTTTGTATTGTATGTATTAAGTATATTATGTAAATATATAGCCTTTTTCAGCGTTATTTCTTTCTTTGAAGCAGACGTGTCGTTGCATACTTTAAATTTATTTAAATTAATTAATATTTTGTGTGGGAGCCCCGGGCTTCGCCATTTGTGCTGTGAAAAAAGTGGAAGTAAAATCTGAAGCGATTTGCTGAGATTGAACTTCGGACCTCTGGCGTAAGTGATGAATTCTTATCCGTTCGACCACGGCATTTGCCTCTAAGCATTGTTACGTCGGGAGGTGCGAGAAAATCCGCCAGCCAACTGCAATACGTTCCTACGAGCCGCGCTGTTTGTGCCTAGGCGGACTGAATTCTAACATTACAATAAGGTCGAAAATAAATATATGCTTGGCAATGCTTTGCCACAGGTGCCAGAAGGTAATAAATAAAGGCGAGTTTTTAAAGTGCAATAAATGCGCCTCCGAATACTGTTACAAAACCCCAAGCGGTCGCATGAGACCGCACCTACAAAAACACACTTGACTTTGTACCGTGTTTTCATAGAATTACAGACTACTTTAGTATGAACAAGTTTGCAGCTGCTTGATCCGAATATCCTTTTCACAAATATCCGACCTAAGGTCTCTATGCTCAGCGGAGATAAAAATCCGTCGTGGTCGTAAAATCAACCAACACTCTCTCAACAGCTCGATTCACTTCCACGGCTACCATTTTCTCCATATCTTTCTTAAGAGGAAACACTACGTCGAAGTGGCATGCAAAATTCTCATACAAACACAGAAAAACGACGTTTCGTAGTCCCCTGTTTCCTCCTTCAGAACTAGACCAATTTTTATTACTTTTTCAGCTTTTCAGCATCGGTTAAAGAAAGAGATTTTCTATGTCTGTATGTTTGACTTTTTTGTCCAATTGTCCAAACCAGCCAATTAATGTTTCTGAAGACGCCTTAAAACATAGTGATTTTGCTAAATTTTGAAGGCTCCTGGTTATTAAATAAATGACTTAAGTAATGCAAAAAAATCAAACATACAGACATAGAAAATCTCTTTCTTTAACCGATGCTTAAAAAAGTTACAAAAATGGTCCAGTTCTGAAGGAGGAAACAGGGGACTACGAAACGTCGTATTTCTATGTTTTGTATGAGAATTTAGCATGCCACGTCGACCTAGTGTTTCCTCTTAAGAAAGATATGGAGAAAATGGTAGCCGTGGAAGTGAATCGAGCTGTTGAGAGAGTGATGGTTGATTTTACGACCACGACGGATTTTTATCTCCGCTGAGCATAGAGACCTTAGGTCGGATATTTGTGAAAAGGATATTCGGATCAAGCAGCTTGAACAGAACTTGCTAAGTCACAGGAAGTCTTGTACAAGCTGCAAAATCGTGTATCTTCTGTAGAAAAAATATCTCGTGACTTGAATATAGAAATACACCAAGTACCTGAGAGGAAGACTGAGAATCTTGCAGACTTGTTCAAGAAGCTTTGCGAATGCCTGCAGTTTCCTTTTTTCGATGGTGATATCAGGCTGTGTAGTCGTGTCGCAAAGATGAACTCAAACTCGAAGAGACCACGGAATATTCTTATTACTCTATCGTCACAGCGCCTTCGTGATGTTCTTCTGTCAGCTGTCACGGTTTTCAATAAGACTCACTCCGACAATAGGCTTTCTGCTACTCATGTTGGTATCAGTGGAGCGAGCACAAGAATATACTTGTAGGAACACTTGTCTCCGGAGGCTAAAGAGTTGCATAGTTTGGCAAGGAAATTAATTAAGAATAATAATAATAAATTTGTATGGGTGCATTTTGGTCAAATTTATATGAGAAAGGACGAAAAGTGTCCTCCTATTCACATTAAAAGTGTAGAATTAATTAACAAGTTACGTTGCGAGTAGTTGCCCCAGCAGATTTTATAATTTTAGTGTAACATCTCATAATGTTTGTAGTATATTACCAAAACGTTAACAGATTACGTAGCAAATTGACACAGTTTAACCTTAACTTACTGAGCAGTAACTTTCATGTTGTTTGCCTGACAGAGACGAACCTTAACGGGGGCGTTTTTGACGGTGAAATTGGTGATGGCCGATACAATATTTTTAGAAGGGAATGTAAGGATACCGACTCCTGTAAGCTTGAGGGAGGTGGTGTTTTGTTGGCTATTTTGCGGAAATACCAGGTTATCCAACAAGTATCTTGGGACACTAACATAGAGGATATTGGGTATTTGTAATACCTGAAAAACGTAACTCTCCTCGTTTAAATATTTGTGTTTGTTATTTGCCGCCAGACTTATGTCACAATAAATTGGATGAATTCTATGCTCATTGTCAAAAGTTGACGCTGAATGATTTCCCTGATGATAACTTTTTATTGATTGGAGATTTTAATACCCCTGATTATTACTTTAATGCTCCTATCTCTTCATTGACCGCTGACCACCCTATTACAGCCCCTAAGCATAATAAAAAACTACTTCTGGTAAATTAAATGATATCTCTTTGCAACCTGCAACAGTATAACAATGTCAAAAATTTTTTTAAACACTGAAAAAAGACGACAACCTCAGGCGGGAATCGAACCACGCACCTTCCGCATTCCGGGCGGCTGCCTTAACCATGTAACCTCTCCCCCTATTCTTAAATCTCTACCTTAGTCTACCTTAGAATACATACACACATCATCGCCGCTTTTACCTTAACTTAACTTATTATCTAATTCTTAAAACTATTTCACCTAATTTACCTACAATCTAATGGTTGTGTTTTGAGTTTTTGTGGAGTGCGTAGTGTTTGTATGATGATGAAACCTTAGCATAGCTTAATTCTATTTGCAGTGAATTTCAGTCAAGCAATGTAATATTATAATAAATACTATTTTGGCCAGATCGTCTAGTGAACCCTCCGTTGTTAACCGCATTTAAGTAACTCAAGTTCTTTCGTGAAAGTTTAGTAATTGGCTTATCCCTGTGTTAAATTATTTCCTCCTGACCTAATTACCTACCAGTCTATAAATCATAACATAGATATGTGTAGCCTAGCCATGACTCCGTCTGAACTGTGACCTAAATCCTTCACTGCAGCTGCGGCTTCCCCGCAGCTGCAGTGAAGGATTTGTAACCACTCAGAGATAGTCAGATGATAGCTTAGCTTGCAGGTATTATTATATATTAACAGTAGCATGATACATAAGAAGTCTTGTGCAATTTATATATAGGTCTTGTGGAATTATAAGAGTCTTGTGGAAATATAAGAGTCTTGTGGAAATATAAAAGTCTTGTGGAAATATAAAAGTCTGGTGGAAATATAAGAGTCTTGTGGAAGTTTAAAAGTCTTGTGGAAATATAAAAGTCTGGTGGAAATATAAGAGTCTTGTGCAATTTACGGGCCCCAACCGCCGCCCTATAGCGTGCCTTTCATCTCATTGTTTAACTATGGCTCCGTCACGTTGGCTTTAACTTTAATTATTAGCTTGTGCCTTTAATTCTTTAAAACTGAGAATTTACATCTCTCCTCAATATTTAATTTCATTTTACATTATGAACTATGTGTTAGCAATTTAAATTCTTATTACTCCACATAAATCAATAGAGTTTATCTCAAGGCTTGCTATCATCCAAATATCCTTTTCACATTAAGATCTTAATTATTCAATGCAATAACTTATGTCTTATGATTTCACTTACTGAACAGAGGTGGAAAGCCAGCATTCTACCGGACACACTTATTTCTCTGATTATTGTGTCCGTTATAAAGAGATCACAATGTAACAGTATTAACTAACTGTCCTTTTGTCTTATTAGAAAATTAATATTCAGTTCTATAAAGGGTGGATAATTTAATCAAACGCCACTTCAGGCGGTGGCTAAAATAGAATGCTATTAATACAGGTAAAATTACTTTTATTTACTCTTAGTATTTATTATACAGGTCTTATAAAGTTCCAATATAACTACATTGGATTGGCTGCATTGGCAGATTATCACATCTTAAGTTTATTAAAGGATGTTTGATTTGTTCTATATCCTACTCATTTAGGAAGTGAACTTTAAATAGAATACTATCATTTGAAGTAAATTACTTTGGTTTACCCTTAGTGTTCATTATACAGATCTTATAAAGTATAAGTACATCTCAAGTTTATTAAAGATGTTTAATTTATTCAATATCCTTGACTTTTAGGAAGTGAACTTAAATAGAACTATCATTTGAAGTAAGTTACTTTGGTTTACTCTTAGTGTTCATTATACAGATCTTATAAAATATAAGTACATCTCAAGTTTATTAAAAGATGTTTAATTTATTCAATATCCTTGACTTTTAGGAAGTGAACTTAAGTTAATTATTTTTCCATTAACTTCCACCCCTGTCTCTCAGACTGAGTGGTTAATTTGATAGCCTACTAAATCATAGTTAGTAGGTTTTAGTAGGTAGTAAATCAGGTAATTATCCCTGTTAATAATTGAATCAATTACACTTAGGAGTTATCCTTCACTCACTTTAATAGGTATAAATTAGACTGTACTAGGTATTAGTCTGATTGATTTAGATTGTTCCCATCAAATATTTCTATGTTTCATATTAATAGAAGTAAGTACTTACATATCTTAAGAGGTCTTTGACCATTAAGGTGAATTCAAATGGTATTAGTAGACCATTATCAGACTAATTAGCAGGTTGTTATCAATCAATTAATTCTATGTTTCAGATTATTAGAAGCTCATAGCTTGCAATGTCTTCCTTCAACGAATTATCCTAGGTTCTAAACTGGTTTTAGTTGTTCAGTTTGTATCAGCTTATATTTTACTAATAGGTATCGGACGTATACTTTTAATACTTTGAAGAGTGTAGCAATATAAGGCCGTATCGCACCCCAGGGAAAGCTAAAAATGCCTGTTTGGTCATTTCAGTATTAGAAATCAAACATCACAGTACAGCTATGCTTATTTGCTATAACTTTTAGTATTTTTCTTGTAATAGGAAACCAGTCTAGACTTTTAGGTATTCCAAAGTAATGATGGTACAATATTATCATACTTCTGTTAATTATTTAAAATGAATAATTAATTGGTAACAACTTTAGGAAAGAATAAGAATTTTATCGGCCTTTTTTTTTTTTTTTTTTTACCCGGTGTAATCCCTGCTTATGGATTCCAGCCTCCAGAAGGGAGACTGGATATGTGGGACTCTCCCGTCCCCCTTTCCACGACGTAATCGTCGGGCGAGAGGCAGGGGCCTACCCACTAATCACCGGGGGACCAAACTCCGATAGCATAAGGCTGAGGTGGCGGTCACGGGACCTAATCCACGAGGGCAATGACCACGCGAGAGCCACCCCTTCGCCGTGTGTTGGCCTATAATCCCTGCATGGCAGCCATTACGCGCCAACACACGGCGACTACGCGCGCGAAGCACTACAAATAAAACAGCCCATTTAGGGGGCAGACCACAAGACAACACATGACTGACATGCCCGGCTTACCCGGGCATGCGGACCAACACAACACCAATTTTGAAGGACACAACACAACACGGAGACGGACACGCCCACGGTTTCGCAGGCGTGCGCACATAATACCCACAGATTTACCAGTGCGGGACTCCGTTGCCCATCATGGCTTCGCATAAAGCTTCCGCGCCGCTCCCCAAGGACACCCACAGTACACAACACATTACACACCATTTGCTGGTACGAGGCCCCTTCCGCATCCGCTCCGAACAAGGGGATGCCCTCAGAAGAGAGCCCCGTTGCTCATCATAGCCTCCGCTGGGGTCCCGTATCAGGTCCGTGAAAGGACACCCACGATACGAACACTATACTACACGACACCAAGACAAAGAACAACACACTACGCTGGACAGCTCAGATGCTGTCCATCGCGCCCAACATATAAGACGGATAAGACGGATTTCGTGGGCACCTGTGGTGATATGGCGACATATCCATGCCGGTGCCCACACACATACTTAATCCTATCGACAACCTATACTAACACAAACAAGAACGTCGGGCGTCCGGCTAGACAGGACGGAACCTGTCTTCCGCCAGACACCTGGCATCACCCTAAGGTGGATGGAGGTCGGCGTACCTCCTACGCCGCCTCCCTGCCCTCCTCCTCCTCGTTGGCGCAGCGTTGGCCGACTCCTCCCGGGCGCGCTCTGCCTCCTCCTTGAGGCCCATGCACTCATCGGCGAATCTGGCCACCGCTGCCCAACTCTCCGCACGTTCCACCATTGCGGCGACCACATCCGGCAGAGCCAGAGTGCCCCTCCCCCCCAGCGACAACTCTAGCGTACGCCTCTGTGGCGCGAAGGCGCTACACAGCTCGAGGGTGTGCTGAGCTGTGTCCTCTTCCTCTCCGCAATGATGGCAGACCGGGGTCACTTCCCTCCCAATCCTGTGCAAGAAGCTGCCGAAGCACCCATGCCCGGTGAACAGCTGGGTTAGGCGATACGATATCCCCCCATGGGTCCTGTCTACCCACCTCTGCAGAACCGGTCGGATAGCCTCCACCGTGCAGGTTCCGGCTTCTGGGGTTCTCAGGTTCTCCTCCCATTGCCATACCGCCATGTCGTGGGCCATCCGCCTTGC
This sequence comes from Scoparia ambigualis, assembly GCA_963921215.1. Taxonomy (NCBI): domain Eukaryota; kingdom Metazoa; phylum Arthropoda; class Insecta; order Lepidoptera; family Crambidae; genus Scoparia; species Scoparia ambigualis. Next base: position 5,923,852 of record OY992504.1, read on the forward strand.
CCCGTCGACTTCTGCTTGCGCAGGGTTCTCTCCGCGAGCCCTCGCCTCCGCCCGGAACTCGTAGACCTCGGTCAGAACCTTGGCCTCGAGTTCCCATGGAAGCATGCCAGCGATGGCCGTTGCTGCCACGAACGACACCGTTCTATAGCCTCGGATGGCTCAGATAGCCGCTGTCTTCTGCGGTCTCCGCAGGCAGGCGACGTTTTTCCTATACAGGGCATCCGACCAAACCGGGGCTCCATACAGGGCCATGCTTTTCAGCACGCCAGCAAAAAGCCTCCGGCAGCTGTCGCCCGGACCCCCCACGTTGGGCAGTAGCCTCGCCAGGGCCATCGCCGCTCCCACCACCCTCGGCGCAAGGCCAGTAAAGTGCGCCTCGAATCTCCATCGGCTGTCCAACGTTAGCCCCAGGTATTTAAGCTGAGGCGCAACTTTGACGGGAACACCATCCACCCGTATGTAGGCATCTCTGGGGGGCCGACCCCGAGGGCCATAAAACAATATGGCCTCTGTTTTCGTCAGCGCCACCTCCAATCCTAGCAGTCGGATCCTTGTCACCGTAAGTGTCGCGGCTACAGATGCCCTCCGGGAGGCCTTCTGGTAGTCACGGCCCCTTGCCGTGACTAGAGTGTCATCTGCATAGCGGCCGTGCGATTCTCTAAGCTAAATCCTTGATAGCTGCGGCTGCCGCAGCGCTGAGAAATGACTCTGTCTCTTTCGTATTCATAGAATTGGAAAGAGACAGCAGATCACAGCCATGCGTGCAGCGTCTATGTGTCGCTTAGAGAATCGCATAGCAGATGACACTCATCCCAGGGAGGAGAACCCCCCTGAGGACCCAGTTATAGCCGATAATCCATAACAGTGGCCCCAGGACAGAACCTTGGGGCACACCACACACCATGCTGTGTGCACGGATCTGAGTCCCTCCCGGCTCAACAAAGAGGACGGATCTATCGTTGAGGTAGTCTACAATGATTCTCCTCAAGTACCACGGTACTCTGTGGTATTTCATCGCTTCGACAATCGCGCTGAAGGGGAGGGTGTTGAACGCGTTGGCGATATCAAGGGATACCGCCATAACCCTTTCCCCACGTCCCACCGCCTCCTCAGTCGCCCTCTTAAGGGACAGTATGGCGTCAACTGTCGACCGTCCACGTCGGAAACCAAATTGCGTTTCTTCTAGGTCCGGGCCCCCGCCACCAAGGTGTTCGGTAATGCGGGCTGCGATGATTCTGTCAAAGAGCTTGCCCGCCTCGTCGAGCAAGACAATAGGCCGATATGCCGACGGCGAGTCGGGCGGGCGTCCTTCTTTCCTTAAGAGAACCAGCCTTCCCTTCTTCCATATCTTTGGAAATTTGCCTTGCTGCAGGCACGCATCCAGCAACTCCGTCAGCCTGTGTTCAATGTGGGCGAGGGCAATAGCGAGAACTCGTCCATGCACCCCGTCTGGACCCGGGGCCTTCTTTTTCAGGCGGAGGCGGTCTATGCCCATCCTCATCTCCGCATCCGTCACTCTTGGGATGGTCTGCGGGTCCACCTCTCCGTCATATTCTGGGGCGACGAAGGGCGCAACCTCAAACACTCGGTTGGGGAACAGGGCCTCTACGATACGGGTTAGGAGTTCTGGTTGGAACGATTCTGTAGGAGGCGCCGAACTCCGCATCCGATTCCGGACCGACCGGTAGGGGCGCCCCCAGGGGTCCCTATCTAGGTCCGCCAGAAACTTCCCCCATGCAGCTTCCTTTGCACTCAGGATCTTTCTCTTCAGGTTCCACCTGGCCAGGCTGAGGTGGCTTTAGAGTTCCGCCTCCTCCTCCGGCGTGTGTCCCCTCCTGCGGCACCTCTGATACAGCCGCCTCGCATGAACGCAGACAGCGCGCAGGTCGGCTATCTCTGCCGACCACCAGAAAACAGCGCGTTGTTGTGGCCGGTCCCCCGCTCGGGGCATGGCGGCATCACTAACCCGGGTCATAGAGCTGCGGGATTCGACTGCCCGTTCGTCAACGCCCACGTTGGCTGGCAGGGGAGGCAGCCATCCCTCTATCAAGGCCGCCTCCGACGCAGCCTTCCTGTCGAGCTTCGTCAAGGCCCACTTTTTAAAGCGCGCTGTACGGACTCCCTGCTGGGGGGTGAGGCCAATAGTTGGGGGGTCGGATACCCTGAATGTCACATAGAGGTGATCACTCAGGGTCTCCTGGTCTAGTACCTCCCATCCCGTCACACGTGAGGCTATGGCGAGGGTGGCGAATGATACGTCCACTATAGATTCCCCCTGCCATCTCACGCATGTGCTTACTGAGCCCCTGTTGAGTACGACCAGCCCGGTCTCAACCAGAAAGTCGTCTACGGCCTCTCCTCTGCTGGTGGTGGTGGGGCAGCCCCAGGACCGGGACTTGGCATTAATGTCTCCGGCCGCGATGACCTGGAGCGGCGCCAGCCTGCGGACAACCCCCTGTAGCCTGCCTATGTAGTCCTCAAATTCGCTGAGGCTACGGTTGGGCGAGAAATACAGCCCAACCAGGGCGACGCCTTCCCACTCGACCGCCACATATCCCTCCCCCCGCTCTCTCACGGACAGCGGAGCCGCATTAGAGGCGGCCGGGATCGTGATCACCACCCTCCTATCCGTGGATCCCACCCAATTCGGCCGCGCAGGGATAGAGTACGGCTCCGCCGCTATGGCCACACTGAAGCCTAACGCCGCCATTTGGTGGACCATAAGGTCCTGGGCATTGGCGGCGTTATTTAAGTTCGCTTGTAAAATGCGCTTATGTTGTTGTGCTGGCATTTGGTCCCGTTTCCGTGACTTCCATCGAGGCAACGCGCTCTGCCGTCGCCGGGGCGCCCCTTGCCCAGGGTGCCATTCTCGGCTTAGTGATAGGGGGCCTGCACGTTCTCCCACCTAGCCGATGTTCGTGCGGGCGTCCCGCCTCCCTGCAGACGGCGCAGCAGGGCCTATCCGCCTTGCATTCCGCCGCCTGGTGCCCTGGGGCGCTGCATTTAAAGCACAGCGTGCTACGGTCGACTTTGGAGTCACAGCTGTATTTGGTGTGACCCACACCGTAGCACCTGTAGCAGCGAGTAGGTAGTGCCTCCAGAGCCACCACCCGAACCTGCAACCATCCCACTATTATGCGGCCCGCATCCACCAATATTTTGGCCTGAGCTACCGGGAGCCGGACCAGCATGGAGCCGGACCCCCATGGACCGACGCGGACTTCTCCCAACTGTATGTGCTCCGTTGGGCATTCCGTCCTTGCCGCGATGGCCGCCTTCACCTCCTCAGGCCCGACTCCATCGCTGAGGCCCACGAGCCGGAGCTCAGCCCTCCGGTAGGGCCTGTTCACCTCCGCCTCCTCCGCAATCACTTCTCGGATCTTGGTTGCTAGTGCGTCGGCCTTAGGTCCGATGGCCGCGCCCGGAATTTCAAGCTTGCGGCCCCCCGCCGCCGTATTTCGCATGCGAACCGCCTCTAGCCCAAGGTCCTGCAGATTTATGGCGCCAGTCGCCTTCTCCATAATGGACGCGTATGTTGCGCCCTTTGCCGCGGCCTTCAACATTATCGTCACCACCGATGAGCGTGGCAACACCAGCTTCACCGCGGGGGCAGAACCCGCGGCAGTCCCTTTTTTTGGCGCCTTAGAGGCCCGGGCAGCCTTGTTCGCCTTCTTCTTAGCTCCCCTGGAGATGCTCGTCTTCCATTCCCACGCTGGAGTACTGGAGGCCGCTGCTAAGGCAGGGGAGGCCGGGCGCACTTGCGGTATAGTCCTGCTGGGGGGCCTCTGTGGCCGCGGCGGATTCTCCCATACGGCCACAGGTTCCTCGATCGGCTCTACGGGGATGGCACGTGGGGCCCCGGGGGGCCCGCCGGTCGCCTTGGCGTAGCTAGTCTCCACCCTACGCGCGTCATGCGCCAATGGCGGCCTCCTGGGGGGCTCGTATGGAAGCCTCTTCTCCATCTCGTCCATACGGCTCCCCTTGAGATGCTCGTCTTCCATTCCCACGCTGGAGTACTGGAGGCCGCTGCTAAGGCAGGGGAGGCCGGGCGCACTTGCGGTATAGTCCTGCTGGGGGGCCTCTGTGGCCGCGGCGGATTCTCCCATACGGCCACAGGTTCCTCGATCGGCTCTACGGGGATGGCACGTGGGGCCCCGGGGGGCACGCCGGTCGCCTTGGCGTAGCTAGTCTCCGCCCTACGCGCGTCATGCGCCAATGGCGGCCTCCTGGGGGGCTCGTATGGAAGCCTCTTCTCCATCTCGTCCATACGAGTATTGAGCATGCCCCCGAGGGACTTAAACATGTCCCTCTTGAGCTCCGCCATCATGTCTCCCAGGCAGGCGGCTACTTCTCTTTGGACGTCAGTGCCCTTGCGGGACGTCCTGGGCTCCTGCTGGGCTTCCTTTATGGCTTTGACCTCGGCCCGTAGTGATGACAACTCGCGGCGGAGCCTCTCGTTGTCACTCCGCAGTCTTTTGGTGTCCTCTGATGCCGACATCTCCGACATCTCCCGGAGTGACTCAACGCACGCAAGCATATGCCCCAAGCCGTCGTTCAGGTCTTTACGAATGGTTCCCTTAATGTTCCCGCATTTGTCGGCAGAGTATTTCACCTCTAGAACACTCTGACACGCCCTTTCCAAAATCTCCTGCCTGGATTTCGTCATCAGGTCAGCCCTGATGCCCGGCATGTTCTTGCCCTTACGGAGGTTTTTGGCCGATCTTTCCCGCTCCCCGATCTCCTCAGGATCCATGTCCTTCGGTTTCTTCCGGAAGGACGTCGCCGTCTTCGCGGGAGCCGGGGCTGGAGTTGGGAGTTCCTCATCCTCTTCCTCTCCTGTCTCGATCCCATCCGAAGAGCATTGCGCCGAACTTTGCAACGCCCTTTTAGCCCTGGCAACCCCGATCGAGGTGCCCAATTTCTCCTCTCTACGGCCACCCTCTCTCGACTTAGAGGCGATTCTCCCTGTCTTGGATTTTGGACCTGCTTTCCTTTTTGGTTGGCTCCTAGTACCGTGCCCATCCCTACTGTCACTGGAGTCAACTCTTGAGTCACGAAAGGCGCGCTTCCTACTTTCCTCCACTATCTTCTCGAAATCCTCTCGCAGCCCCGGGTCACTCATTCCGGACCCCGACCTCTCCCCCCCAGAATCAAACACGGGAGGCTTTCTAATGCCCGGCCTTTTTTTACTGGCAGCCAACCTTCCAGTAGTATTGCCACTCTCCAGGGCCTGGTCGCCTACCCTGGAGGGGCCTTCAGTATCAAACTTATCACCACCCGGCCTGGGTACCGGATGGCGGCGGGCGTCAGCCGCGTCGCATGACGCTCTTCCAGAAGCATTACCAACACCTGAGGCCTGGTTGCCTACCTCAGGGCAGTCATCGGTGGCAGATTTCACACTCGCAGGCCCGGATACCTGCGAGCGCCGGGGGTCAGCCGGAGCACATGACAACGTTTTCTCATTGTCGGACATTTTTCATAAAGGAGGCAATTTTCGGGTTGCTATCCCCTTGGTCGCTAAGTGGGTGGGCTGTCTGCCGCCCACCAACCCGTCCAAAGGACGGGCGCCCGTCGCCACGTGCCGCAACGACGGAACCCTTGCCTGAAAGGCGCCCAGAAGGGGCGCCGACAACCCCGTTCCCACCCCGTGTAACGACGCCCAGAAGGGGCGCCGTCAAAACTCCCCTCAAAGCCGCTCAAGAGTGAGCGGCGAGCGTGCGGCCCAGAGTGGGCACGCACGTGGAGATCCCCCCCGCAGGTCAAAGCGACCCGCTGTGCGGTCCAGAAAGGACGCGCTTTGAAGGGGGTGCAGTGCCCAGAAGGGGCACCGCCTACGTTATTCGACGCCCAGAAGGGGCGCCAGGGATTTGAATAAGGCCTCTTGTCCCACGCTGAACGTGGGCCGAGAGGCCTTACCCCAGGGTGCACCACGAGGAGGTTCCCAAATTTGCACCCCAATTTTATCGGCCTACGGTAACAGATTATATGCCTAGATAGGACCCACATCACTTCATCGTAAATTTTATTTAACACCGCAACTTAATTATCCCCACCTTATTAGTCCGTATTAATCTAGCCTGGCCCCACGGCTTACATACCGAGTTTATGTACGCCCAACGTGCTCGCACCATACTGTCCCCTCACTTCCTCACAGCAATTATATAGAACCGCCTACCTATAGATTCCTACAGCTTTCCTCACTTGAAATGCCTATATTTTGTCGAACTAACAGTCCCTACTTGTGTACCTTGCAATCTAGGCCCAAGCCACATTTAACGTAATTTCGTGGTGAGTTGTGTAAGCCGAGTCGCCCCTGCAAGCAACTAACTGACTTCTAAATGTACTATCAGTCGAGCCAGTATACTCAGTGTGTTATTCCTATCACTACACTGTGTGTACGGAGGTAGACTCGAAATTGGACTGGGTCATACGGGTCTACCTCCAGCTAAATGGTGTCTGACCTATCTTCAACTTTCACTAGGGAGACAACTGTCTCTCCCCCATACTCCGTCGAAGATAGTGTATTGTTTAGCGTAATAATAGAAAACACCGACCTTATTAAATACAGTCAAAGGTCATCCAGACCGAAGTCTGTTGAAAGCTATATTGGTTTCGTTGCCACCGTTATGCGTTTCCGCCAATATACCCCGAAATACATCATTTGGTTAACGGATTCAAGTTGCGATCGCAATAGTTTTACTTTATTAATCACTTTCAATTTCACAACCAATGTTAGTTAAAATCGCAACTCGAATATCACTTAGCGCGCTAAAAATCGCTCGGATGCTCACTTTCCCGTATGAGTATTTACCGCACTCTTAAATTGGACCGCGCCTCCGACGTCTCAAAATTGAATCCCCCCTAATTTTCCGCCCTTTTCCCAAGCATCTTAACTTTCGCGCCACGCGCCCCCAACATTTGCCCGCGCGAGTCCGCTTTTCCTCCCTTCAACCAATCGCTAGCTGTTTTTCGATGCGCCTCGCCTTCGCGTCGCTTATTATTTGTTATACGCGAACTTCGCGTTGCGCCACGTGGAGATAACATCCGACCTCTCTTTCTATCTTTTTCCCAACCTCTCGCTCGCTCATTGCCGTCGCCCGCCGCGCAATTCTAAAGTTTTTCCATAATCCAACCAAATCTCGTCAGATAGCCAATATTACATCTTTGAATATCTAAATGTAGCCTTCTATTAACAGTTCCCTCTCAATAATCATCCACTTAAGCCAATAATCCTGTATTTTGTGAAATTATAAAAAGTTCCGTATTCCGACCATAGGTGGTGCCCGCCCGTATGTTTACCGGCTGCCAACCTACGCCTATGTCACAAGGCCACACAGAGCAGTCCCCGTGAAATTCAAAATAAAGATAAAGCCCATTGCCAACCTAACACGAAGCTCAAGTAAATAACTCACGCTAGACGGCGCCTATGTCGCAAGGGCGTACAGAGCAGTCCCCGCGAAATTCAAACTAAAGATAAAGTCCTAGACCACTGACCATTATTCTGAACTAGTTTATTATTCCCTTTTTCATGCTTATTATATTAATGGTGCTACGCATTAATATTTATTTTAGTGCTACTCCCATACATTCCTTACTAACGGACGGATACCATTCATTCTGTACCGTTACAACCACTTGGTTACCGAGGTCTGGCTTTCAACCGTCGAAATTTGTCAGTGCTTGATGCTTATGTTTTTAGTCAACATTGCTTCATCAAATCTTAGATGTTTTCACCTCTGAGATCCGAAAGAGAGCTCTGAGAGCCTCTGAGAGCCAAGTGGTTAAGGCAGCCGCCCGGAATGCGGAAGGTGCGTGGTTCAATTCCCGCCTGAGGTTGTCGTCTTTTTTCAGTGTTTAAAATTTTACCTAAGTATATTTAAGCGTTAATAAAACGCTAAAATATAAAACATTAATGTCAAAAATGTTAATGGTCGTTTGCTGGATTTGGTTCTTTCGGATCTTAGCAACATTTCAGTTGCCGTAACAGATGCATTGAGTCTTTTAGACAAGCATCACCCTGCCATTATTATTGCTGTTCCATTATGTAATGTCTCCGCGGGACTAAAGAGGTGTACCTCGACACGCCTTAACTTATCAAAGTGCAATTTCGAAAAAATTAAATCGGAATTGGCTTCTATCGATTGGCATGATGTTCGATCTTCAACGGACGTTAACCTTTGCAACGATATATTTTATGATAATTTATTTAATATAATTAAAAAGCATACACCACTAACTTCTTTAAAAGCCTCTTCTTATCCTGCTTGGTTAAGTAAACCCTTAATTAAGTATCATGAAAAAAAAATTAAATTTCACAAACTTTATAAGAAATATGGGTAACCCTCGCGACTATGACGCTTTTTCGTTGCTACGTAATAGAGGTAAGGTTGTTACTAGGGAATGCTACAATAAGTTTCTGTCATCTACTGAAGATTCAATACGGAATAACATTAAGTCGTTCTTGAGGTTCGTCAATAACAGAAAGCGTAAGGTTTCTGTGCCTCAAACTATGAAATTTGAAAATACCACTTCATCTAGAAGATACGAGATAGGTACGAGGGCTGATCAAAAAATGGAATATTTGAATTTCGAATTTAAAGTTCGCCATTAAAAGAGGTCTTATTTTAAATTTAGATTGGTAGACATGTTTTTCATTATAATACGACAAAATTTCGGCCATTTTAAATGCGTAGTTAGCTATTCGTAGGAACATAGTAAGACGTGTTTTCTTGTAATCGGCGAATTTTCAAGAGTTTTCCAGAGTAAAAATGACGGAGCAAAGAATTTGCATAAAATTTTGTGTTAAAAAAATAAATGCAGTGCCGTGGTTGGAATGTTAGAGACAGCTTATGGTGAGTCTGCAATAAAAAAACGGCAGTTTATGACATTGAGATAAATGAACTAGAGAAGACGTCCCATACAATAAATGTGCAGTTGTGCACAGCTACAATGATACTTGTACCGTGGTGCGGGGCTTAACTAGTTGTCAATGAAATGTCTAAGCACGCAGATGCGACACACTATTCATACAGTTTTATTACCGAGTTGTAAAGTTGTAAGATAATGTTTTTATTGTTGTTATTGTAATATTGAAATGAAATTAAGTAAATTAATGCCAAACGAAGAAGTAAGTAAATAATTGATTAAAATATTTCATAACAATGATATAAATCTTTTTCAATTATTTAAGAAAATATTTTTTTAAGTAGGTAAGTACGTGTAAAAATATTACTGAGTATCAAATATTCAGATGCTCAAATTTTTCAAGCATTGTTGAGATGAGATTCAAAATCGTATTTGAGTCCAATATAGGTATGAGAAATAAAAAAAAAAGTATTTCAATGGTAACAAAATATTTTAATTTCCTTGGAATAATACAAGTTTAGTAAGTTTCTGCCGTTTCGTCTAATTTTTTGGGAGTAGGTACTTATCAAAAATTGAAAAATATTCTAAGTATAATAATTCTAACGAAATTCCTAATCAAACTGCCATCATAATTTCAACCCTAGTAATTATTTCACATAAAGCGTTAAAAGTGTCACATCTGCATAAAACAGAAATATTGTTACTCTATGCAATGCTATTACCGAAACATGGCCGCCGCTTCATGGCTGGCGATTTGATAAAAAATTAGTCAAATGCATGTTAAAACGTTAATTTAATGCGTACTTACAGGTGAAAAGTGACTCCATTGGTTTTATTTGTGTTTCCTGAGTTTTTAAATAGTACCTTAGCACACATGAAGGCATATTTTTATTAAACAGAACACAGAATTACACACGTATTTGCATCTAGCGCCTACCACAGATTAATAGAGGTAGAGCGAGCTGGCTCTAACGCGTGTTGCAAACAATCTAGTTGAGATGTCTTCTCTAGTACGTAGTACATATTAACTCAATGGTTTATGATTGGTATAAACAAACGACCAAAAACTTCAACCACTGATGACCACATCCACACAGTCAAAACAATTGTGCTTTCCAATCGCCGCATCACTATCAGGGAGGTTGCTGAGGAAGTTGGCATCTCCTACGGATCTTGTGAATCGATTATAACTGATATTTTAGGCATGTCTCGTGTCACTGCCAAAATTGCAAAATTTTCAACAAAAGCAGTACCGCAAAGACTTGGCCCAGCAAAAGTTGGATGAAGTTGCGGACGACCCAGAACTGCTCAAACGAGTCATAACGGGTGACGAGTCTTGAGTATATGGATACGACGTTGAAACAAAGGTGCAATCGTCTCAATGGAAAACCTCGGAGGAGCCGCGGCCCAAAAAAGCCCGTCAAGTTCGATCCAACGTCAAGGTTCTTATTACTGTTTTTTTTCGATTTTATTGGAATTGTACATCATGAATTCCTACCAGCAGGTCGCACGGTAAACAAAGAGTATTACTTAGAAGTTTTACGCCGTTTGCGTGAGGCCATCCGTAGAAAAAGACCAGAATTGTGGAAAAACAACTCTTTCCATTTGCATCACGATAACGCACCCGCTAGCACCTCGCGGCTTGTTCGTGATTTAGAATTAGAATTAAAATTTAGAATAATAATAAGTATCACACGAGAGCAGCTATTTACATGATACAAACTCCACAACACCGGACAGCAGCTTTCCGTGGATCATTCAAATACTCTGCCTCGAAGTGCTGGAATAACTTGCCGCCCCGCATTCGCACGCTGAAATCAAGACAAACATTCAGTACATCTCTAAAGTCTTATTTATTAGAATTGCAAAAATCCTCGTGACGTAATAATTAAGTAATAAAAAGTAGGTACCTAATGCTTACCTAAGGGATATACATGCTGCACTTGGGGGTGGGTCTCTCTCCTCACTCGACTCCCCTTTGAGACCATTTGTGCTGCTTATTTGCACTGTAGGGAACTGTCTGTGCCGGCGAATTTTTACGCTTGGTATTTTGTTAGCTCCTTACAATAAAATTGAAGTTGGGTTATTGTTGCTTGCCATAATGCCGTTTTAAACTTTCTGTTGTTTTTTGCAAAATAGTATGAACTAATGAATGCCACGTCATGATAGATCCTATGTCATTTAAATGCATGCACAAATAATTTAGGTATAATTAAAGTAATTTTTGATTTAGGTTATGATTGAACGCCACGTCACAATCACATGTCATTAACGTCATACATGACACGTTGGCAGTGTTGCCAGGTCCATTATATTTCGCAGCTTCATTCTTTGCGATTTAAGCTTACATGTTGTAGTGGCGCCCCCAAGCGTCACCCTTGCACGGACGTTTATAGTTTTTTTTTTTTTTTGTCTATGATATCATTGCTATGGTATCACTAAAAATAAAAAAAAGCTAAACGTCACATCTGCCCGCTATCTCTGACCGTGTCGCTAGCTCATTACGTGTTTCCGTGCCGAACCCTTCGCACGTCTTCGGAGCTCGGCCTACATTACACCTACCTACACCTACATTAGAAGAAAAAGTCTGCTCTCAACATGGGTAAGAAAAGAAGAAGGGAAAAAAGCGAAGATGTAATTTCCAAAAAGATACGCAAATATGAAGATAAATTAAAGAAGTATAGGCGAGGAGTGATTTATTCATCTGAGTCTGAGGACGAATCTAACAGTAAGTTAAAACTTTACATAACACAAGTAACATTTTTCGTTACATTTTACAAAAACTCAATTCAAAATGGCGGCAATAAGAATCAAAGTTAATTAAAGTACTTTATTGGCTTTTTGTGATGCGAACAACTAATATCAGGGTTGTATCCGTCACGTTTTTACAGAATGCGCATTTGCCATAATCAGGGCTCTTGTCATTCTTCCTAAAATTATTAAGATGTGAATAGCTACACAAATTAAGGCTATATCCGTCTCTTTTTTGTTTCTAAGAACTATTCGTTCTTGCAGGTCCTCGTCAGGCTAGTGCTTGTGATCCTTCAATGGAGGAGGTCCGTGCGTGTTCATCCGACGATATTTACGTTCTGCCGCCGCCGCTATCACCGTCACCACCCCCGGAGGTGCCACCTGTTCCGTCCGCTCCTGCGCCGGCGATGATGTCACCCGCGCCTCCGCTCCCTTCTAGCGACGCCACCGACGCAAACATCACGGGTGAGGTGGATTTGGATGACGAGATTCTTCAACTCCTCGGTGAGGCACCCGAGCCAGAAACTATTATGGGCGCTCCAGTTCACAGGGATATAGCGGCTAGGTGGCACGATATCTTAAAAAAGGGCCTTCATAAAGAAAGTAAGGAAAAGATTTTTAAAGATTACCTGATTCCTGCGAACTGTGAGCTTCTCGTCCCTCCCTTGTTGAATCCAGAGGCTAAAGCAGCTTTAACGGAAAGCTTTGTAAAACGGGATGCATCAATGGTTTCTAGACAAAGGCATTTAAGTATTGCTATTGCTGCACTTACTCACATATTAGATAAAATTATTTCTAATAAAGATTCACAGAAACAAGAGATATTAAAACCTATTAGTGACGCATGCTGTATATTGTGTGACATGCATCATTACGAGACTGAAACACGAAAGAAATTTGTTGTTTCTTCTACAAACGCTGGATTAAAGGATGCACTAACTAATGCCGTTACAGACAAATTCCTTTTTGGCGAAAATATGTCTGAGAAACTCAAGACTGCCAAGACGGTGCAAAGATCGGGAGAGGATCTCAAAAACGTCCAAAGAATGCAAAACCAAAAAGTACCTACATATTACAAAAACCGGGGAAACTACAAGACCCTACACCAGAAGAGGCCGGATGTAGGGAGACCACCGACAGGCCCGCGTCAACAATGGCCTTACCAACGCGGCCGCATGAGCAACCGCCCGTAATACTCGCAGGCGCCGCCAGCACCACGGCCGCCGCCGCCGCCGCCGCCGCCGCCGCCGCCACCACCGCCACCGCCACCCCCGCCGCCAGCACGTCGAGCGGGCCGCCGTTAGATGAGGTAACTTACGCAGGCCGACTTAGTAATTTTTATGATAAGTGGACTAACATCACGAACGACAGAACGATATTGTCGTGGATAAGAGGTTACTCAATACCTTTCAAAGGGCAACCATCACTGACTGATTTTCCGTCCACGTATCCGAAAACGGATAGTGAACGTGTAGATTTTAAAATCTCGATTGAAAAATTATTAAAAATCAAGGCTATTCAGAAATGTAATAATGACGCAAATCAATTCCTTTCATCAGTGTTTTTGGTACCTAAATGTAACGGGGAAAAAAGGTTTATTTTAAATTTAAAGAAATTTAATAAGTTTGTTAGTGTACATTTTAAAATGGAGGACTACAGAACTGCTTCTAAACTAATAAGTGAAAATTGTTTTATGGCTTCAGTTGACTTAAAAGATGCTTACTTTTTAATTAATGTAAATGAGTCCCATCGTAGGTATTTACGGTTTAAATATAGTGATCATACTTATGAATTTACGTGTCTCCCGTTTGGGTTATGTACAGCACCTTACGTTTTCACGAAGTTGTTAAAACCAGTGATTGAATGCCTAAGAAACAGACATAACATCCTATGCGTAATATATTTAGATGACGTCATCACCTTTGGTCAAACATACAGGGAATGTAAAAACAATGTAAAGATTATCGTGAATTTATTTCAATATTTAGGCTTTATTATTAACAAGAAAAAGAGTAGATTAAACTACCTTCGACAAGCTGTAAATTTCTAGGCTTTATTTTTAACTCAACTGATATGATTTTAGAACTACCCGCAGAAAAAAGAGAGAAAATCAAACATTATTTACAACATTTTATCAATATCAATAAATGTAATTTACATGATTTTACAAGATTTGTTGGACTATTAGTATCAGCTTGTCCTGCTTTGGAATATTCCTGGTTATATACCAAACGATTTGAATATCTAAAATATAAGTATTTATTAAATAACCCTAGTTACAACCAATCTATTACACTAACTGATAAAATAAAATCTGATATGACTTGGTGGCTGATCAATATAAATAAAGGTTTTTGTAAATTCAAGTTAAATGTATTTAAGATAGAAATATATTCAGACGCGTCTCGTACAGGCTGGGGAGCATTTTGTAATGGACAAAAGACTTACGGTTTTTGGACCGAAAATGAAACTAAATTACACATTAATGAGTTAGAACTTAAAGCTGCTTTTTTTGGCCTTAAAGTCTTTACAAAAACTTTATTAGATTGCGACATTTTACTCCGTATTGATAACACCACTGCTATATCCTGTATTAATAGAATGGGCAGTGTACAATATCAACACTTAAATGATGTTTCCAAGGAAATATGGCAGTGGTGTGAAAGTAAGAGAATAAATATATTTGCTTCTTAAATAAATACACACATCAAAAGTGTCTAGGGATCAACATATATTTTTGCAATAACTTTTCTCCTGATTGATATTAATTAAAATTTTCTTTAAGGATTCATCAAATAAAGTGTTTTCGTTTGTCTACAGTAACGATAAACCAAGTCACCTTTGCATTAATAAAGAAATTTGCCATTTTCCTAATAAAGGGATTTTTGACATTTGAACCACTAACATTAAAGTTCGAAAGAAAGACTGAAATAACAGTTTTCTTTAAAATTTTATTGGGTAACTTAAACAATTAATAATCCGTGTTTCTACCGCGAACACTAACAACACAAGAACATCGGTTTGGCATACTCAAAATGAGTTCATCCAAATCACGCTGTGGAATGGCCGCCCATGTTCGTTGCAACAACAAAAAAAGGTCTTCTTGCGACTGGATACCCTCCATATTCGGCAGAGCTCTTCTCTGTAGCATATCCCATGCATGCTCAATCGGGTTCAAGTCTGGCGACTGAGCAGGCCAGGGCATGACATTGATGTTAGCTGCGGCGAGAGTCTGTCTTACAACTCTTGCGGTGTGCGGTCGTGCATTATCATGCATTAACTGAAATAAGGGACCGATTTGCAATTGTAGAGGAACGATGACGTCTGATACAATCGTCTCAGCATAAATTTGAGCGTTGAGGTTGCCTCTGATCCAAATCAACTCAGTTCTTCCGCCGATCCAAATACCCGCCCATACCATGATGGTTCCACCACTATAAGGATGGACTTCCTGGCAGGATTTTAATCGCTGTTGGCGTCCAGGGGTTTTCCAGTGTCGTATACGTCTTGTATCCGGTCTCATACCAAAACGAGACTCATCAGAAAAGCACACGAAACGCCATTGTTCTTCTGCCCAATTTCTGTGTTCAAGAGCCCATTGATATCGAATCCTACGATTGTGCATTGCTATAGGTGGTACCCTTAGCGGTCTTCGGGAATGAAGGTTCACTTCATGCAAGCGGTTTCTGACTGTTTGGTCGCTAATTAAGTTCCCTGAAGAGTGATGAAGCCTCACGGCTAACATCATGGCGGTTATTGTTGGAGCTCTTCGAGTTGTGATTTGAATGTATCGGTCTTGTCTCCGTGTGGTGCAGCGATACCGTCCTCCATGGCGCTCAGCCACGGTACCAGTGCTTCGGTAACGTGTCCAAAGTCGACTGATAACACTCTGACTTGTATTCAGAGCTAAAGCCACAGTACGTTGCCGGGAACCAGCTTCTATCATTCCCACGGCTCTGAGCATTTCTTCCCTGGTTAAATGACGTCGCCGCTCCATAATAACGTTGGTTTTAATCAGTAGTAGGGAAACAGTAGCACTAATAATGTCTTCAATGCGTTGTATGTTTTTATAGGGAAAATATTGACAGCTGATTTTCATCTTTTACTAGAAATTGATTGAAAGTTCCTGTTTCAAATTATGAAATGCACCAAAAAGGATCCATATAAATTTATAAAATCATAAATTTATTACAAAGCCACATCTCAATCTCAAGAAATCCGCATAAAAATGCTTGATCCCTAGACACTTTTGATGTGTGTACAAAAGATAATTGCGAAGCTGATACTTTATCACGAAAGCGATTTTCTGATACCGAATGGGAGCTTGCCAATTATGCGTTTCAGGAAATTAAGCAATACTTTGGTGATTTTGAAATTGACTTATTTGCAAGCCGTTCTAATGCAAGCCGTTCTAATGCAACATTTGTAACTTGGCAAAGTGACCCTAATGCATGGGCAACTGATGCCTTTACTATATCCTGGAAAAACATTTACTTTTATGCTTTTCCACCATTTGCCTTGATATTAAAAATGTTAAGAAAAATTATGACTGATGATGCAGTAGGGGTAGTAGTTGTTCCCTACTGGCCAACGCAACCGTGGTTTCCACTGTTTAAAAGACTAGTTCGCTCTCACTGTATCATATTCGAGCCAAACATTAATTTATTGAAATCACCTTTCAGAATTCCCCATCATCTTCACCGGACACTCCGCCTAGTTGCCGCGAGACTGTCAGGAAGATCTACCTAAATATGGGATTGGCTGATCAGTCAGTGGAAACTATATTAAATGCCCTTTCAAAGAACACATATAAACAGTACGATAGTGCTTTACGATGTTGGATAAAGTTCTGTAGAAACCACGGTTATGATTGTTATAAAGCCTCTGTAGCTATAATTATTCAATTCTTCACTGAAATGTTTCACAAGGGTGCGAAATATGGTACATTAAATTCATATAAGTCTGCGCTAAGTTTGATATTTGATAAAATAGTAGCTGATTACCGAATTAAGAAATTCATGAGAGGAGTTTTTAGGATGAGACCTACTCAACCCAAATATAATATCACCTGGGATCCTAATGTAGTGTTATCTTACCTTTCAAGCCAATGGCCTAATGAGAATCTCAACCTAGAAATTCTTACCAAAAAAACTGCAACTTTGTTAGCTCTTGTCACCGCACACAGGGTTCAAACACTAGCATTAATAAAATTACCAAATATTACAGAATCCTAACGAAATTATTATTTTTATACCAGATATCATTAAGACTTCAAGACCAAATTCGCATCAACCTGTTCTTAAAATACCACATTATTATGAAAATCTAAGTATTTGTCCGGCTACATGTATTAAAGAGTACATAAATAAAACAAATTCTTTACGTACATCCGAAATTCAACTCTTTATTAGTTACAAAAAACCGTTTCGTAAGATTTGTACACAAACTTTAAGTTCTTGGATTAAAGACACTCTTCACAAAAGTGGCGTTGATACTTCACTTTTCGGCGCCCATAGCACCCGCCATGCGGCCACGACGACAGCTAACAAAATTGGGGTTAATATAGAGGTTATAAGAAAGACCGCAGGCTGGAGTAGCACTTCAGGAACCTTTGCAAAGTTCTATAATAAAGAAACTGTTGATTGTGATTTTGCGCGATCTTTGTTGTCAAATCATTCTGTAAGTAGGCACATAAGTAATACCTAAACATATATTTAAGTCTATTGAGTGATTTTGGCCAATTGAATAAATTTGATTAACTATGAAAATAAATGACTGGCATTTATGATGTATTTTACATTTGTATCTCTCAACATCCTACAACATGTAAGCTTAAATCGCAAAGAATGAAGCTGCGAAATATAATTATGGGTCAAACGAACTTACCATAGTGAAGTTCGATCCAAATTATATGAGCAGCTTCATTCGACGCGATTTATAATAACCCTCCCTCAACTTAACATTTCCCTTACCCGAATTAATTTTAAACAAATATAAAATATAAGGTAGGTAGGTTCGACTGTAAACTCTAAACAAAATGAGCTAGCGACACGGTCAGAGATAGCGGGCAGATGTGACGTTTAGCTTTTTTTTTATTTTTAGTGATACCATAGCAATGATATCATAGACAAAAAAAAAAAAAACTATAAACGTCCGTGCAAGGGTGACGCTTGGGGGCGCCACTACAACATGTAAGCTTAAACACTTAGTTGTGGCGATTTTCCGAAGCGATGGAAGACCGCACATATAATTCCCATTTATAAAACGGCGACAAGTCTCGTTGCGATAATTATCGTCCGATAAGTATCTAGTCTTGTTTCGCTAAATTGTTTGAGTCCTCGTATATCATTTTTACAATCACCTCAAGCCAATAATTTCTGATAAACAACACGGATTTGTTAAGGATAGGTCAACGGTTAGTAACTTACTAGAATACAAAAATCACCTTCGTCGCGCTATTGCAAGTGGTGGACAAATTGACTCAGTCTACACAGATTTTTCAAAGGCTTTGGACAAGGTTCCTCACAAGTTACTTTGTCGTAAGCTCTTTTCCTATGGCGTCCACGGAAATTTATTTCGTTAGATATGCTCATATCTAGACAATAGGAATCAATTAGTGGCTTTAATGGGCTTCCTTTTTGCACCTGTAGTTGTTACTTCAGTTTTCATTAATGACCTTATTCAACGCCTATTATGCAACTGTCTTTTATATGCGGATGACTTAAAGATCTTTAACGCCATTTCCAATTTCGATGATTGTCAAATTCTCCAGAAGGACTTGAATACTGTATCCGACTGATGCAAAAGCAATCATATGTCTTTAAATATCGATAAATGTTTTATAATATCATTTACAAATAAACGCCACTAGATTTTACATAACTATAATATAAACGGTCACACTCTGAGTCGATCAAGCATTGTTAAAAATTTACGTATATTGTTCGATGATAAACTCTCTTTTCGTCAGCACTATCAACATATAACGTCTAAAGCCAATCAGCTTCTAGACTTTGTCTTGAGATCTACAAAAGGATTTAAAGAGCCTCATAGTCTATACCTTTTCTTTGCTTTGGTGCGTAGTATTTTAGATTATGGAAGTCCTATTGGGTTTCCAAACTACAAGATGCATATCGGTGATATTGAGAGGATTCAGAAAAAGTGCTTACGAATGTTAAGTTATCGTCAGCAACCTGGTCGGTCTGCTTTAACTTAAGATGAGAGGCTGTGTAAATTTCATGTTATATCTTTGGAAACACGTCGTATATATTTTGACCTCATATACATTTACAAATTAATTCATTCTATTATTTGCATTGGTTTGAATTACGTGCTCTGAATTTTATACTGAACGAGATCACAGACAATAACTCTACAGAATTTCTTGTTCGGGTGGAATTTAGTAACTTAATTTTGATCCACTTCCTGGTTACCGATTGAGCTAAAATTTTGCATACATGTGTAAATCGCGTGACAATGCAATATTATGATGACATGGTGCTGATTAGGAACACTGACATAGGAACTTTGCAATGAAACAACACAACCTCGTCGACTTTGGGCTCGTTTGAATCGTCTTGACGAGTATATGTGGTCACAGGAACTCTGTAATGAAACGACGCAACCCCATCAAGTTTCGGCTCGTTTCATTCGTCTTGACGAGTGCGTTGTGTTTAGATGGTTACCAGGGTATAATTTGATGTTGGAGCTGGAAGGTGGTCCTAGGAACTCAGTAAAGAAACGACGCAACCCCATCGAGTCTCGGCTCGTTTGATTCGTCTTGACGAGTACTTTGGTGCTAGATGGTAACCAGGGTCTGATGATGGAGCTGGAAGATGGCCATAGGAACTAAATAATTAAACGACATAACCCCATGGAGCATGGGCTCGTTTGATTCGTCTTGACGAGTACTTTGGTGCTAGATGGTAACCAGGGTCTGATGATGGAGCTGGAAGGTGGCCATAGGAACTCAGTAATTAAGCGACACAATCGCGTCGAGTTTGATTCGTCTTAATGGGTGGACTGTTTTTGATGGGTGGTGACGGTGAGTGGTGGTGGTTGAGTGGACGTGAATAAATTTTGTTTAAGTACAAAAAAAAATTATTCAGTGAGATGAACAGATAAAAAACGTGTCCAGGGATAACTAAAAAGTAAAAAATAAATTAAAAGTAAAAAGCCTTTTTAAAAACAAGCTTTTATTTAAATGCGCTAAAAAGAAAAAAATAACTTTTACTTTAAAACTTTAATTATCAACTTATAACGTCATTACACAATTTATATGATATAAAAAGTTGTCGCGAGATTTGCTATATGTGTAAAAGTAAATTAAATATGTAACTTGATGTGATTCATTTTAACTATTAAAATTTTCAATCTAAGAAAATACGAGTAGGTAAGTATTTACTTAAATCTCGCGACAACCTTTTACATCATATAAATTGTGTAATGACGTTATAAGTTGATAGTTAAAGTAAAACTTATTTTTTTTTAGCACATTTAAATAAAAGCTTGTTTTTTAAAAAGGCTTTTTACTTTTAATTTATATTATACTTAGATGTGCGCGCATACCTTATGTTACAATTTAGATTATAGCTGTGTTTTTATTGTTTACTATCTATGTTTAAAATTGTGATGTGTTTTGTGCGTGTAAATAAATAAAAAAATAAAAAATGAAGCAAAATAGTTGTGTGAGAATCGTAACAAATGGAAATAAGTGGTCATTGCCTACGTCTCCGGGAAACGTTTGTTATATATACATATAATAGCTCGGATTGTGATCGTGGTTCTGGTTGTGATCTAGAAAGTTAAACATCAGACAAGTGACCTAATGAATTCTATCTAGCTCCGTAATCGGCTTTCTCGTGTTTCGGAAGGCACGTTAAGCTGTTTATGTAAGAAGGCGTCCTTAAACCCTATCAATTTAATTGGGTTACCGCCCTAGCTATCTCTCCGTGAGGTATTGTATGGTTCAGCAATAGAACATTTAAATGAAGACCGAAGGTCAATGTTATAGAGCATTCATAAAAAGACTATTTGCATTTTAACTAGGCAGGCAGACATCGTCGCGTAACTTCTAAGTTTTACGCTTGTATATCGTACATTTTAATTGCATTTACTTCATGTAACATGTTCTGCGCGTAAGTATAATCACGCAACCGATATAACGATGTAGTTGCCTACCTTTTTCGAAACAAAAAACAATTTATAATTACACAATAAGAATAGAACATAGTTATTACCTATGTGGCCTCGCGTTGGTTTGGTTCAAGCGATGCAGAATGTCACAATCTGTGTGTTGTGGGTCCTGAGTACGACTTTTATTAGCAATTTCATCACATTACCAAAAAAAAAACAAAAAACCTAAAGTAAGACTTCTATTAGCAATTTCATCACATTACCAAAAAAACATAAAACCTAAACTTATTTGCTATTTTTTGTCGCCGAAAAGCTATTTTTCTGCAATCTCATATTAATTCTCGATTCCGTTAACCGAGGCGTTATGACGCCTATATGTACAATATGTTGTACAAACATAGATTACGACTATTATCTCTAGAGGATTAGTCAGAGACTATAATAGGCAATGAGGCCCCGTCAGGAGCAGCAGCCCACTGCCATAGTCTACGTTTCACCAAACTACAACTGCACATGTGCTCAGCGTTCATGAGCTGTTGGATGTATGTGCAGTCTTCAGTCCGTTAGTCGCCTTTTTACAACACCGGGGAAGAGATGGGTCAGTAGTGTACTTTTAATGAGCCGTCACAACACAGCTCCGTCATGTCATCGTCACGTCACGTCATGTTGTCCTTTGTCATCGTCACGTCATATTGTCCTTTTTTTATTTTACTTCATCTTTAAGCTTTTAACTTCATCAAACAATGATAATATCTCGCACTAGGCACTCTGGTGGATTACTCGTACAGTCACGAGCAAAAATATGTAAACAATTGTAACTCTTATTGCAATAGAATAAGAGTCAAAGTGTATACATATTGGTGCTCGTGACTGTACGTCGATGACCCATGGAAAGGTTACCCGCATTTATCGAGTCTTACATAACAAACCAGTGACTCTGTAAGTGCATCTTTAATTGTGCTCATACTCGTATGCATCCTAACCTAAGTAAAACATAGTATATTGTATATAAATTATAACATAGTAAAAAGTAAAGTCGCCGTTTTCCTGTCCGCTTTCTTCTTCTAACCCACGTAATGGATTTTAGGCGTTATTTACTGATGAAAAGATCTAATTTGTAGATATATTGTACAAAATAGTAGATGTAAGACGGTGTTTCTAAGTTATCGTGAACCAAGGCGCGGGCGGTACACTAGTATGTACCTATATTGTAAATGCAAAAAGTTCGTTAACTTGTTAAGCTTTCACACTTATACCAATAAACCAATTTCAATGGAAAAAGAGGCGGGACACGGTCACATTTTCCCGAGAAAATAAAGCAATGTGAGGAAATTAACTTTGTATGAAACTTTTTATTACGTTGTCCGATTTGTTTCCATCTTTGCAGAAATATTATTTACTTAGGTACAACAAAAAATCAAAGTCTGCATTGCATATCAAAACGTTGAAAAAATAACTTACCTCGGGTGGACAAATGACATACATAATATAATCACGACTATTATCTCCGAAGAGTTAGACCTAGGCAATGAGGACCGCAAAAGCAGTCCTCTAACTATAGTCCACTTTTCACCAAATGTGGTCACTGATGATGACTCCCTTTGACTACGCGGACTTGAGACAATCATGGTACTACGCGAGGTAATACTTAAAAAGCGTTTCATTTCAACAACTACGAGTGTTGAAATAAATAGTATAGATGGCGCCATCTATCGATGGCGATATATCGATTCGATACCATACAAATTGTACATAATGTTTTCTAATGTTTACGCAAACACTACACATTGAAATGAAACACTTTTTACGGATCTAACTCGCATTTATTACTACTTTTTGGGGTTTTGTGTTAGTCCTGACGTTTCAGACCCTTTATAGGGTCCGTGGTCTCCCTGTGACCACGGACCCTGTAGAGGGTCCGAAAGTGTTTCATTTCAATTGTAAATAACTTTAACTCGATTGGACCCATGAGAAAACTCACTAGGCACTAAGTGTTCCAAAAGACTCGGATATTAGCCTTTTTTACGGCGTCAACGTCAGTCGGAAAGGGGGTACTAAGCCGAAAGGAGGGTAAAGTGTACATGATAATAAATAACTTTTGTCTAAGAACTTTTCCTAAAAAAATGATAATTTTAGATTAACAGCTGTTTTAAGATTTCATAATAAATGACGCTGTGGTAGCCCTGGCGGTCAGCTGTTTTGAGAGAGAGACAGATTTAAGTTCATTGAGTTTATTGCCGGGGTTAACAGGTGGCGTTAGCCCTGCCCCTATTCAGGGTTGTACATTTTGCCGGGATTAACAGGTGGCGTTAGCCCCGCCCCTATTCAGGGTTGTACATTTTTGAAATATGAATATGCATTAAATATGAATGTTGTTCGCAAAGTTTATTTTTGCAATGTAACAGTTGATAGTAGCACTTTCAGTTGTCCGCGGTTTAGTACCCCCTTTCCGACTAACGTTTGATACCTAGCCTCACTCTTACGTATTAAGAACTAAAAGCCTGTTAAATCCTTTAGACTTAGGTCTTGGCCTGACCTATTAACGAGCCTTGGCTCTCGAGACATGCGTATTAAACTTTTTAGACTTTCAAAAGTAAAAATAAGCACTGTAAAAATATTTGGCTTAAAAGCCATATTGTAATTTTCAAACCTCGTAGTAGATATAATACAGGTGGACAAAAAAACCTTTTTCTAAAAATATCGTGTTACAGTATGACTAGGAGGATATGTTGTATATCCTCGTAGTCATACTGATATGACAAATTAGTATGACCACCAGGAAACGGCCAAAGGTCCTTCCATCTTTAGCCGAGTAGTCCGCAAGACAACTCGGAGACGAACCTGGGGCCTGGGGGCCTACTGTCACCACTTAGAGCAGGATTAACTGAATTTCCTATTTAAATTTTGCATAGTAAGATAAAAGTAATACTGCTCTAAGAAGTGACAGTAGCACAGAATAGGTACAGTAGGCCAATTGGCCCTAAAAAGGCATTTAGATACAACGAGCGTACCTGCTATGTTATTTAATCAGCTACGAGGAAGGAAAGGCTTAGAATTTAGAACAGGTTTGCTAAATGAGCACAGCCCTCTTATGCATAAGCACTTTCGCCTGGCTTCAATATTTCCTGCATGGTCGCTAGTAGTACGTAGCTTTAACTAGAAGAAGGTATGAGGTTTATATTGTAATTGTCAGGTGCTCGAGATGTTTTTGTTTATCCCGTCCAGTGACCGTGACCCGGCATTGAGGAAGTACCTTATCTGGTTAGATCGCAAACCGTATAGTCGTACCTACGTATCTATCACGTTAACAACAATACATCCGGTAGTACAGGTAGCATTAAGAGTAGGCCACAGACCACAGAGTAGGTCATTTTCAAATTTAGTGGTTATTTTGTTCGGAAGTATTAAAATATAACTGTAGTATAAATGTTGTTGATTATATTTTACCAAATGAACCTAATTGAACTAAGTATTGTATTTATTGTGTTTCTTTATAAAAATCATATTGTCATAATTAAACATGAATCCAATATTTGTCTCGGAAAATACTCTTCGCTGGTCTGGGGCCCAAGTCTGCTAAATTACGAATGGCATAATTGATTCGCAATTGTATCGTAATTGTATCGCATTGTAATTATTTGACACATTTGGTATTCTTATAAGAGTAAGAGAATACCAAATGTGTCAAACAATTACAATACGATCCAATTGCGATTCAATTATGCCATTCGTAAATTAGCAGACTTGGGCCCCTGTTCGGAGACTGACTCGGCTTGGTTTGAAGCTTAGAAAAAAGAGATAAAAACACATAAATGGGTAACTATAGTCATAAGGTTTATAGCGAATATCGCCGAAAAGTGGTCGACCGATCACATTGCGGCGATATTCGCTTGCGCTCCATTCCGACCGCGCCTACGTACAGTAGCGTGCGCGTATATAGTGTGCAAGCGAATATCGCCGAAAAGCGGTCGACCGGGAACTTCCTCCACTGTACTGCGTCGTTTTATATGCTCATTTATAAAACGTAATTAATGTACTGAAACTTGCGTGTCTGTTGTGTTCTGTGTCGTCTAGAATTATTTAATTTCTTCCCTCTTTTGTTTGATTTCGTATGGCATTTCTTAGAAAAGAAAACTTTATTTAATAATGTAGATAGATAGATAGATATACACTTTATTGCACATACACAAGAAACAGTTACACATAACACAATCATAAAACTAGTATGGGCAAAGGCAGTCTTATCGCTAAGAGCGATGTCTTCCAGACAACCTTTGGTTTATCGACATATGAAGGAGATAGGGAAAGTGTAAAGATTTAATGAATAGATAAATAGATATATATTACGAAATAACAAAAGAGATACCTACCCCTCGAATAAATAATAATATAAACATACTACTCTGTCAAAAAAGTACCGGGAAAAGATCAATAATACACAAAATGTTAGTTATTCATCCAATTTATTTTATCGCCTTCAAAGTATGCTCTTTCAGAAACGATACACTTACGCCTACGAATAATCCAATCATCAAAACATTTTTAAACGCTTTTTCCGGAATTGAGTTCAGTTCATGCCGCGAATTCTCCTTTATGTCTTCTACCAAATGAAAACGGGTGCCGCGAAGTGGTAATTTGAGTTTGGGAAAAAGAAAGAAGTAGGCTGTAGCCATATCTGGTGAATAAAATGGTTGTTTGATGGTATTTGTTGAGTTTTTGGTCAAAAATTCGTTCACAATGATGGCCTTGTGCGAAGGCGCATTATCGTGGTGTAAAATCCAAGAATTTTCTTTCCATAAATTAGACCTTTTTCGTCGAATTTGCTCTCTTAGACGCCGCATAACGCTCAAATAATATTCTTTATTTACCGTTTGACCTTCCGGCAAGAATTCCGAGTGCACAACACCGCGATAGTCAAAGACAACAGTCAACATGACTTTGACTTTTGATCGACTTTAGCGTGGTTTTTTCGGTTTCAGTTCAGTCGGAAGACGCCACTCCGAAGCTTGTTGTCTAGTTTGCATGTCAAACTCGTAAACCCACGTGTCGTCACCAGTAACAATTCGTTGCATGAATGTTAGGTCGGAATTGACTTGTTCTAGAAGGTTCTCAGCGACTCTTATGCGATTGAGTTTTTGGAGAAAATTTAGGTCTTTTGGCACTAGCCGAGCGGCAACATGTTTCATAGCCAAGTGATTATTTGAAATGGTACGGATCGACTCGTGAGACACAGAAAGTTCAGCGGCTATTTTTGTCAAACTTGAATGAGGATTTTCAGTCACCATTTCCTTCACTTTTGCGATGTTAACGTCAGTTGAAGACGTTGATGGCCTACCAGAGTGAAGCAAATCTTCCATCACATCTCGAACGCTTTTGAATGAATCACTCATAAGCACGTGTTTTTGATAAAGTCGATTCACCGTAGCCTTCTGTAACAATTTCAGTACGAAATTCCATAGGCGACGCAAAATTTAAGACAAACTCTTTGTTCGATGTTTTTATCCATTATGAAATTCGCAATACACACTAGATATAAACAAACTAAAAACAGCACTGTATTTAATCTAAATAACACATGCAACTCAAAGTCCGTGCCAAAATGGATAACAGTTGTGCCAATCTAACAACAAAAAAAAAACAAAAAATAGAATTTGGGATCATAAACAAATCATCCGTTCCCGAAACTTTTTTGACAGAATGTATATACCAACAAGTATATTTACATACATATAAATACCTAGACGTACAATATACTAAATATACATTAATTAAACTATTACATGTTACTCGTTGATGACAAAACTAAAAGATATTTGTGTAGCCTGAATTAAAAATGGACAGTGACTTGGAGTGACGTATTTCAGAAGGTAACTTGTTCCAAAGGAATGTAGCTTGTAAAGAATACTTAAAGTATCCGGACTGAGTAAAAGTAGCCTTTAGCACATTATCTGACTTGGACCTTAGATCACGATTGTGATCCTCACCGAGAAACCAAAAACAGTTTTTGAGGTAAGAAGAAGTACGAGGATCAAACAGCACGTTGTAGACAAGAATTAATATATGTTCTTCACGACACTAACTAATCAGTAACCATTCAAGCTTACGCCTGAATTCGGAGACATGGTCGAACTTACGCAAACCGTAGATGGACCTGATGCAGAGGTTTTGTAGGCGTTGTAACTTATTAAGTAAATCCTCATTTAAGTCAACGAGGCCAAACATCAGTATAGTCCAAGATAGGAAGAAGGAGAGATTGCGCAAGCTTGACCATGGTCTTTACAGGAAGCAAGTTTTTCTACCTCCGAAAAAATATCGAAAAGAGGAAAGGAGAAAGGACACCGCCCTGTGGTACACCGGTGACATCTCAAGCACATGACAGTTTGTCATAGGTATTAACACACTGCCGCCGCCCGAAAAGGTACCCACGAAACCATTCCAGTACCGAATCTGATACTAGGAGAGACTTAAGCATTGCCAAGAGAATATCGAAGTCAACTGTGTTAAAGGCATTAGAAAAATCTAAAAGAACAAGCGCTGTCACGCGTTGATTTGACATTCCCAGACGTATGTCATCGGATATTTTAGTCAGCGCAGTGGTCGTACTGTGTCCCGGGCGGAAGCTGGATTGAAGAGGACTAGGGAAATTATTTGAATTAACAAATGCACTGACTTGGTAGAGGACAAGACGCTCTAGGATTTTGGAGAGGAAGGGAAGAATGGATATGGGTCTAAAATGGGTAGGTAAGGAAGGGTTCGAGATTTTGGGGATGGGTATGACTACGGCTTGGCACACGCAGCTAGAAAAACTGCCGGTACTGAGCGAGAAGTTGAAAACTTAATGAAGAATCGTGACAAAAACTTCAAATTCTAGAAGAATCATCCTCCAGCTAATCCCATCCATGCCTTCAGCATTAGATTTGACCGCCCGGATATTATCTTCAACTTTGCGCTCAGAGACCGGGCGATAGGATAAAATGCAGGTTGCTGTTGGTTAGGAAGGGAAGACAGTGCTTGAAGTGTATTTTGTTTCAAATTGTAACGGATGGATGAAGGAGCTGAAAAATAACGGTTTAAGAAAGGAAGATCAAAGTTATTAGGTACAGAAGTCTTTGACTTACCAATACCGAGAGAATTTAAAAATGACCATACTTTAGCAGCATCACCATTTGCGACAGAAGAATGTATGTGACGACGCTGCGCATCCCTACACAATCTGCTACAACTTTTCAGCTGTAAAGTATTGTAAGTTTTCTCATTGGAATAAATAAATATTTTGTTGTTTGTTAAGGGGAAACAATACGTGGAAGTGGCATGCAAAATTCTCATACAAAACACAGAAAAACGACGTTTCGTAGTCCACTGTTTCCTCCTTCAGAACTGGACCAATTTTTATTAATTTTTCAGCATCGGTTACAGAATGAGATTTTCTATGTCTGTATGTTTGTTTTTTTCGCATTAAGTCATTTATTTAATAACCAGGAGCCTTCAAAGTTTAGCAAAATCACTCCGTTTTAAGGCGTCTTAAGAAATATTAAGTAGCTGGTTTAAAAAAAAATCAAACATACAGACATAGAAAATCACTTTCTTTAACCGGTGCTAAAAAAGTAATAAAAATTGGTCCAGTTATGAAGGAGGAAACTACGAACTACGAAACGTCGTTTTTCTGTGTTTTGTATGAGAGTTGTGCATGCCACTTTGACGTAGTGTTTCCTCTTAATGAAGTTGTCTTACAATAAAAACTGCGAACCGATATCATTTTAGGTATTTATAATATGGTAGGTATGGACAGAATATCTTATCTTGCCCGCTAAACTCGGAAGGTTATAAAAACATCTGCTTAAAATGTTTATCGACATGCATCATAAAATTTTTAAACATTACAAATTGCATTCCTTACACACGTTGTTTTTAAGAAATAATAATAAAAAATGTTTATTTTTTGATGTTTTTAATGCGTTTAGGTAGAATAACGTGGAGTTTTCAACTTTTCACCATATTTTATTATAGCATAAAAGACCGCGCTGTTTATTTTTCTAGTGGTGAAAATAAAAAAAATTAGAAAGTAATTTTCTGTCTGACTAAGTTTGTAAAAGTCTGGCTTAGTTTTCAAATATTTACTTGTTCTGCCAAAAAAAAACGATACCTAACAAAATGATTAAATGTTAGTTTGGTAACTGTGTATCTTTTATCGTAAAATAGTGTAGCCATGAATGTATCTCTGTTTGCAGGCTTTTTGATAAAACATTATAATAATAAATGTCTGAATATTGTTGAAAACAATCAATTACTTACATGATAACAATGATTTAAATACAAACAAATTTCGGGTGATAATCCTAATGACATACCTATCATTCCAATCTTCAGATATATTAAAATCATTATTATTACCTTATAAGTTCTGGCTGGGTGTCGTAAAAGGCGACTAACGTACTAAAAACTAAAGGAGGTATGTGCAACCTACAATAGCATAAGCGGCGATGAGCTCACCACATGTCACGCTGAGCACATGTGCAGTCGCTATTTGGTGAAAAGTTCATGGACTATGGTAGAGGACTGCTTTTGCTGTCCTCATTGCCTAGTCTCTGACTAAACCTTCAGCCCTGATTTTATGTATGTACCTCTATGTATGTTATAAGTTTTCCTGCTTATGAAATAACTTAGCCAATTTCAAGTGGATTATTTTTTATGGTACACGAATGTAACTAGATCGTATTAAAACTGAAGTCTCACAATACTTGATGATACGAAAAAAACACAAGTGGAACTCCTTTTTGCTGCTTGCTTAAGCTAAGTCTGTCGCTATAATACAGATTTCATGAAAAATTTTGTCTTACTAAAATAACTAAAAAACAAGCAAAGCTATAGATACTGTAATCAAATATTTATACAATTTACAAGTTTACATAATCACGACTATTATCCCCGAAGGGTCATTTAGCATTGGACCGGCATGCGGCAATCCAAAGGTCATGGGTTCGAATCCCATTCGAGCTTCCTAAGACTGGTTGATTTTTTCTAGTAAACATTTTATATCAATTATATTATTTTCTAGTCCAAGTTAAGCTAGTTACAAATTTTTTTTTTATTTTATTTTTAGTTAACCTTCTTTTAGAACTAGTACTTATTTATTGGTTAAAATAGATAACGGATAAACCCTTAGGAATCAAGAATCAATATCATGAAATCAGTTTAGGCTACAATTATTTAGCACTTAAGAATATCATTACACTATAAGTATAGGTGTAAGTCTATTGGGCGGGAGCCTTGTACCAAGAAGAACCGGTAAGAAACTCAGCAAGGGCATTTCTTTTCTCCCTCTCTTTTACAGAGTCAAACAAAATTTTATAATTTATTGATATACCTACTTATAGAAAAAACCCAGACCCGAAATTAATTAATTATCTTAATTGAACTGAGGGAATAGAACTCAGAACCCGGCGTGCATATCACTCGACCACGGAGGTCGTTCCAGAAATGCTAAGGGTTTGCAAAGCATTTGAACAAATCACGGCAAAGAACACAACTCCAAAATGTTTTTTTTTAATTGGCAACGGGTAAGCGCTTGGCCTTCATCTCACCTGATGGTAAGTGATGATAAGGCCGAAGGTGGAAGCGCGCTTCACCCGGAATCCTCAACCACTGAGGAACTGGCTATCTTATCTCAAACTGCCGGAACACAACAATGCTATAAACATCGTTGTTATGGCGACAGACTTAGATAAGATGGTGGTAGCTAGCCAGGCGGACTTAACAGCCCTACCACCAACCAAACCGAGCAGACAAAGATGTACCCCCCGCTGGGAATCGAACCCGGGACCTCTGGGTCTGAAACAGGTAGCTTAGCCACTAGACCACAGAGGCGGTTAAAACCAAATGTGTGACCATTCTAGACCCACCGGGCTTTCATATTGTGTTCAGATCGGGGCCTGTACAGATAACATTACGAATTGTTGATAACAAGACCTAATTGTAACCAATCATAACTTTTAGCGTGATTATATTGCTCGCTATTTTCTCGTTCACAGACGTAAACAGTCGCGCGTCGACGGAGAAACATGGCGGACGTAATAAAAGTAAACGAAGACCTGCTCAGAGAGAGGGCCAAGTGTAACTTCGATTTGAAGGAGTTGATACATTTCATCGATGGCGGGGAAGAAGCCACCCTTGACAGGAGAGAAGTGGGTAAGTTGAACATGTCTTTTTCTTGCCTTTTTATGGCTTTTATTGTCGCGGTTTGCACGCAGTTGAATATTTTCTTAGCATAGAGTTTATTTTATTTTATTCTACATTGGGTAAGCGCTTGACCTTCATCTCATCTGATGGTAAGTGACAATAAGGCTGAAGGTGGAAGCACCCTTCACCCGGAATCCTTAACCACTTAAGAGAATAGATGGTAATGAGTATTAATGAGTGATAATAATGAATGTTTAATGGTAAATAATATGCCTCCATCCATATCCTAGACTTACAGTAAAGAGGTGGGGCTTTACTGAGATCTTACACAGACTTTATGAGAGAATTTGATAAGTGATGTGGCAATGTTTGTTTCGTGTCATTTGCTAACACTCATACACGTTAATGAGTACTTATCTAATAATCCATCGATATTTTCACATTCATATAGACAAAACACATTTTTTACAAATAAAACAAAACTTTAAACATGATGCTTTACTTTCCCGCCATGTACAGTCACCAGCATTAAGATGTGACTATCAACGGCCTGCAAAAATATCCGATTATAGAGTAACCTATATTGGACCAATTTTGACATAACACTAAAGATACCTAAACCTTGTATGTTAGAGAAACCCAATCTTAGGCGATACCTTGGTACTTCCTTGGTATTCTTGTTACAACATATTACGCACGTAAGATTCTTATCAAGTTAAAACTATTTAAATATTAACCTACTGATAGTTGTCCTTCGGTCCAATTGAGGGAATTAGTAGGTACCCTAAATTGTACCACGGGATGCCTAAATTGTACCAAAGAAAACCCATTGTAGAAAATTTAGGTAGTAATCTGAAATAAAACGAAATTATTAATCATTTTTATTTATTGCATAATTATTTGGAACATTATTTTTGGTAATGATAAGGATCATTCTTGGCATAATAGGACTAGACATCGTAAATCTTACCTCAGAAGAAGAAGAACATCGAAGAGGTCCAATATAGGGTACACGGTAGTTCGATAGCAAACTTAAAAAAAACAACAACATAACATTAACCACCTGATTTGTACTCGCGATGTTTAAAAACAGTAAGAATCGTGCTTTCTTATAGAATACAGTGTTAAATGATTACTAACCTTTTTGTTGAGCTACTTTCTTAGACAATAGACGAAGAAATTACATCAAATCACAAAAAAAAACGTTTTTTACTCTCACTCTCGTGTCATCTGTCATTAGAAGAAACAAAATGGCGCAGTGGCAGTGGCGCTGTAGTCGCCTCGTTTTGTGTTGCCAGTGTAGAATAGTGGCACCGTTTAGTGGGAAATGAAAGTGGTACAATTTAGGAGTCGGTACAATATAGGTTGCTCTCCCCTATATATAAATATATGCCTATGTATATGCCTTCCACCAATGAGCCATGACACATTATATTGGGACACAGTAGCCGAAGTGTCAATTCGGACACTGTGCCCCAATATAATGTGTCCGAAACGTCAGCGAGCCGATCAGAGATATTTTTGCACATCACATCTTAATGCTGGTGACGTACCTAGTAAGAATTGTATTTTAATGTAGACATTCTTAATTTTATTTTTAATTTACGTTAATTATTTAACGTAATTTGTATACTTACCTGTTACGTCTATGGTTAAAGTGAAATACATATACATACATAGGTACATACAAACACGATTACCCCGAAGGGTTACTCAGAGACTGGGCAATGAGGACAGCAAAAGCAGTCCTCTACCATACTTAGTCTACTTTTCACCAAATAGCACTGCACTGCACATGTGCTGAGCGTGACAGATGGTGAGCCCATCGCCACTGTATGCTGTTGGATGTATGTGCAGTCTTTAGTTCATTAGTCGCCTTTTACGACACCCAAGGGAAGAGAAGTGATAGTATTCTTTCATCGCTACGCGACATAAACCTACAGGGGTCCCAAAAAAATAGGTTTTTTAGGACACCTGTAGGCTTATGCAATTTGCAGATTAGTGCATAAATTTTCAGCCAGTACGGACGCATTTGGCAAAGTTGATTGGATCCCGGATTTGTTTCGGAATCTAACATCGATTATCAAACAATTCAATTTAAGCATTAAAAAATAGTTGTAGAGATTATTCATATCATTTTGAGTGTTTTGTAATCAAAGTTTAAAGTTCAAAGTTGTTTATTGCATTCATGTACAGTAAGTTACAGGTGGTATTTATAACAAAGTAGTGCAGACATATGTCACCCATTAGGGTATAGCAAAGCTTATAAATAATGTTACAATGTTTTACAGTACATTTCGAATTATTATTATAAATTGCATTTTAATATTATTATTATAGAATGTTATTATTATTATTGTAAGTTAATATTGTTAGTAATTATACTGCGGCATAATATAAGACAAATAAATGATTTCATTATTATTATGATTAATTGAGTAATAAGTATTATTAGTGTATGTTATTATCATTATTATAGATGTAGGAAAATTTGTGAATGAATGTGTGTAATCAAGATAACGGTGATGTGGCGGTTA
This sequence comes from Scoparia ambigualis, assembly GCA_963921215.1. Taxonomy (NCBI): domain Eukaryota; kingdom Metazoa; phylum Arthropoda; class Insecta; order Lepidoptera; family Crambidae; genus Scoparia; species Scoparia ambigualis. The sequence continues at coordinate 5,957,316 of OY992504.1, forward strand.
ATCGGTTTCATTCTTTTACATTTTTTTTTACCTCAGTAAGTAGGTAGGTAAACGAATGATGAGTGATTTTTAAGTTTGAGATTTATAACTATTAATATTACTTATAATATAATATATTATATATAATATTTTATAACTAGATTATGTTATAAAAAGTTTAGTTTACAATTAAGCTAAAATCCGGAAGCCACATTCATAACCTGAGAAATGGAATGCAGCAATACACACACCCTTGTCTTTCTACCAAAGTATATACAAAGTGTCCAAAAAATTTCAAGGTAGACACAGCTGGTTTCCCGTTATGGGTATACCTGAAAGCGGCAATCCTCTAAACGCATTCTGCGAACCCTTACCGTCACCCACCAGCCTTATTTAATATTTTCTCATCTTTATTGCAGAGGAGATGGTCATCCACGTGAAAGGGCTGCAAGATGAGGTCCCTGAAGACTACCTCAGCCACAAGGATCGCTACGAAAATGCCGTGAGGAAGGCCTGCATCCTTATAGACATCCTCAAGGACCATGCCCTTAAACACTCGACGTTCGATGCATACAAGTGCGTATAACCCACCAATCCGCATTGGGCCTGCGTGGTGGTTTATGGCCCTTTCTCCACATGGGCTGTTTTCCATGTGGGAAGGCCTGAGCCCAGCAGTGGGACGTTTATAGGTAGATGATGAAGTGCGTATTGAAGAAACCCTTATAATCGGGGACGTAACGAGAAAGCGCTATGCCATCATTACACCTGGTGAAGTGATGATAAGGCTAAAGGTACGCGTACTTCACAACTGATCCTCACTTCTGAGGAACTGGTTATTATAACTTAAAAGTCCTGTTGGAGGTGTAGTAATAAAAAAAAACCATTTGACAAAACACAACATTGTTGCTAAGTCGTTACGAGATAAGAAGTAAAAGGTTTACTGCGTCCCGGTTTGACTAGTTAATACGGCGGCCTTATTGATACAATACAACGACGCGGGACCACACCGTGAAAAAACTGGTTTATAAACTTTCCTACACTCACACCAATAACTCACACCACTTACCTAAGAGAAGGTGCGTTATAAAACTCGTTAAATGGTTACTAGACAACGGATAAACATACTAAAAATACTCAAATACATACTTATTATACAAAGATAACACTTAGACCCGAGACAATTTAGAAAAACAGTAATTTCTAAATTGATCCGACCGGGGATCGAACTTGGGACCTCAGAGATGGCGACACCATAAATCCAGAATCCAGACGAAATCTGGGCATAATTCTACTACTGACCTGCCCCCTTACTCTCGAAACCGATCGCTATTGGATCGGATTGGTATTGTGAATTTCCGTATTTTTAAGTTACGACACCAGCGCTAATTTGGATTCATATTGGGTGAACTAAATGGCATTGAGTTTTGTATTTTTTTACTCAATATCCACGCAATATGAATCCATAGTGTCGTACTTAGGAGTACGAAAATTCACAATACCAATCCGATCCAATAGCGATCGGTTTCAAGAGTAAGGGGGCCGGCCTCACCATCAATCTCACAGCAGTATTACTTTAATCTTGTCTGTTTTCTCAAGTGCATGTAGCCCACGATCTTTAAAGCCGAGTGAATAGGCTGCTTCTGGGCAAGCTCGCCCCATTGTCAGCCTCTTCCTAATCCTAGGGATAAGAATGTGGCCGCGAGCAAGCCTATATTATAATAAAAAAACTTACTATGCAAATTCCCATACAAATTTTGCTCTAAGAGTTGACAGTATAGGGCCCCTGCTTTCGGTGTAGGGAGCTATCTAGTAAGATTTCCTTTCCTAACCCTTTAACCGCTTGGCTCTATATCAGCTCTATATCGCTCAGCGCCCATTACAAAAATATAAAAACCATGACAATATCGATAAAACAAACACATGTACTTTGTCGGATATGTACGACCAAGGCGAAATTGACACGATAACCTTTGTCGGATTAATCCGACTCTTTCGGAGAAAGGGTTAAGAGCCGTGTCGCGTAGCGGCTCATTAATAGTATACTACCCACCCCCTCTCGTCCCTTGAGTATCGTAAAAGGCGAATAACGGACTAAATACTGCACATACATCCCACAACATAGAGCGGAGATGGGCTCACCACCTATCACGCTGAGTATATGTGCAGTTGTAACTTGGTGAAACTTGGACTATGGCAATGGACTACTTCTGTGGTCCTCATTGCCTAGTATCTGACCCTTTAAGGATAATAGTCTCTTGTAATGTATGTACGAGTATGTAATTCGTTCCTCAGACCAACAAACATGTACCGGGTGCAGTCTATGGTGAAGCAGGTGTCCCCGTTCATCCTGCACATGGGGATGTTCGTGCCGACCATCTTCGGGCTGGCCTCGTCTGAGCAGCAGTCCGAGTGGCTGCCCAAAGCGCTCTCATTGCAGATTATTGGCACATACGCTCAGGTAATAAGAAAAACAAAAGAAAAAATCTTTTATGTAAAACTTTATACTTAGACATTGCCCAAGACTTATGTAAATCCATTATAAGTACTTAGACATTGCCCAAGACAGTCTAGAGCGGCAGAAATAGTGATAGCCATCACAATGGGTTTTTAATTAAGTACACCTAAAAATTATTAATATTACAACTGAAAAGTAACGAACATGTTTATGTATAACAAAGCAATGAAGAATTCGATTATAGAAATTAAACGACGGTGATACCACAACATTCATTTCGGATTTTCGAATATGAAATTGACTCTTATCTGGAAATAAATAAACCGAAGATTCAGTGATAGCAGCACTAGAAAGCGGGTATTAAGAAGGTTCACGCATTTCGATTTCCCATACAAACTTCCAAGTCGAAATTTTTAAAAACCAATAAGCCAATTTTGATGAAACTTTGCATGCTAAAGTAAAACAAAGGGATCAAAATAGTTTGCTTAAACATTTTTAAATATCAATTATTTAGCTGAGTTATTGAGATTTAAAGTCCGCTATAGAAAGGTTAAAATCGCAATAAATCAGTGTAACGCGGGGTTTATAAAAGTATTGCCAAAGCCAGTGCTGCGCATACGAACATCACTGCATGCCTCCGCCTTCTTTCCCCCGCCCGCCTGCGGCCCGCGCCAACGCTAGGGTCCGCTGGCCGGCGCCCGTAGAGAGAGCTTCCCGATCGCCGAAGGGAACGGTTGAGTAACGATATCCTCCGCGAATCTCTTTAAGCGTGACGTATTAGGTATATCTTAGTTTCTGTACTTACCAGTTGTGTTAACAATAAATATATTTCAATCATTTAAAGTCTTTCGCTTTAAACTGGCGCCCATACTTGTGGCTCGAACCGCGTGTGTAACAAAGTTATACTTACATAAACAATAAAAACCGTGTACGTGAAACGTGCCCAACCATCTACTTACCTTGTCTAGAAGTACGGACATTCCACCTTATCCTAAGTGTTATCATCACTCGTAAGTTCGCGACGTGAAGATGCCGATAACGAGGAAAGGAGAAGCGCTCCGTCAACAGCAAGAAGAAGATGAGAATGACCTCACGCTCACTGAAGGAGATGACACTGTCGTTGAACCCGGCCGTGCTGACGAACCGAGTGCCGGCACGAGGCCGACACAACCACCGGCGTTCCAGCTGCCGACGGATCAGTTCCTGTCCACGCTGATCGAGTCGATCACGCGTGCGCAAACAGAAGCCAACAGAACCCTCATTAACTCGCTAATGACGTCCAGTGGCGAATTAAGGACTTCCTCCCCAGTCGGGGCCTCTCCAACAACCAAGGCGTGCGACAAAAGCGCCGCCGCCAGTACCAGTACCAGCGCCGGTGCCGGTGCCAACTTCACCAAGTGCACGGCGCGTTTCGACGGGTCATCCCAAGACGCCGAAGTCTTGGAAGCATTCCTGGACGCCGTCGAGGTATTTAAGGAGTGCGCAGCGGTGAGTGACTACCATGCCCTCCGGGGATTACCAATGCTACTCGAAGCGGAAGCGGCAGTATGGTGGCGCGGCGTCAAGGCGTCGGTGTCGACGTGGCCGGACGCCATCGCCCGTCTTCGCGCTATGTATGGCGTGGTGCAGCCCGCGCACCAAATTCTACGGCAGATTTACGCCGCCGAGCAACGGGAAGATGAACGCGCAGAAACCTTTTTGTGTAAAGTGCGCGCGTTATTATCGAAACTTCCGTATAAGCTCGATGAAGTGGTGCAATTAGACATTTGCTACGGATTATTGCATAGACGTGTAACGAAAAGAGTACCCCGCGAAAATGTTCGTAGTTTAGATGAATTAATGTACAAAACGAGGATCGCGGAGGATACATACAAAGCCCATAAGGTGAACACTATTATAAGTAATACGAATACGAGGAATTCCTTATCGCATTCCCAAACCAAAACATTGCCGGTCCCCACGATCGACAGTAACCTGACACGATCTAATTCACCTACGCGCGCGGCAAGTAACAATAACAATAGAAGTAAGATAAGACCGCGATGTACGTACTGTAAATTATTCGGTCATACAAGCGACGAGTGTCGCAATCTTGAAAAAGTCTCTATTATTAAGGAGTCGACTAGCGACACTACACAGAAAGGGCTGCGTTGTTACGGTTGCGGTAAACCGGGGGTCGTGAGGTCGAAATGTGATAATTGTGTCAAACCAATGTCGTCGTTTAACAATGTTGTTGTAAACAACGGTTTTGAGAACAAGCACAGTAACGTTTGTACGGGTACGAGAAATTCGTGTGTACAATTAATGACAGTGAGTGCACACGAATCCTACCCGATGGTAAATATTAGTGTTATGGGCCGTAACGGAGTTGCGATTGTAGATACTGGGGCTACACATAGTATAGCGAGTCCCCTCTTATACCGAGTCTTAGTTGACTCAGGAGTAAAATTTAGTGACACTAGGCGTTACGTACATTTAGCTGACGGAACACAGGGTTGGAGAGATCTGTTAACAGCCGAAGTTGATATTGTTATCGAATGTCGTAGCGTGCGTTGTCAACTATTGGTGTTGCCCGGCGATGACACGAAGACGCTTTTAGGTGTAGATTTCTTAGCACGAGCCGGTATGATCATAGACGTTGCCCGGCGTACTTGGATGTTTTCGAACAATCCCGGACACTCTTATAATTTTGTTTATACCTACACGCTTAGCTCGGCTGATACTAACTTGATGCAAGCCTCTACTGAGTTAACTTTGCGCTCGGATGAAGGTACGAAGTTAACGCCAGAGCAGAAGCGTACACTCAACGCTTTTATCGATAAGCGCGCGCCACAGTTCGCACGTGACGGACCACCTACGGAGTTCGCCACGCACCGAATAAAGGTAAGTCCACAACAGGAACCCATTGCTTGTCCGCCATACAGGATGTCTCAAAACCGGAAAGAGGCCTTGCAGAAGGAGCTTGATAAGCTGCTGCGAGATGATGTCATTGAGGAGTGCGAATCCCCATGGGCTTCCAACGTCGTACTGGTGGGTAAAAAGGACGGAAGCTTACGGCTCTGCATTGACTACCGGAAGCTCAACGCCGTTACAGAGCCGGACCGGTACCCGCTCCCACGCATCGAGGACATCCTGCACGCCGCCAAAACTAGTGAGTACATGACTACGCTGGACCTCCGATCAGGCTACCATCAGGTCAGCGTCTGCGCAGAGGACCAAGACAAGACTGCGTTTACATCACCTCTTGGCACCTTCATATTCAAGCGGATGCCGATGGGACTTCGAAATTCTGGAGCCACTTTCCAAAGGTTGATGGACAGGTTCCGTTCGAACCTAAAGGAGGTGGAACTCCTGGCATATCTGGACGACCTGATTCTGCTGTCACCAGGACCCTTCGAGAGGCACCTGGCTGACCTAGAAGCAGTCTTTGATCGACTGGCCATGTTTAAACTAAGGGTTAACAGGGACAATACTTCGTTTGCAAGAGAGTCTGTCAAATTCCTAGGGCACGTCATCGTTCCAGGTGGAATCCAAGTGGATCCTGAAAAGACGATAGCCATTGATAACATGGCTGCCCCTCAAAATGTTAAACACTTAAAGAGTTTTCTACAAACGTCCAGTTGTTTCCGACGTTTCATTGATAACTACGCGGAAGTCGCGAGACCTCTTACCAACCTCCTGAAGAAGACGAGTGTTTGGCAATGGGTCGCTGAGCAACAGGAGGCGTTTGAGCGCATTAAGTCTCTTCTTGTATCTGCTCCTATTCTGTGTCAGGCAGATGAGTCGAAGCCGTTCGTTCTCTGCACTGATAGCAGCGCATACTGCCTGGGGGCTGTTTTAATGCAGGGGGAGGGACACGACGAGAGACCTATTGAGTACGCAAGTCGACTCCTCACCAGCGCCGAGAGAAACTACTCCACGACCGAGCGAGAGGCTCTCGCCGTCGTGTGGGCACTTAGTAAGTTCCGCGGCTATGTAGAAACGGCGAAGGTAATTGTTAGGACAGATCACCAACCCTTGCGATGGCTAATGAGTCAACGGTCACCCAGCGGTCGACTAGCCAGGTGGGCTCTAACGTTGCAGGAGTTCGACCTTAGTATCGAATACACACCCGGCCGCTCGAATGTGGTTGCAGATACTCTGTCGCGACCCGTTTCTCTGCAGGATCAGGGTGAATGTCAGTTTTGCATGACAGTTGTCAATATGCCAAAGAGGACCAGCAGTGAGATCCGCGGTAATCAACTTCTAGACCCAGAGGTGCGCAAGATCATTGAAGACATTGAGTCCGACGAACCTTCTAGGGGGAGACCATGGTCCGACCGCGGATACACCATATCAGACGGAATCCTTTATAGGTACAGCTTAGAGTCAGACGACGGAGAGGACTGCTGCTTAGTGGTGCCTGAGCAAGAACGCCGGCAAGTCATGGCAGACCTCCACGACGCGCCTACTGCTGGACATTTTGGCGTAGAGCGCACGTTGAGCCGTGTTCGTGCTAGATATTATTGGCCTGGCATGCGCACGTTCATCGCAAATTATATAAAGGACTGTGTGCCTTGTCAGAGATATAAAGCTGACAACCGCAAACCGGCAGGATTGCTGCAAACCCCTGCTGTGAATAGGCGATTTGAAGTAGTCTCCGTGGACCTGTTTGGTCCTCTTGTAGAGACATCCAGGAAGAACAGGTGGGTACTGATTGTAGAAGACGTCTGCTCGCGCTGGGTGGAATTGTTTCCACTAGAAAGTGCCACCAGCGTCGAATGTGGTCAAACTCTGGCAAACGAAGTTTTTCTAAGGTATGGAGTACCACGCCGCCTCATCAGTGACAACGGCGTGCAGTTCGTGAGTGAGGTGATGCAGCAAGTCTGCCATGTTTTGGGGATCAGCCAGTCACTCACACCTTACTACCATCCCGAGGCTAACCCTATAGAACGGAAGAATAGGGACCTGAAACCTCAGTTGGCCATGCTCGTAGGTCAAGACCATACCACCTGGGACTTACACCTCGCTGCGATCAGGTTTGCAATGAACTCTGCAGTTACAGGAAGTACAGGGTTTTCGCCGGCATACCTGACCTTCGGTAGAGAGCTGCGAGCTCCTTCCGATGCTGCAACGGACATGAGGGCGATTGTAGAGCACGATAATTTTGTGCCCAGCATCACACCTTACTTAAAGAAGATGGCTGCAACTTTGGACGACGCTAGGGACACACATGAGAAAGCGCAGGCCGTCCAGAAGAAAATTGCTGACCAGAAGCGGAGGGCACCGCCAGAGTATAAGGTGGGTGACCTCGTTTTACTTAAAACGCAGGGACCGAACGACGCAGGACGTGGACAGACTGCAAAGTTTATCCCACGCCGTGACGGCCCATACAAAATCGGGACAATTGTGAGTCCCACCACTTACAGTCTGGAGAACGTTCAGACCGGCAAAAACGTGGGCAAATATCACGTTTCGCATCTCACGCCCTTTACCGGACAAGTAGAACCTCCTATTAGGGAGAAACGTAAACGGGGTAGACCGCGTAAATTTTTAGACTAGCCCAACTGTGGGGACCCTTAGTTAGGCTAGAGGGGGAGAATGTAACGCGGGGTTTATAAAAGTATTGCCAAAGCCAGTGCTGCGCATACGAACATCACTGCATGCCTCCGCCTTCTTTCCCCCGCCCGCCTGCGGCCCGCGCCAACGCTAGGGTCCGCTGGCCGGCGCCCGTAGAGAGAGCTTCCCGATCGCCGAAGGGAACGGTTGAGTAACGATATCCTCCGCGATTCTCTTTAAGCGTGACGTATTAGGTATATCTTAGTTTCTGTACTTACCAGTTGTGTTAACAATAAATATATTTTCAATCATTTAAAGTCTTTCGCTTTAAACTCTACACGAAATGCGTAAACCCTCTTAAAATGTTTCTGTAAAGGGTATTTTTTCTGTTTGCAGACCGAACTCGGGCATGGAACGTTCCTGCGAGGTCTGGAGACCACGGCCACATACGACCCAAGCACGGAAGAGTTCGTGCTGCACAGCCCGACCCTGACATCCCATAAGTGGTGGCCCGGTGGATGTAAGTTTGAAATGCTAGAAAAAAAAAAAAAAAATAGATAAAAATAAATAGTAAATAACCTTATTTAATTTAATGAAACATTTTAATGCACGAACTGGAAAATAAATACAGTAATAAACCGTTAATACAATGAACAGCTCAAAAAGACACATGACAGAACTAAAAACGACAGGACAAGCAAGCGTCGGTTTTACACAATGCATTTCTAATTGCAGTAGGACACACAGCCAACCATTGCATAGTCGTCGCCCAGTTGTACAGCAAAGGCGAGTGCCACGGCGTGCACCCGTTCTTGGTCCAGATAAGGGACAGTGAGACCCACATGCCCCTCCCGGGCATTAAGGTGGGGGAAATTGGCCCCAAACTCGGCTTCCAGACCGCCAACAACGGATTCCTTGGCTTCAACCACTTTAGAATACCGAGGCAACATATGCTGATGAAAAATTCTCAAGTCTTGAAGGTAATTACACTGTTTTGAAGATGAAGTTTATGAATTAGTTTATGATAAAAATTAATTGCTTTTGCGGTCCTTATAGCCTTGATATCTGACTGACTAATAAGAAGTCCTTAGAAATTACGGAGCTATTAATTTGTAAAATCACTTAGTTATCAATTACTTTTTGAAAAAATATTGTATTGACAGTAATTTATAAAGTTAACGATGTTCAAGGAAAACAATTTACTCTCTGACAAAGAGCAAAAGTTTGACCTAAAGATATAAGGGAAATGTCGGAATCAAGCTACTATAGACACGATTTTGGACGTTGGCCGAGAGATTCAGATATAATGTGACGTGAAATGTATTTATCCTTGATTTCCAGGACGGGACGTTCGTCACAACAAAGAGTGACAAGTTGACGTACGGCCCCATGGTGCTGATTCGGGTGATGATCGTCACCGACGCCGCCTACGAGGTGTCCAGGGCTGCCACTATCGCTGTCAGATACTCCGCTGTCAGGCACCAGTCCAAGCCTAAGCCAGAGTAAGTACTTGTTTACACCACCTTAATTTTTCTTAATAAAAAATTAACTGAACAACTTCCCCCAAGAAACCTACGTGCAAAAATGACAAAAAAAAATTCGACCTTCCATACTATCGTCTGATCGGACAGTTTTGTATGCGGTCGTAGGTTTCTAGGGGAAAGTTGTTCAGTTTCATGGGTAGAACTGACCCTTAATTTTTTTTTAATAAGAAAAATTAAGGGTGTTATACATACATCATGCATGTTTCCCTAAGGGGTAAGAAGAGACTACACCTTTCCATTTACGAGTGTACCTAAAAATATATGATCCCATAAAAATATACCTTTAGTCCGCTGCCTATAAGAACTGCTATCAAGCTCTGTACCGTCGAGACCCCTAACTTTACATGGTTTTTGATACATTTTTTCAATGTGCTCTCAAATTGTGGAATATTTTACATCATACTCAAATAAAAACGTTGTTATTTGCCTAAGGCTATGGCTTAGGTCCAATAGAACTAAAAAGACTGCAAAAGTAGTAGGCGAAGTATGGGCATTGTTTCCTATCTTCGCCTACCACGTGTTTCTCAGTCGTGTAGGTAGGTACCTAAGTGTAACCTAGGTGTTGACAGGAATCACTGCCTACTATAACAAATAATGTCTTATGCAAAAATGTACCTAAAGCCTGTACTCATGAGTTGTTTATTGGGGAAAGACGTGGTAGGCGAAGTTAGGGACCAGGCTGAAGTGGTTTTCATACGTTTCTTCGGATTTTCTTAGGGCTGTCAATCCAAAAGAAAAATAAAAAAATAAAATTCAATTTATTAAACGAAAAATATTCTTTTATTTTATTAACTTTTAAATCTAGTTTCTTTTCACTCCTCTTGCTCAAAAATAACGTCATTGTAGCGTTCTAGAGCGAGGCTAAAATAGCTTTTCTTGCCCTAGGGGATAAAGTATTTTTTTTCAATTTTTGTCTGTCACATGACAATGAGCCTACAAAAACGAAAAAGTATTTAGTCTTAGGTAGAATGGAAGGGCTATTGATTAGCAACCTACGATTTTCGTGGTGGGAGGGGTGGGGGAGGGAGGAGAGGGGAATTGCCTACCCCTCCGTACTACTCTCCCCCCTCGGAAATGTATAGTTTTTGAGCTATGAATATTTTAAAATTGACTAAACCTAACCTCAAAATGTATGAAAAATGTAAAAAAAGCAAATTTTCGTATTGAGCTAGATTTCTGTTGTCTAATAAAAAAAATAGGAAGTGTATAGAGTGCCACAAGCGGCACTGTATCTCGATCGGTTAGGGAACCGTAAGTTTTGCGGTATAATAGTGACGCCGCCTAAGCTGCCGTAAAGTTTTTATTAGACAACAGAAATACTAGCTGCCCTACTCCTGTAGGTCACGTGATAGGTTAGAAATTTAAGACAATCGCGAAGCGCAGCGTAGCGTATTGTCTTGAATTTCGAGGTTATTTTTTTTTATTAGACAACAGAAATCTAACTCCATACAAAAAATATCTTTTGAATATTATGTCGTCTGAACATTACGACAAATAAAAAATATGTTACGGTTCCCGAACCGATTGAGATAGAATGCCGCTTGTGGCACTCTATACGCTTCGTACTAGGATGCCGTCAAATTACGGCATCGTAACCGATCGTACTAGAATGCCGCTTGCGGCACTCTATCCACAGCCAAAAAAATAACCTCGAAATTCAAGACAATCGCTACGCTGCGCTTCGCGATTGTCTTAAATTTCTAACCTATCACGTGACCTACAGGAGTAGGGCAATCATAGATTTTGTCCGACGAATTCTTTCTAAGACCTGCACCCCCTTAGCGCTACCACTTAGGAACCAAGCGAAAAATTTTACAAGTCCAAACTTCATACAAAAATATCGCAAATTTTTTTAAGTGTCTCTCTGTGTGTCTTCTCTTTTCCGAGTATAGATATTCAGTGAATATGTGTAAAAAAATATAGTCTTTCGAATGGTAAACATCTGAAATTGAAAATCGTGGGTGGCTAATCAATAGCTGAGCCGGTAGAATAATCATGAATATAGACTCGACTTATTACTATTTACTTAGATCAACAACTTTTTTGAGATAGTTATTATTAAAGTATGTAAAATTTGTAATTATTTGAATCTATGAACAACACAGACCACGCCCACACAGTCCATGTGCTTAGGTGGTGAGCCTTTAGCACGTTAGTCGCTTTTACGACACCCAAGGGAATCTCTATTCCCTTGAGAGGGGTTGGTAGTATTATTTTGATGAGGCCGTCGCCGCTCTTGGCTGTTGGATGTATGTGCAGTCTTTAGTCCGTTAGTCGCCTTTTAGGACACCCAAGGGAAGAGATGGAAAGACTGCACATACCTACTATCCAACAGAATAGAGCGCCGATGGGCTCATCAAAATAATACTACCAACCCTTCTCTTCCCGTTGGTGTCGTGAAAGCAACTAACGGGTTAATTTTTAATAAAATAAACCAATTCATATTGTATTGGATTGTTTTATTTTCTCGCATTCGTAGTGAAAAGCTGAGTGTAACACACGGCGCTAAAAACCCATTAAAACTCGGTTTCTATTTACTCTCTCGCTAAAGCTCGGAAGTAAAACTACCTCGTATATAATGGGTAATTTTAGCCCCTTGTATAACAATCTACTATTTTCTCTTGTTTTTTATTTATCATCTATTGTTGTTATTTTTTAACATTGAAAATGTTTTTTCGATCGCTCCGGTAGGGCTCCATTTTCGCTGAAAGTGTGTTTGCCCCGTGGTATATAGTGGTTTAGGGCCATGAAGACGTTTGTGGGCTTAAAAGACGCAGAATTTGAATGGCTTTTAGATGATGAAAAAATTTTTTGTAAAAGTCGAAAACTTTTTTCGAAAAGTGAAAAAAAAAAACAAAAATACCTTGATTTTTTAACACCTTTCCTCTGAATATCTTAGATATCTCGTGAACGAGGTCGAAAATCGAAAAACTGTGAGAAACCCCTAGAGATATTGAGACAGGGACAATTTTATGTCTTATACTTTTTTTGTGGGAGTGATAGGGGGGGCAGTATGCTCCCCATTAGCGTATTACTCGGGCGTCATAGCCCTGTGGAACTTCGCAGCTTTGAGATACGAAGATCTATTAGGACTTTATAGACGCGGAAAATTAAGGGCTTTAGGATAGTATAAACAAATTTTGGAAAAGTCGATTATTTCTTTGGAAAATAAAGAAAAACAAAAAAATCTGTTTTTTATTAATACTCTATAATAGCTAGGTTCATTTTCAATGCCCTTTCGAGGCGTGTAGAGCACGAGATCTGTGAATTTTTCTGTGCATTGTCTGCGTTTTTTAAATTTCTCTTTATTTGATTTTGTATATTTATCTTGTAAGTGTGTGTTCGTAACCATACTTATGTCTTTATATTATTTTAACTAACCCAACGTAAAACTAATCACTAACAAATTTAATTTTTATTTATTTATCATAGTGCATGGACTACTATTTAGAATTAAAGCCACCGCACACATGATACTTTTAGCATCGGCGATCGGCGATTTTGCGACTGGCATCGCGTTTTGGCGACTCTCTGCGTTCGATTGTGTATCGGAATCACTCGTTTTAGCGATTCAGTCGCTGTATTCAGCTTCTAAAAATCGCCGATCGCCGCTGCTTAAAGTAGCATGTCTGTTCTGGCCCTTAAGAGGAAACACTACGTCGACGTGGCATGCAAAATTCTCATACAAAACACAGAAACACGACGTTTCGTAGTCCCCTGTTTCCTCCTTCAGAACTGGACCAATTTTTATTACTTTTTCAGCATCGGTTAAAGAAAGAGATTTTCTATGTCTGTATGTTTGATTTTTGTTTTAAAGCAGCCACTTAATGTTTCTGAAGACGCCTTAAAACGGAGTGATTTCGCTAAATTTTGAAGGCTCCTGGTTATTAAATAAATGACTTATTGCAAAAAAAAATCAAACATACAGACATAGAAAATCTATTTCTCTAACCGATACTGAAAAAGTAATAAAAAATTGGTCCAGTTCTGAAGGAGGAAACAGGGGACTACAAAACGTCGTTTTTCTGTGTTTTGTATGACAATTTTGCGTGCCACTTCGACGTAGTGTTTCCTCTTAAAGCGCATACTGTATTTCGATATTCACACTGTGCCTACCCGCGCGCCCGCACGCCCCGCCACCACAGTATAAGAATAAAGCTTAAATTTATACTAGCGATGCGCGATTATGACTAATTTCATTAATCGAATTGACTACTAATACTAATCTCAAAAATCGAATACCAGATTAGTAATATACTAATTTCAATAATCGAATAAGTTTTACTAATTAGTAATAAAATCAAACGATTATTGATATTGAAAGAAAGAAAGCTAAAATGTACTTTAACGCCACAGCATAAGGCTTATAGCGGTTACTAAGAGAGGTCTGCTATAATCGAAAATGGCGACCAGTGTATTACTCACAGCTACGTTGTACTATTATTTATTCTGTGACACAGCGAGAGGGGATCAAAATGAGTACCTAATTAGAAAAAGAAGTTAGTTACTTGCTTTTACACCACCCCAGCAACTGTTCTGTAGGAACAGAATAATATTACTAGCTGTAGGTAAAATGAATGAAATTTTTGAAAATAGCGTCGCAGAGCCAATGAATTTAGTTTCGTAATAATCCGCGGGTCTTCTTTACTAAATTAGTTACTTACAGTATCATTCATTATCAATGAATGACCATTCAGTCAGTTGCAAGATTCTGTATTCGTTAGTGGTTGATTCCTACTACACTACTGACTGATTAGCACCCGATTAGTACTGATTAGTAATTAGTAGTTAATACATTTTAGAAGTCATTCGAATTATTCGAATGAATGTAATAATCGAATGATTCAGTTAGTATCATTCATAATCGCGCATCGCTAATTTATACTGTGCCGCCAGCCGCCACCCACCTGCGCTGCGGTCAGCTGCTATGTTGCCTGTTCGGCTGCAGGCATGACGCGCGCGCACTGTGCCATTTCATTATCATGATTCATAGGTAATCAGTGCGTGTCGTCGCATCCAATGGCAATAAATGCAAACAATAGGTTTTTACTGGCCTAGTCATTGTTACTTTAGTGTTGCGATCGTGAATAAATTAGTTTTTGTATCAACCTACCAACTACCAACCTATCAACTGGTTATGTATATTTTACATAGATATCATAGACAAACTTCTTTGGTTATATAAATACTTAAATAAAATAAATAAAAAAATCTATTCTATTCTAAAAGCAGCGCCCGCGATGTTTCGTGGTGCGTGGTAGATGTCCTTCCTTGTGTTAGGTAATTCTCGTGCTGTCCCGCTTTCGAAATGAGCTGCTTTAGACCTGCTTTTGTTGCCGTTACATTAACATAAACATTTGAAAACGAATATTAGCTTCTTCCAATGAGGTACAAATATTTTTGATTGCAGCCAGCCAGAGCCACAGATCTTGGACTATGTGACGCAGCAGCACAAGCTGTTCATAGCGATAGCGACGAGCCACGCGCTGCGCATCAGCGGCAGCTGGCTTTGGGACACCTACTCCAAGGTGACGCACGATCTGGACCAGGGGAAAATCGATCAATTGCCAGAGGTAATTTTCTCCACGGTACTATTTTTTATCATAACTCAAGTCTTGTAGATGAATATTTGTGGTCTTAAATGTTATCAAGACTGCAGCACAATCTAACATGTTTTTGCGATCTTACCAATCCCCAGAAGAAACAGAGAAAAGATAGATCCGTAACTTATGAAAAAGCAGACGGCGATAGAAGATATCTACTAGGTATCATTTGCACTGCCACGACCATTCTTAAGTTTAGAAACGCAGCCAAAATTCTCTGCGTCGTACCAATAATAGTTTAAACTTTGAGTTTTGTTGGGGCGAGCAGCACAAGATAATTGTTTGTAAGTAATTTTATTTTGTAAGAGTTACATTACAATTAAACTTATTCCGCAAGTCATATACATTATTTTTTAAGTCATTCATTCAAGCAGGACATTATTCTCTGACAACAAAATTATAAACAGGCTGCATGGCCCATAAATTTCACGTTAGGCTGGAACGGCTGATGGAGATCCATATGGGGATCCGGTAGTGGTGGAGATAATTAGGGGACTCACCTACCTCCGGTCATATGCCGAAACGCAGGAGATGCGCGCTACATTGCCGCGCGAAATTCTTGACCCAGACAAATTATTTCTACGTCCTTGTCCCTAAATGTTGCGTCTTACCCGTCTAGGGCACGACTTTATAAAACATACTTCGTTTTGGGGAAACCAATGCCACTCCTTACATCACAAATTATATTTGTACTGGCATCCGAGAACTACCGTTAGGTTATGCAAGTAGTGCCTCCCTCAAGAGACCTAACGCTGATGGTTAGGTTTTGACGGCCGCATTAGTACCCGCCGCAGCGCACTCTTCGTTCAGTACTCATAAGACTAGTGTCTCAGGAGTGAGGCCTGGTGAACACGTATGTTCACTGCCTACTTTCCAGATAGGTAACTGGAGTTGACGAGCTCGCTCAGTTCTCATTGTACCAAGAGTACTGCCACTGCTCGGGTCGTCAACTCTATAGTCAACTTCCAAATGTCCCCTTTGGTTGTGTAAAAGTAAACTCATTTTGCAAATCAGTGGTCATCTTTCGGCTGATGCCTCTGATTTGTTTGCAGTTGCACGCACTAGCCTGCTGCCTGAAGGCGATCAGCAGCCGCGACGCCAACCAGGCGGTGGAGCAGTGCCGGCTGGCGTGCGGCGGCCACGGCTACATGGCGTCGTCCAATTTCCCCACCATCTACGGCGCGGTTGCCGCCAGCATCACCTACGAGGGCGAGTATACCGTCATGCTCCTGCAGACCGCCAGGTAATGCTTTTTGTAACTTCTGAGGCTAGGCCCCTAGAACTGCCCAGTGAAGTGCTTGTCGGAACAAGTCAGAGTGCCTAGACGGAGTAGTGGATAAATGGCGTGGACGCTTGTAGAATAGAATAATAAATGTATAAGACATATGTCTACAATACGTTATTTAGCAAACTTTATAAATAAACCGTTTATGAACTGTATATTTATATCTGGTTTCAAGACTCACACCAACTAATAGAGTACAGCTACAGCATGAACACTGATGCTTTGATTAGGTACTTGGTGCACATTGTTCATATATTTTGGCGGTTTTGTCATTTGTTTATCAATTACTTCATAATTTTAATGCTGATCTATTAGATATGATATTTATCTACGTGTAAAAAGTACATGCGAACTAAAACATTTTGTGTTCGTCCTGGCGTTTATTTTCTTTTGCCTGATATTTTAAACCCTTGGCAAAGGTTCGTGTCTTGTTTCAGGTTTTTTTTAAATACTTACCTATAACATCGTTACAGGTACCTGGTAAAGGCTTGGAAGGAAGCGCTTGATGGAAAGGTGATGACGCCAACAGTAGCTTTCATGGTGAGATTCACGAAAGGCAGGCCGGCGTGGACGAACAACCCGGAAGATATTATAAAGGGATTTCAAGCCGTCGCTGCCGGGTATTTTTTTGCATTCCTACTCAAACGAAATAAAAAATACTTTAAAAAAATCAAATATCGTTTATTACAATCTATCAGTATCTTATCTGTCTAATACAGTGATTGGAACCATTCTTAGTAAGCATTCTAAAATGCCTGTTTCAGGAGGCCCCGCTCTTTCAAAACATAGTCATACAAAAATTAGATAGACTATCAAATGCTATCTACGAGTATTATAACAGCTCGTATTACAGTAGTTATGTAATAACATAAGTAACGAATAGAACGACTTGTTTTACAAATATAGGATAATCAAATACTTATGTCGTATATCTAATCGATAACACTAATCTGAAGCAAAGTTAAGTGATAAAATAAATAATTTCTCAAATGATGGTCTCTTAATTGATCTTGCAAGCTAACCAACTTTTAGAATGCCTGATCATTGGTCCCGGTCGTCGATGTAGACGACATAGATGTAGATTTCCTAGGATATTTTAATCAGTGTTATAGTACTACTTACTAAGTGCTTATTTTACAAGTTTATTGAATAAAAACCAAATTTCGACTTTGGACTTTTTTAACACTTCCACAGAAAGTCAAAAGAAGCGTACGAAGCTGTGCACCGGTACGAGAAGTCGCAGAAGGATTACGAGGACGCATGGAATCTGGCGTCAGTGCAGCTGGTTAACGCCAGCGAGGTAATTCACTTTTATTAGCGTCAACATTTCAATAGCGCGTGGCAGAATTTTTCGACACCGTTCTTTTAAAGAGGGGTTCGTGCTGCCGATTTTTATACAAACGCGTCCTAACCTATCGAATTCTATTCGAATACGTGACGCTCCTAGATTCGTGCTATCAAATACTAATTCTGCTACTCAACCGACGCTTGGCACTGTTCCAAGTTCTCATCCAAAGAAGATTGACCATTTTTGTATGGACGTTAAGGACGACCAAGAGTGCTGCCCA
Organism: Scoparia ambigualis; assembly: GCA_963921215.1. NCBI lineage: Eukaryota > Metazoa > Arthropoda > Insecta > Lepidoptera > Crambidae > Scoparia > Scoparia ambigualis. Next base: position 5,975,288 of record OY992504.1, read on the forward strand.
ACATTGAATCATAGTGCATAATGTTCCTTAGACTAATACTAGTATGTAGCTCAAAGCGCTTCAGAATCTATCCGAGGAATATTAAGAAAAAAATCTTTTGTATAGGTTTTACATTAACGAAAAAAAATAACAAACGTCTTATTTTAGCCGAATAAGACGTTATGTATTTTAAACAATGGATTTTATTATTAGAACAACACTTAGTTTAGGATAGTCATTCAATCAATCAATCATATAAAGCCATTAGATAAGTTATAGGTACAATATAACCCCGATTTTTTTAAATTTATTTTTATACCTCTTCATGTAAGGAAAGAAATAAAGTTTCCTATACTTGGGCAGCATTTGGTCTAAAATGGTCAATCTCCTTTCATACTTTCAAAGTTTTATATCGTGAGAAAAAGTTGTGGTCTCGGCGTACCCCTCAGGGATATCCCTCGGCATACGCCTATATAGGCGTGATGTATATTGTATACATATCTATTATGTATATTTTATGTTACTTGTGTGTTGCTGTTACCAGGCTTACTGCCGCGCCATAATCTGCGAAGTATTCTGGGGCGAGGTCCAGCGTCACGCGCCCACCTTGTCCAACAATGTCGCAACCGTTCTGAAACAACTCGCCGAGCTGTATCTAGTCTATTGGACACTTGAGAAAAGCGGAGATTTGTTGGAAGTAAGTTGATTAATAAAACGTTGAAATGTTTGACAAAAATTGCTGATAAAGAGCTAAGGTTTAGTAATGGACGGTTCACTCAAGTCTCAGATGTGATTTTTTCTTTTACTGTTGTGGGACGTAAGTACTTAGTACCGAAGTGTAATACCATTTTTATCCGTTTTAATAAGGCTGCGATTGTGCCTCAATACTGTTTAGGCTGGATATGCTAAGACATTTCCTTAAAATAATAATAGAAAAATCAAATAGTTTAAAAATGCAAGAACAATTACGTTTATCTTTATGATAGCTAAGCTACCACAGAACCTTCTTTTTCTATTCTGTGGTAGCTACATTTGATAGCAGATAAAAAAGATTCGAGGAACGATTACATATAATTTTTGTGTTTTGTGGACACAGGTAAAATGCATTAAAGGTGTTTGACTCGTGGTCCCACCAATAATGTCCTACCGGTCTCATAGTCCCACATGCTTTGGGTTCATGGTTCCACTTAGCGTCTTTTACATTCTTTATTTTTGTGTGTTAGTATGAACGTAACTTCTAATCTGCCTTTTTATTCTAATCTGCCCTTTTCTCCTTTTAGTTTTCCAGTATATCCAAAGAGGACTTAGGAGTGCTACGCAGAAGGTACGAGCAGTTACTGGGGCTCATCAGGCCCAACGCCGTGGGCTTGGTTGATGCTTTCGACCTAAGGGACGAGGTAAACGATGTTATTTAAATATGTTAAAATACCTAAAGCATTATTATATTTTGCCTCTGCAGTCTGGACTAATGGAATCGGTCTCAGACCCAGGGGTTTCAGGTTCGACTTCATGACAGTTGAGGAAGTTTTCGGTCGCACATTTCGGCGATATTCGCTTACGCTTCATTCCGACTAAGTACGAATTCATACAGTAGCGTCACATGAGTAAAGAAACGGAACAGTTCTGACACAGTATAAATATAAGCAAAAGCAGTAAGGAAGCTACGAACAAACGCTCGAAACGACGCACGTCTTTACAAGGCCCCGCGGATATCGCAGTGCTCTCAGTAGCGCGTGCCGCGAGTGGTCACTATTGTGTATTATTTGTATTGCGTGCGCTGTCCGTGCAACTTTTAAAAATGCCGCGAGCTTGAACTCGGCTGTATTTATTAATTAATTAAGTAGCTCTATTAATTTTCAAAGAAGTAGACAAAATCAATTTTATAGTGCCACGTCCATGTTTTCCGATAGTTTATTTAAAAAGCTATTCATTAGAATGAGATTTTTTTACACTAAGTATATAAAACTTAATAATAATAAAGCTTTTTGAACGTGTCGTAGAAGGCGAAAGTATTTTTCAGTGAGTAATTTATAATAACTAACGAAGAATATAGATTTTTTTATCACACAATTTTGTTTGTAAACTAGTCGATTCATTCGATTATTTGATTATTATAGAACCCAAATAAACGTTTTGATAAATAAAAAAATACCTTTTAATTTTATAAAAATTAAAAGTGACAACCCTAATGCTTTGCTAGGTATCTCAAATAAAAGCGCTAACTAGCTGAGATACAGCGCTAACTAAAAAAAACTTCAATTTTACAAAAATAAGAGGACAACCTTAACGCTCAATTGGCGCGTAGGTATTTATAACAACAAAAAGGCCTAGTTTCCGTACTGCTTTAGCTTATATTTATACTGTGCTTCTGAGGAGCATACGAAAATTCTTACCTATTCTTACCTATGTAAGGGAATGAAATAAAAAAACAAACTTTAATGAGCTTTTTATGGTATGTAGACAAGATAAGGTATTAAGTATATTTACAAATTGCTTACTCTAAATATTTTTTTTAATATTTTTGGTTTCATACATACCTACATAACATAAAGGTTTGTGCAACCTACTTAAACATATCGCTTTTAAATAGGTATAATCTGGTTTTCACTAGTAGACTCCTTGGGATAATTGAAATAAAAAATATCTTTTTTTTTCTAGTATTATTCATACAAACGGACAGTTAATAACCATTTACAAGTCCACAACTAATTATTTACACTTTCGTAATATTTGATTATTTGCGTTTAAAAACGCTCAAATCAACTTAAAGAAAACGTTGAAAAAATTGTCTACCTCAGGCGGGAATCGAACCCGCGTCTCTAAGAATGTAAATTCTCAGAGGTTTGATAAGACACTGTTGCTATAAAAACATAAAGTCGAAACACCATAACAATTAGGTAAGCGGCATTGGTGTTCAGTAAGTTAGATGTAAGACGATAGCCAGTTCTTCAGTAGTAGGGTGAAGTACTCCCAGAAGAAGCCAGAAGGCTTTAGACTATTTTCCTACAAAGACATTGTTATGATACTCATTTTGATTGAAGAAGTAGGGAGTTAAAGATCCCGATGGGTTGACGTTTAACTGCGAGAGGGGAACCTCTGCAGGCTAAAACTAAGTTATGATAAAATAAGTGAGGTGGCCGGGTTGCTACGAATTCGTAGCTACGGCTGAAGCTACAGCCAACGCTGATTGTCTGATTTACTCTACCCAGATCCTGCAGTCCACTCTGGGCGCGTACGACGGGCGCGTGTACGAGCGCCTGATGACGGAGGCGCTGAAGAGCCCCCTCAACCAGGAGCCCGTCAACCGCAGCTTCCACCAGTACCTCAAACCCTTCATGCAGATGTCGAAACTGTGATGCATTTAGGCTAATTATATGATTTTGTATGAAAGCTTAAAACGAAAGTTTGTCAAAATATTGTAATATAAATAAATACCTATTTTAGTTGAAATTACAATGTATTGATTTTTTGGTCGTATATGACCACGTCCAATGTGAGCAACTTTTGGGCGAAAAAGATAGGTAATAGATATTGTTTGAAATTTATTTTTTAAATTTATATTTTGAACGATGCTACGGTATTACATCACCATCAAATTGTTCGCCGTCTTCATGTTTGTTGCAATGGATATTAGAACCTATGCAAAGTCACTTTTTAAATTAATATTATCATCCATATAATTTATTGCCCATCAATGAATAATTTATCCCATCATCCATGAATAGGTATATAAATGAAAAGAAAAACAAAATAAGAAAATACTATTCTAATAGAATATATATGTATGTACTTACCTACTTATTTGATAGTATTTGTGAATGGACCAATTAAACGTAGTCAAAGAGCTCGTAAAATGTATTGTAAAATATTGTAAATAAATATCAAATTGACACAATTACTACAGTATTTTTATTTTAACATTTGCATTAACTTAATATGAGGTAACATCTCAAATGTGATTTTTGCGTAAAATGCCCATTTTTGCATTTTGTAGTAATTTAGCAGTTGTATTTATCGTTTTTATTGAAATAGGATAATAAATTTATGCTTAATATTATAAATCTCCACTCTGCGAGCTAAGCCTATCAACCTTAATTGGGCATGGTTCAGCAATTAGAACATTTGAATGAAGACCAAAGGTCAATGTTAAAGAGCATTCATAAAAAGACTATTTGCATTTTAACTAGGCAGGCAGACATCGGCGCGTAACTTCTAAGTTTTACGCTCGTAAAGGTATCGTACATTTTAATTGCATTTACTTCAAGTAACATGTACTGCCCGTAACTATAATCACGCAACCGCTATAACGATGTAGTTGTACCTTTTTCGAAACAAAAAACAATTTATAATTACACATTAAGAATAAAACATAGTTATTACCGGATAAAATGTTTACTAGAAAAAAAACAACCAGTCTCAGGAAAGCTCGAACGGGATTCGAACTCGTGACCTTTGGATTGCCGGTCCACTGCTAGTAAACATTTTATCCTATATCTATATAGCATTGTGAATGCAAAATTTCAATAATAAAGATAGTTATTACCTATGTGGCCTCGCGTTGGTTTGGTTCAAGCGATGCAGAATGTCACAATCTGTGTGTTCTGGGTGCTTAGTACGACTTTTATTAGCAATTTCATCACATTACCAAAAAAAAACATAAAATCTAAACTTAGCTGTTATAATTGCTATTTTTTTGTCGCCGAAAGGTAATTTATCTGCAATCTCATATTATTAATTCTCGATTCTGTTAACCGAGGCGTCATATTGTACAGTCACGAGCAAAAATTTGTAAACAATTGTAACCCTTAATGCAATAGAATAAGAGTCAAAGTCTATACATATTGGTGCTCGTGACTGTACGTCGATGACTAATGGAAAGAAAACTCGCATTGATCGAGTCTTACATAACAAACCAGTGACTCTGTGTGTGCATCTTTAATTGTGCTCATACTCGTATGCATCCTAACTTATCCTAACGCTTTCTTCTTCTAACCCACGTAGGGTTACCATTTAGGAATTTGAAAAGTCCTGTCAAAAAGCCTGACATTTCGATAGAAGTCCGGACTTTTTAGTCACAAAATGGAAACATTACTCACTATTTATATTTTGATTTTAAAGTAAATAAAGATTAAAGACTTATTTGATATTACTTAAAATGTAGTTTTGTTACCCGTATTCCAAAATCCGGACAAATTAAAGAGCCAGACAAAGTGCGGACTAGAGTCGAAAAGTCCGGACATGTCCGGATTAATCCGGACGGATGGTAACCCTAAACCCACCTAATGGACTTTAGGCGTTATTTACTGATGAAAAGATCTAATTTGTAGATATACCTATTGTACAAAATAGTTGATGTAGGACGGTGTTTCTAAGTTATCGTGAACCAAAGCGCGGGCGGTGCACTAGTATGTGCTAGTACCTAATTACCTATATTGTAAATGCAAAAAGTTCGTTAACTTGTTAAGAGGGTTTACGCATTTCGGTTTCTCATACAAACCTTCAAGTCGAAATTTTTAAAAACCAATAAGTCAATTTAAATGAAACTTGGCATGCTAAAGTAAAATACAGGGATCTAAATAGTTTGTCGAAAACATTTTTAAAAACGTTTGTTTAACTGAGTTATTGCGATTTAATGTCCACAATAGAAAGTTTAAAATTTATTTATTTAGAAGATGCACAAAACAGGTTACAACCATACAAATCAATAAAACAAAACGTGATACAAAACTTACAAACTAGGTTGGAACCCTTAATATGTACATACTAAGCAACATACTACCAAGCAGTGAATATTATGTCATATCTTTCAACTAGGTATTTACTAACAAATAAATTAACTGAATTGATTGTGATAAAACTGAACAAATTAATAAAAATATATCGAATTAAATTAAATTACAATTACGTTATTTAAATTACATTATTCCAAATTCTATAAATAAAATATATCAAATTTCCCAAAACAATATTTAAAATATTGATTCTGCATTAATTAAATAAAAAAAAAATTACATCTAAACACTATAAAAAAAAAACATTATCTATTAAAACATTACTATTTGAAATGTTTCCTAATTTCCTTCTTAAATTTTAAAAGGCTACAGTTAAAAATATCAACGTCAGCGCAGTCACCAACGAGCTCATTATACTGGCGACACATTCGAGTTAGAGGATTAAAATAAGATGTATTGTTGAGATAAACCATAAGTGTAAAGAATTTTGGCCTACGGACACGATAATTTGTATTAAAATTTAGCTGAGACAATAAGTACGGTGAATCCATTTTACAATTAACTAATTTATAGAGGAACATTAGATCAAATTGTTTTCGGCGATTAGTTAATGATACCATTTGGAACCTGTTCATTCTAACCTCATAGGAGTGCAGGATGCGATGAAGTCCCATTCTGAAGCTAAGCAGCTTAAGGAATCGCTTTTGAATACGCTCTATTCTCTCCTGATGAACCTGATAATTTGGTGACCAAACTGCTGTATTATATTCCAACAAGCTTCGAACCAATGAGAAGTAAAGAGTCAAGTATGATGAAATGTTTTTAAAATCTTTTGTCACTCTGTAAATGAAGCCTAACATACGCGACGACCTATCCACAATGTGGTCATAGTGATCGCGAAATGACAACTCACTATCAAAAACGATTCCCAAGTACCTGATTTTGAACTTACGAAGCAGGTCGTGGTTGCTTAATGAATAGTTGAAGTGGATGGCTTTGATTTTTTTCGTAAAAGTTATAATAAAACATTTGTTGACGTTAAGCGTCATGCTGTTTAATTGACACCAGTCCGATAAAGAGTCTAGGTCTTTTTGAAGCTTTATGGCATCATTAATACAAAGAACAGTATTGTATATTTTCAAGTCATCGGCATATAACAGGCAGGGGCATGACAGGCGATCCACATGGTCATTAATAAAGAAAATGAAAAGCAAAGGCCCCAGGTGCGATCCTTGCGGGACACCGGATGGAGCTGTAAAAGCAGTTGAAAGATCGCCCTTCAATGCCACTAACTGACTTCTTCAACTCAAGTAAGATTTGACCCAACGCAACAAGTACCCGCTAACGCCATACACTTCTAACTTCCGACAAAGCATTGAATGGTTGACTCTATCGAATGCTTTAGAGAAGTCGGTGTAAACAGAGTCCACCTGCGCTCTCTTAGCAAAAGCACCACATAGATAGCTCTTATATTCCAGAAGGTTACTGGATGTAGATTTATTTTTAACAAATCCGAGCTGATTTGGAGATATAAAAGGCTCAAGATGGTGGTAAAGAGCATCATCAACAAACGTTTCAAATAATTTAGCACAGCATGATAAAATACTTATTGGGCGATAGTTCTCACAAAGTGATTTATCTCCAGACTTAAATATAGGGACAATGTGGGCTGTTTTCCATTGTGTTGGAAATACTCCTGATGCCAATGACTTATTAAATAAGATGCACAATGGAACACATATAGTTTCAGCGCATCTTTTTACAAGTAATGGGGGCAAGCCATCCGGACCAGCACCCTTAAATTCATCTAGGTTTTTTACTCTGGACACAATTTCCCGCTCCGACACACCGATGCATTGAATCAAACCATCGTGCCCAGAGCTAAAGACGAATGGGTAGCAATTATTTAAGTTGTTTGAGGTGTTATCGTAGACTGAATTAAAACATTCTGAAAAAAGCTCGCAAATTTCCTTCCTATTTGACTTTTCCTTATTATTAAACTTCATAGTCTTCGGTATACTATTAGATGATGATTTCTTACTATGAACGTAACTCCAAAAGGATTTAATATTATCTTTTAGTGTATTTTCTACCGATTTTATATAGCTTTTGTAGCAAGTATCCATAAGACCCTTACTTCGTGAGCGCAACATGGAAAAAGTGTCATAATCTCATGGATTTTTGTATTTTTTGTACAACTTATGGTATTTTAATTTTTCTTTTAAGCAACGCTTCAGTCCGCAGCTAAACCATGGCGGAAAAGAGCACGAATCATCTTTGATAAGCGTTTGGTTACCAGTTCTTTAAGCTTGTTATAAAACCTGTCAATATCGTGATCCACTTCATCACAAGAAAGTATTTGATACCAGTCAGTTTTCTTAATATCATTGTTTAAGTCGCTAAAATTACATTTTTTAAAATTTAACCGTTTACATAGTTTTCGTGCCAGGGAAGAGGACTTTACAGTATAAGACAGTTCAATGTTTATGTTCAATGGAGGGTGGTGAGAATCCAAAGTACTCATTGGACCAGTTTCACGCACAGTGCAGTCAAAGGAAGACAAAACCAGGTCTAGATAACGACTGTTCAGATTTTTAATACCGTTGTATTGTTTTAAATTGCATAGAGTCGTAAATTCAAGTAAACTATTGGATTTGTTATCCGATGCACCGGTAGGGGATAGACACACAGAATCACCGTTGTAACGGTACAGAATGAATGGTATCCGTTCGTTAGTAAGGAATGCATGGGAGTAGCACTAAAATAAATATTAATGCGTAGCACCATTAATAATAAGCATGAAAAGGGAATAATAAACTAGTTCAGAATAATGGTCAGTGGTCTAGGGCTTTATCTTTAGTTTGAATTTCGCGGGGACTGCTCTGTGTGTCCCTTGCGACATAGGCGCCGTCTAGCGTGAGTTATTTACTTGAGCTTCGCGTAAGGTTGCTAGTTTGACTTCTTTATTTTGAATTTCGCGGGGATTGCTCTGTACGCCCTTGCGACATAGGCGCCGTCTAGCGTGAGTTATTTACTTGAGCTTCGTGTTAGGTTGGCAATGGGCTTTATCTTTATTTTGAATTTCGCGGGGACTGCTCTGTGTGGCCTTGTGACATAGGCGTAGGTTGGCCGGTAGACATACGAACGGGCGCCACCTATGGTCGGAATACGGAACTTTTTATAATTTCACAAAATACAGGATTATTGGCTTAAGTGGATGATTATTGAGAGGGAATTGTTAATAGAAGGCTACATTTAGATATTCAAAGATGTAATATTGGCTATCTGACGAGATTTGGTTGGATTATGGAAAAACTTTAGAATTGCGCGGCGGGCGACGGCAATGAGCGAGCGAGAGGTTGGAAAAAAGATAGAAAGAGAGGTAGGATGTTATCTCCACGTGGCGCAACGCGAAGTTCGCGTATAACAAATAATAAGCGACGCGAAGGCGAGGCGCATCGAAAAACAGCTAGCGATTGGTTGAAGGGAGGAAAAGGGGACTCGCGCGGGCGAATGTTAGGCGCGCATGGCGCGAAAGTTAAGACGCTTGGGAAAACGGCGGAAAATTAACGGGCATTCAACAATTGGACGTCGGACGCGCGGTCCAGTTTAGGAGTGCGGTAAATACTCATACGGGAAAAATAGTGTCCGAGCTTTGATAGTGCGCTAAGTGATATTTGAGCTGCGATATTAATTAAGATTTGTGAAATTGAAAGTGATTAATAAAGTAAAACTATTGCGATCGCAATTTGAATCCGTTAACGAAATGATGTATTTCGGGGTATATTGGCGGAAACGCATAACGGTGGCAACAAAACCAATATACCTTTCAACAGACTTCGGTCTGGATGACCTTTGACTGTATTTAATAAGGTCGGCGTTTTCTATTATTACGCTAAACATACATACAATACACTATCTTCGACGGAGTAATGGGGGAGAGACAGTTGTCTCCCTAGTGAAAGTTGAAGATAGGTCAGACACCATTTAGCTGGAGGTAGACCCGTATGACCCAGTCCAATTTCGAGTCTACCTCCGTACACACAGTGTAGTGATAGGAATAACACACTGAGTATACTGGCTCGACTGATAGTACATTTAGAAGTCAGTTGCTTGCAGGGGCGACTCGGCTTACACAACTCACCACGAAATTACGTTAAATGTAGCTTGGGCCTAGATTGCAAGGTACACAAGTAGGGACTGTTAGTTCGACAAAATATAGGCATTTCAAGTGAGGAAAGCTGTAGGAATCTATAGGTAGGCGGTTCTATATAATTGCTGTGAGGAAGTGAGGGGACAGTACGGGGTGAGCGCGCTGTGCGTACATAGGCTGGGTACGCGGGCCGCGGGCCCAGGCTGGATTAATTCAGACTAATAAGGTAGGGATAATTAGGTTACGGTGCTAAATAAAATTTACGATGAAGTGATGTGGGTCCTATCTAGGCATATAATCTGTTACCGTAGGCCGATAAAATTCTAATTGGTTCCTAAAGTTGTTACCAATTAATTATTCATTTTAAATAACTAACAGAAGTATAATTATCCATTTTAAATAATTAACAGAAGTATGATAATATTGTACCATCATTACTTTGGAATACCTAAAAAGTCTAGACTGGTTTCCTATTACAAGAAAAATACTAAAAGTTATAGCAAATAAGCATAGCTGTATTGTGATGTTTGATTTCTAATACTGAAATGACCAAACAGGCATTTTTAGCTTTCCCTGGGATGCGATACGATCTTATATTGCTACACTCTTCAAAGTATTAAAAGTATACATCCGATACCTATTAGTAAAATATAAGCTGATACAAACTGAACAACTAAAACCAGTTTAGAAACCAGGATAATTCGTTGAAGGAAGACATTGCAAGCTATGAGCTTCTAATAATCTGAAACATAGAAATAATTGATTGATAACAACCTGCTAATTAGCCTGATAATGGTCTACTAATACCATTTGAATTCACCTTAATGGTCAAAGACCTCTTAAGATATGTAAGTACTTACTTCTAATAATATGAAACATAGAAATATTTGATGGGAACAATCTAAATCAATCAGACTAATAACTAGTACAGTCTAATTTATACCTATTAAAGTGAGTGAAGGATAACTCTTAAGTGTAATTGATTCAATTATTAACAAAAATAATTACCTGATTTACTACCTACTAAAAACATACTAACTATGATTTAGTAGGCTATCAAATTAACCACTCAGTCTGAGAGACAGGGGTGGAAGTTAATGGAAAAATAATTAACTTAAGTTCACTTCCTAAAAGTCAAGGATATTGAATAAATTAAACATCTTTTAATAAACTTGAGATGTACTTATACTTTATAAGATCTGTATAATGAACACTAAGAGTAAACCAAAGTAATTTACTTCAAATGATAGTATTCTATTTAAGTTCACTTCCTAAATGAGTAGGATATAGAACAAATCAAACATCCTTTAATAAACTTAAGATGTGATAATCTGCCAATGCAGCCAATCCAATGTAGTTATATTGGAACTTTATAAGACCTGTATAATAAATACTAAGAGTAAATAAAAGTAATTTTACCTGTATTAATAGCATTCTATTTTAGCCACCGCCTGAAGTGGCGTTTGAATAAATTATCCACCCTTTATAGAACTGAATATTAATTTTCTAATAAGACAAAAGGACAGTAAGTTAATATTGTTACATTGTTATCTCTTATAATAGACACAATAATCAGAGGAATAAGTGTCCGGTAGAATGCTGGCTTTCCACCTCTGTTCAATAAGTGAAATCATAAGACATAAGTTATTGCGTTGAATAATTAAGTTCTTAATGTGAAAAGGATATTTGGATGATAGCAAGCCTTGAGATAAACTCTATTGATTTATGTGGAATAATAAGAATTTAAATTGCTAACACATAGTTCATAATGTAAGATGAAATTAAATTCTGAGGAAAGATGTAAATTCTCAGATTAAAGAATTAAAGCCACAGGCTAATTAATGTTAAAGTCAATCTGGTCAGAGCTGATATAAAACAATGAGCTGGTCGGCATGCTAATAGCGGGGCGGGGCTATTAAATTACCAGGATCCTCAAATATGTCATATATTTCCACAAGACTTTCATGTAAATTGCACAAGACTTCTTATGTATCATGCTACTTTTAATAAATAATAATACCTGCAAGCTAAGCTATCATCTGATTATCTCTGAGTGGTTACAAATCTTCCCCGCAGCTGCAGTGTAGGATTTAGGTCACAGTTCAGACGGAGTCATTGCTAGGCTACACATATCTATGTTATGATCTATAGACTGGTAGGTAATTAGGTCAGGAGAAAATAATTTAACACAGGGATAAGCCAATTACTAAACTTTCACGAAAGAACTTGAGTTACTTAAATGCGGTTAACAACGGAGGGTTCACTAGAGGATCTGGCCAAAATAGTATTTATTATAATATTACATTGCTTGACTGAAATTCACTGCAAATAGAATTAAGCTATGCTAAGGTTTCATCATCATACAAACACTACGCACTCCACAAAACTACAAACACAACCATTAGATTGTAGATAAATTAGGTTAAATAGTTTAAAGAATTAGATAATAAGTTAAGTTAAGGTAAAAGCGGCGATGATGTGTGTATGTATTATAAGGTAGAATAAGGTAGAGATTTAAGGTTAGGGCGAGAAGTTACACCGTTCAACTGCCACGTTACATTAGGTGTATTAAAATCGCCTATAATAATGAACTCGTCAATTGGCTTTGCCTCTAATATAATTTTTATGCAAGAGTTATAAAAAGTGTTTAAAAGCTCAGACGAAATATCTGGTGGAAGGTAACAGACACAAACATTTACATACTTTAATGAATTAGTGTCAACCAATATACTGACCCATAGGTCCTCAACTTTGCTATGCCAAGCGTTACGACGTATGACATTGAATTTTTTGTTAATGCCTAAGAGTACACCTCCGCCGTTGCTTTTGTGTATGCTAGTTGTGTGACGATCTCTACGAAAGACGCTATATCGATTATCAAAAATTTCACAATCATATACTGAGCCCTTAAGATTAGTCTCCGTTAAACAAGCAATATCATAACTATTATTTAATAAATTTAAATAGACTTCGCTAGTTTTTGACCTAATCCTGTTAACATTCTGATAAAATACTTCTATCATTAAGAATACCAAGTAAAGTAACACTAATTGCTAAAAGCCAGTTACACAAATAAAAGAGAAAATAAAACTATTTATGACAAATTTTTTTGAGTGATTCAGACGTTCTAATTTGAATGGCGCCAGAAGAATCATCACATCTTACAAAAATCTTACCGTATCTAACCCATACGTACTTATAGTGAAATTCTTTCGCTAATCTACGACTCTCGGCATACAAATACTTCATTGTCGGCGATAGATGTTCAGTTACGAAGACTCTTCTATGTTCGCCGCTGATACCCAGATGAGAAGAGCCAAGAGCATCATTGCGATTCATCTTGTTGAACCGGTATGCTGCTGACAATATTTGGTCTCGTTGATAGGTAGAGGATAGTGATACCAAGATGTTACGTGGTCGTTTGGAGGTTTGGTCCATTTTAGCCACACGGTGACAGCAGCGAATGGAAGAATCATCAATTGGCACTTTAAGCACACCGCATAGCTTTTTAAACAGAGCCAGTACGTTCTCATTGTTCGTTTCTGGTACTGCTTGTAATTCGACGTTGCAAGCACGCGATGTCTTTTCAATTACACCTAGTTTCTCCTCTATTTTGTTCACAGATGCTTGGAGCTTAAGATTTTCAGCCTCTAACTTTTTGATGACCTTATCCTTGTGATCTATCTCTGCTTTAAGCTTATTTTGCTCATCACATATAAAATCAGTAGTCACTGTGAATTCATCTTTGACGCTTTGGATCACAGGAGCCATCTCTTTGTGCACGATATCAATGATGTCCTGTCGGAGTGCCGTACGAAAGCTATGTGCAAAAGCTTGGAAAGAAGATTCTAGTTTTGTTTTGTTCCACATCATTTTAACATACGTTGCATTGGGTCATTATGCCAATAAAAAAAAACAAAAACAAAACAACAACAATTAAAAAAAAAATTAAAATTAAAAAAATAATAATTTAAAAACAATTAAAAAAAAATTAAAAGTTAAAGAAGCCGAGATGCAAATGTTTTTGAACAGCAGAGGTTCGAACACTAGGTCATATGATTCTTAGTGCGAGACTCCAACCGCTCGGCCACGAAGCTACTGATGTAACTTGCAAAAGTAGTAGTATTGTTCGACTTAAAGTTCCGATGATTATAAACTTTTAAGTGGACACTGCGGTCAGTTTGAAGAAAGTTTGTAAAATGCAAATGTTCACTATAAAAGTACTCACAGTTTATTGTAGAAATAACAAAAGTTATCCACTTTATCACTACGAATAGGCTAAGTTTTTAGTCAGTTGTCAGGCACAACACCTACTGTATCACCTATGCTGCTTATCGGCACAATCACAAACTTTTTGTAGCACTTTGTATATTTTAAGTAAAGAGACACAACAAACACGTCTGCTCGTTGGATGGACGTTGACAATCCTGAAATCCTGAAAATCGTAATAACTCAGTAAAATAAACGTTTTTTAAAAATGTTTTCAACAAACTATTGAGATCAATGTGTTTTACTTTAGCATGCAACGTTTTATTAAAATTGGCTTGTTGGTTTTTTTAAATTTCAACTCGGAAGTTTGTATGGGAAACCGAAATGCGTAAGCCCTCTTAGGCTTTCGCGCTTAAACCAATAAACCGATTTCAATGACGAAAAAGGGGCCGTGACACGGTCACATTTTCCCGGGAAAATAAAGCAAAACAAGGAAATTAACTTTGCATGAAACTTTTTATTACGTTGTCCGATTTGTTTCCAACATTGCAGAAATAGTATTTACTTAGGTACAGCAAAAAATCAAAGTCTGCATATCAAAACGTTGAAAAAATAACTTACCTCGGGTGGACAAATGACATACATAATATAATCACGACTGTTATCTCCGAAGAGTTAGACCTAGGCAATAAGGACCGCAAAAGAAGTCCTCTACTATAGCCCACTTTTCACCAAATGTGGTCGGTCACTGAGTTTTCATCGAGTTTGGCCCTAGTATAGATGGCGCTATCTATCGATGGCGATATATCGATTCGATACCATACAAATTGTAGATAATGTTTTCTAATGTTTACGCAAACACTACACATTGAAATGAAACACTTTTTACGGATCTAACTCGCGTTTATTACTACTTTTTAGGGTTTTGTGTTAGTTCTGACATTTCAGACCCTTTATAGGGTCCGTGGTCTCCCTGTGACCACGGACCCTGTAAAGGGTCCGAAAGTGTTTCATTTCAATTATAAATAACTTTAACTCGATCGGACCCATGAGAAAACTCACTAGGCACTTAGAGTTAGTGTTCCAAAAGACTTTGATATTAGCCCTTTTTACGGCTATATAGCCTCACTCTTACGTAGTAAGAACTAAAAGCCTGTAAAATCCTTTAACTTAGGTCTAGGGTTGTCCTATTTACGAGACTTGGCTCCCGAGACATGCGTATTCTTTTTAATCAACTTTTTAGATTTTCAAAAGCAAAAATAAGCACTGTAAAAATATTTGAGCCATATTGCAATATTCAAAACTCGTAGTAGCTATAAAAAAGCCGTGTCCAGCATTAGTCGAGTAGTCCGCAAGACAACTTGGAGACGAACCTGGGGCCTGAGGGCCTACTGTCACCACTTAGAGCAAGATTAATGAAATTTTTCCAGTTTAAATTTTGCATAGTAAGATAAAAATCTGCTCTAAGAGGTGACAGTAGCACAGAATAGGTACAGTAAGGCCAATTGGCCGTAAAAAGGCATTTAGGTCCAACGAGCGTACCTGGTTTGCTAAATGAGCACAGCCCTCTTATGCATAAGCACTTTCGCCTGGCCTGGCATATTTCCTGGTCACTATTGAAGTAGTACGTAGCTTTTACTAATAGAAGAAGGTATGAGGTTTATTGTTATTGCCGGCTTTACGTGCCTGCCGAAGCACGGAGGAGCTCGAGATGTTTCTGTTAATCGGTCACCCATCCAGTGACTCGGCATTGAGGAAGTACCTTATCTGGTGAGATTGCAAACCGAACGCTATAGTATAGTAACGCAGTCGTAAGTACATAGGTATCTATCACGTTAACAACAATACATCCGGTAGTACAGGCAGCATTAAGAGTAGGTACACAGTTACATATAATTGAAAGTTTGTTGAGTAGGCATATTCTTAGGGACATTATTGTGACACAAGAGTCAATACCTTCGAAAAGCCAAGCCAATACCAAGAAAGAAAGAAAGAAAGAAAGAAAGAAAAAACATTTATTGACTGTCACAATAAAATAAAATATAGAATAATAAGAAAAAATAAAAAAAGACGTGAAATACATATAGGTACAGAAAACGCTACTAACAGAAAACAACAGTGTGACGAGCCAATCAGGACCCTACCTCAGCATATGCCGCTACGGTGTGACAAAGTCATATCGCAACGGCGCTGGTATTCTGGCAGGGCCTGTACGAGGTGACGTTTCTAATTTCAATAAGATTACATAAATGAATAAATAAGAAAATGTTATAAATAATGATATCTGAATATTGTAAAAAACTTAAATGCTTATAAATCTACATAAATTAAAAAATGCACATACTAAACACTATCTATCTATACAAAGAACGAAAAATAAAAAAACAAATATACAAAATAAAAAAAACATCGTTCAACCACAGACGTATAGTCTGTGCGTTCAACTGATAAACCTAAATAAAATAAAAATAATAATAATAATAAATCACCATAAACCACAGACGTATATGCCATAAACAAATAAAAGCTGGCGAGACAGACTGTACACTGAACTGAACGCAGCCAAACTGTCACCTGTCATGTTTGACATTGACATTTTTGTCCACGTAGGTACGTCTTCTTCTGTCTGTCGTTTCGATCTCGACCGCCACGTCGCCAAAGAAAAACCCATGCACTTGCCACGAATGCAATGCCAAATTTCACGTTTTGACAACCGAAATGTTGATTTCAAAGCGCCGAATAACATAAGGAGTGACAAAACAATGCAAATAAACAGCAGTGCCAGGATGCGATCCCCAACGCCCCCAACGCGACGTGAAGACCCAGATTGTAAGTAGAAATAAGTAAATTTTACACAGTTGATATAAGCTGGAGAGTAAGTAAGTGTTTTTTAAGGTATTTTTTAAACGAACCAATTGTCCGCAGATCACGCATCGGCGGCGGAAGATCATTCCAGCACCGAGTGGCTGCGAACTTAAACGACCCACGGAACACCCTAGTACGATGTTTAGGCGTCATAAAAATGTATTTGCAGGCTCTCATCGGGTTCCTATTGACGCTTTGAGCCCACGTAAGTTTATTGTATAAATATATTGGCTTCCCAGATTTAATGATGCCAAACAACAGAGTAGCGAGATAGAACTTTCTGCGAGCCTCCATTTTTAATGAGTTTGAGTTGTTGAGGAATGGAGTCACATGAGATCGTGGCGGTATATGGAAACAGTAACGTGCACAGGCATTTTGCACCCGTTGTACCAGCTTAGATGTTCTAGCCAGAAGACATGGTCCATACACTGTATCGCAGTAGTTAAGTTTCGAAAGGATAAGCGATTCGCATAGCGTGATTCTGAGCTGTTCATCGAGATACTGACGTATTTTGTAAAGTAATTTGAGACGATAGAAACAGCTGCGAACGCACTCAGCAATATGGGTTTCAAAATTAAGGTGGCTGTCCAGAGTTAAACCCAGATTTCTACATTTATCCACACGATCGATAACTTCGCCATTAAGTTCCACATTGAGGTTTATGTTGTCTAGTTTCTTTATTTTATTTTTAGTGCCTATCACCAATTTTGATTTTTTTGGATTGAGAACAAGACAGTTAGACTTGCACCAATCAGCTATTCTTGATAGATCACTGTTAATTAGTTTTACAGCATTATCGAGATTATCAGGACTAAAAGAAATATAAAGCTGTA
Source organism: Scoparia ambigualis (assembly GCA_963921215.1). Taxonomy (NCBI): domain Eukaryota; kingdom Metazoa; phylum Arthropoda; class Insecta; order Lepidoptera; family Crambidae; genus Scoparia; species Scoparia ambigualis. The sequence continues at coordinate 5,993,059 of OY992504.1, forward strand.
GGTCATCTGCGTAAAGGTGGTACCTACAGTGTTTTATGTTATGGACGAGGTCAGCGCTATATAAAATATAGAGAATAGGGCCAAGTATCGAACCCTGCGGGGATCCCCGGTTCACTGAGGTGGAAGATGAGTGCGATTTGGTGCCCTGGGCATCCACTAATTGAACATACTGTTGACGTTGACTCAGATAACTATCGAACCATTTCACTGTAGCTGTGTCTGCTCCATAATAGGAAAGCTTGGATAACAGTAATGTTGTATTTAAGGTTTCGAAAGCGCGAGAGAAGTCAAGAAGCACGAGGATACTGACATCACCCTGATGCTGAGCTGAGAGAATATTATCAACTACATCAGCTAGAGCAGATGCAGTACTGTGACTCTTGCGGAAGCCCGACTGAAAGCAAGGTAGAATGTCATTTTCTTCAAGGTAATGTGTAAGTTGGTCACAGACCACCCGTTCCAGCACCTTAGACAAACATGGCAGGATGCTTATGGGACGGAGGTCTTGAAGAGATGACGGTGGGTTGACCTTAGGCAAGGGTTTGACGACAGCAGTTTTCCAGATGATAGGAAATGAGCTCTCTGTTATTGACCTATTTATCATAACTGTGATGGCATATAGAGTGCTAGGAAGTGTCAATAATAGCATATCTAGCGATAGCCCGTCGCAGCCCTTAGCGTTAGATTTGAGGTTTTTGATAATTCAATACCATGTCCTCATTAACAGGCCCCAATGAAAACACAGATGAGCCAAGTCTATGATACTCAAAATATGTGAGTTGAGATAACAAAACAAAGTTATGTCCAGGTGCGTTAAGAAAGTGGGCATTTATGGTATCAGGGTTGTCGAAGCTAGGAGGAAGTTCAGATGATTTCTCATTATATAGTACAGTATTTTTTAGATTCTGCCAAAGTCTTTTGGGGTTTTTGTAGTTGGAATTTATGTGCCTGTTGAAGTAACATCTCTTCTCTCGCTCAATGGCTTCAACAACAAGACTTTTCATTTCTCGATAACAAGCTTTATTTGACTCAGTCTTGTTACTTTTGTAGGTGTGCAGATACTTGTCCCTGATATGCATCATTGATCTTACAGTGTCTGTAATCCAAGGGTGGGGAGGTTGTTTAAACTTGCGTGTTTTGACCGGAGCATGCAAATCGAACAAATGTATTAAACATGTTGTAAAGTTTTCTACCAAAGTGTTGACACATTTTGCATCACTAAAATTACTCCAGTCAATTCGGTTAAGATCAGATTCCCATAATATCTGCAATATATTTTTTATTGGCCGGTATTCCACCCACCGAGGGCATATCCTCTCTTTTTTTATTTTAAACTCCGCCACCACCATAGCGTGGCCTGTTAGGTCAGGGGGGTGTCTGACTGTGACCCTTAATGTGCGTGTGTCAGTGCAGATTATGTCAATTAAACTATTACTGTGATCAGTAAAATGAGTTGGTTCTGTCACCATCTGACTGATGTTCAGCGTCTTAAAAAACTGCGACAGCAAACGAAACCCACTGCCCGAAGCAGCAAGCAGGTCTATATTAAAATCTCCCACCAGTATCAGCCCGTCACACTTGGCAAAAGATGTGATTGAGTCAGTGATAGCATCCAAAAAGAGACTAACATCAAGCCATGGCGGACGATAAGCTGTGCCTATAATTAAGACCTGGTTCAGCAAATGCACACTCAACCACATTTGTTCTACCAGTGGTGCCGTGGGGTGGGGGCATGTGCGCGCATTCACGCCCTTGCGAACGTAAAAACCCACTCCACCCCCACGCCCACCCCGAATGTGATCTGGCCTAGGAGAATGTCGAAAGCCATAGCCAGCCAGCCTAGGTGCTTTGTCCATCCCACCCATCCTCAACCAAGTTTCGTTGATGGCCAATATATCTGGGTTCAACTCCTCGACAGCCACTTGAAATTCCTCATGTTTTGTAGAGAGTGAGCCAGCGTTAAAAATACCAACTTTCAGGTTCTTGTACTTATCGTATGTATGTGTATAAATAATAAATAAATGTGTATATAATAATAAAAGCATAAAATAGTAATAAGAACATAGTCATTTTAATTATATTATTTGTAGTAATTTTGTAAATATTTAGTTTTAAATTTATGATAATATAAATGTTATATTTGTGTAGATAATAAATATAATAATATAAAATAAATGTTATAGTGAAATGATTTAGATTTGTATTTACTGGCCCCCCACACTGGAATTCTTTCAGAGTGTACGATTGCAAACAAAACAGACTAAAATTAGATAATATTACAATAAACAAACAGGCAAGTATGACAATTGAATATAAAAACAAAGTTTTATTTTGTGCGCACTTTAAACAATTAACATATAAAATTAATATTAAAAACAATTTGCAGGTTAAGGTGAGTCACGATGACTGAGCTCCAAAAACCCGCGCCAGGTCCTCCTCAGAGCGAAACCGAACGACAGGCTTACCATCACTATGGCGAGCGAAGATACGACCCTGCTTCGTCCAGGAGTATCGCCAGTTCAGCCGACGGCACTCCGCGCGGACCTGGTTGAACAGCGCACGATTCGACCGAGTGAGGTGCTCGTTGACGTACACACGGCCCCCCTGAGAAGACTTAACGGTGCGGCGAACGCGGGCGGCGCGCAGTACCTCGTCGCGCAGGTGGCGGCGCGTCAGGCGCACCATAATGCGGCGCGCGCGGCCGCCCTCCGCGGGGGGCGCACCCACGCGCTCCGCAAACACCACGTCGCGCTCGTCCAGCGCCACGCCCAGTTGGGCGGCCAGCACGGTCACGGTGTGCATCACGTTCTCCCCCTTCTCTTCGGGAACGTGGCCAATGTCGAGATCCGCCAGCAGAGCCTCCTGATACCAATTTATGGTTTAGTGCTAGCTAAAAAATAAATACCTCAGGTGGGAAGATCATCTCATCTGAAGATGGGGTCAGATCTAGGGAAGGATGTAAATTTTAAGAGGTTTGATGAGACACTGTTGCTATAGAAATATAACGTCAAAAGTGTTGAAATATTTCGTCAAATCTATAACCTTACCTCGGTGGCGGAGGTGGTTTTGATGTTTTGTCAGTAAGGCAATTGTTTGTAATCAATATCATCCTTATGCAACACAAAAAACTAAATTATACACCTCAAACAGCAGTCACGCGCAGAAAATACGACGTTTGCCCCAAAAATGTTTTTAAAACCTTTTTTATTCATAAATTTCAATGTTTTCTAGGACCTTTTCTGTATAATAAAATTAATAAAATCATTGACATATATCCACTAAATAACCATAATTGTAAACTTAAGATGACTGAATGGCTAAAGTCACTATCGTATGATGAAGTCGAAAATTTATTCCACATTGTTAGATAATTTTTATACCAAATAGTTTATTAGATAATTTATTAGCAAGTGCACTTTATTTCGCATTGTATGAACATATTCTAGAACGAAAATGGGAGAAGAGTTGTTTACGTAGGTACATATAATTGTGTTCGGATGCATAGGTTCTGCCTATAGATTTATTTGTTTTTTTCATTTTTTAATTAATATTTTTGATTGATAAGCCTCGATAAGTAGCATTAATTATTATTTTTTTTGGCAAAATAGAAGGTTCTAGTACCTAAATAACAGGCCCGGCCTAGCTTAGGTACTAGTGATTTGTAAAGTACCAAAATATATATATTTTTTGCTTTAAAGTATCAAGTTGTGTGGATAGTTAATGTATACTAACATTACTAAGTGGTCAACAGAGCTGCCAGGATTGCGGAGGTAGTCACTATTTATCAGCGTTTCGTTATCTTTGACTTAAATAATTACTAAAACACAGTTATCAAAGATATAACTTTAGATATCATATTGTCAGTATATCGGTCGGAAAATAATTTTATGTAACGCTCGCTTCACGCTAAAACGCCGAAAAGTGGTCGACCGGGAACTTTCCGGTCGACCACATTCGCTTACGCTCCATTCCGACCGCGCATTCGTACAGTAGCGTGCGCGTAGATAGCGTGCAAGCGTATATCGCCGAAAAGTGGTCGACCGGAAAGGAGAATGACCAAATCAGCCTATTCGATATCTATTGCGTCTTAATCATTCACATATCAAAAGTGTTCTCATAAGTTATAATGATTACTGTTAAAAAAGGTTTTCTATAGAACGCCGCGTTAAGAGTCAAGTGATAAAAAAATGCTGAACTGAACTGATAGTCATACGATAACAGTTGTCATAACCTCAAAATGCCTAAAAAGTCTTAAGCTAAAAATGAAGATAGCTTCAAACTCCCGCATGATATTGTAATGTAATTTTTTCTTCATAATTTAGAGCATTGCTGCTATTGATTACTATTTATTTCATTAAAGCGCTGTGTTACGCTAGCTAGCTAAAAAACTAGCCTAACTCCCATAGTAAAAAGGTCATTCTCCTTCCTCGACTGTAGTACTGCGTATTTTCTTATGCTCATTTAAAAAACGTTCTTAATATTGTTTTCTGAGGTTTAAGCGAGCACTACACATTGAAATGAAACACTTTTTTACGGATTAACTCGCGTTTAATTTACTATTTACATAGCTTTTATATTATCCTGACGTTTCGAACCCTTTACAGGGTCCGTGGTCACAAGGAGTCTCCCTGTGACCAAGGACCCTATGTTTCATTTCAACGTTATTAATGTACTGAAGCTTGCGTGTCTGTTGTGTGCCGTCTAGAATATTTCAATTTCTTCCTCCTTTCGTTTGATTTTGTATAGCATTTCTTTGACTGAAATAATTGCTAAAACACAATTAACAAAGATATAACTTTAGATATTATATTATCAGTATATCGGTCACGGAAAATAAGTTTTATGTACAGTCAAGGACGTTCCTGGTCGACCACTTTTCGGCGAAAGGAGAATGACCTTTTTTACTATGGGAGTTAGGCTAGTTTTTTAGCTAGCAGCAATGCTCTGAATTATAAAGAAAAAATTACATTACAAGATCATGCCTCCCGCATGATATTGTAATGTAATTTTTTTTTGAAGCTATCTTTATTTTTAGCTTAAGACTTTTTAGGTATTTTGAGGATATGTCAACTGTTTTCGTATGACTATCAGTTCAGTTCAGCATTTATTTATCACTTGACTCTTAGCGCGGCGTTCTATAGAAAACCTTTTTTAACAGTAATCATTATAATTTAAGAGAACACTTTTGATATGTGAATGATTAAGACGCAATAGATATCGAATAGGCGGTTTGGTCATTCTCCTTTGCTTGCGCTTCATTCCGACCGCGCCAACGAACCGTAGCGTGCGCGTAGTAGTGTGCAAGCGAATATCGCCGAAAATGGTCAACCGGGAACTTTCCGGTCGACCACGTTTTGGATAAGTTAATAATCTATGCTAAGTTATGCCTACACCGCAGGATGGCATATCGAAATATTCCCACGGTATTCCGTGGGAATAGATGATGATGATTTTTAGATGATCTTACAATTGATTTTGATCAAGCAGAATACATTTTGTTTTTTGTAGAATCTTAATTTTTATTTTCCATTCAATTGTTTAGTTACACTGAAGTATATTAAAGGCCAAAATTATCTAAAGTATCATAAAAATCAAAATGTAGTAGTTTTTTTATATATTTTTATTTCCTCAATTCTCCCACGGTTTGCAAGCATGCGACCTATATTACTTATTGTGTTGCATTGACAACTATTTGCATAGTATGCCCTATTTTGTTTGTGTTCGCCGTGGATCAAATGTCCGAACAAAATGTCCAATGACCTTCTAAGTTAAAACTTTTCGGCTGTAAGTATTGTAAGTTTTCTTAATGGAATAAATAAATATGTTGTTGTTTGTTAATGAAGTTGTCTTACACTAAAAAACTTACTGCGAACCGATATCATTTTGGGTATTTAAAATATGGTATGGACAATATCTTATCTTACTCGGAAGGTTGTCCGACTGCACACTTATGTAGTACCGTGACGTGTTACGGTCAGTGCTAATATGAAATCTAGTATCGTGACGAGATTACGATCGATATTACGGGTACCTACCTATGCTGTGACGCGATTACGGCAATTCTATTTTGCGGTCATTCCTTCCTAATGAATCTTCATTTGCGCGGGGCAGTACTTTCATTATATTTTATTTTTACTAATCTTTTAATTGGAATGTTTTTTCGTATGCAAGTGTTTTCTACAAAATCTTACAGTGCCGCCTTCCATACTGCATACTTATGTAGTACCGTGACGTGATTACGGTCAGTGCTAATATGAAATCTAGTATCGTGACGAGATTACGATCAATATTACGGGTACCTACCCTATGCTTTGACGCGATTACGGCAATTCTATTCTTCGGGCATTTTTTCCAAATGACTCTTCGTTTGCGCAAGGCCTCTCACCTTTTTTTTTTTTTTACCCGGTGTAATCCCTGCTTATGGATTCCAGCCTCCAGAAGGGAGACTGGATATGTGGGACTCTCCCGTCCCCCTTTCCACGACGTCATCGTCGGGCGAGAGGGAGGGGCCTACCCACTAATCACCAGGGGACCAAACTCCGATAGCATAAGGCTGAGGTGGCGGTCACGGGACCTAATCCACGAGGGCAATGACCACGCGAGAGCCACCCCGTCGCCGTGTGTTGGCCTATAATCGCTGCATGGCAGCCATTACGCGCCATCACACGGCGACTACGCGCGCGAAAGCTCTGCAACAAAGCCGCCCATTTAAGAGGCAGACAACAAAAGACACTAAACTGACATGCCCGGCTTACCCGGGCATGCGGACCAGCACAACACCAATTTCGACGGACACAACACAACATGGAGACGAACACGCCCACGGTTTCGCAGGCGTGCGCACAGGACAACCACAAATTTACCAGTGCGGGACTCCATTGTGAGTTGCTCCGAGACAGCCTGACGCCACGACGACTACAGCAGTGGTCGTCTAGCCGTCCTGCCGCTCATCACTGCTTCCCGGGGAGTCACCGCACTAGCCCTACCAAAAACATGTATGGAACAACCACAACACGCACAACGCAGACAGACACAACGGACACACCTATATGCTGGCACGGGGCTCCCCGCATCCGCTCCGGGCAGGGGAACGCCTTTAGAGGCGCCCCGTTGCCCATCCTGGCTTCGCATAAAGCTTCCGCGCCGCTCCCCAAAGACATCCACAGTACACAACATTTAATTTACTGGTAAGAGGCCCCTTCCGCATCCGCTCCGAATAAGAGGACGCCCTCAGAAGAGCGCCCTGTTGCTCATCATGGCCTCCGCTGGAGCCCCTTACCAGGTCCATTAAAGGACACCACAGTACCACACTACTAGGACGACCAACACAGAGACAACACTGACAACACCAGACACTGGACAGCGCAAGAACAACGCTGTCCATCGCGACCCACATTTAAACGGATTGCGTGGGCACTTGGGGTGGTATGATTAAATACCCATGCCAGTGCCCACTCAAACACAAACTTATCAATAACAACAACACTAAGCTAACAAGAACCATCGGGCGGCCGACTAGCTGGGGCAGAACCCAGCCTCCGCCAGACGCCCGGCATCACCCTTCGGTGGATCTCCCGGACCCTCTGGTACCTCTGCCACCACCATCGGCGCGCCACACCCTTCCACCGCTTTGGGGGCCCTTACAAATGGGGCCCTTTTCCCCTTCGTTATGGGGGGCCTACACCTCCTCCCTCCCATGTGATAATTGTGTGGGAGCTTCGCCTCCCTGCACACCCCACACTCCGCCTTTTCAGCCTTGCACTCTGCTGCCATATGCCCCGGGGCGCTACATCGGAAGCACAAAGTGCTGCGGCCGGCCTTTGAGTCACAGAAGTAACTCGTGTGCCCCAGGCCGCAGCACTTGTAGCACCGCACCGGGAGCCCTTCCAGGGCCACCACTCGCACTTCCACCCATCCCAGCTGTATACTTCCTATTTCCACCAACTTCGCAGCCGCTCCAATTGGGAGCCGGACCAAAACAGAAGTCCTACCCCATGGTCCGGTTCGGGATTCTCCCACTGTCACCTGCCTTCGCAGACAACCCGTACTCTCGGCGATCATCTCTTTGACATAGTCCGGATCGGCATCCGGATCCATGCCAACCAACCGGACCTCAGCCATCCGGCATGGCCTGCCTACCTTCACGAATTCCGGCTTGACAAGTTTCCTAATCTTCCTTGCCAGCTTATCAGGCATGGCCTCACTATTGGCGCCTCTGGACTCGAACTTGCGCCCTCCTGCCGCGGTATGTCGCACTCGAACCGCGTCCACCCCGATCTCCTCCAGGTTGATTTCATCATTTAGGCTCTCCATCAGGCCTCCGTACGTCATGCCATCCGCCATGGCCTTGGGCGTGAGTGTCAAGGTCACAACCGACGACCGTGGCGGCACCAACTTCGCCACGGGAGCGCGTTTCGCGACAATCGTTCTCCTTGCCTCCTTCCTGTATCGCCCGGGTAGCCGCGGCCTCGGCTTTCCTGGCTTTTCCCCTAGCCTTCCTCAAGAGGCCGTCCCTCCATTCGGCCGCCGGCGTACTAGCGGCCGCTGCCAGGGCCGGAGAGGCCGGCCGCGTATACAGATCCATCCCCAGCGGTGCCGGCGGTTCCACCCAAACGGGCACAGGTCCCGTGACCACTCCCTCCGACGGGCGCAGGGGGCGCTATGGGTTCCAGCGACCATCCCTGCGTAACTTGCCCCAGTCTCCCTTCCGTCGCGCGCCATAGGCAACCCTCTAGAAGGCCCACCTGGGAGGCACTTCTCCATCTCCTCCATCAGCGACCCGATTAAGTCCCTCCGCATGGACTCTAACATGCCTCCCATCATGTCCCTTACCATGTCTCCAACAGGGACGTCTACTTTCTTCCTGCGGGCCGGTCTGGGCGCCTGCTGCGCCTCCCTTACGGCCTTGACTTCAGCCCGCAGCAGTTCCATCTCGCAACTTAGCCTCTCATTCTCTTTCTGAAGGCGCTTGTATTCTTCGGATACCGGCATTTCTTTGAGCGCCTCCATGCACACCAGTACGGACTTAACACCCTCGTTAATGTCCCGGCGAACCGTCCCCTTTAGGTTGCCTGAGACGGCAACCGAACGCTGCACCGCCATCAGGCTCCTGCAGGCCCCCTCCAGCAATTCCTCCTTCGACTTCGCGACCATATCGGCCCTGATAGTTGGTACATCCCTGCTGCTCAGGATTTTGTCCCTCGTTTTATCCTGCTCCTCCCTCTCATTAGGGAGGGTCATCCTTTCCCCTTGGCAGCTGCTCTTCCAGGGAGCGGAAGCGGGGGCTTTGTCCTCCTCTTCCTCCCCGTACTCTCCTTTCATCGAAGGGTCTCTCGTGGCCCTAATTGCCGCGGCAAGCCCAATGGAGGTGCCCAGTCTCTCCACACGTTGGTCACCTCCGCTCCTTTCAAGGGCGACCTTCTTGGCCTTGCCTCCCGGTTTCTCTTTCCTCAGTGCGGGCACGGACTCCTCCAGTCCGTCACTGGAATCCATCTTGGAGTCAGCAAAAGTACGTTTCCTCCCCTCCTCGAGCTTGGCCTCCACGTACTTCTGCAGTTCCGGGTCTCCCTCGGACTCCTCCGGCCTGTCCGAATCGGTGTTAGACGCTAGCCGGATCGCAGCGCTACGTAACCTTCTTATTTAACGACATTTCATAAAAAGGGGGGATAGCAATTTTTGGGTTGCGATCCCCATGGTCGCTAGTGGGTGGGCAGTCTGCCGCCCACCAACCCATCCGAAGACGGGCGCCCGTCGTCGCGTGCCGCAACGACGGAGCCCTTGCCCGAAAGGCGCCCAGAAGGGGCGCCGACAAAAAACTCCCCTCAAAGCCGCTCAGAAGGAGCGGCGAGAGTGCGGTCCAGAGTGGACACGCACGTGGAGATCCCCCCGCAGGTCCAAAGTGGACCCGCTGTGCGGTCCAGAGGGGACGCGCTTTGAAGGGGTGCGGGCCCAGAAGGGGCACCGCCTAATTTGGTTCGACGCTCAGAAGGGGCGCCGACAAAGTCCCCCCTGCAGGTCCAAATGACCTGCTGTGCGGTCCAGAAGGGACGCGCTTTGAAGGGGGTGCGGGCCCAGAAGGGGCACCGCCTACTTTATTCGGCGCCTAGAAGGGGCGCCAGGGATTTGCATAAAGCCCCTTGTCCCACGCTGAACGTGGGCCGAGAGGCCTTACCCCAGGGTGCACCACGAGAAGGTTCCCAAATTTGCACCCCAAGGCCTCTCGCCTACCACAAGGCTTAGTGACTCCGATTTCAATAAAGAACTTGAAATAACGGACGTATATGAATCTAATATTGAAAAGGACTTACGATCTGTCATGACCTGACCGTAGCACAAGTACACAGCCCGGATCTTACCCAGACCATCCGGACGCTAGGGATAGTGTTAATAATCCAAGCGCAGCAGAGGAGTTGCCAGTTGTAAATCTATTCTTCCAGTAATATCAAAAATCTTTGAGAAAATCTTATACAACCGTCTTGAAACATTTTTAGCTAGTAAAAATTCATTTTACTGAAATAAATGCACTAAAACGTAAAAAATAATTGCTTAGTGTAGTTTGTTCAATTTACTTGCAATATTAACCTTTATTTTACTCAATCTTATAATCTTAAAAAATATTTTTGGAGTCGGTGCCAGCCAAGGTAAACATAAACATTAAAAGACATACTATATTATTTATTATATTAGCCCATATTGACCTAATGCTGGGCAAAGGCCTCCCCCCCCCTTTCAGTATTCGCGGTCTTTTGCGTGTGTTGGCCAATCCTTCGCGTAAGCATCAAACTCATCTCTCCACCTCCGTCTGGGTCGGCCTTGCTGCCGTTTAACCCCATTGTCGTTTTTATTTATAAATATGTTTAATTAGCCTTTAACAGTTGTCGTGTTCATAAGTAAATAGATTTCATTAGGTATTGCTACAAGCTGGCACCGACTCCAAAAATATTTTTTACGTTTTAGTGCATTTATTTCAGTAAAATTTTTTGGAGTCGGTTTTTTTTGACGTGACAACGTCTTAAATTAGGTTGCGGCTGGGAGTCACTTATGAAAAAGTGTAACGCTGGGTAACGTTACGATGAGTCACCGAACGAGAGAGAGGCCCGCCGAATGCCTTGCGTCTCTCTCCCACTCAACTATGATAAATTTGTGCAATTCTTATTTTCATTCAATTCCTTGTTCCTATTGTGCAATTTAATTATATTCATATCAATAAATATTCTACCGAGAAAAAGACGTTGTCACGTAAAATCTTCGCCCGTAAAACCGACTTTACAGGCAAACAATTTTTTTTTGTTAATATTTGTTTATTTCTCGCTTTTTAGTGAATCGTTCCGATCTATTTATCGAAAGTGAATATTAGTAAACCTACAAAACGCGCTACTTGTATGAGACAGCGCCGTTTAAATGCGACAAGCGAAGAAAACGAGAAACGCCTATCACAAAGTAGGAAATCAACATCCAAAACAGACGGCAAGTTAGCGAATTTACTCGTGAATGCTGTATAGACCCCCCTACGATGATGACTTGCGAGTTACTAGGGTTCACTGTTAGGGAAACTAGAGGAACGTTTTTGACTTGCTCCAGTCGTAGATCGTAGCCAAGTCACCATTGATCTGCTCAATCGCTTCTCAGAGGTTCTCAGAGTAAATTTGTAAGTCATCGGCATAAAGATGTTAAGAAGAATTTAGACAAGAAGTGACAGAATTAATAGTGTGAATAGTGTATTTTTAAATCCTAATAGAAATGTTTCGGAAGGAGTGATAAAAAGTGGCCTATGTCACTATTGTTCTTCAGCTATCTATGTGCAAAATCCGGTCGATGCGCAAGTGAGAGACGGACAAACAAACAAACACGCTTTCGCATTTACAATATTAGTCAGGAAGAATTTATTGCCGGAGTGGATCTCATTTGACCTATGACTGAAAATACCAAAATTGCTATAGGTATGTCTACAATATTTGAGGAGTTCTCTCAATTCCTCAAGGATTTTACCATCAGAACTGAGTTCCGGTACCTGCCTTCTTTTAATTCGTCATAGTCGCTTAACTATCTTAATCGAGATATCTTATCGCGACTCGTGAAATACTTATCATTGAGAAGTACCAATGACATTCTGTGGTCTTCTTCATCAGTTCTACTTCATCAAATGATACTTTCTCAATGCAAATTCTTGACTTATTGCTGAAAATATCAAAATCGCTATAGGTATGCTTACAATATTTGAGGAGTTCCCTCAATTCCTGAGGATTCCATAATTAGAACTGGATTTTGATAAAAATGGGACCATCCTGGAAGTATATCCTTTCAAAAAAAAAGAATATTCCAAATCGGTGTATAAATTACTGAGTTCTTAGGTAACAAACATAAAAAAAACATACAGCCGAATTGAGAACCTCCTCCTTTTTTGAAGTCGGTTAAAAAACAGTATGGTTTTAGAAATCAAACACCCTATCCGCGACCATAGATCTAACAACCAAAATAAAAACTAACATCGACCAAAAACACATAGCGTTGGGTGTATTTATAGACCTAAAGAAAAAAAAAAGGCCTTTGACACCGTGAGTCATGACCTACTCCTAAAAAATTAAGAACATATCGGCGTCACTGGTGTCGCACACAAAATGTTTGAGTCTTACTTATCAAATCGCAACCAAGTAGTCAAAATCGGTAAATACCAGAGTCAGCCGATGCCTATAACGTACGATGTACCGCAGGGGCAGGTCTTGGGTCAGTTATTACTTCTAGTTTACATAAATATCTTAAAAGAAATTGGTCTGAGAGGAGACATCACGCTCTATGCCGACGATACGACTTTATTTTACTTCGGTCACTCAGTAGATGCACTTATACCAGACGTTCAAAATGATCTTTACCTATTACATAAATGGTTCCAATATAATCTTTTAACCATAAATATAGATAAAACTAGTTACATGATATTTAAAGCTAAAAATAAGAAAATCAAAGAATTTGAATTAAAAATAAACGATCAAAATCTCAAAAGAGCGCCCTGTGAAAAATACCTCGGTCTACTTCTTGACGATAGTCTTACATGGAAACCACATTTAGACAAAATTAAATCTAAACTTAAGTCCATAACGGGTACCCTTCGTGGTATATCTCAATGTTTCCCACAAAAGATTCGTTATCTCATTTATAATGCTTTAGTGAAACCCCACATAGACCATCTCATTGAAATATGGGGTACAGCAGCCAAAAGTAACTTAGACCAAGTACAACGAGCTCAAAATAAAGTTATTAAAGTACTCTTCAACTATAAATATCTGACTCTTACGAAGAAAGTATATAACAATACAAAACTTTTAAATATCAACCTACCTTTCACATGTTTACTAATACGAAAAATATTATCAAAAGACATCCATACCCAAATAACCTTCACTAAAAAGCAACAAATTCAAAAAATTAAATTAAGAAATGCAAATAACCTCATACTTCGACCGCCTAGAACCAACTATGGTAAAAAGAACCTTATGTTTGAAGGGGCAAAATTATATAACAAACTGCCTAATGGCATTAAGGATACAAAGTTTATCGTTAGTTTCAAAAGACTTTTAAAATCGCACATAACAAAACATGTAACGTAACAAAAAAAAAAATGTTTTTGGTACTCACTTATAATTAAGTGCTTACCTAAATTAAATAAAAACAAATTAGTTAACAATAATTTTAATATTAAAAACTAGCTTGATTAAGTTAATATAAAAGCCATAAATAAATAAAGCATAGGTACACAATTATGTTTTGAAAGTTAATAATAATAGTAAAATAAAAAAGAAAATACAAATTAAAAACAGATCATACAAATTATTGTACTTACATACAATTCACGTTTATTTCATACATGTATTTATTATATTATATTTTTATATATTTTTCTTTTCAGTCATAATCAAATCAGTTATATAATATTATGTAAACACACTAATATCAATAACACAACAGCAAAGAAAACACGCAAGAGAGATCATTGCTGCAGGACACTTCTACACTCGGCGTCAAAAAAATCGCACCTTTTAAAAATCATCTTTAAAAATTCTTAAACCTTATGTAGAGGATAGTGTTGGGTATCATTAGAAAGGTAACAAAAAGGAGTATCAAAAAACAATTAAATTTAACTTTCTGTTTAATTATAATTATACAAACAACATTAAAATTAATAAAATAATAAAAATCCTTAATTAAGTCCTAATTAACAACAGATAATTTACAAAGAAAAATGTACAAAAAGTGTCTTAAAATTAACTTAAAATCTAGTGTTACCCCCCCTTGCCCTGATCACGGCTTCCATACGGTCCCTCATGGACCTCACCAACTTCAGGAGCTCTTCTTGAGGGATAAGCCCCCATTCTTCAATCACCGCGTCTTGGAGCTCCTGTAGAGTCGAAGGAGCTGGATCCCGAGATCGAACCTTACGTTTAAGATGGTCCCAGAGGTGCTCTATAGGATTCAGATCCGGACTTCGCGCTGGCCACTGCATCACAGAGATTTGGGACCTCTGCAAGAAGTCGCTCACGATGCCTGCAGTGTGAGCGCGAGCGTTGTCGTGCATTAATGTGAACCCCTCGCCAAAAGATTCGGCAAAGGGAACCACATGCACTTCCAGGACCTCAGTGACATAGCGGCGAGCAGTCAGCGACCCTTGTCCGCGAGCACCTCCAGTCCGGGAGACGCAGACAAGGTCGGTTTTGCCGGCAGCAGACATACCGCCCCAGAACATGCAGGATCCGCCACCATATTCCACCGTCTCCTGGATGCAGGCTTGGGCGAAACGTTCACCCTGCCTCCGGTATACTCTTCTCCGTCGGTCGTTGCAGAAAAGACACACTCGCGTCTCGTCTGAGAAGAGAACAGCTCTCCACTGCTCAAGGGTCCAATCGACGTGGTCACGAGCAAACTGCAAGCGGGCTCGCCGATGCGCTGCAGTCAATTTTGGACCCGTAGCAGCTCTGTGGGCCGCTATCTTCTTCTCCTTCTAACCGTATTCAATCTTCTTCTAACCGTAGATACGCTTACGGTGCGTCTGCGAACTGCCTGGAGCTGCTGTTGCAACTCAACAGCGTTGGAGAAACGATTTCTCAAAGAGTTCGACACAACGAACCGGTCGTCTCTTTCCGAAGTGCAGCGACGTCTACCCGAACCGTGTCTGCGGATATAGCCACCGGTCTCTATGAAGCGCTGGTACACTCTTCGAACGGAATAACGGCTCAGGTTCAGTTGCCGGGCGACATCACACTGCCGCACCCCTGATTGCAGTAGTGCAACCACTTGAGCGGCTTTATCAGCTGTGGTATCCATCAAAATCTGTGCGTGTGTCCTCTTCAACGGTTGAATAGCGAATGACCCACATTGAACCCGTGTTGACCGTTTTATACCCACAAAGGAAGCGCAACTAGCAACTCTCACGGGTAGCAAAATTTGCATCGAATTTTTGTGACACTTTATTTGTTGCATTAGGTTTTATTTGATAATGAAAAGTAATGTTTTTTATTAAGTTAATTAAGTAACCTTGTAAATAAAATCATAATTAATGCGACTGCATGTGCATATCAAGAGTAAATGACATTTGAAAGTGATTTTCTAAGAGGTGCGATTTTTTTGACGCCGAGTGTAGTAGAATGTCGAGCGTAGTTTAGATCTATATCCGTGTTTGTGCCAAACATCTTTGCCTGACGCTGTGAGTGAGCCGCTGGCTTTGTTATTTTACATCTACCGTACATTGACTACGTTTCTCCAAAAAAAAAAAAACAAATCATGTAATTTAAATTTTATTGTTCTCATCAATGATGTTACAATAAAAAGAGGTAGATGCGTTACATGTGCCAAAAACTGGCAACAGAAAACTATGCTAATTAGCTTACCTGAGCGTAGTCTCAGGAAAGCATTGACAGCGTTCTGTGGTTGAAAGTGTCAGTTTGCGTATATTCGTTTCCGTAAATTAGTTAAAAAATGCCGTCCCTGTGTAATATGACACTGTAGATACAACACAATTAAGACTAATAAAATTCATGGGATGTTAACATCGTAACGCTTTGGTCCATTATTGACATCACACTAGTACTGACATAACCTATCTACCTCTTTTTATTCTAATATCATTGGTTCTCATGGTAAGTACTACTGTAATTTTGTTCTTAATGAGAATAAACATCATAAACGTTAAACCTTAAATCCAATATCGTCGGATTTTCTTGGCGTTCTTGGAGTTTCTAAAGTGAAGGAGGTTGGGTGATCGGGACCTCAGAACAATAACTAAAGTTGTTCTGAGATTGGGACCCAAAATACCCAAAGAGGTCTCTAAACGCTAGGGAAATCCTCATAGATGGCTTGAACAAAGATAATAAAAAGGAACTGTTAGCAACAACTTTGATACCTGTTTAAAGTTGGCCAAATATGCTGCATTTACATTATGAAAATACCATGAATAGAAAAATGCTTATATTACCTACCTACTCTTGATAAAAAATTCTTGACAATGGCACAAAATTTTAAAAGATACGCACACCTTTTTTGAAAATGGGAGGAAAATTTGGAAGAAAAGATAAAAGCTGCTAAGGCCGCTGAAAAATCTGGTTTGCAAATACGGAATACTAACAACATTGGACCGTCAACTTCAGGAACTCAGAAATCCGTCGCCCAGCAGGGAAAGTGGCAAAGCCCACCCAAGCAACAAGGTCATGGGTTGCCAGGCCGAATGGGAGGAAGCAAAGATTCCCGTATCCGCCTCCGAGGCACAGTATTTTTTTGACCCTCATTTTGAGACAGCCTAATTTTATTGAATGATCGAATGGAGAAATATAGCACTAATGTATGAGTAAAACTCCCACAAGGCTCGCTATCATAGTTTTCGAAAAAAAGCGATCCAAGTTAAAGAACCGGTGTTTTATGAAATTTTAATTTTAATTTTTATTATTTTTTTATTGAATGTAACACTTAATTTTGCACTGTGGCCGTTAAGGACTACCTAAGGGCCAAATTAAAAACTATCCATGGGGAAGCTACAACTTCGTAGTTACAAGATAATCGCAAATATGATAAAATAGTTTTTATTTTTTTGTGACTAAATTCTTAAGTATTTGCGTTTTATTTTTACTTTAAAACGTAGCTACATATATGGACTATTTCCACAAAAAAAATCGATTGCTAAAATTACAGAATTCCGGAGATATTAATTTATTAAAAAGGTTCGGACCGGTTTTGGTAAAAGTTCTCAATGTCACTTTTAGCAATATCAAGGACGATTCTTTATTGCAGTCTATCACATTAGGCTAACTACGGTTACTTTTTTTTTAATTAGCTTTTTTTATTTATTACATATAAAATGATAGCGTGCGAGGCTAAGATAATTCTTGTAAGTATTTTGACAAAGAACAATGGCTTATGTTTAAACAAACACAAAAAAAATAGCTGTAATAAAATTAGGCTGTCTCAAAATGAGGGTCAAAAAAATACTGTGCGAGGCGATCAGCGCAAGCACCGACGTCCGCCCGCTATCACACCACGACAGCAGTGAGGCCGTCATACAGACCGACGATGCGCAATAACAACCAAGGTACACGCTGGTCGTATTTTTTTTTGTTCACACATGGTGTTCAATCACAAATGACCCGGTAGTCTTACAGTACGTTACGGGTTACAAAATACCATTTAATAATACTGTAAAGCAAGCTGTTGAACCTATCAGTCCTAACTTTTCTTCGGCTGAAATAAGTAAGTTAATCACAGCTATATCTGACTTGTGCCAGTCAGGAGCATTATGCATATGTGAGGATGTCAAAGACCAATTTATTTCTCTCATATTCTTAACACCTAAAAGTGATGGATCGTCCATATTTATCTTGAACCTAAAATCATAGAATAAAGCTGTCGCCTCATACCACTTTAAAATGGAGTACATACGGACAGCAAGCAAATATTGTTCCAAGACAGTTATATGGCCAATGTTGATATCAAAGACGCGTATTTTTTTTCTTTAGTTCCTATTGATAAAAAGTAAAAAAGTATTTAAGGTTCATTTTTTTGGGACACAACAACAAAAGTAATACGTAATTTCAGTGCCTACCGTTTCGACTTAGTTCAGCACCTTATTATGTATTTACGAAACTCATGAAACCGGTTGGGACTTATCTTAGAAACAGAGGTTTTTTAATTCTCGTGCCTTTGCCATTCTTATGAAGAATGTAAAAGTTTTGTTGCAAATAAAAATACGAGATTTCGCAAAGTTTTTAGGCTCTGTGACTTCTGTTTGTCCAGCCATAGACTGGACAATAATGAAATTCTACTCCGAATTGACAACACTACCGCAATATCTTAAATTAATAGAATGGGTGGAGTACAATATGTTCCTTTAAATAATATCACTTGTCTTCTATGGCAATGGTGCGGGAAACGCAACATATTTGTCTTTGCATCTTAGATAAAATCTAAAGATAACTTCGAGGCCGATAAGGAGTCACGACGTATGAATATCGATACAGAATGGCAAATGTCGGCACCTGCGTATTCGAAAAGATTGTTCAATCGTTTGGGACACCTCTTAAAGATCTCTTTGCTACTTACCAAAATTCTAAATGCGAAAAATACGTCTCATGGCAACGAGACCCCTATGCCTTTGACATAGATGCATTCACCTTAAATTGGAATATATTTTATTTTTATGCTTTTCCCCCTTTCTCGCTCATATTAAAATGCCTCAGGAAAATAATTAACGACGAAGCCACTGGTGTACTAGTCGTACCGTAGTGGCCGAGTCAACCCTGGTATCCCCTAATTAGCTCAGTAGCGCACCACCAATATACTTCGGCCCAAGTGACGATATGTTATTATCCCCTTTCAGGACCCAGCACCCCCTTTAACCGTAATTGTACGAGACGTTGCATCCGAAGAGAATTATATAAAGATCCCTCCCTTCCCTTACATGCTGGCCCCATATAAATTAATTTTGCAAAATAGCTCCAAAAGTGAATGACGATGACAGCGCGGGTGAAAAACTCGTGCACTCGGTCGGTTGGTATTCACTAGATGGCGCCTGTATCTATACCTTGTGAATATAAATCTCTTCGGATGCAACGTCTCGTACAATTATGGTCAAACTTCACTTCGGGTAAGTTTGTTTAACCATCAATTTACATGTCGTTTTTATTAATAAGAAGATTTTACTTTACCACCACTCTCAAACCAATTAAGTACCTCTTATGTTATTTCTAGCCCAAGTTAAGCTTCTTTTAGAACTAGTAATTACTGGTTAATATAGATAATGGATCAACCCTTAGGAATCAAGAATCAATATCATTCAGTGGCTACAATGATTGAGCACTTATGAAGTCATTACGCCATTGGTTCGTAAGTCTATTGGGCTGGGCGGAAGCCTTGTACTAAGAAGAACCGGCAAGAAACTCAGCAAGGGCATTTCTTTTCTCCCTTTCTTTTGCAAAGCCAAACAAAATTTTATAATTAATTGATATACCTACTTATAGAAAAAACCCAGACCCGAAATTAATTAATTATCTTAATTGAACTGAGGGAATAGAACTCAGAACACGGCGTGCTTATCACTCGACCACGGAGGTCGTCCCAGAAATGCTAAGGGTTTGCAAAGAATTTGAACAAATCACGGCAAAGAACACAACTCCAAAATGTGTGACCATTCTAGACCCACCGGGCTTTCATATTGTGTTCAGATCGGGGCCTGTACAGATAACATTACGAATTGTTGATAACAAGACCTAATTGTAATCAATCATAACTTTTAGTATGATTATATTGCTCGCTATTTTCTCGTTCGCAGACGTAAACAGTCGCGCGTCGACGGAGAAACATGGCGGACGTAATAAAAGTAAACGAAGACCTGCTCAGAGAGAGGGCCAAGTGTAACTTCGACTTGAAGGAGTTGATACATTTCATCGATGGCGGGGAACAAGCCACCCTTGACAGGAGAGAAGTGGGTAAGTTGAACATGTCTTTTTCTTACCTTTTATGGCTTTTATTGTCGCGGTTTGCACGCAGTTGAATATTTCTTAGCTTAGAGTTTATATTATTTTATTCAACATTGGGTAAGCGCTTGCCCTTCATCTCATCTGATGGTAAGTGACAATAAGGCTGAAGGTGGAAGCTCCCTTCACCCGGAATCCTTATGTAAGGTTCATCGTCATACCGGGCCTCTGTAGTACCTGGCACAGCAACGTATTAGATTGTCCATCTACATATTTTGCTTATCGTTTCTCCGAACTTATGTCGCGCGGTTTCTTTATACAAATGTAATACAAGTAATAGCAATTATTGCGTCCTGTGTGTGGGGACGGGAACACAGTGTTTGTTTTGCGCGCAGTTGATTGCTTGCTGTACGGAATTGATGATCTTTCCGTAAGGTTAGGTGCTAAAGCAGCAAAATGTCAGGAACCAGAGCAGGTTCTGAAATACTTTCAATCTGATAAACAACAAACTCGAGACCCGGATAGATCTCGAATAGACAAACAATTCCAGGTGCCCAAAAAAAAAAGATTTTAACATGTACTGTATGTAATAAGACAGGTCATTTGACTACTAATTGCCCTAGACTATCTTCAAGTTCGACCATGGATAAAAAGAATGACCAAGAAAAGGAACGTAACGTAATGTAAATCGAAACAGAACCCGATTCATCTGATTGCAAATATTTAATTGACGTAAAACTGAATGGTAAAATAATTCAAGGTTACATAGATTTGGGTAGTCAGTGTACCTTGTTACGTCACAGTGAAGCTGTGAAAATGAGTATTCATTGGTCTACTGGGAATTTACCTGTAATGAGAGGGATAGGTAAAACCATATTGTGATACCTTTACGGTCAGCAATTGTCCATTTAGAAATACAAAATATTTTAGAGAGTGTCGATATTGTCATAGTTGATGACAGTGTTATTAAATACCTAGCACTGATTGGCCATAGTTTACTGAAAAACCGGGAATTGTGATAACTAATACTGCAAACTCGTTTTTTTTTAACGTCAACAATCAAGAAAGCTGCTATTAAGGTTGAATAAGGTAACAGAGATTCCTCCAAAGGAAATGATTGTGTTATCTGTTCAGGATAGTAGTAGCGATTATTCCGGATCAGTTTATGTAAATGAAACATTACGTGGAGAACCTCAGAAAGAATTGTACTTACTACCCGGTGAATATGAATTTAATAATGGAGCAGGTGGCTTGATAGCCCAGAACGTTAGTGAAAATACATTAATATTGGACAATAACAGTTTAATTACACGAGACATATGTATCTATAAAAGCATGCATGTGAATATTCTGGATTTTAATGCTGCTGACGTGCTATGTAACTTAAGTTACGGTGAACAATTAAATGAAAAAGAAATCACTAGACTGAAAGACTTATTAAAAAAAGTATAAAGATTGTTTTTCGGATAATTTACAAGAAATAGGATTTACTAATGTCGATCAAATGGAGATTAAATTAAGTGACTCAAACCCGGTAGTTTACAGACCGTATAGACTTTCATATTCAGAGCGTGAGCTCGTACGATCAATGTTTCGGGAAATTGTCGATGCGAAAATAGTATGAGAGTCGAACTCACCATATGCAAGTCCAATCTTGCTAGTGAAGAAAAAGACTGGTGAGAAAAGATTATGCGTCGGTTACCGGGTTTTAAATAGCAAAACCCGCAAAGAGCATTATCCGTTGCCCTTGATCTACGATCAGCTTGACAGGTTGCTGGAAAATGTTTATTTATCAGTCTAGAATTTCTAGAAATCTTGCTTTTGGGTATTATCAGATATCGATAGCGGAAAATTACAGTTCCCGAAAGACTGTAATAGCTATCACTAACTTTCCAACACCACGCAACGTTTATGACGTTAGGCGTTTTATAGGTTTGGCCAGCTGTTTTCGTAGATTTGTGAAAAACTTTGCGCTAATATCACGACCCTTAACAGACTTACTAAAATTGAGAGAGATTGATACAATCACCTATTGTAAATGGACGGATGAGCAGGCGAAAGCTTTCAGTACATTAAAACAGAAGTTAACCGAGAGGCCTATATTAGCTCTTTACGACCCAAACCTAGAAACGGAATTACATACAGACGCCTCAAAAGACGTAATTGTTGGAATACTTATGCAATGCGAATCAGACAACTTGATGAGGCCAGTGTCGTATTACAGTCGTAAAACTACTGGTGATGAACAAAAATTATATTAATTTGAGTTGGAGACGCTAGCGGTGATTGCATCACTAAATGGATTTAGAGTTTATTTGCTCGGTTTAAAATTTAAGATTATGTCCGACTGCAATGCGTTTCGGACAACGATAACTAAGCGACATCAGATACCCCACATCTCTCGCTGGTGGGTGAAGTTCCAAGAATACAATTGTGAGATAGAGTATAGACCGGGTTCGCGAATGACACATGTGGATGCCCTTAGTCGTAATCCCGCAACTGAACCCACCACAAGTGATAACGAACATGCGATTGACGTACTGCATGTAGATGTGCAGGATTAAATTGCTACAGTGCAGATTGGAGACGATGAGATTTCATCTGATAGAAAATTAAGATAGAAATATAAGATGTTAAGATAGAAATATAGACACAAAATTCAAACGATTCACTGAAAACTAAAACATAAAACACATTTTAAATGCAGTTGCAACCCCAAGAGCGAACGGACAGGTTGGAAGATTCACCCGCACAATATCAGATGCACTAAGTACCAAATGTCACGGCAAAAATGAAAACCAATGGGATGAATATACAGGTGAAATTCAATTGGGAACCAATACGACCGTTAATAAGGCAACAGGGAAGAGTCCATCAGAACTGCTATTTGGCGGCAAACTGGTAAATGGGTCAGAAAATATGTTAAGTGATGTGATCATTAAAACATTAGAACGCATTGATGGGGATGAATTGATGCAGTTGAGGTCTAATGCGAAAAAGAAAGTAGAAAAACAACAAGAATACTCTAAGAAAATATTTGATAAGCTAAGGAAAAGAGGTACGATTTATAACAAAGGGGACTTAGTAAGGATATAACGAACTGAGATTGATAAAGACCATGTAGGTAAATAAATCTAAGAACTAATACCAAAATTCCATTGACCCTACAGAATTAAGAAAATTTTACCTAACGATAGATTCCTTGTTGAGGATACACCACTGACAAGAAGGGGAAATAAAAAAAATTGAGAATGTCATTGCACTTGACAAAATACTCGGACCATGTAATATTTGGTCCGAGACAAAATACATCCATGGGTGAATTTAAATGACATTACCCGTGGGGGGTAGCGAGAGTGACGGTGACGTAAGTTCTGAACCAGATGTTGATGATTAGATTATTATGATTGTGATAAGAATAAGATTCATTTATAGATAAATAAGAAACTGAAAAGATTGATAGTGATGAGATAAACACCTAAGCAACCTATCTAAATGAATGTACTTAAGTAAAGTTAGGAAGTAAAATTAGAGTCTACGATACGTTATAGGTAGTGTAACGATTTGAATTAGAAATAACAAATCATTTATAATATTGTAAATAATTTTGAAACCGTACCCATTCATAGGCCGTCATGAGCGATCAGTGCAGACAGCGAATGATATTGAGCAATCAGTATCGCACAGATGGTCGTAGATCATGACGGTCCATGCTGGAACTGGTTGGATTGTTGATTATGAGCATGGAAAGTTATGAGCGATCAGTGCAGACATCGAATGATATTGAGAAATCAGTATCGCACAGATGGTCGTAGATCATGATGGACCATGTTGGAACAGGTTGGATTGTTGAATATGAGCTATGGAAAGTCATGAGCGATCAGTGCAGACAGAGAATGATATTGAGAAATCAGTATCGCACAGATGGTCGTAGATCATGTTGGACCATGTTGGAACTGGTTAGATTGTTGAATATGAGCCATGGAAAGTTATGAGCGATCAGTGCAGACATCGAATGATATTGAGAAATCAGTATCGCACAGATGGTCGTAGATCATGATGGACCATGTTGGAACTGGTTAGATTGTTGAATATGAGCCATGGGAAGTTATGAGCGATCAGTGCAGACATCGAATGATAATATTAAGAAATCAGTATCGCACAGATGGTCGTAGATCATGATGGACCACGTTGGAACAGGTTTGATTGTTGAATATGAGCTATGGAAAGTCATGAGCGATCAGTGCAGACAGCGAATGATATTGAGAAATCAGTATCGCACAAATGGTCGTAGATCATGATGGACCAAGCAGTAATGGCCAGGATGCTACGAATATGAGCCATGGGATGCCATGAGCGATCAGTGCAGATAATGAATGGTATTTAATAGTAAGTGCCGCATAGATGATCGCAGAGAGTTAATTTATTGTATTGTAAGGAAAAGAAGTAGAAGTTATAATGTTAGCATCTAATGTAGTGACATTTTATTTTCATTTGTTTATTTACTTCTTGTTGCGTTCTTTAATAGTATTGTGTTGTAATTTTGTTTAGACCGCTGTTTGCTTTACTATTGTAGTATTTTTTTGTGTTTTTATAATAAATGATCTTAAGTGAAGAGACTCACTTAGGATTGGATGGCCGAATGTAAGGTTCATCGTCATACCGGGCCTCTGTAGTACCCGGCACAGCAACGTATTAGATTGTCCATCTACATATTTTGCTTATCGTTTCTCCGAACTTATGTCGCGCGGTTTGTTTATACAAATGTAATACAAGTAATAGCAATTATTGCGTCCTGTGTGTGGGGACGGGAACACAGTGTTTTTTGTTCTGAGCTTAGTTGTAAATCTGAGATTAATTATTAGAGCCTGGAACTCGGGCAGTTGAATTCGGTAAATCAATGAGAACGCAAGCGTGCAAACATAATTGTTAAGTATTTTAATTAAAGTGAATAAGTGAATTAATGAGTTTTATTAGACATTTACCTACTTCTGTTAACACTTAACCACTGAAGAGAATAGATGGTAATGAGTATGAATGAGTGATAATAATGAATGGTTAATGGTAAATAATATGCCTCCATATCCTAGACTTACAGTAAAGAGGTGGGATTTTACTGAGATCTTACACAGACTTTATGAGAGAATTTGATAAGTGATGTTGCCCTGTATGTTTCGTGTCGTTTGTCAACACTCATACTCGTTAATGAGCACTTATCTAATAATCCATCGATATTTTCACATTCATTTAGACAAAACACATTTTTTTTACAAAAAAAACAAAACTTTAAACATGATGCTTCACTTTCCCGCCATGTACAGTCACCAGCATTAAGATGTGACTATCAACGGCCTGCAAAAATATCTGATCATAGAGTAACCTATATTGGACCAATTTTGACATAACACTAAAAATATCTAAACCTTGTAAGTTAGAGAAACCCAATCTTAGGCGATACCTTGGTACTTTCTTGGTATTCCTGTTACAACATATTAGGCACGTAATATTTTTATTAAGTTAAAACTATTTAAAAAGATTAATCTACTGATAGTTGTCCTTTGGTCCAATTGAGGGAACTAGTACTCTAAATTGTACCATGGGATGCCTAAATTGTACCAAATAAAACCCATTGTATAAAATTTAGGTAGTAATCTGAAATAAAACTAAATTATTAATCATATTTATTTATTGCATAATTATTAGAAACATTATTTTTGGTAACGATAAGGATAATTCTTGGCATAATAGGAACTAGACATCGTAAATCTTACCTCAGAAGAAGAAGAACTTCGAAGTCGTCCATTATAGGGTACACGGTAGTTCGATAGCAAACTTAAAAACACAACAACATATAGATAAACGATTGGTCTCGCTGCGCTCGACTAGACCTCCGTCATACTTGTGAAATGCGGCAACAAATACTACGCCGAAATCGGCGTACCTGAGCCAGTCACACTGACAGCTGTGTGTGAAGTGTACGTACTGAATGTTTTATTAAATTTTGGGCATAATTCAAACTAAAATGCCAGTTTGCGTAGTAAAACTGTATAAAAATAATACTTCAAAAAATAAGAAGGACACTGGGATCACATACCATCAGTATGTTTCGTATAATTTCGAAATTTCATCATAAAATAATATGAACCATGAACGTCATTCAGTGTTGCCGCTTATACAAGAATAAAGACCCCGTGGTTGAGATTTTTATTATGTGAATTTATTGTTATTGTCTTTTATTATATAGGTAACCTATTTCATTTGTCTTACAAAGTTACTAATACTTAACCAAGTTCTATGTTATTTCATGTTTACTTATCTTTGTGATCTATAATAAGGTATAAAAATGTTAGCTGACACTATATCAAGGGGATTCTACCGATGAAACTGAACAACTTTCCCTAAGGAACATGGGCAGAATTTTTTTTTTGCCATACAAAATGTGCAATCAGCTAATTGACTCAAGTATCGAAAAGCTTTTTTTAATACAGTTGCTCAAAAAGTGGCGTATTGCAGGGACGTATAGCGTTCGGGATGTGGGCTATTGCATACTCGAGCTTTTTCTTTACCTTTTCCGAACTCGTGCGTTCTCTTTCCCAACTGTCAAAATAATGTCTAAAAAAAACCAACCACGAAGTTTTTACAAAAAAAAATATAGAAGAAGAGGAAACATAGAAGTTTTTATGATTCATGCAAATATTTCTAAAAAGAAGCTACTGATTTGTTTTTTTATTTTTATTTTTTTTTATTGTGGCACGCCATAATGGCTTCACTCTGCCTGATGAAAAGCAGCCAGTGAAGCCCAAGAAGTGAAAGCGTTCGTCACAGCGCTACCACGCTATGCCGAACGCTCTCACTATGGCGGCCTGCAT
Source organism: Scoparia ambigualis (assembly GCA_963921215.1). NCBI lineage: Eukaryota > Metazoa > Arthropoda > Insecta > Lepidoptera > Crambidae > Scoparia > Scoparia ambigualis. Next base: position 6,019,877 of record OY992504.1, read on the forward strand.
AAATGCTTTTTCACGCCCCGCTTAAATAACCCGGGAGAGAAAGAGGAAGGAAACACGTGTGCGGGAAGCGCATTCCACATACGGGCAGTTCGGCAAAAGAACGATTGTCCAAACTTTTTGGTACGTGTCTTGATGGTCAGCACGGTATGAGGGTGGCTTTTAAGACCTGCACGCGTCGATCTGGAAAGGAAAGGAGAGGGAGGGATGAGGTCAAAGAGCTCCTCAGAGCATTCACCGTGGTAAAGGCGGTAAAAAGCACTAAGGGAAGCAATGTCCCTACGTAGCTGTAACGGCTCCAGACTGGTCGTAACGTCATCGTTACCGATAATACGGACAGCACGTCTTTGCAACCTGTCAAGAGCTTCGAGCAAGTACTTGGCGGATCCGTCCCAAAGATGAGAGCAATACTCCACGCAGGAGCGCACCTGAGTCTTATACAAAAGACAACGTTGCTCCGGCGTGAAGAACCGCTTCACCTTGTTCAGGATTCCGAGTTTACGTGAGGCTGTGGTTATAATGCTCTCAATATAGCTCTTCGGGTTGAGGTCGCTGTGTATGTCCATACCTAAGAGACTGAGACCAGTCTGGATGGGTAATAGGTTGCTCTGGAAGGAGGGTTGGGGGAGAAATGCGGACTTTTTAGCCGTGACAGCGCAGACCTGCGTTTTTTTGGCATTGAACTGGACCAGGTTATCAGAGCCCCATTTATAAATGCGGTCTAACTCCTCGTCCAGCTCAATGACAATCTTCCGTCTCGACTCCACTACATCGGCCTGCTTAGCCGCAGGGTGACCCAAATAACGCCGATGTACTGTACTGTCGTCTGCATAGCAATGAATGTTACCCAAGGATAACATATCATTGATATGCAGAAGGAACAGCGTGGGCGATATTATAGAACCCTGCGGCACTCCGGCGTTCACCTGCAGAGACTGTGAGGCACTGCTTTCGCAGAGTACGCGAATGCTGCGCTCATGCAGGAACCCGGCAACCCAATCGCATAGGCGAGGTGGCAAGCCGTATGACGAAAGCTTGGAGAGAAGCGAACGATGCCAAACTCGATCGAAAGCCTTGGAGATGTCCAGGCTAACAGCCAGTGCTTCTCCATGCTTATACATTGCTTCACCCCACAGGTGTATTATGAACGCCAGGAGATCACCCGTTGATCGTTTCGGTCTGAACCCGTATTGTCGATCATGAATCAGCGAGTGATCTTCTAGGTAGCGAATGAGTTGTCTGTTTATGATTCGCTCAAAAACCTTGCAAAGGATAGAGGTGACAGCAATAGGTCGATAGTTGGCTGGGTCAGACCTATCCCCTTTTTTGGGGACCGGTTGGACGTTCGCCTCTCTCCAAGCCTCCGGCACAATTCCAGTAGAGTACGAGAGGTGGTATAGGCGTGTCAGTACTGGAGACAACTCGGGAGCACATTTTTTAAGGACGACTGCCGGTATACCGTCAGAACCGCTAGCCTTCCGCACATCAAGTGACTGCAGCACGGCACGGACGTCACGTTGTCTGATTTGGACGTCAGGCATTGTGGAACCACAGTGAGGGATGGTAGGTGGTTCCGCGCCGCAGTCATCGATACGCGAATTCGCCGCAAAGAGCTTCGTTAAGAGGTTAGCCTTGTCTAGCGGCCGATGGGCCAACGAGCCATCAGGGTACCGCAGTGGGGGCAGAGAAGGCGCGCAAAAGTTGGCTTGCACCGCTTTGGCCAGTCGCCAATAACTTCGGCTACCCGTTGGGTGCGGCAACAGCTCTTGGCCAACGCGAGCAACGCGCTGGGCATTCGCTCTCGAGAGAGCTCTCTTGCAGACTTTGGTAGCCTTGTTGAAGACTACCTTGAGGGAAGAGATGTTACGATCGTTGAGCGTGCGAGCCTTGGTCCAAGCGCGATACGCCGCCTGTTTTAGTTCAACAGCTTTGGCGCATTCGCGATTGAACCAAGGGCGCGCCTTACTTCTGCTGACGACATCAGTGTAGGGAATGTAATATTCCATCCCCAACATGATCTCGTCAGCGACAGCAGAGGCACTCTCCGATGGGTCCCTACCCACAAAGCAGCGCTGGCCCCACGGGATGGACGCAAAATAGTCCCGCATACCATCCCAATCTGCCGACGAGTAGTGCCATAAACGCCGTTTAGACTCCACTGAGGGAGAGCTTTTACGGCGCAGTACGGTGGCACCAACCAGGCAATGGTCAGAAGTGCCCAACGGAGCACTTATCGACACTCTGTACCCGGCTGGTCGACTCGTCACCAGTAAGTCTAGCAGGGAAGGCGCTTGACCCGATATATCTGGAATCCTGGTGGGCTGGAGAACCAGTTGAGTCAGATCATGCGTGAGAGCGAATGCGTGGGCAGTTCGGCCTGCGTGATCTGTTTTGGAAGAGCCCAACCAGGTCTCATGGTGGGCATTAAAATCTCCCAAAAGTACCACATCGGCAGACGGAAACCGCTCCTGTACGTCGTCAACTGCTTGGCTCAGGTAGTCGAATAACCGAGTTGTCTCGTGGTCTCCGGAGTGGGAGCGGTACAGGCAAGCGTAGACATGGCTCTCGGAACCAAGATCCACGTGTACCCATAGGATGGAGAAGGAGGGGTCCTCCAAGCAGCGCAAACGTCGACAGCAAACGTCCGTCCTGACGAAAAGGCATACTCCGGCTTTCGCGAGGAAGCATTCCTCGAGCACGTAGCCGGGGTAGTGCAGATATGCAATGTCGGCAGGACGGCGGATCTGTGTCTCCGTCAGAAAGAGCAATGCAGGCCGGGCCGTCTCAAGGTGTTGGTAGACGGCGTTGAGGTTTGAATGTAGTCCACGGATGTTAGTGAACTCCACCTCAAAAAGCGACTTGGTGGTGGGGAAGTGGGGTGCCGCTGTCTGACCTGCATTGTTTTTAGACACTGACATGGTGGTTGGATGGGGGCGTGAGTAAAAGGAGATGCTGTGGCGGCAAGGGGGGAAAGACAAAGTGTGGGAGACTAACATGAACTGGTGCATGTAGTTGTTCGGTAAGACGTTAATCGACCCGCCGGACGGAAGGTCCCCCGTACCCCCCCGAAAGTAGTCGCCGGGTCCCACCAATCCGGTCACCAACCGGCACGACGAGCCACTTCGGGATTATGCGCGACCTGGTGGAGCAGCCTCCTAGGGTGGTTAGCCCTAGTTGGGCTCCTGTACTATGCCGCGGGCGGCCAGCGGCACCACCGTTTCTACGAGTCTCCCTGGCCGGCGAATCGACCCAAGTCAACCGAACAATGCGTCCACAAAGACTTGTTTCAATATCAGAGTTAATTCAATGAGTTAGGTTAGGTTTCATTTTATTTCTTCTCATTTTTCATTTTAATTTCATATCAATAAAAAAATTCTACTGTAGACTTGGCTGCATGGGCATAGTTTCCTTTACCTACCCAGAATGGGTGAAGAAAACAAAAAAATCTCTGCCTACATTCTTATACGGTTGGCGCCATTTTAAAAAAATATTCTTTATTAAATTGCTTTATTTTTTCGCAACTGTATTAAAAATAGTTGTTCAGTACACGTGCGGAACCGTCATTGCAACTTGTTCCGACTGTCAACCCTCACCTTCGGCTGCGCCTCGGCTCGGGTAGACATTTGTCGGAACTCTTTGCAATGACAGGCTTTCCGCACTCGTAATGAAATATATTATTTTTTCATTTTGACCTATGTTCCTGTAATGTAAACTTTTCATGTCTGTACTTACATCGAAAATATTTGCGAAAAACATAATCTAGGGGATGAAGGATACGTGAACATTAGAATCATTTTTGGAATTTTTGTCTGTCTGTTTGTTTGACGCGCATCACACAAAAACCGTTGGACGGATTTTAATGAAACTGAGAACAGGTTATTACCATTTCTCAGTTTCATTATAGGGTAAAGGTTGTTTCACACATATCAATGAAGCCACAGTTCCGACACAGTACCGGCACATGAAGGTTTTTCATACATTCTCTATGAACGCATCCCCACTTGTTAGTGATAATAATGCTCTCAGTGTCAGTGCCGCCACCGGCAAATCACGGACGTATTCATTTTGACAAAATTCATAGACAATGTATGAAAGAATATTTTTCACAGTGCCGGTACACTATTATTTATTCTGTGGTACTGTGTCGGAACTGTGACTTCACTGATATGTGTGAAGCAACCTTAATAATTTAACCTTAATAAATTATATATCGAAAAGAGAAAACTTGCAAAAATGTGTAAATTCGAAAAGACAAATGTATAACGTAAACTTGTACAAATTAGTGGAAGGTAATTTTTAGTTATTAATAATAAATTTCAGTATTTCATGAACAGACTGTTCCTGTAGGTTTAACTATAATATGTAGGCATAATGTGACTAGCGGCCCGCCTGGACTTCGTCCGCATGAACATCTCATACACCCCTACAATCATTTTCGGTTTAATATATAGCCTATGACACTCACAAATAACGTGGCTTTATTTTGGTAAAACAAAATTCAAAATCGGTCCAGAGATTACCCTCTACAACCTCACAAACTCACCAACTTTCTTTATAATATTAGTAATAGAAGTATAGAATATGGTTTTATTTAAAATGTTCGTGTCTACACGACTATTAATTTGTAAATTAGGTAACCTTAGTAAGACTGACTTTAAAAAGTTATTATAGGTACTAAATTATATATGAAAAAGTTTGGTAGAATAGAAAAAGATGCACTACTTTGGGAACACCTTATTTTCCACATGATTATATTTAATGATATTTTGTAAATATTACATGTAAATAAAAAAAACTACTAAAAAATGAGGTCTAATCATTGCTATACATACTAATCACAGAAAAACTTCATCACAGAAAAAAAAATCCCACATTTTTCCCCATTTACTCGGGTAACGGTTGAGCAGCTGGCAACAAATTCTTCACGCACACTAGCATCCTTGCAAATTCTCATAGACACACTACAATAATGAGTTGCCGCATTTACGGAGCTGTGGTTTTTAGCACAGACTATATAGTGAACAAGTTCAGACGGACATCTATCGTACATTTCTATGAAGCTTTAGAGCTGGCCGCCATCTTAGCTCAAGATTGATGTATGACATTTGTAACTTTTCAATCTTGAATGCTTAATTTAGGGCAACAACATTTTCTACATTCAGCCAGAACCGAAGCGACATACCAGGCAGTTTGTTTTTGTAAATTAGGATACATCAGAATCTATCAAGGTAACTATTAAGCAAGACATTTTGTAATTGCTAATAGTTACCTTTTGAAATAAAAACAAATATTTCTTTAGTAGGCACATTTATTTTCTTTTTAACTTTTTGGTAAGTATATTTTATAAAAGCTTTATTTTACATCATTGGAAGACTTCTCTTCTGCAACCTGCAGATCTCAGTGCCTCCTGATATTGCTCCAGTGCCTAATAGGCGAGATTTGGAAGTTATAAATCTCTTCTCATAATTTTTCTGACAACTAAAGCGTTTCAAGTTCAAAGTTCATCAACATTCAACGCCCGAAGAGTTTCACTGTTTAAATGCACTCCAGCCATTTATTGAGTCTAATAGCATTAACACATGGAAATACTTGTAATTTAACGGTCTGTCGTAAACATTATCACAGTTGGGAACACAGCAATGATTTAACATCGTGGAAAGCACTAAAACGTAACTTAACACGAAATAATCTGAGTAATACTCAAGTAACACTTAGAAGTTATCTGGAGAAATAGATATGTACGGAAATAAATCAAGATCGCCTCGACACAAAGCAACAAGTGATGAAAGTGACGCCATTTTCATAGATTTTGACAGTAGTGATATTCGCATCGGGAAGAAACTGTCATACATTATTCTTGAGATGCGTTCTCTATAGCAACTTTTTTCAGTAGGGAACATTTCCACCCGTGGTTTTTAGGTAGCGCGGTATCTAGTCAAGCGCAGCGAGACCAATCATTTATCTAAGAACATAACCTTAACCATCTGATTTGTACTCGCGTTGTTTAAAAACAGTAGTAATCGTGCTTTCTTACAGAATACGGTGTTAAATGATTACTATCCTTTTTGTTGAGCTACTTTCTTAGACAAAAGACGAAGAAATTACATCAAATCACAAAAAAACGTTTTTTACTCTCACTCTCGTGTCATCTGTCATAAGAAGAAACAAAATGGCGCAGTGACAGTGGTGCTGTAGTCGCCTCGTTTTGTGTTGCTAGTGTAGAATAGTGGCACCGTTTAGTGGGTTTGAACATGGTACAATTTAGGAGTCGGTACAATATAGGTTACTCTCCCCTAAATATAAACATATGCCTTTGTATATGCCTTCCACCAATGAGCCATGACACATTATATTGGGACACAGTAGCCGAAGTGTTAATTCGGACACTGTCCCAATATAATGTGTCCGAAACGTCAGCGAGCCGATCAGAGATATTTTTGCACATCACATCTTAATGCTGGTGACGTAGGTACCTAGTAGATATGGGCGCCGTGGGCCAAATCCACGGCGGCGGCGTGGACTTCTAAATTCCACGGCGGCGGCGGCGTCGCGGCGGCATACGGAACACGCCCCCGTCAACCAAGGGCATTAAAGGTCATATTATAATTTGGATCATATCTGCAGTCTACATGGATGGCAACAAGCAAGGTCACCCCTGTTGGGACGCTGGATTACATCCGTCTGGAACATGCTTTACTGCTTAACATGCGCGTCGAGCTTTCGGCCCGGCGGCGGCGCGCCGTTTAAATTCGCAGCGACGGCGGCGCGCCGGCGCGGCGCCCATATCTAGTACCTAGTAAGAATTGTATTTTAATGTAGACATTCTTAATTTTATTTTTAATATACGTTAATTATTTAACGTAATTTGTATACTTACCTGTTACGTCAATGGTTAAAGTGAAATACATATACATACATAGGTACATACAATCACTACTACCACGAAAGGTTACTTCGAGACTGGGCAATGAGGACGGGTGTGATTTGTTTGATATAAATACTTATGGTCTAACGTTCAGATAATATAATTTCATTTCATATAATTTCATTTCATATATCAACTAACTTAATATAATAAACATTTAATATAATTTTAGGTTCTATAATTTCATTTGATATAATGTACTTTTGATATAATGTACATTTGATATAATGTTCTTTTGATATAATGTACATTTAATATAATGTACTTTTGATATAATGTACATTTGATATAATAATCAAATGATATAAAACATTACTCATGTAATAAGCAAGCAGTATGCAAGCAAGCAAGCAGCATGCAAGCAAGCATTCAGCATGCAAGCAGCATGCAAGCATACAAGTAGGCCCTCCGCGCCTACGCGAGATTAAATTACAGTCTAGCGTAGGGCAGACAAGTCTACGTGGAGTCGGTTTTGCCGCGATTCGTTTCTGTCACTGACTTTTTTAGCACATCTGTAACGAAAACACAACGTATTAACTTTTTAAGACAATATTTGCAATCAATTCAGGGTTAAAATGTTATTCTTATTTTTAAGAAAAAATTATATCAAATGAAGTTATAGAATATGATTATTCTACCAATACAGCTTTATAGAATAAGTTGTTAGAGAATATGAGTATTATATCAAATGAATAATATACGTAATGTTGTTATAGGAAGTGTATTTAGAACCATTAAAAATTATATCCAATGAACGTTATGTTCTTTGAAATTAGTTCATTTGTCATTATTATAATATAATGTGAAACCTGTCATTATTATAATATAATGTGAAACCTGTCCTCATTGGGTGCGTATCATTTCATAATATGAAATGATACGCACCCAATGAGGACAGCAAAATCAGTCCTCTACAATACTTAGTCCACTTTTCACCAAATAGCGACTGCACATGTACTGAGCGTGACAGATGGTGAGCCCATCGCCACTCTATGCTGTTGGATGTATGTGCAGTCTTTAGTTCATTAGTCGCCTTTTACGACACCCAAGGGAAGAGAGGGGGTGGTAGTATTCTTTCATCGCTACGCGACATAAACCTACAGGTGTCCCAAAAAATAGGTTTTTTGGGTTTATGCAATTTGCAGATTAGTGCATAAATTTTCAGCCAGTACGGGCGCATTTGGCAAAGTTGATTGGATCCCGGATTCGTTTCAGAATCTAACATCGATTATCAAACAAATCATTTTAAGGATTAATAAATAGTTGTAGAGATTATTCATATCACTTTGAGTGTTTTGTAATCAAACTGATAACGGTGATGTGGCGGTTAATCGGTTTCATTCTTTTACATTTTTTTTTACCTCAGTAAGTAAACGAATGATTAATGATTTTTAAGTTTGAGTTTTATAACTATTAATATCAAGTACTTAGTTAAATAATTTATAACTAGGTTATGTTAAAAACATGGGTTAGTTTAAAATTAAGCTAAAATCCGGCAGCCACATTCATAACCTGAGAAATGGAATGCAGCAACACACATGCACACCCTTGTCTTTCTACGAAAATATATACAAAGTGTCCAAAAAATTTCAAGGATGACACATCTGGTTTCCTCGTTATGGGAATACCTGTTCCTGCCAAGGCCGGGACGCCAATTCAAATGATACCACCATCTGTATGGCGGTTGATTCAACGGTTGGTGACGACCGCATCCGCCGGCCCGCCGCGGCCCCACCTCTGCGCGACTTGCTGTCGCTCGCGCCGTGACGAGATCGCCCGAGTTCGTCGCCAGCTACCGCGCGGGCACACCACATCCTATCTAACTGTGAACGCCTAAATGCCTGTGGTTAAGTGCAGTGAAAGGTGTGAAAGTGCATTAAATCGCCTACATCGCCGCCCGTGGTCAGCGTAGCTCCCGGTCCCTGCTATCCCGTACAGCCTGCTCTCGGTAACTCCCTTCTCCTCCATCCATTCTCTGCTGTATCTGGCGGTGTCCTCCGACCCGCGGATACATGTTGATCCTTTTCGAGCCGGATATCTCACCTTCTTCTTAAATTCTACCCGCCACACTTAATATCTTGTAAGCTTTGCCTCGACTCGTGCTACGCCCATAGTACCTACCTTACACACACAGTACTTCACCTTCACACTAGTTTTAGGCACGCATACACGATGCAAGTGCAAGCCGGGCCCAGCTCGAATACAATAGGGGCAGTAAGGTACTGCCCCTATTGCAGGGCTAGGGGGCACAAATTGGTAACGTCCGCGCGCTATCATGCCCAGCCGACACAGGGCCGCTGGGATTTCGTGCTGGCGCGCGAGCGATGCCCTCGCTGTCTCGGACCGCACTATGAGGACGAGTGTAAGTCGGCAATGAAGGCATGTAAGGTGTGTGAACGCGTCGAGCACCACACGTCCCTTCACCGACCGGACGACACGACTCAGCAGTGCTAGCCACAGTCGGCGGCGCAGTGGCTCCCGCCCTATCTAAGGGAGACCCCGAGGCAGCGACCCAGCGACAGCCCGCTGCATGCGTCCGCGCACACGAAGCAGCCGCATGGGTCGCAGCAGTAGCACAACAGCCAATACACAATCAGCACACTCACGCCTTTGCGCTCAACATGTATCCGCGGGTCAGAGGACACCGCCAGATACAGCAGAGAATGGATGGAGGAGAAGGGACTTACCGGGAGCAGGCTGTACGGGATCGCAGGGACCGGGAGCTATGCTGACCACGGGCGGCGATGTAGGCGATTTAATGCACTTTCACACCTTTCACTGCACTTAACCACAGGCATTTAGGCATTCACAGTTAGATAGGATGTGGTGTGCCCGCGCGGTAGCTGGCGACGAACTCGGGCGATCTCGTCACGGCGCGAGCGACAGCAAAACGCGCAGAGGTGGCGCCGCGACGGGCCGGCGGACGCGGTCGTCACCAACCGTTGAATCAACCGCCATACAGATGGCGGTATCATTTGAATTGGCGTCCCGGCCTTGGCGGGAACATCGTCCGGGGCCCAGGGTGGGCTCATCTAATGGGAGCCTGGCGATCCGGAATACAGGCCTCCGAAGATGTCCATTCGTGGTGTCCAGTTCCACCACCCGGACGACGCCATCCTTCCCAGGTAGGGTGCGAGTGATGCGCCCCAGCCTCCATTGAAGGGCAGGGAGGTTGTACTCCTTAATGAGGACGAGCTCACCAACTCGGGGAGGGGAGGATGGGGACAACCATTTGGAGCGGGTTTGGAGTGTGTGGAGGTAGGACTGGGTCCACAGCGTCCAGAAGCGCTTACACGCGTACGTGTGGAGATCGGCCTATCTTCCACGGATAGTTCGGAAAGGGCCGTTAGTGGGCGGCCTATTTAATATTTTCTCATCTTTATTTCAGAGGAGATGGTCATCCACGTGAAAGGGCTGCAAGATGAGGTCCCTGAAGACTACCTGAGCCACAAGGAGCGCTACGAAAACGCCGTGAGGAAGGCCTGCATCCTCATAGACATCCTCAAGGACCACGCCCTTAAACACTCGACGTTCGATGCATACAAGTGCGTATAACCCACCAATCCGCATTGGGCCCGCGTGGTGGTTTATGACCCTTCCTCCACATTGACTGTTGTCCATGTGAGAAGGCCTGAGCCCAGTAGTAGTGGGACGTTTATAGGTAGATGATGAAGTGCGTATTGAAGAAACCCTTAAAATCGTGGACGTAACGAGAAAGCGCCATGCCATTATTACACCTGGTGATAAGTGATGATAAGGCTAAAGATACGCGTACTTCACACCTGATCCTCTATTTCTGTGGAACTGGTTATCATAACTTAAAAGTCCTGTTGGAGGTGTAGTATTTAAAAACACAACATTGTTGCTAAGCCGTTACGAGATAAGAAGTAAAAGGTTTACTGCGTCCCGGTTTGACTATAGTTAATATGGCGGCCTTATAGTGATACAATACAACGGCGCGGGACCACACCGTGAAAAACTGGTTTATATCGTTCCTTGCTCAACACCGAGGGTATCACGCGTGCGCTGCCGACCCTGCTGTTTTAGTTCTTATATGCCTCTATGCCCTGTTTCACTGAATCCAATATTCTTTAAACCGAAACGCAACAATGTAAAATACTGCTGGTGGGCAGCATAATTTAGGTATAACAGTAATCCAGACGAAATCTGGGCAGAATTCTACTACTGACCTACCCCCTTACTCTCGAAACCGATCGCTATAGGATCGAATTGGTATTGTGAATTTTTGTATTTTTAAGTTACGACACCAGCGCTAATTTGGATTCATATTGGGTGAACTAAATGGCATTGAGTTTTGTATTTTTTTCACTCAATATCCACGCAATATGATTCCATAGTGTCGTACTTAGGAGTACGAAAATTCACAATACCAATCCGATCCAATACCGACCTGTTTCAAGAGTAAGGGGGCTGGCCTCACCATCAATCTCACAGCAGTATTTTAATCTTGTCTGTTTGCTCAAGTGCATGTAGCCCCACGATCTTTAAAGCCGAGTGAATAGGCTGCTTCTCGGCAAGCTCGCCCCATTGTCAGCCTCTTCCTAATCCTAGGGATAAGAATGTGGCCAAGAGCAACCCCATTTATTATATAAAAAAACTTACTGTGCTAATTCCCATACGAATTTTGCTCTAAGAGTTGACAGTAGGGCCCCTGCTTTCGGTGTGGGGAGCTATCTAGTAAGATTTCCTTCCCTAACCCTTTAACCGCTTGGCTTTATATCAGTTGCCGTGTCCCCAGCGCCTAGCTGCGCCCAGCGCCCATTACAAAAATATAAAAACCATGACAATATCGATAAAACTTTGTCGGATATGTACGACCAAGGCAAAATTGACACTATAACCTTTGTCGGATTAATCCGACTCTTTCGGGGAGAGGGTCAAGAGCCGTGTCGCGTAGCGGCTCATTAATAGTATACTACCCACCCCCTCTCTTCCCTTGGGTATCGTAAAAGGCGAATAACGGACTAAATACTGCACATACATCCCACAGCATAAAGCGGCGATGTGCTCAGGTGGTGATCACGCTGAGCAAATGTGCAGTAGTAATTTGGTGAAACGTGGACTATGGCAGTGGACTGCTTCTGCGGTCCTCATTGCCTAGTCTCTGACTAATCCTTTCGGGATAATAGTCTCTTGTATGAATGTGTGTAATTCGTTCCTCAGACCAACAAACATGTACCGGGTGCAGTCTATGGTGAAGCAGGTGTCCCCGTTCATGCTACATATGGGGATGTTCGTGCCGACCATCTTCGGGCTGGCCTCGTCTGAGCAGCAGTCCGAGTGGCTGCCCAAAGCGCTTTCATTGCAGATTATTGGCACATACGCTCAAGTAATAAGAAAAGAAAAGAAAAAATCCTTTATGTAAAACATTATAAGTACTTAGACATTGCCCAAGACAGTCTAGAGCGGCAGAAATGGGGATAGCCATCACAATAGGTTTTTAATTACACCCAAAAAAATACTAATATTACAACTGAAAAGTGGCGAACATGTTTACGTATAACAATGAAGTATTCGATTATGGAAATTAAACAACGGCGATATTGGCGACGACAACATTCATTTCGGATTTTTGAATTTGAAATTGACTCTTATCTGGAAATAAATAAACCGAAGATTCAATGATAACACACCGCACACTATAGAAAGCGGGTATTAAAATGTTTCAGTAATGGTTATTTTTTCTGTTTGTAGACCGAACTCGGGCATGGAACGTTCCTCCGAGGTCTGGAGACCACGGCCACATACGACCCAAGCACGGAAGAGTTCGTGCTGCACAGCCCGACCCTGACGTCCCACAAGTGGTGGCCTGGTGGATGTAAGTTTGAAATGCTATTGTAAATAACCTTATTTAATTTAATAAAAGATTTTAATGCACGATCTGGAAAATGAATACAGTAATAAACCGTTAATATAATCAACAGCACAAAAATACAAATGAAAGAACTAAAAACGACAGGGCAAGCAAGCGTCGGTCGGTTTTACACAAAACGATGCATTTCTAATTGCAGTAGGACACACAGCCAACCATTGCATAGTCGTCGCCCAGTTGTACAGCAAAGGCGAGTGCCACGGCGTGCACCCGTTCTTGGTCCAGATAAGGGACAGTGAGACTCACATGCCCCTCCCGGGCATTAAGGTGGGGGAAATTGGCCCCAAACTGGGCTTCCAGACCGCCAACAACGGGTTCCTTGGCTTCAACCACTTTAGAATACCTAGGCAACATATGCTGATGAAAAATTCTCAAGTCTTGAAGGTAATAAATAATACTGCTGTGATGTATGTTATTAAATTGTTTATGAATTACTTTATGATAAGAATGCACTGCTTTCTCCTTATAACCTTGATATCTGACTAACCCTTTAGGGATAAAAGTCGTGAGTATGTATGATAAGAAGTCCTTAGAAATAACGGAGCTACAAATTTGTAAAGTTACTTAGTTAACAATTACTTTTCGAAAAAATACTGTATTGACAGTGAATTATAAAGTTAACGATGTTCAAGGAAAACAATAATTACTCTCTGACAAAGAGCAAAAGTTTCCAAGAAGAAAAGTACCTAAGTAGTTTCATTACTAATGTGATATAAGGGTAATGTCAGAATCAAGGCACTATAGACACAATTTTGGACGTTGGCCGAGAAATTCTGATATAATGTGACGTGGAATGTATTTATCCTTGATTTCCAGGACGGGACGTTCGTCACGACGAAGAGTGATAAGTTGACGTACGGCCCCATGGTGCTGCTCCGGGTGATGACCGTCACCGACGCCGCCTACGAGGCGTCCAGGGCTGCCACTATCGCTGTCAGATACTCCGCTCTCAGGCACCAGTCCAAACCAAAGCCAGAGTAAGTACATGTTTATACCACCTTAATTTTTCTTAATAAAAAAATTAAGGGTGAGTTCCTCCCATGAAACTGAACAACTTTCCCCGAGAAACTTACGTGCAAAATGACAAAAAAATTTCGACCTCCCATACTACTATCGTCAGCTGATCGGACAGTTTTGTACGGGAGGTCGTAGGTATCTAGGGGAAAGTTGTTCAGTTTCATGGGTAGAACTCACCCTTAATTTTTTTTATTAAGAAAAATTAAGGGTGTTATTTATTTATTTATTAATACATTGAATTGTACAAAATTACAGTGAAAACCAAAGCAATGCACAATTTAAATATAGGACACCAGTTTCATACTTCTCGGCTCGCAGAATGCCAAGCATACTCTAGCAAGATCTGAATGTTTATCGCAAAAAATATCCAACTCTTTACCGGGTACTGATGCTAAGAATGTATTCAAGTGTTTAAGCCCACGCATGAGAGGCACGTTATACATACATCATGCCCGTTCCCTACGGGGTAAGAAGAGACTACACCTTTCCATTTACGAGTAAGTACCTAAAAATACATGATCCCATAAAAATATACCTTTAAACACTGTCTCGGGCTACAAACTGCGCGTGAACTGCTCTTAAGGTCTGTACTTTAATATAACTAAACAAGAAGTCTAATACGTTTGTGTGAAAAGACGTCGTTAACTACAACTACGTTTGTTTTATATTTTACAATTATAAGGTAGTAGGTATTAGCTATTCTTAGTTAACTTTGTCAGCAATGTAGTACAAAATTAAAACTGTTTTTTTTAACACTTAACAAACACTATATTTTTATAGGGTCTTAAGGCACTCCGAACCATAATCATGCCAAAAGCAGCGCCCGCGCCCAAGTAACACATAAGCAAGATAACAGTACACACTTAAAACTTTTAACAGTTCAAAGATGAATATGGTTTGTGTAAGAGCTTTGGGAATAGCCATATACTGAATAAGGTTGAGTACGGACCCTTAAAATACTTAACGCTTAATAAATTCTGTATTTCTGTCCTTTCCTTCTTTACGCTTAATAACCAATCTCCGTAAGATTATTACACAGATGTTATTAAGCATTACGCATTCCAGGTGGCTTAAATCTGAAAAACAGTGCCTTCGGCAGCATTTATCTGATTAACAATAATCTATACTGCTATTATTAAAGCAGTACTAAGCTTGTAGCGTTTGAAACGGCTAATTGCTGAATAAAGTATCACCTTCTGAATAATATTGTTTACATAATTCTGGTATTCAGCTTGATACTGAATAATTGTTTTTACTTTATCTTTAAACTGTATAAGATTCTATGTTTTACTAATTATTCAGCTGCTGAATAAACAATATTATTTGTGTTTTTAATAAGCTTATTTCAGTATAATAAAAAGTTTCAACTAACTTATTCAAATTAAAGATCACATTTGTATTGATATAGCGCCCATAGCTTAATACCAGCAATTAGAATATTATTGTACGTATTTATTTTATGCGTTGTTTAAATCATGGATCGAAAGTCGTGGCAAAGGCGTAAAGAACCGGTCATATCGAAAGAAAATTGTTAAAAGAATATTTAAATATCAGCAGTAGTAGGTAATTGTCCAAGTGTCATCAGCAGTAATGATCATGACAGGATTTGTGAAAATAGTTTAAACAAAACTGAACCCGGTCCCAATCAGCAAGCGTGTTTTCCCTTTAATGATAAGGGTTCCGTCCTCAAAAAAAATATAACAGATTTTGGGATTGGAAAACCGAAAGATTCAAAAATCTAAGTATACAGAAAATTTCATTTCTGAAATGGTTATTTTATTAGCAGAAGGTATCGCAATACAAGAAAATAAAATTAACGTTGCCATAAAATGTTTTATTTGCGTTGTTTGTTTGTTTCATCGTAAGCCAATCTACGCGAGGTTGGACACTGCTGTCTTTACTTAATTAATAAATCCGCATTATATCTTGGCCATCGAAGTTGTTCTTTGTTCTTCCATTGGGTCGGCACAGTACACAAATCTGAATGACCCTTACAACGTGTTGAAATTATATTAAACGTCATTTTTCTAAAACGAAATATAAATTATAATTCATAATATAATAATAAGTCCGCCATTTGTACATCCTATTGTTGTGCAATAAAGATTAATTAAACTAAGGCCCAGTGCATACCACACACACGAAACCTGCAATTTTTTTTAAACATAATAGATACTATTAATAGTCTTTATCACAAAAAAAAATAACAAAGATGCTGTGATTTTAAATGTAAGTAATCAATTTAGTGAAAGCCTGATGGGAAAGTTACACATTATAAAAGGTTTTTGTTCGTTCGATTAGAGAACCCTAAAAATGTGAGTAACTAATATAGAAATGTGGTCAACTATATAAATGTTATTCATAAGTAAGTGTAAAGAGACTACACTTTTTCAAGTTATAGTTTAGTAACAAAACATGTGTGCACTTTTATTCAGCATTATAAAACAAAACATCAATCGCCATTGAAATCTTTGTAATTAATTCTTACAAGGAATTTACGAGATCACCAAAATGCTTATTAATCTTACAACTACAACATTTCCAACTCAAGTCAGGTTATTTTGTTGGATAAAATTGCTAGAATTAGATAATTCATCACAAGTACTTTTGTCAGACCTAGTATGTAGGTATGTATGAAAATACTATTTACAACTAATTATCTTGATTAATAGCGAGGCGCGTCATAAAAATGAAAACAAAACACGTACTATTCACGACAAAATTACTTGCGCACTAATAATTAACATGTAGCAGACCGCTAACTTGTAAATTAAAATTTACTTACCGAATAACTTAAAGTTCACGTCATGTCAAATAAAGGTATCGATATTATTATTGAACCCAATTTATTTCTTCTTTTCCCAATTTCTATGAATATTGCTTGCATAAATGTCAACAATAAATTAAATGCTTAATAAATTCTGAATACTCTAACCAATTCGACGTAGCTGAATAACTGAGTTGTAAAAGCTTTATAAAAGCAATGTGTGCAGTTATTCAAAAGTTATTAAGCTAATTGAAACATTATTAAGCTCCTACTCCATTGTTACTCAGATGTTATTCAGCGTTAAGCATTCAAAATTGGGGCCCTTTTTGCTTGAATAACAGCTGAATAGACGGTACTCAGACGTTATTTAGCTTAGTATTCAGCTTATGCTCTTGATGAGTGCTCTTAATCAATTTTTATTCAGCACGTCTGTGTTACTTGGGCGATGAGTCGTGGTTAATATCGTCCTTCCTTGTGTTTTATCTCGTGCTCTCACGCTTTCGAGATGAGCTGCTTTTGACCTGCTTTTGTTGCCCTTAAAACGAATATTAGCTTCTTCCAATGAGGTACAAATATTTTTGATTGCAGTCAGCCAGAGCCACAGATCTTGGACTATGTGACGCAGCAGCACAAGCTGTTCATAGCGATAGCGACGAGCCACGCGCTGCGCATCAGCGGCAGCTGGCTTTGGGACACCTACTCCAAGGTCACGCACGATCTGGACCAGGGGAAAATCGATCAATTGCCAGAGGTAATTTTCTCCACGGTACTATTTTTTATCATAACTCAAGTCTTGTCTATAAATATTTGTGGTCTTAAATGTTATCAAGACTGCAGCACAATCTAACATGTTTTTGCGATGTTACCAATCCCCAGAAGAAACAGAGAAAAGATAGATCCGTAACTTATGAAAAAGCAGACGTCGATAGAAGATTTATCTACTAGGTATCATTTGGACAGCCACGATCATTTTTAAGTTTAGAAACGCAGCCAAAATTCGCTACGTCGTACCTATAATAGTTTAAACTTTGAGTTTTGTTGGGGCGAGCAGCACAAGATAATTGATTGTAAGTAATATTATTTTGTAAGAGTTACATTATAATTAAACTTATTCCGCAAGTCACATACATTATTTTTAAGTCATTCATTCATGCAGGACATTATTCTCTGACACCAAAAATATAAACAGGCTGCATGGCCCATAAATTTCACGTTAGGCTGGAACAGCTGATGGAGAACTATGTGGGGATCCGGCGGTGGTGGAGATAATTAGGGAACGTACTACATCCGGTCGTATGCCGAAACGCAGGATTTGCTATTGCCGCGCGAAATTCTTGACCCCCGACAAATTATTTCTACGTCCTTGTCCCTATATGTTGCGTTTTACCCGTCTAGGGCATGACTTTATAAAACATACTTCGTTGGGGGAAACCAATCCCACTCCTTACATCACAAATTATATTTGTACTGGCACTCGAGAACTACCGTTAGGTCATGTAAATAGTGCCTCGCTCAAGAGACTTAACGCTGACGGTTAGGTTTTGACGGCCGCATTAGTACCTGCCGAAGCGCATTCTTCGTTCAGTACTCATAAGACTAGTGTCTCAGGAGTGAGGCCTCGTGAACACGTATGTTCACTGCCTACTTTCCAGATACTTAGGTAACTGGAGCTGACGAGCTCGCTCACTTCTCATTGTACGAAGAGTATTGCCATTGCATGGATCGTCAACTCTATAGTCAACTTCCAAATGTCCCATTTGGTTGCGTAATAGTAAACTCATTTTGCAAATCAGTGGCCATTTTTCGGCTGATGCCTCTGATTTGTTTGCAGCTGCACGCGCTGGCCTGCTGCCTGAAGGCGATCAGCAGCCGTGACGCCAACCAGGCGGTGGAGCAGTGCCGGCTGGCGTGCGGCGGCCACGGCTACATGGCGTCGTCCAATTTCCCCACCATCTACGGCGCGACCGCCGCCAGCATCACCTACGAGGGCGAGTACACCGTCATGCTCCTGCAGACCGCCAGGTAATGCTTGTCGATACTTCGGAGGCTAGGTCCCTAGAACTGCCCAGTGAAGTGCTTGTTGGAACAAGTCGGAGTGCCAAGACGGAGTAGTGGATAAGTGGCGTGGACGCTTGTAGAATAGAATAATAAATGTACAAGACAATACGTTATATAGCAAACTATATAAATTAACCGTTTATGAACTGTATATTTAAAGTTGTCTGGAAGAGATCGCTTTAAGCGATAAGACCGCCTTTGGCCTCATTATCTTATTTTTAATGCTTACTCTTTGTGTATGTTTTCTTTAATTTTGTGTGTGCAATAAAGCGTTGTATCTATCTATCTATCTATTTATATCTAGTTTCAAGACTCGCACCAACTATTAAGTCCCCAGTACACAGTGGCGTGTGATGGCCCACTGCCGGCCATCGCCAATTGTAGACAACTGTAGGCCACGATTACGTCGCGTTCACACAATGGCGTATGCTGGCCCACTGCTCATTGCTGCCTGGTAGTGGTGGGGAATATATCTTTTTTTGTGAATCGATTCAAAACTTTCAATCGATATTTGATATCGGATTCTGAAACTGTATAATATTTTATTATCGGTGATCGGTACCTATCGACCATATCTATCACTGTATAGTATATTAAAAAAGGATTCGTAAAATTTTACTTACCTGATACTAGTAACAAATAATAATGATTTTCATTTCATGAAATTTTCACAAGCACTTTTGTTTGTTAAAAAGATCGATCATTGATAATTAAATAAATATCAGCGATACGGTACAATATTCTTTTAACAGGGGCCCAAGTCTGCTAATTTACGAATGGCATAATTGAATCGCAATTGGATCGCATTGTAATTGTTTGACACATTTGGTATTCTTAAATGAGTAAGAGAATACCAAATGTGTCAAACAATTACAATACGATCCAATTGCGATTCAATTATGCCATTCGTAAATTAGCAGACTTGGGCCCCTGACCGTGAGTGTCGCTTTACAAGGCGAAGCAAGTTGATAGGCAACAATAATGAAACATGATGCAAGTAAAAACTTCGTAATGGACCGTCCCTTGATGAAAATGAAAAATGTTTATTTCAACAAAATAGCATAATACAGGATTATACAGTGTACCTCATAAAAATGTACTTCCTACTTTGTTGCCAAGATATATCAGTAGTTTACCTGTAACATCAACACTAAAAAAAATTTGTTACGTTGATACCAGTACGATTAACAAGAAAAATAGCCTCATCTTATCCTAAAGTTACCTACATAACATTAAGTTAATTAAGTATTTTATGTTATATAAAACAAACATAATGTAAAAATATGAATTTGAATGGATATGTACATAATATAATATTATATATATATATATATATATATATATATTTATAAAATACGTTTGTGCCTTACGTATCGTATCACTATCCAATTTCAATCCCAGTACACACACAGTGGCGTGTGATGGGCCTTGCTTGGCCACTGCCGGCCATCGCCATCACAGACTTAGTAGAGATGATCGCCATTGTGTAGACGGGGTAGATGGTGTACAGTGGCGAGCAATCGTCGACAGTGGCGCGCAGTGGCGCGCGATGGCACGCAATCGGAAAGTTGTCGGTTTTTGGGCACACATCAAAGGGAATCGTGGCGTGTAGTCAGAGAATATATACACTACCGTGAAAAGAAGCGACACTTAAGCATGTGTGCTCGTAAAATCGCTTGCTGCTATGTGTGGGTGTCTGAATCTGCGCGGGGGCCTTGCGCGGCGCGCGGGGTATGGGCGGGCGGCCTGGAGGTCGCCTCGGCTGAGGGCTGAGTCGAGCGAGCGAGCGTCTGTATTGCGCACCGCACGCACAGACTGACCTACACAATCCGGTTTATTTCATTTGGCTAATAATGGATTAAAAGCAGTTAATAGCCACTAATAGCCGATTTCGGATGGTAACCCTGCAATGAATGTTACAGTAATGATTAAAAATATCGCGACAATAATCAAATAAATGGAAGATGCTTATACAGTTTTTATCTATTTTTACACTATACATCACTCGTAGGTACATAGAAATCTCGAGTTTTCGATCGTGAAAGTTAAGTAATGTTCGCCGAGGTCGCCAAGAGGATGGGTGACCGTAGGTTCATAAAATCTCGAGGTTTTCGATCGCGAAAGTAAAGCAATGTTCGCCGAGGTCGCCTAGGGGTTGGGTGACCGTAAGTTCATAAAATCTCGAGGTATTCGATTGCGAAAGTTAAGCAATGTTCACCGAGGTCGCCAAAGGAATGGGTGACCGTAGGTTCATAAAATCTAGAGGTTTTCGATCGCGAAAGTTAAGCAATGTTCGCTGAGGTCGCCAAGGGGATGGGTGACCGTAAGTTCATATAATCTCGAGGTTTTCGATCGCGAAAGTTAAGCAATGTTCGCCGAGGTCGCTTACTGGTCTCCCATCAATTACTCTACCTGCGCAAAGCTTAACTTTTGTGACTGTAAACAGAACGTCTGTTGAAATTGTATGAAACTATTAATAGCGGGGTTATTAGGGTTATTAGGATGGCTAATAATGGCTATTAATGGATTATAATCGCTAATAATCCAAACAATCCGGCTATTAACCCATCTCTACCTACGACTTACGAGTACACGCACGAGTAATCATGCCCGGTTTTCATTATTGTTGTGTATATGGCTGTGGTTATAACCAAAAACAAACTGATAAAAGTTTCTTCTAATTGCCCAGCGATCCACAAAAGTAATTGCCTACTTTATATTAATATTCTATTACTTACCTACTTTCTGTATTACACGATTTACACATAGTATATAGATTTAGTAAACCTCCGTCAGATTCCACTTTCGTCAGAAGCAGTTTTTCTATAATTGCAGTTCAGTTTCGTCATGAATGAAGGTACCTAAATCACTCTCGACGTTTGAAGTAGTACTCGTAATAACACTAACATCATTCATCACTACCTACCTAGTGTACCTACCTAGGGGCCGTCCATTAATCACGTGATGTTTTTTTCAGCATTTTTAACCCCCCCTCCCCCTGGGTGATATGTGGTGAGGTTTAAGTCAACCCCTCCCCCCCCACCCAAAATCACGTGTATTTTTTAGTACCTACAAAAATCTTATAAATTTTTTACAAGCTTTTATTTAACTATGTTCGGGTGGAATTTTGCAACTCAAATTTGAAGCACATTGCTTCAACCGATTGAGCTGCAATTTTGCATACATGTGTAAATCGTGTGACAATGCAATATTATGATGACATGGTGCTGATCTGATGATGGAGCTGGAAGGTGGCCATAAGAACTTTACAATGAAACGACACAACCTCATCGAGTTTGGGCTCGTTTGAATCGTCTTGACGAGTAGTTTGTCTTTCAATGGTAACCAGGGTCTGATGATGGAGCTGGAAGGTGGCCATAGGAACTCTGTAATGAAACAATCCAACCCCATCGAGTTTCGCCTCGTTTCTTTCATCTTGACGAGTACTTTGTTTTTAAATGATTACCAGGGTCTGATCTGATGATGGAACTGGAAGGTGGTCATAGGAACTACCTAAAGAAACGACGCAACCCCATCAGGTCTCAGCTCGTTTGATTCGTCTTGACGAGTAGGTACGTTAGTGCTAGATGGTAACTAGGGTCTGTTGGTGGAGCTGAAAGATGGCCATAGGAAGTCAGTAATTAAGCGACACAACCGCGTCGAGTTTAATTCGTCTTAATGGGTAGACCGTTTTTGATGGGTGGTGAGTGGTGGTGGTTTGGTGGACGTGAATAAATTATGTATTTACACGTTCAGTGAGAAGAACAGATAAAAAACGTGTCCAAGGATAACCAAAAAGTAAAAAGTAAATTAAAAGTTAAATAACTTTTTTAAAAAACAAGCTTATATTTAAATGCGCTAAAAAGAAAAAAAATAAACTTTTACTAACAACTTCTAATGTTGTTACTCAATTTATAATAAATAAAAGGTTGTCGCAAATTTGACTATTTAATTAAGTGCTATAGGTATACTTATGTTTAAATAAACCAGTAAATTAAATACCTTGATGTAATTGATTTTAACTAAGTATAAAAATTTTCAATCCAAGAAAATACGAGTACTTAAATCTCGCGGCAACCTTTTAAGTATATCATATAAATTGTGTAATGACGTTATATGTTGTTATTAAAAGTTTATTTTTTTACTTTTTACACTCTTAAATAAAAGCTTGTTTATTAAAAAGGTATAAATAATAAAGGTATAAAGTTTAATCTAATTTTATTCGAGAAATTTAAGGACCATGATAAAAATGTCTTAGACAGGAAAGGTTGCAGGTTGTTTTTTTTACGGCGAGTCAAGATCACACTACACGCCGCTTTCGGTTTAGAAATCGCGCGTTTGCCTAAAAAATAAATACACGTGATATTTTTCTACACACCCCTCCCCCTTGTCATATTTCGTGATTTTTGCCGAACCCCCTCCCTCCCTTTCGAGCCTCACGTGATTAATGGACGGCCCCTACCTACCTACCTACTTATTATAAAACAAAGTCCCCCGCGTCTGTATGTCTATGTAAGTAGGTAAGTAGGTACCTATTCACTTAGTTAAGTCTTAAGTACCTATTATAATATCAATTCTACTAGTCACCTACAATTATTAAGTACTTACCTATATTATTACAATTTACTTGTATCTGCACCTAACTTGTGTTGCACCTAACTAGGTTGACGACCTCCGTGGTCAAGTGATTAGCACGCCGCCGGGTCTAGCGTCGCGCCATCTCTGAGGTCCCGGGTTCAATTCCCGGTCGGGTCAATTAAGAGAAAGACTGTTTTTCTAAACTGATTTCCGGTCTGGATATTTTTTATGTATATTTATCCGTATTTACGAGAATATAATATAAAATCGTTAGAAGTATAGGTAGTAGTAGTAAAAATTATAATAAAAATTATAAAAGTAATAGAAAAAACAGAACATTTTGTTTTAAACGTAGGTATTTTAGTTGTAGGTATTATAAATAATACGTAGGTACCCGATTCGTTCCAAGAATCGATTCAGACGCCTACGATTCTTTACGATCCAAAAAATCGATTCAAAGAGAAAAATCATGCATGATGCATCCTTAATCGGCCATTCAAGTCAAGTCAAGTCAAATTATTAAATCAATGTAAACCTTTACAGGCACTTATTGACGTCAATACTAATAATAATAAAAAAATAGTTAACTAACTTATAGTTAAGACTTAACAACTAATCTAACGAGCTATTATAGTCTGTGCCAGACAAATGCGCATTGCTACCCCCAGTACCACTGCACGCCGAAACAGAATCGCGTCGAACCGAAATATAAGCCGTGGTCATAGAATTGTGTAATATGATTTCCAATTATCGTGTTGATACTGTGGTAAGTAATATAAATTAGAGAGTTTTTGAAGTTAAATAAAGTAGCGGCTGAAATGAGTTTTGGAAAACATTAGTACCTAACCAATAAGGTTGACATTTTTAATCATTCAAATATCTTTTTTTATAAAAACTTAAGCATAAAAAAACGTCAAAAATTGTTAAGCATAAACTTGTGTGTTTTAAAATTGTTTCGTTTTTCGTCTTGGTACAAACACAGAATAACTAATACTACTACCGTACAGAAGATTCACCCTCCAACGACCCCCACGCGAAACTGAAACCTATCTCGTGACCCGAGCGGTCATATTCCGATAAGCACAGCCGACTCGATATCGATTTGACGTCCGTCAGGAGCGCAGGGTTTACGCGCGCGCGTAGGGATTACGAGTTAAGAGGAAACACCACGCCGACGCGGCACCCAAAACTCCCACACAAAACACAGAAAAACTACGCCCCGCAGCCCCCTTCCAAAATGTGTAAACATTGTGTAAACACCACCGGCCAACATACGCCACGATTCCTTTGATGTGTGCCCAAAAACCGACAACTTTGCCATTGCGCGCCACTGCGCGCCACTGTTGACAATTGCTCGCCACTGTACCTACCCCGTCTACACAATGGCGATGGCCGGCAGTGGCCAAGCATTGCCCATCACACGCCACTGTGTACTGGGGCCTTTTGATTAGGTACTTGGTGCACTCATTTATTTTGGTGGTTTTATCATTTGCTTATCAATTACTTACATCATAATTTTAATGCTGATCTATTAGATATGATATTTATCTACGTGTCAAAAAGTACATGCGAATTCGTCCTCGCGTTTATTTTCTTTTGCCTGATATTTTAAACCCTTAGCAAGGTTCGTGTCTTGTTTCAGGTTTTTTTTAAATACTTATAAAAACAATTTATATAACGAACGTTAAACGAATTGTTATATCCGTAACATGTTTTCAGGTACTTGGTAAAGGCTTGGAAGGAAGCGCTTAATGGAAAGGTGATGACGCCAACAGTAGCTTTCATGGTGAGATTCACGAAAGGCAGGCCGGCGTGGACGAACAACCCGGAAGATATTATAAAGGGATTTCAAGCCGTCGCTGCCGGGTATTTTTTTGCATTCCTACTCAAACGAAATAAAAAATACTTTAAAAAAATCAAATATCGTTGATTACAATCTATCAGTATCTTATTTATCTAATACAGTGATTGGAACCATTCTTAGTAAGCATTCTAAAATGCCTGTTTCAGGAGGCCCCGCTCTTTCAAAACATAGTCGTATAAAAATTAGAAAGTCTATCTAATGCTATCTACGAGTATTATAACAGCTCGTATTACAGTACTTATGTAATAACATAAGTAACGAATAGAACGACCTGTTATACAAATATGGAATAATCAAATACTTATGTCGTATATCTAATCGATAACACTAATCTGAAGCAAAGTTAGGTGATAAAATAAGTAATTTCTCAAATGATGCTCTCATAATTGAACTTGCAAGCTAACCAACTTTTAAAATGCCTGATCATTGGTCCCGGTCGTCGATGTAGACGATGTAGATGTAGATTTCCTAGGATATTTTAAACAGTGTTATAGTACTACTTACAAAGTGCTTTTTTTTACAAGTTTATTGAATAAAAACAAATTTTCATTTTGGACTTTTTTAATACTTCCACAGAAAGTCAAAAGAAGCGTACGAAGCTGTGCACCAGTACGAGAAGTCGCAGAAGGATTACGAAGACGCATGGAATCTGGCGTCAGTGCAGCTGGTTAACGCCAGCGAGGTAATTAACTTTTATTAGCGTCAACATTTCAATAGCGCGTGGCAGAATTTTTCGATACCGTACGTCAAAGAAGTGTTCGTGCTGCCGATTTTTATACAAACGCGTCCTAACCTATCGAATTCTATTCGAATACGTGACGCTTCTAGATTCGTGGTATTAAATACTAATTCTGCTACTCGACACTTGGTGCTGTTCCAAGTTTTCATCCAAACAAGATTAACCATTTTTGTATGGACGTTGGACCAAGAGTGCTGCCCAACATTGAATCATAGTGCATAATGCTCCTTAGACTAATACTAGTATGTAACCCAAAGCGCTTCAGAATCTACCCGAGGTGTATTGAGAAAAAAATCTTTTGTATAGGTTTTACATTAACGCAAAATATTAACAAACATCTTGTTTTTAAAATAAAAGACGGTATGTTTTATAAACAATGGATTTTATTAATAGAACAACACTTAGTTAAGGCTAGTCATTCAATCAATCAATCATTTAAAGCCATAAGATAAGTTTTTAGGTACAATATAAACCCGTGGATGTTTTTTTTATATCTTCATGTAAGGAAAGAAATAAAAGTATCAAGCTTGGGCAGCATTTGGTCCAAAATGGTCAATCTCCTTTCATACAAAGTTTTATATCGTGAGAAAAACCTGTGGTCTCGGCATACCCCTCAGAGATATAGGCGTGATGTGTATTGTATACATATCTATTATGTATATTTTATGTTACTTGTGTGTTGCTGTTACCAGGCTTACTGCCGCGCCATAATCTGCGAAGTATTCTGGGGCGAGGTCCAGCGTCACGCGCCCACCTTGTCCAACAATGTCGCAACCGTTCTGAAACAACTCGCCGAGCTGTATCTAGTCTATTGGACACTTGAGAAAAGCGGAGATTTGTTGGAAGTAAGTTGATTAATATAACGTTGAAATGTTTGACAAAAATTGTTGATAAAGAGCTAAGGTTTAGTAATGGACGGTGCACTCAATTCTCAGATGTGATTTTTTTCTTTCACTGTTGTGGAACTTGTAAGTTTTATGTGAAGTGTGATACCCTTTTTATCCATTAATTGTTGCCTCAATATTGTTTATTCTGGATTATATGCATTTCCATAAAATAACAAAAAGAAAACTCAAATAGTTTAAAAATGCAAGAGCTCGTTTATCTGCATAGTAGCTAAGCTACCACAGAACCTTTTTTATTATATTCCGTGGTAGCTCTTAGAGCATTAATGGTTTAATGCTCTAAATGGTAGCTACATTTCACAAAGAGACCGAAGGAACCATTACATATATTTTTGTGTTTTGTGGACACATGTTAAATTCATTATAGCCTCTTTGTTTCTACATTCTTTATTATTGTGTGTTGGTATGAACGTAAATTCTAATTTGCCTTTTTCTCCTTTTAGTTTTCCAATATATCCAAAGAGGACTTAGGAGTGCTACGCAGGAGGTACGAGCAGTTACTGGTGCTCATCAGGCCAAACGCCGTGGGCTTGGTTGATGCTTTCGATCTAAGGGACGAGGTAAACGATGTTATTTAATTATGTTAAAATACCTAAAGCAACATTATATTTCTGCCGTGTTATGCGAATCTAATGTATCTTGAGTTACATTAGTTACGCGTAAAAAAGCTTCCACATCGCATCCAAAGGATGGGGTTTGTATGGTACCACTTTACTTTTAATGTTTATAGTATTTATTCTGATAATAAATTTTTAAAACCATATTAATGAAACCCATTTTTTCTATGGAACCGATTAGCGTATCTACTTTAACTCTAGATACATGAAATAGCCATGGCAATCTGTGTCGTGACTAACTGCATTAAGCTACGACTACTCGAGTTACATGATATAGGCAAAACAGATCTAGTGTGAATGCCGACTACCACCATCTTGAGACGGCATGGACAGCAATGTTTCTGGCTTTGTGCTTAAAGAATCCTTCAAAGCCAAAGCCGGAGTTAGCTTATTTGTTTGGCGGATGTTTCTGTCGCCGTCTGCGCTGTCTGCAGCAGCCTTTTCTTTCCTTGTGGTGCACGTCGACTAAAGTTCTAATTGCCATGTCTGCGTCTACCGTACCCAAAAAAGCGACATTGAGACAACTCGACTTACGGAACATCTTAGTCGGGTGGCAGATGATGCGCAGGAGCGACTTCCATAGGCGGAATTGGTGTTTTTGGGGGATTTCAATGCTCACTACGAGTTATGGTCAGGCTTCTCCAAAACTAAACCTGCTATTAGAACTGCCCACGCATTCGCTCATGACTGCACTCAACGCATGGCTTGACTTAACTGGTAAACTAGTCCACCACAATCTTAGATATAGTCGGCAACGCACTCTGCCTACTGGACCTTCTGCCTAGTCACCCAGCTGATTACCTAGTAGAAGTCCGAGCTCCTTTAGGTTTTTCGGATCACTGCTTGATATCCAGCTAAATGCCGATGGCGTCGCTTACGTCTACAGCGGTATGCGAGAATATTTTGAATCCGTCTTAGAGGCAGCGCTACTTCAGTAGGAAGGACCCAACAGCTAGCGCGACTGGCATTGCTGATGAGGTAATGTTAGGGATGGAATACAGAATGGACAGATTACAGTGTCGCGCTATACGTATTATCGGCAACGCAGAGGTCACAAATTCTCTCGAATCCCTGTTATTGCGTTGAGATACTGCGTCACTCAGCGTCTTCTACCGTTTGTACCATGGCAAGTGTTCGGAGGAGCTGTTTGATCTCATCCCAACGTCTCCCTTCCTCTATTATAGGAGTATGCGTGCTGTTCTAAGGACTCATCTATTTACAGTCTCCAATATTCCAAGAAATTTGATGACTTGTTTCTTTGTCGGACCGTCATAAGATGAAATAGTCTACTAGCATACGTTTTTCCTCCTTCCTAAATATGGGTCCTTCAAACGAGGTGTGAAGAGGCACCTTGTAGGCCGGCAGGGCGAGGCGACTGATGCTACGTCTTGTTAACTCTGCACCTGGCGTGTCCGGATTTTAAGTAGAAATGACTCCCTGGCACATCCGCGCCTGGATGCCATTTCTACTTAAAAATGTCAAAACCAT
Organism: Scoparia ambigualis; assembly: GCA_963921215.1. Classification (NCBI taxonomy): domain Eukaryota; kingdom Metazoa; phylum Arthropoda; class Insecta; order Lepidoptera; family Crambidae; genus Scoparia; species Scoparia ambigualis. Next base: position 6,048,725 of record OY992504.1, read on the forward strand.
GAGCTGAGTAAAGAAACCAGATTATTAAGATTATTTGTAAACATGTCACAACCAGACTGAATTTTTTTAAAACGTAAAGGATCTAGATGCAGAATAAAATTAGGAGTATTTCATTTATTGCAACTAATTATCTATTGACACTATTACCTTTTGAATTAAAATGATAATTAATAACGTGAGTATTAAAAAATATCATCGTTTTTTAGACCTCCTTATGCGCGGTAATTTCTGTTTTGCCTATTTCCTGTAACTATCGATACAAGAAATGACCATTTCAATAAGTAGTCCACTCTTATCGCGGCAAATCACTGTATTTCAGATACATTACCTCGCATAACAGAATTTGTATGAAACATTAGGCTGCAAAAAAAATTAAATGGGCATAATATAATCAAACACACTTTTTATAATTTTCCTGCTGGCTTCTTTTGAAAATATATAATTGATATCTAGATAAAAAAAGAAAATACTTAATTAATCTATTATTTTGTGAGATAAGATCAAAAACGTTTTCCAAACTTTAAAGTCGTTTTACCAAAAATGATGGTTTTTAAGATACATACATTACATAGGTGTAACAAGGCAGATTTAGCCTCTGCAGTCTGGACTGGAGTCGGTCTCAAAACAAGGGGTTTCAGGTTCGACTTCATGAAAGGAACAGTCAGTGCCGTCTTAAGTCTATTCGGCGCCGGGGTGCGGGGCTCAGCCTGCGCCCTCTTTTACTCTGCAGCGTGGCACGCGACTGACGCGACCGACGACACACTGCAGTATGAAAGGGGTCCTAGTCAACCAAGAAAACACAATACACGTAATTTTGATTATTTATTTCTCTAAAATACAAAACTAAAATTATACTTAAATTATTCAAATTAAACCTAATTATACAAATAAAAACAAAACCATTCTCCATTCGAGACATTACGTCCATTTTCTGGAATTAACACTCTAGAAAAGGTACCTACTTCTTCAAAATAGTGAAGATTTTTCGATGAACCTTCCAAAAATTATAGGTACTTTTATTTTAACATGAATAAGAACATGATGCAAAAACAAAGAATAAGAAGGAACCAATTAGTTGAGAAATAAATCGAATTATAAGTTAATTACAATTAACACTGATTGTAATGGCAAAAATCCAGCAATCCAACTCTCGTTTATATTATTATTTAATTGTTAAATATCTATTTATTGTATGTACATACAATTTTTCTTGCTTTTCAGTTGGCAAAGATTTTAATTAAATCATTTATTTTTATATCAATTTTGGATTCTATACTTATAATAGCTAAGTTTGTCAGCCTGTCTTGGGTCATAGTTGACCGAAGATAATTTTTTATTAATTTTAATTTTGAAAAGGATCGTTCACCTTCAGCTACTGTAACAGGCAGTGTTAAATATATACGTAGTGATGTTGAGATATTAGGAAATGAGGAGATTAAATTATTAGAATATATATAGCTTAAAATATCAGTGGGAGTACTTGTTGATGCATTGGGAAAAAATATTGGCCACAATTCTAATTCATTATATAAATCCACCCCGTCAATATCAAATCTATTTTTAAATGTTAGTTTTTCTTGGAGCCGAGAACATTGAGATTTTTTTTCATGCATCTCTAATTTCCTCCAGCATTCAATGTTTTGGAAGAGTGAAAAAACTGAATTGTGTTCCGTCAGCAAATCGAATCTCTCATTTAATTTCGAGATAACAGTGTCCAGTAGAAAAAAATAAAAACATACTTTAAATCTGTTGGTTGGGTCTAAAATGGGCTCATCTGCAGCCTCGTAATGAAAATGTCTTTTTCGGGGACGTGAACGAGCAGTTTCTTTAAATTCAGTTTCGCATTCTAATTCTTCAGCAATTCATTTTGCATCAGATAACAACTGTTCGAACGCACTATCCGTGCGGTATTGCTCCAAATATTTTTTAACCAGATTAATCATTTTGGTAGCCTCTGAAATAATTACGTCTGATTTTTGCAAATTTTTGCTTACAATATTAATCTTTAGTAAAATATTGTGCCATATAACTACTGAACATATGAATCGATAAGACTTTAATTTGGCTATTAATTAACTCGCTAAATTTTTTGTGTCGCTATCATACTTGTTATTTGTAAGAATAGAGTATAATGCATCGTCAATTTTATCCATGTTAAAACGTAGTGCTCTAAGAGCATCAAATCTTCTTTCCCAACGCGTATTTGAAAGAGGTTTTAATGTCAAAGTAGGTATCTGTTTCATAATTACATCCCAGCGTGATGTGGATGCTGAAAAAAATACATAGATTTCTTGGACAATACAGAAAAAGTTTTTAATTTCCAATGAGATTTTAGCGGCGTCATTTACTACTAAATTAAGGGAGTGAGCAGCACACGGTACGTAGAAAGCACGAAGATTCATGTCCAATGTTTTTTTTGGAGGCCTATATTTTCCCCCCTCATATTGGCCCCATTATCATATCCCTGGCCTCGCAAATCATCTAATTCAATATTGCATGATTTTAAGAAATCTAACAAATAAGTCGCCAACCCTTGTCCGGTAGTATCAGTTACAGGTAAAAAACCTAAAAATATGTTCTCGTACATCAGCGTGTTTTGTCGATGGATTTAAATAAATAAACCTCACAATAACAGTAACTTGTTCTTGGTGTGAAATATCAGGTGTGCAATCTAGAATTACAGAGTAGTATTTACATTGCTTCAAAAGACTAATATAGTAGTTTTAATTTTTTCAGCAATTATACTAATCAGTTCATTTTGAATGTTATGACCAAGATAATGTGGCATGCGATGCTGAGCTCTTTGAATTAGAGGAATGTGTTCTGATAATGTACTATCAAAATTAGATATACTCTCCACCAACTTTAAAAATTACCATTATTTGGGTCATACAACTTCTCAGTTGTGCCCCTAAATGCTATATTTTGACCTGCCAAAAATTTTATAATTTCGATTATCCTTTCAAAAACTGCCGTCCACCTCTTTCTCTCGCGGTCTATTTCAGTTTGATTTACCGAGTCTACTGTTTGCCCTTTCAATAAGTCATTTTTAGATCCAAATATTTTTAAAAGAACATATGTGCCCTGAACTTTTCTCATGTCGTTCTATATTTCTCGACAAATGCCCCCAGTCTTTGTAACCAGTGGGGCCATTAAATGCAGTGCCATTAATATTAAAAATCTTACAGTGAAAACAAAATACAGAAGAAAAAGAATTGTGGGAATATACAAGCCAAACTCGATGAATAATTTCGTTGTTTTGTAACTTTTTACTGAAATATGTATCTGAAAACGACCTCATGTTACTATCATATATATATAAGGATAGTTGGTTTTTGTAATCTGAATTGGTCCACGTTCTGTTAAAAATAATCTTAAATTATCGGGTATTACTTGCCGCCAGAGAGCAGGATCATCGCGACATTTTCACAAAATCGTACATCTGGTTCTGTTGCTGGTTGGTTAACAATTGGTTCACTTGAAGTAGGCGAGGTACTGGTACTAGTGTGAGCTGGTACTTGTGAATTACTCGTAGAAGTTCTCTCTTCCAAGTTGACTGTCTCTTTTAACTGTCGGGCTGATGTTGACAAAGATGTACCTAAAAAAACATAAGATAGTCAACAATTTGTAGTGGTGACAAAGTGGTAACAGGGCCACGTAATAATATTTTAGGACAATAAAAACAGCGCCTGAAAGTTAAGGCGGGCATAGTCTAACCCGTTAGTCCGGCCGAGCGCGCTCAGTGTGGAATTGCCGAGGCGCTTGCGCACGCTCTGAGCGCAAACAGTAAGAAATCATTTTAGTTGCGATTGGCGGATCCCGCTTGCGGCTATTTTATGAAAAAATATAATCCCCAAAAACAAATCACACACAAGCTATATAAAGACAGTCCAGTCCACTGTTAGACATAAGCCTCAAAACTATAGGGTTATTTATTGCCTTAATCTCCACGATTGGAACGCGTGTTGGAGATATCACACAAAACAAAAATTTAACATACAAGGTTTGAGAAGGTATGTATTTATCGGCCGGGATTCGAACCCGAGACCTTCGGCACAAGAGTCAGTGTTACTAACCATTGCGCCTTCCGGTGCGCAATCCGCAAAATAACAATTAATTAGATATTGTCATTAGGTATACAGACCGCGCATTCAAACAGTAGCGTGCGCGAAGTGCTTAGTCCCATGCGCTCCAAATCTATTGTTCTCCAAAATTCAACTTCTATACATTAATTCCCAAGAGCTCCATTGATTTTCATATTAAAATAATAAAGAAAACCACATTTACTAATTTCATTCCCTACAGCTCCAAAACATTAAAAAAATACAAAACAAACATTCTCTCCTGGGAATCAATCAATGTATGGAGGTCAGAGGTTTGGAAGAAATATATTTACATACGCTTTTGGAGCCCTTGGGAACGATTTTACAAAATAAACGGCATTGGTGTTCAGAAAGTTAGATGTAAGTCGATAGCCAGTTCTTCAGTAGTAGGGTAAAGTACTCCCAGAAGAACCCAGAAGACTTTGGACTCTTTTCCCTCAAAGACATTGTTATGATACTTACTTACTCATTTTGTGCAACCCCATCCTTCTACTTTTTCAGGTAGAGTGGTAGGATGGGGGTGCGCAAAAGATTCCGATGGGTCGATGTGTTACTGCGAGAGGGGAACCTCTGCAGGCTAAAACTAAGTTAAGATAAAATAAGTGAGGTGGCCGGGTTAGCTCAGGCTACGATTTTGACAACACGTTGTTTCTTCTATAGCTACGGCTACGAACTTGTAGCTACGGTTGAAGCTATAGCCAACTCTGATTGTCCGATTTCCTCTGCCCCAGATCCTGCAGTCCACCCTGGGCGCGTACGACGGGCGCGTGTACGAGCGCCTGATGGCGGAGGCGCTGAAGAGCCCCCTCAACCAGGAGCCCGTCAACCGCAGCTTCCACCAGTACCTCAAACCCTTCATGCAGATGTCGAAACTGTGATGCGTTTAGGCTAATTAAATGGTTTTGTATGAAAGCTAAACACAAAATATTGTAAGATACAAATAATGGTTAAAATTTAAAAATACCTGTTATGGTTAAAATTGCAATGAAACGTTTTTTTGGTTGTTTAAATAACCACGTCAATTTAAGCAACTTATGGGCGAAAAAAAGATAATAGACATTTTTTGTTATTTTTTTTATTTATATTTTGTACTATTTTGTGCTACTGTGATACATCACCATCAAATTGTTCGCCGTCATCATGTTTGTTGCAATGGATATTAGAACTATTCAAAGTCACTTTGCAAATTGATATTATCATCCATAATTTATTGTTCATCAATTAATTTTTATCCCGTCATCCATGAATAGGTGAAAAATGAAAATAAAAACCAAATTATAAAATATTATTCTAATAGTATATCTGTATAGGTACCTACTTATTTGATAGTATTTAATAATGGAACAATTAAACTTAGTCAAAGTACTAGTAAAATGTATTGTAAAATATTGTAAATAAATATCATATTGCACAATTACTACAGTATTTTTATTTCAACATTTATATTAACTTGTTTACACCGACCGTAAGTGCAAGTACCTACCTACAGACAACCTACCACAGAATGTTAAATATCTTTAATATATTTTAAAACTTATCAGAATTTGACCATATTTTTTTTATATGTAGTTAACCGAAACTATCTATTTATTTACAAATTTAACATTGTCTTGCAATCATTCCACAAAAGATCCACAAGAGAAATACACTACTCTTAAATCTATGGATAACAATGGCAATAAAATCTAAGACTTCTGACTGAACAACTGTCTAGTGGTTACACTTGGGTTACATCATGGAACTAAAGCCAAATCCCTGAGATCTCTTTGTGTGGAACTGGTGAAGTAATCACTAAACGCAAGATTCACTTTTTATGTATTGTGAGTAATTGTGACGCAAGTGAGGCAACAAACAGGAGGCATTAGCATGGTAATATAATCTACCGTGGGCCGTGGCATTATTATCCGGACTTTTCGTCTTTGCAGGGTCAATGATCACCCCCAGCTGTCTTCATGTGACCGCTGTGTACCTATATGTCGCAGAGCAATAATAAAAACAGGGAATTGATCAAATCACGAATGATGACAAAATTACAACTCTGGAGGGCAAATTTTCCTAGCAGAATTCAGTGATTTGATCAAATCTCTATTAGTAATTTAGTGAAATGAAACTTAGGGTTCTGAAATTACTTGATTCCTTGGGTTACATTCAAAGAGATTAGTACACAATAGTTTAAATGTCTTTGGTTACATTTATGGAACAATGTAGTTACTGTCGTAAAATCAGAATAGAATAGAATAGAATTCCTTTAATGCTGAAACTGTGTAACAAGTTCATAAAAAAAATATATAGTATCAACAGTTTGCCCATGATCGGGCATGCAATGTACACAAATAAATATTATTAACATTAATATTAACAAAATTAATCGTGAATTTAACAATTAATTAGTCTTGAAACTAAAGTATTATTTAGTGTAAGAAAACATTATTAAATAACCAAGTTTTTAACTTAAATTTAAATATATGACCATTAAATTAGTAGGTAAATGATTTTACACTTTAATACCATGTATGAAAGTACTCTTATCATTGGTAAATTTAAATTATATCTATACGACTTTGGTTACGGAGAGATTTACAGTTAAACAAGTCTATGTTGTTTTTAATGTATACACAAATTTCTAGAATATAGATATCATTAAGTGTAAGTAATTTCTTTTCTCTAAATACATTCCTTAGGGTATCATCATAATACCTACATGTTGTAAATTATTCGTATACATTTCTTTTGTAGTATGAAAGTACTATGTGAATTAACAGAATTACCCCAATAAATAATTCCATACGTTAAGAGAGGATACGCATTACCAAAATAAGCAGTTCGCACAATTTCAAAAGATGAATTTTCTGCCAGAATAGTGCAGAGCTATAACTAGAAATCTTTCTATTTATGTTATAAATATGAGATTTCTAATTTAAATTTGAGTCTATCGAAACACCAAGAAAGTTGCTTTCGTTAACTTCTTCTATTTTTGAGTTAGACTCATCTTTAATGTTTAATTTAAATGAGTTCGTCTTGTAATTACGAAATTGTAAAAATTTCGACTTATTCATATTTGTTTTAAGATTCAAAGTTCTTACTACGAGTATCATCTGAAATAAAAATTGTGGCATCATCTGCAAACATAACACATAAATGACTTAGTACCGCTGGAAGCTCGTTAATATACACTAAGAAAAGAAGAGGGCCAAGAACGCTACCTTGAGGTACTCCGAGAATTACTTTACCAGATTTAGATGATACTTCCTCAAAAGTTTTAATGGCGTTATTGAAAATGTCAATCACTGTATATTTTTCTCTATTTTTCAGGTAACTTTCAAACAGTTTTAATGCAATACCACGTACGCCTAGATTTTCAAGTTGAGTCAATATTATATCATGTATTACATAGTCGAAAGCTTTCGACATATCAATGAATAGGCCGATGCATGCAGTTTTATTGTTGATAGCTTTCCATACCATCTTGAGAATATTAAATATTGCTAAAACTGTAGATTTTTTCTTTTGAAATCCGAATTGATTTTTATTTAGTAGCCCATTAGAAATGAAAAAGTTGCAAAGCCGAGTATGAATAACTTTCTCAAATATTTTTGAAAAGGAAGAATGTAAGGCTATCGGTCTATAATCACCAACGTTTGCTTTTGATCCTGTTTCGAATAGTGGTTTAATTTTGGCTTTTTTTGGTTTATCTGGAAAAGTTCCTGTTTTAGCATTAAATTTATAACATAGATAAGAGGTTCAATTATAACTGGAATTTACTTTTTAATAAGATACATAGGTATGCTGTCATGACCGCAGCTCATTTTGTTTTTAATCCTTTTTACAATGTTCAGGCGCCTATCACTTTTTAGATAGCAGTTGTGAAAAACACCAAGTTTACGAATCCAATAGGAGATTTTATTTCAGTACAATGTAGGTAGGTAATTAAATAATTGTCTTTACACTTATCTTACTGCGTGTCACGATACAAGCAGTTCCTGTAATAATTTGAGATATTTAAATAATTACAAGTTTTAAAGAGAAGATTTCGAGTTTCATTTGAACGTGAAGCTCCTTTATGTTATATCAAACATAAATTGGTGGCCCATGAGGGGACAAGAAGAAATTTGATGAAAGTTGATTGCAATTTCGTCATTGTAACTGGAAGATGATGCAATAAGTTGGCGATTGAAGACCTGGACTGGATATAGATGGAATAAATATTTAACCACTACAGTCTGAAGATCAAACTTGTACGGAGTACTAATACGGAGCAGCGAAGCAGCAAAAGTTTTACCACCGGAGTGAGATCAAATAAGATAAGTGTCAGTCCGTCCATCCCTAAAGTCAATACCTAAATATTGCCTTTTTTCCTATCCAAATATCCAAAACGTCTAAACATTACTGTCCTGATAATCTCCACTTAAGTACTAAACTATCCATTAGACTACTTAATTTCTCAGAAAAGATATAAAAGTTAACTTCCGTTGGATGACTGTTTTTTTTTGTTTTTACATGTAATTAGCAAATATTTTTATAGTTCTTAGCGAATTAAACCAATTAGCGTCAATAATAATAGCAACGTTTATATAAAAGTAGCAATAAGTGTGCAATTCATTGTCATACTTAGGCATAACGGCATTATTAAAATACCGCCTTGTTAAAAAAAAATAATCAGTAAAATAAGTAACTAATTTTAACATTGTGCTGTTTTATTAGAAGTGCATTTTAGTTTACCATACCAGTTACAGTATGCTGATTGTTCCCGTTAGTTATATTTTCGATTAATCATAGTAAAATTGTTCTATAAGGTGAACCTTTAATTTATTCATAAATAAATCCTTTTAGTCGCTTATGAGTAACTAATAACTTTGTCACGTTTCATCTTGTCCCTATTACAAAGATAAATAAATAAAATGTATGTTTTTATCTCGATAATAAAATATTGTGCCGACTATTCCAGTGGGAACGTACGGCTGCATAGCACGCTGCTGTGCTGCTGTAACAACCTACGGCTGGGCAACGCCGCCGCCGCACAGTGGGACGTCCCATACCCAAAACCTAAATTATTGAAATAGACGAGGGTAGTTTTCAAACACATGGGGTTGACTTTTGAATCGAGTCGCCTGAATTTGAAGAAACTAACAGTGTGGGGGGGTCTAAGGGGTTCTTAAATAAAGGTTTATTAACATTTTAGCTGCCGCCGTTGCGTTAAAATATAAAAAAAACCACTTGAAAATTTTGTCAAACTCTGCTATAATCACGAAAAATTATACGTTTTTAGGTTATACAGTACCATAGTAACAGAACCAAAGCGGGGGGGCTCGGGGGGCGAAGCCCCCCGCCATGAAAAAAGTCTCAAGAGTTAATTAGGTTAGGTTAGGTTAGTATGTTGACCAAAAACGCGCGAGCCGAGCGAGCGAAGCGAGCGTGCCGCGGGAGCGGCCGGCGAAGCGCCAGAAATGACATTTTTGTAAATTTCCATATTTTTAAGAAACTTACATAACTTAAAAATTACTTGTCTGTGGCAGGAGGGGTAAGTGGGGGGGCACTTCTTATTCCTTCCCTCCCCTTCCCCCACCAATTATGGCGACTCGATTCAATTTTTTTACTACGATAGGTAACCTCAAAATACAAAAATTATCATAACTTAAAAACTACTTGTTGGCGACAGGGGGAGTAAGTGGGGGAGTACTCCTCACCCCTCCCCCTACCTTCTCCACCCCCACCTCACCCCCGATTCAGGCGACTCGATTCAAAAGGTTTACCTGAGTTATTGCTTTGTTAACTGTGACAAGTAAACAATCTGCTATTATTTTCATTAAAAAGTACGTTGCATTATTAATTTATTACGGCTTATTTATTAAATATTGGTTTGATTTTTCATTCAAATATTGTCATGGAGAGTACAACCGACCTTAAGTGATTTTAATTTGGATATATTAGTGTATTTTAGAAACTTTAAAGTGTAACATAAATTAGTATTCAAAATTAATTCGATTGGCAAGATATATCGAAGGTTTACTAAAATACCTCAAAAACCCTCTCTGGGATATTTGTTTTGTTAAGTCAATCTATATATGTACTTTGATTATTCGTTAACTTTTTTTGCAACAACTTGCAAACTTAGCCGTTATTTCCATTTTATGGAGCCCCTCCCAATAATAAAAAATAGGGACCTGTTCGAAACTTGGGTTTCCAGCACGAAGAGTGAAAAGAAGATATCAGTAGCGACTCTTATTGGGGCATTGTTAGGATCAACTGAGTGTCCAGATGATGTTCGTATACAAATATAAAAGTTATCAGAGTTTTATTCCTTAAGACTACTATATAACAAAAAATTAAGAGTGGCTTAGACAGAATTTGATATTACCCGATAATATAGTATATTACATGCGTGAATTACGTTAACCAATGCCCATGCCAAGTACAAGTAAAGACAACAACAACAATACAACCGCAGATAATTTTTGAAGGCTGTAGTTTGAAAACTAAAAAAACGACGTGTACATGAATTGGTTCAAAACGTTAGTAATGAGAAACTAAATTTGGCGTCCAATTTGTCTAACCGCCTTTCAGGGTCACCATCGAAAGAGAACAAAACTCTGACACTTTAACAAACTCTTGCACTTTACTTAGACTTAGATTTATCTAAGAGAAAGTATAATATTTTCAAATCAGTGGCAAACTCGTTGTATAAAGATTGTTTTCCAAGCTGAAACACCTAATAGAAAATACGAAACAATAAATCTACAAAATTACAGTTGGTATTACATGCCAAGCACATTACATTAATTCACGGAAATGATATAATTTCATTTTTTGACTTGCAAAAAAGGAACTAAGAGGCTAAGGAACATTATCGGAGGAGGCATTAGAAGCGAAACAAGGAATTTCGAAAAAATCGTTTGTTTCGTACTAGAAAGACCTCTCATTATATTAAATACAAATGATGACCTAATGAATATTACGTTAGTTTCTTCCGATCAATATGTGGCTAACTTAAGGAACATCACAACTAATAAGTCTTTTGAGAGTGATGAAGACATTAAAGAATATTTACTGAGCTCAGAGTCGTCAGAGTCTTCTTTACGTCTTTCCTTAGGCATACCAACCCACTTCGACCTGAGCTCAGATTCTGAAATTTCAGATGAGTGATTTCACATAGTATTACTATTATTTGTGTGTTACTATGAGTGGAAGTGCATATTTTTATTTATAGGCAATTACAAAAGTAAAACATGCATAATTTATTTTAAAATTAATATAACCTTGTTTTAGATCAATAATAATGGATTTTTAGTATATTAAAAGATGATACAAAAAAAGTAACGAGCCTAGAATTGTACTTTAGAAGTTATAGGTTTTTCCGATTTTCCCATACAAACCAAACGTCCCACTGTGCGCCGGCGCGGCGCGGCGCGTTATCAGCGTTTTCAGCGGCCGTACTAACAAACCGGTTTCCTGTTCAACCAGATTGAGGAGCGTGAGAATTAACTTTTTATTACTTTGTTTTGGTTGTTATCGGAATTGGTATTAGAGTGATTTCCTCAAACGTAATTTTTAAGCGGCGGGGCTGAAAATCATAACTCTTAGTGTGAAAATACACGTGAACTATTTTTTTTTATAAAGAAGATGTAAGTATCTTAATAAAGACGTAAATACTTGTAACAGGAAAATATATAATAGGTTACAAAAAATCCGTGACTTGACAATTACTAAGTTTGGTGGTGCGTCCACAAACTACTTCTTAAGGAATTACCACCGCTTATACCACATTTCTTTAATTTATTGGAAATTATTAATTTTATTTGAATTTAGGTTTAATTTTTCTATACGAAAACAATTTTATTCTTTTTCTTAGTGATATATTTTATTATTGAGAAAAGGAAAAGGATCTGTCCGCGCGAAATTCATAATTTTGGTGTGCGTAATAAAATCATGACTTGAATAGTTTATATTATACCTAAAAGATCGACACTACCATCATTTGTTTCGTTTAGTTGGGTGCTTACGCGCAGCAGTGACAGACGTGTACCATCTTGTTGCAATTTCCCGCCAAAAATATAAGTAGATAATTTCTCAATGATCGGACAAAAAATCTGTAATTTTGGTGTTGATGTGTTTAAATGTTTAGACGCATAGTTTGTGTAACAGTAATTATTTGTAATATAAAGGTTAAGTATTGTTTTAATATAAAATAAACGTAATCATTATATTCACAATAGTTTTATCTTAAATAAATATATTTTCCATTAATCTAATTTTGGTGGAACAATTTTGGTGGTTATATTGGAGTTTTGACATTCTCCAAAATTGCTTTGTTACACATAAATTGAGATTTATGCTTAAGTTTCTCAAACTTATGAAACTAGAACAAAAATAGTGATAGGAGATAGATTATCGATATTTGTCGTCACTCTTTCACTCTAAAACTACTTATAATCCCGTGAAATATGCTTAAGTAAGCCACATGCCAATAAGGATTTATATATTTCTTCTTTAAAAAACAACAAGGTTGTCGGAAGTTCTCCGTAGTTTGACCGGTGATCAGTCCAAAGTTGAATGTTTACGACGTAAATGCATCCAATGTAATAATAAAGTTATTAATTACAAATAAATTGATAACCCAAATAGTACACCTATTACGATTGGGAAAAAAAACACTAAAATATATATAAGATTATGACGAAAAGTCTGCTAATATTATTAAGAAAGTTCTAAAAGTTAAAAACTTAAAGAAGTTGAACCATTTATGTCGCATTGTGCCAACAATAAAAATTTATGAAATTCTATAAAAAGGATTAAAGGTCAAATTACTGAAAATAAATGTTTAGTACATATGGACTTTAGTGAAGTGTGTCTAGGCTCCTCCTCTGTACTGAAAAAAGCAGAACGATCCTGAATAGGGCTGCTTTGTCGCCAGTCGTGTTGCCGAACCCCGAGTCCCACCTACATCGACTCCGGGAGCGTCCACTCTCTCCTGACCGCCCACGTCCAGGATGCTAACTAATGCCTCGACACATCGTTGCCTTAACCCTACTGCCAATACCCTATCGCCGCGGGACTTGTTTTTAAAGCTTGGATCCGGTATGAGTAAATAGCCAGGGTCATCTGCGGGTGAAGTTCTTTAATGTGAGGTTGCGCGGTTGAAACGGTTGCGCTGGTGTAAGTCCACTCTCTCGTCCCGCCCTCTGTAGTCCAATGGTCCGGAGAACCGGTACGATCGGCAGAGATTGGGGTGCAGCGAAAAGGCCGTGAACCCACTACATTAATCCTAGCAAGCGCCCTTGAGGTTCTTCGCATTACCTTTTTGCAACGTTGGTCAAGAAAAGTGCAATAACGATGCAAGTGTGATCGGGGGTCTTCCGATAGCTACTCTACAGATAGTCATAGATGCAGCCCCCTTCCCTAGGTTTAGCCCACTGACGTGGTTTACCGGAGTGTGGCCGCTGTGACTACAGCTCTTGGAGCCACTAGGGAAGAGATTATGGAGGCTAAATAGCGCGAACACTTCTTTACACTTTCCATTACTATAGCACAAAATATGATTCCGGAGTTCAATCCGTTAATTTTAGCGTAAGCCGATCTCAAATAACACTGCACACTTATTTTTTACTATCGGTTAAAAGGTGAGACCAAAGCTCAGTCATTTTGCACAGTCAGTACACTTTTGTGACATGCATGACGCATCTTCAGTATGGGCACATTAATTAATACCAATGCATTTGCGAAAGGTTGAAGATAACATTCCAGAAGTTTGCACTATTCATTTTATTCCGATTCTCCGTCAGCACAATATAGGAACCAAAAAGTTTTCTTCTTTATATCACAGTTAAAAATCTTTCTTTCTGAATTAGCATGTGTTGCATGACACTATTGAGAATGTGGGCACGGAAAAGGTGCACCTGATGGAGTAGGTGGAGTAATCAAAAGATCGGCTGATCGTCTAGTTGCTTTTGGTAACAAAATTACGAATAGCGACAGTCTTCTCCAAAAATTGAAGACAGCTGTCCCAGGAGTTAAAATTAAAACTGTCGTAGAAGATGAAGTCAGTGAGAAAGATCAACTTTTCCAGATAATCTGTAAACTTCTCCGGGATCAATGAAAGTTCATCAAGTCGTTTGGACAAAAACTTCTACCAACGGCTTGGTAATGCGTTCATTATCTTGTGTTGAGCCGGCCTGTCTTTATGATGCAATCTAGCGCTGTCATGGGAAGCATATGGGTTATTATGAATTGACAGCTGAAAATAATGTTCAGGACGAGGTAGAAACATGCGACGTTGGTTCTTTTGCAAGTAAAAGACTGTCCTAAAGCAAAATCGGTTCATTTGCAAGTAGGAGACTGTTCTCGACAATAAAATAACCCTGTTCTAATGTTCAACCTAAAATATACAGGTTTCAAGCTTCTGAACTATTTTTTTTTTAAACAAATCTGCCGGTTCTTCTTATAATTTTAGATAGTATAGTAGGTTGCGACCAAATTTTTACTCCAAATGTTTCTTTTTTTGATAATATTAATAGCGACATATTGAAGGCACAGAAGAAGATGTAGAAGAGAAAAATAATATTAGCAAATAAAAATATTACAGATGACTATGGTGATGATGATGATGATAGCGATATTTATCGTATCTTTTGATTTATTTTAACTAAGTGTAAGATTGAAGTGTAAATGACTGTTTACTAGAAAGTTGTGTTTGTTGATTGTTAAAGCTTTGTATTAGCAAATTGATCTCATTGTGTTGATTCGTAAAACATTTTAATAATATATTAATGTCCAATATAGAAACAGTTTTCTAAAAATATTTATAAATTGATTAAATAAAATAATGTTTGTAATAACAAGGCATATAATTTTGGTGACTTCAGTAAATTTTGGTGCTAATAATTGCTAATATTGGTGTCAGATATCAATTTTGGTGTCACACCAATTCTTGTGGCGACAATATTCTAAAAACTTTCAGCACTGAATAAATTCTTCATACATTTTATGTAACTGAATATGAGTATCTTTCATATCAACTTACAAGATGAATTAAATATCCAGAAATAAAAAACTTCACCAAAATTAGACAACAAATCGTTGTTGTTGAAATTCACTCAAGTAATAATGTCGAATCCTGCTGAAAAGGCCTCAATTAGCGCTGCTAATGAAAAATTAAGCCAGTTAATTATAAGGCGTAGCTCAAAAAAAGGACAAATAACAACATTTAAAAAATATTTAAAGGTTATTAGTGATGTAGACGAACTTTCAAAAATTGCATTATTTGAATTAAATTTAAAACTTAGTAAGTTTGAGGCCTTGTCAGTAAAGTTCGACGACTTGCAATGTGAAATAGAGGTTTTCAATTCGTCTAATATTGATTCCGAAATTGATGAGCGAGAGAGCATTGAGAGCGATATTATCAATAATATTGCTGCAGCTAAAACTTTAATAGAACAATATAGCCAGGCTGAATCCGACATAAGGCGCGCATCAATCACTCATGAAGCTCACTGTTCTCTCGATCATCAAGAAATTAGTTTTAAATTACCTCAAATCCAAATTGCAAAATTTGATGGTACTGCTGATGATGGTGCCGCTAGGATTGTATCGAATCTCGAGGTGTCATCGGCTAACTACACAGAGGCTTGGAAATTCCTCTGCAAGCGGTATGACAACAAGAGACTGTTGATCAATCACCACTTGACTTCTTTGTTTAACATACATTCTATTAGTCGCGAAACGGAGCGGTCCTTGCGTTTTCTAGTGAATCACGTTACAAAGAATTTACGTGCCTTAGCAAACTTGGGCCAGCCGACAGATAAATGGGATACTCTTATAATTTTCATGTTGTCCTCTAAACTTGATAGTCGTACATTAATGAAGTGGGAAGAATACCGTAACACACTTGCAGGCGTGCCTAATTCAGACTAGTTTCATAAGTTTTTGATAGATCGCGCAGACGTGTTAGAATCATTGAACCGCAATAAATACGAAAATAATTCATTTAAGGGTGTTTCTAACAGCGTACGTTCTACCCCTCCGGCAACACATTATAATAATTATAATAATTCCAATCATAAGCAAGAACGATCTGCATATACTAAATCATTCGCTAGCGCTAGTAATAGCCAGTTAAAACATAATGTATTTTCGTGTGTAATTTGTAACGAAAACCATAAAATATATGATTGTGCCACAGTCAAGGCTAAATCCGTTAAAGAAAGATTAGTCGATGTAGCCAAATATAAATTATGTCTAAACTGTCTTAGACAAGGACATCCCACCAGTGAATGTCGGATGGGCCCTTGTAAAGTATGCAAAAAAAGACACAATAGTCTGCTCCACAACCCAGCTTTAGAATCAAACAAAGGTACTGAAGTTGTTTGCCAAACTGGACAGCTAAATGTCAGCAACAACCAGGTTATTTTAAGTACTGCCTTACTGGATTGTGGTAGCCAGTCATCATTTATGACTCAAAGATTAAGAAAACAATTAAGTTTAGAGCTTATCGAAATTAAAACACTAGAGGTAATTGGTATTGCCAATAATTGTACTAATTTAGTAAAGGAAAGTTGCATTACTTACATTAAATCTGTAAATAGCAAATTAACAAGCAAAATATCATGTTTTATTTTAAATGAACTAACAGGTGATCTACCAAAGACACCAATAGATCCTAGTACTTTAAAATTGCCAAGTAATATTAAATTAGCTGACCCTAATTTCCATCAACCGAGCCCCAATTGATATCCTTATTGGTGCAGACATTTTTTGGGAAATCTTAGGAAATAAAGAGCTTTCTCTAGGTGTTAACAATACGAAATTGAGAAATTCAAAACTGGGATGGTTAATAGTGGGTTCTATAGTTCAAAATAAATCATCTACTATAAAATGTAATCATAGTCTGACAACTAAAGACTCTGAAGCTAAAATAGAAAACATGCTAAAAAAATTTTGGGAGTTAATAGGGGTTCCTACTAAAAATATTTTAAGCAAAGGTGATAAGGATAAGGAATGCGAACTTCATTTTTCATCTCATACAGTACGCTTGAGTACTGGTAGGTTTTGCGTTAAGTTACCGTTAATTGATACAACCGACTGTCTTGGCGATTCCTACGCCTTAGCAAAAAGACGTTTTTTAAATCTGGAAAAAAGGTTTCATCGAAATCCTCAGTTAAAGGTTGATTACACTGATTTTATTAAAGAATATGCCGATCTAGGTCATCTCACGGAGTCTAAAGTGCGTAGGCCAAATCCGTCATATTTCTTATGTCACCATGCCGTGTTTAAGAGCAATAGTGAGCCAACCAAGCTTCGCGTTGTGTTCGACGGCTCAGCCCCATCCTCCTGCGGTTTTTCATTAAATGATATTTTAATGGTGGGTCCAAACGTCCAGGACTCCCTTTTCTCTATCTTAGTACGAGCTAGGCAGTATAATAAATATCTCCTTACTGGCGATATTGAAAAAATGTATCGCCAAGTGCTAGTAAATGGTGGTGCACGACGTGGTGATGATGATGATGATGATTATGATAGGGATGATGATGATGATACAAATCTGCAGCTCATTTTATGGAGAGAAACGGAGTCTCAGCCTATTAAAACCTTAAAGCTTAATACACTCACTTATGGTACCGCAAGTGCGAGCTATTTAAGTACAAGCAAGCAAATCGGAGATGAACAGGTGGACGAGTTGGTTAAGGCATTTATACAGCATGATTTTTATATTGACGACGTCGTGACGGGCTCTAACAGCGATGTTGAGCTACGTTACATACAGAAAGCTGTATCTACAGCTTTACTTGCAGGTTGCTTCAATTTGAGAAAGTTTAGAAGTAACTTACAAAATCTCTTTGAAGATTCAAATGTTGATACACTAAAGAATTTAACTATCAGCGAGTCCTCAAGTACTCTCGGACTTGGGCCGGATCCCTCAAGCGATTGTTTACATTTCCCAATCAAACCTATTCCTGAAACTGAGCGTCTTACGAAAAGATTCATAATGTCGAATGCTTTCAAATTGTTTGATCCACTGGGTATATTAAGTCGATGTAATTCGTCCAAAAATAATATTACAAAAACTATGGCAGCAAAAGGTTGGCTGGGACCAGCCAGTCTCAAATGAAATAAAACAAGAATGGCTAAACATTGTCAAAAATCTAAATTGTCTGTCTAATTTACAAATACCACAATGGGTCATATGTGACTCACCTGTATATGTAGAACTACATTCTTTCAGTGACGCGTCACAATATGCTTATGGAGCATGCATATATGTGCGGTCGGTAAATGCCAACAACGCTGTCTCTGTGAGACTATTATGTGCTAAATCTAAGGTTCCACCTTTAAAACCTAGTACCATTCCGCGGCTAAGAGTTGGCTGCCGCTGTTCTTACCTCCAGGTTGTGCAATTCTGTTACTGAGTCACTAAGATAAGTTCCTGATAAATTAACTCATTGGTGTGATTCAACCACAGTGTTGGCATGGATCAATCATGATGTCAAAAAATTAAAATCTTTCGTGGCTAACCGAATAATAGAAATTAATGAAAGAACAAGACCTTCGGATTGGCGTTACGTGCCCACTGCAACTAATCCTGCAGATTTAATTTTCCGCGGTGTAGACTTTAATCAAATAGTTAGACTAAACCAATGGTGGTCTGGTCCTAGCTTCTAGTTAGAAGATGAGTCAAGCTGGCCTGTTTTAAAATCTAACATTGGTACCCCATTGACTGAAATTAAATCTAATCTTACAACTACAAGTTCAGACAAAATAGTTAACTTTGAAAACTATTCTAAATTAAGTAAACTTCAAAGAACATATGCATATATGTTTCGATTTATTTTCAATCTTAAGAATAAAACAAATAAACGTAAAGGTCAGCTAAGCATAGAAGAATTGAATGAATCATTCAATTTTCTTTGTACTATTGCTCAGAAGGAAATTTATCCTGTTAAATACGATTTACTATCTAAGAATAGGGATTTAAGCTCAAAATCAAAGTTATTGTCTCTGTCTCCTTTTATAGATAAACATAAGCTAATTAGAGTTGGAGGTCGTCTTGAAGCCTCAGATTATACTTACGAAAAACGACATCCTATTTTGTTGCATGCTTCTCACCATTTGTCGAAACTTATTTTCCAAAATGAACATTTAAATAGCATGCACGCTGGACCCCAGTTGTTATTAGCCACAGTTAGGGAAACTGTGTGGCTTGTTAATGGACGACATCTTGCTAGGCGGACTGTCAATAAGTGTGTCCGCTGTCGCCGCATACGTGGAAAGACATTATGTCCTAAAATGGGTGTTTTACCATCTCAAAGGATCACTCCTAACTTTCCGTTTTTGTCGACTGGCTTGGATTTTGCGGGACCATTAAATAATCAAAATCGTAGGGGTCGCGGTAGTAAATTACTAATGTATGGGTTGAATGGTCACACACCAAAAGAGATGAATGATAAAACTTGAAAATGATTAAAAATAACTTTTATTGCGTAATTGAATGTAACGCTAATTGATGAGTCGCGAGTTGAATGTGGACTGAATCGAATGTAATAAAAATGATGACTTTAAACAAATAAAATGTAGGTCATCGCGTAGACCGTACATATTCCCGGGCGAGAGATGAGGCATGAGGTAAGTGGTAGGTGATCACGGTATGGGATGGAGTGTGAGTTTAACAAATGATTCCCGACAATATCATTGCGAGATGAATAACTAAGAATCACTCGTGAAAGTGATTTTTTCGAAGGTTGGCATCGTAACCTTATCTTTGCGCTCTACTAAATCACTCACTGCACTTGATTGTCGATTTTCACATACACTATACCCACTGCACTTATCACATTGAACTGCACTCGCACTTGTACTGTGACCCAGTACGCTACCACCTGCCGGTCCGCTGCGACGTAGTCGCGGTGCGGCAAGCAGCGGCAGCGGCGGCGGGGAGACGTCGGCGGCGGCGGCGGCGGGCGCGGCGGTGGCGGGTGTGGGCTCGGTGCTGCTGCGGCGGCGGCGGTGACGCCACCACGCGCCCGCCGCGCACACCACCACCAATGCAGCTATCCCATAGATAGCCACGTAATGATGCACGTCGTGAAAGTTGAAGCTGGTTTCGACGTCGAGGCGATCCGCGTCCGTTTTCAGTTGCTGTATCTGTTTGCTCATTTGATCTAATCTCGAGTCATGCGTCTCGTTGATAGCAACGCTGACTGGAATCGATATGTTGAGAACTTTATTGACTGTTGCGATCGTGACCGATAAGACGTCTGCTTTTACATTAATTTCACTGGCATGATGCTGATGCGACGTTATTGTAAATGTGTCGCCCTTAACTACACAGTCGCTTCCGAGTGCGATAATGTTTACTCCTTGGAAGGTCTCGTGTGAAATTTGATCCCCACATGTTATTCTAAAGGAGCATTGCCCGCAACAGGTGAACAGAAATGTGTTAACGGTGACTAATTCTGTCCAGGTAACTTGACACTGACTAATAAATGTTTTGCATTTGCCCGTTTTATGTTCTATTAAACAAAGATTGTCGTCTGATACTCGTTGATAAATTTGTTTTTGTATTTCACATAAATACGAATGAACATCCAATTCGATGCATCTTTGCAGTTCATACTCAGAAATAGTCAAATAGGTGTCCTTTTTTATGTTCATAGCCAAAAAAGGAGATATTGGTTGCACGCTGACCATGACATTCCCTGTTTGATGTGAGACAGGGAATGTTTTGTAGATATCATAACTATCTCGATTTATTAATGGGATTTGTATCTCAAAAATAAAATACTGTTGTGTGATACGAGCTCTTACTTTCGTTATCTTATAAATTTTTGACAAATCTGTTTGTATATTGTCAATGGGAATGGATAGCTCTTTTGACAACTGCCCAGATATTATGCTTAACTCGTCACGAAGTTGTTCTGGAGTAAGGATGTGTATGTTGAAGTTATGAAGGTCGCTGATGGCATCCAATAACGTATTTTGAATATTTTTCAAATTGTCTAATATGTTATTGACAATTATGCATGAAAATAAAAATTCGTTGCTGATCTCTACTTGCCCGATTTCCTTCTGAATTTGGTGTGTTGCAGCCTCCAATTTATTTAAATGCTGGTTAAATATTTTGTGCTGTCTTTCCATGACGTTTTCAACTCTCTTAAGCATGTTGTTTTCTGTCTCAATAATCGATGTTTGTTTTTTCCACAATGTCATAAGGTGTTTTTGATCATTTTTTAGAATAGAAATGTCTTTTTGATATTGTTCAGCAAAGCGGTCGTCTAAAATACCGAACAAGCCATTGGCGAGGTAACCGACACCATTAATGAGGCCTCGTCGCGTGCGCTTGTTTTGCTGCGTCGCGCGCGTCGGTAACATGCGGTCGTAGGATTCGAATTCCGTGAACTCGTGACGTAGTTGGAGTAATATGACGTCGCAGTGTGACTTTACTGTCATTAAATTGCACTGTGTTTCTAAATGTTTGATATAATCGCCATATAACTTGATACCGTTCCAATACGGCTGCATGTCATAATATACAACAAGCTTCCAATTGTCTTGAATTAATCGCATTTCCGTCATTTTGTCGAAATAGATGGTGTTATTGTTTGGCAGCGACGATATGTTATATGCACCTTGAACTGATGATGTCATTAATAACATAAATAACATGAATATTGTAGTCACAAAGTTTAGGCATGATGTTTTGAATGATTGACCTCTTTTTCGTTTGTTTTGCGTGTCTTCGTGGTTAGGCGGGTTTGTATCAGTTGTACCAGTTTGATTGTTAACTGGTAAAATTGACAACTTTACGACTGGTCTTTTCATCGTGCCACTCTTCGTTTTTACGCTTACTACACGGATTAGGCCATCTTTTCCGGGATGAGTGTCTATGACCCGGCCAAGAGCCCACTTCCCTGCGGGAAGGTTTGTGTCATGGATAACAACAACGTCATTAATTTGAATGTTTGGTTGACGTACTTGCCACTTGTGTCTGATAGACAGTTGTGTTAAATATTCGGTTTGCCATCTCTTCCAAATATCACCAAATGTCTTTTGTACTAAGTGCCATCTTGTTCTCTCATCCTGTTCTGTTTCGATGATGGTGAGGACAGGGCCGCTTGATAAGAAGTGTGCGGGTGTAAGATAATCGATATCATTAGGGTCTTCACTTATAGCGCACAATGGTCTTGAATTCAAGCAACTTTCTAACTGAGACAATAAGGTGGTAAATTCTTCAAACGTGAGCTTTTGATTCCCTATCACCCTGCGCATGTGGTGCTTTAAGCTCTTGACTGCAGCCTCCCATAATCCACCTGCACTAGGCCACGATGGGGCATTGAAATGCCACTTGATTTGCATTTCGTTGATTTCAGTGAGGAATTCTTCTGATAAAACATTTTTCTTTAAGTTTAAATATTCCTTTTGTAGTGTTCGGTGGGCTCCTACGAAGTTGGTCCCATTGTCACTATACATATGACCTGGTGTGCCTCTTCGCGCGGCCATTCTTCGTAGTGCTGCCAGAAATGCTGACGAGGACAGATCAGATACGAGCTCTAAATGTATGGCTTTTGTCACCATACACACAAACACCGCTACGTATCCTTTAGATGTTTTAATTCCGCGTCCTTTATTGGCCTTAACCTCTATAAATCCACTGAGGTCGACACCCGTACGGTAGAATGGTCTTGTAAGTGTTGTTCGTGCTTCCGGCAGGTCACCCATCATTTGATGTTGTTTGATAGGTTTCTGCTTTCTACAAATTACACATTTAAATAAATGTTTTTTGACGGCTCGATTTCCACTTAAAATCCAATACTGTTTCCTAATCAATGACTGAGTAAGGCGTGCTCCTCCGTGGAATGTTTGATTGTGAGCTTCGTCAATAATTAATTCTGTTAAACGGCTTTCATATGGTATGATAAACGGATACTTCATATCTTCGCTGAGGTGAGACTTGGATAATCGACCTTTTACTCTTAACAGCCCGTCAGCGTCTAGAAAGGGATTCAAAGATAGTAATTTGCTTTTCGGTTTGCATGTACCCTGTTTTTGAATTTCTCTGATGTCTTCAAAAAACTCTTGATGTTGAACATATTTAACAATCTTTAAGCGCGCCTTACGTAATTCATCCGTGCATAAATATTGCAGCTTATTATTGTGGCGTGACGTCATGCGTAATATCCATGCAAGTAATCGGTACGCTCGCGTAAAATTGCTGTGTTCGTAAATTAGCCGGTGAATGATATCTGATCCCGTATCGCTTAATTGTGTAACATTTATCTGTTTTGTTTTTCTTATTTCTAAATCGGTATTAAAATCTTTCTTTTCGGATTGTGATTGTGGTTTGAATGTTGAAAGCCAGTTGGGTCCATTCCACCAGAGACTGTGTTGCAGCAGCTGTTCAACTGTGACACCGCGACTGGCGCAATCAGCTGGGTTTTCTCTCGTATTAATGTAGCGCCACGAGTTAGCATCTATAGTTTGTACTATCTTAGCTACTCTGTTGGCAACGA
The DNA here is from genome assembly GCA_963921215.1 of Scoparia ambigualis. NCBI lineage: Eukaryota > Metazoa > Arthropoda > Insecta > Lepidoptera > Crambidae > Scoparia > Scoparia ambigualis. Next base: position 6,072,321 of record OY992504.1, read on the forward strand.
ATGGCTTCCAGCGACTTGGTTCACCTTGCAGCCACCCTAAAACTGCCGTTGAGTCACACCAACCGAAAAGTTTTATTTGGTGGTTATTAAGGCTTTTTGTAACTTTTAACATTAAGTTTGATAGTAAAAGCGCTCCACAGAGCTCTAGACGTGGCAATGAGACTTGTTTAGCTTTCTTAGGTAATGGTACCACCTTGGTTTTGGCTGTTAAAAGTGTAATTGACGTGGTGCTTTGTTTTTGTATGCGTGAGTAAATAATTGCCGCGTAAGCTTTCGTAGAGGCGTCACAGAAACCGTGTAACTCTATGACGTCATTCTCTCCACAGCCAATCCATCGTGGTATTTTTATCTTATTTATATTTTCGATATCTGTTCTTAATTTTAACCAAGTTTGATGTATATTAGTTGGTACTGGTTCGTCCCACTGAAGGCCGACGGTCCAAATATCTTGAAATAATAATTTGAGCTGAATAACGACCGGTGATAGCCAACCTAGGGGGTCGAATATCTTTGATATCTCCGACAAAAGAATTCGTTTTGTCGGTATGATGTCTGAACATTTACTCATTTTGGATTGAAAAGTAAAAGTATCTTGTTTCGAATCCCAAGTTAAGCCTAATGCCTTTGTTGTTTGATCGTACCGGAAGTCAAAAATTCCAGGTTCAGCTCCAATACGTTGGCTTAGCCTTGCTTCGTTCGATAACCACTTTCGAAGGTTAAACCCTCCGGACTCCAACAGATTTATCAAATCTTTCTGTAATTGTAGACCTGATTCTAAGCTGAAGCTTCCTCCGAGGTAATCATCCATATAAAATTGCTGCTGAAGCGCTTTTGCTGCTTCCGGATATCTATGACCTTCATCACTAGCCAACTGTCTGAGCGTCATCATTGCCAAGAATGGAGCTGCCTTTGTTCCATACGTGACTGTCGCCAGCTGATAATCTTGTAATGTTTCGCTTGTGGAGTTTCGCCATACTATTTGCTGATATCGCTGATGATGATGATGAATGATGATTTGTCTGAACATCTTTTCGATATCAGCAATAAATGCGAACGGGTATTGTCTCCACATCAGAATTAAAGATAATAGATCTTGCTGTAAATTAGGCCCGCGGTACATAAGATCATTTAAGCTCAAACCAGAATCAGTTGTTCCTGACGCATTAAAAACGACTCGCAGTGAAGTGGTTGTCGAGTCAGCGCGTTGCACACAATGGTGAGGTAAATAATAACGCAGTTCATTCACATTCGCGGTTACCGAGTGCATATGACCTAGATCTTTATATTCTGTAATAAATTGTTTGTATAGTTTTGCGATACTCTCTTGTCTTTTAAATTTATTTTCCAATTGAAAGAATTGAGCTACCGCTTTGGCTTTTGATTGACCCAATTTCTCGTCGACCTCTGGATGCAAAGGCAGTCTTACTACGTATTTTCCATCCGATCTGCGTTCTGTTGTTGATTGGTAAAGTTTCATACAGTATTGATCTTCTGCAGACATGACGTCATCATCTGCGATATCTTCAATTGACCAGAAACGGGAAAAATCTTCTTCATCTACTACAAGAACATTACAATGGAGCGCTTTCTCTGGGTTTGTGTTACCGCATAGAATCCAGCCGAATCGCGTTTGTTGCGCGATCGGTAGTGACTCACTTTCCTTTATTATGCCTGCCATTATGATTGAAGGATAAATGTCGGCTCCTAGTAAAAGATCAATAGGGCGACTTTTGTAAAACTCGGGGTCTGCAAGTTGTATGCTTTGAACGTGCGACCACGACGGTTCCAAAAATGATCTGTTAGGCAGGTTGTTTACCATTTGGTTCATTATATAAACATTAGCGTTAAGAGTAAAGTCACTATAAGTGCATGTCAATTTTACGTTAATGAAACCTTTGCATGGATTTTCCTTTGCTCCCACTCCGAATATTGTTCCCTTACACCGGTTCCGCTTCAAGCCTAATTGTTGAGCTGCATTTTCTGTTAATATTGAAGCTTGTGATCCCTGGTCAATAAGAGCACGCAAAATTTTGTGAGTTCCATCTGCTTTCTGGACTTTAATCAGAGCTGTAGCAAGCAAAATTTCACTCGCTTCGCCTTGCGAAACATGAATGTTGTTTAATTGCTGATTTGGCTGATTACTTTGAACTCTTTTCGTAGGTTCGTAATTTGCACTTTGATTAGTTACGTAAGCATCATGTAGTAAAGTATTGTGATTGCCTTTGCATACGCGACATTTACTGCTAAAACATTCCTTATTGTCATGCTTCTTAAAGCAATTTTTGCACAGCATAATGTTCTCAATAGTTCTTATTTTAGTTTGCGGCTGCATATCCAAAAAGGTTTTGCAATGAAAAATGCCGTGTTCTTTTTCGCATACCGGGCATTGACCGGGACTAGACCCAGTTTTGTTAGGATTATGCTTGATTTTATTGAATGAGTGATTTTGATTGCTACTGAATGATTTATAGAAGAACTGCTTTTTATTTTGACCAGTTTTGATTGCTTCTGGTTGTTGATATGGTTTGGCAGTTTCCGGTTTACGTCTTGACATTTCAAGTGACGTAAAAGTATTTTCCAGAAAATCAAAAAGTTCTTTTAAAGTGGGAAGGTCTCTTGGGTTTTTCAGTGAAATTATATAGTCATTGTACGATTCAGCGTCTAACTTGTTTGACAATATGTAGACCATTAACGGATCCCAGGTGCTAATGTCTACACCTAGTGCCTTGATTGCGTTGAGACACTCATTGGCAGTGTCATGTATTTTCTTTATGGATGCTGCCGATTGATGTTGCATAATTGGAAGAGACATTATGATGTTAACGTGAGAGTTGAAAATCAATTTTTTATTATTGTATCGATGGTTCAATATATCCCAACTTATCTGGTAATTGTCGGAGCTAATGTTAAGGTGCTGGACCAGTTTCTCTGCCTCCCCCTTGAGCTTACCTTTCAAGTACTGCATTTTTTGAGCAGCTGACAACGAGTTATTGTTGTGTATGGATTCCACAAACAAATCCTTGAATGATTCCCATTGGTGGTAATTTCCAATGAAAGAAGGGATGTCTACTTGCGGTGTTGATTTTTCCCTATGGGATTGTGACCACATTTTGCTGTTAATGGACTTCTTCATAGCAACATACTTATCTTCATAATGCGCAAAGGTCTGCTCATAATGTTCATTTTCTTCATACTGCTCGCTATCGATTTCCCAATGGAGAGCATCAATAGCAAGCCACCTACTGTGCAATGACTTGAGTGCATCTTCGAATTCCCATTTTTGTGAGAGACCTTCTAAATTGACAGATTGGAGAGTACGGGCAAATGCTTTGAAGTTGCTTTTTTGTTTACGTAGCATCTCGTCTAGCTTACTGTTAGTACCCTGACCCCGCTGAGATGATGGATGCTGCTGAGAGGGTCCGGCTAACGGTGTGGCAGGGCGAATGACAAGTTTTTCCTCCATACCCTCCACCGATAGATATTTTTGAATGAATGATTTAGCTTCATTATAGAAATCAGCCACGCGCTGATAAAAATTGTCAGTGAAGTATTCATGTGTATGATCATCAAACTCAGACAGCTTAATATGATTTACCTGAAACTCTTGCCAGTGTGACTCGAGGCTGCTTAGGCGTTTTTTGACATAAGCTGAGGTCTTACGATCGACACCGTCTTTCTTAAAGTTTATGAGAAGCGAATCCATCGCTCCCATAATCTGATGCTGCTTGGCGAGAATTTCTTGCATGATAATAGTGTCAGGAGACTGGATAATAGATAACTGACTCACCGAAGGCTGCTCGACTTACGTGGCAGGTATACCGTGCAATCCAATTTAGTTTACACTTGGAGACACGCACACGCGTGATATGATCCCGCCTTCGGAGGCTCGAAGGACCAATTTGATGTATGGGTTGAATGGTCACACACCAAAAGAGATGAATGATAAAACTTGAAAATGATTAAAAATAACTTTTATTGCGTAATTGAATGTAACGCTAATTGATGAGTCGCGAGTTGAATGTGGACTGAATCGAATGTAATAAAAATGATGACTTTAAACAAATAAAATGTAGGTCATCGCGTAGACCGTACAAGTAAAATGTTATCTATGTTTATTTATTTGCATGAGCTTTAAATGCGTCCATCTGGAAGCTGTGAGTGATCTTTCAAAAGATGCTTTTGTTATGATGCTGAAAAGATATATCGCTCGCAGAGGAAAACCAGAGGAAATATTTTGCGACAACAGTCGAAACTTTGTTGCTGCTGCCAGAGAAATAGGAGAATTATTAAAGCAAAATGACGAACCTCTATCTGACATTTCTAGTCAGAACGGTATTAAGTTTATTTTTTCACCTGCTTACGCTCCTCACTTTGGCGGAATTTGGGAAGCGGGAGTTAAGTCCGCTAAGTCAGTCAGTCTCCGGCCGTGGGCGACTAGGTTCGGATGTATGCTGCTTCTCACGGCCTTAGCAATAATGTTAAAAAGTGTGCACTAATTGTTTTTAAGGCCGCAGGTAGAAGGGTGGAAACTGTGCCCAAGATAACCCTAAACGGTGCTACTATTGAGAGGGTCTTCAGTTTTAAATATCTCGGCCACATTATTATTGACGACCTTAAAGATAATGTAGATATTGAGAGGGAGCGTAGGGCTCTGGTGGTCAGAGGCAACATGCTGATATGTAGATTCTCCCGCTGTAGTGAAGAAGCGAAAATCACGCTCTTCAAAGCGTATTATCAGTGTTCCTACACGGGGAATCTTTGGGTAAGCTATTCCAAAAAGCCGCTTGATGCCCTACGGGTCCAATACAATAATATCTTTAGGATGATGTTGGGACTTCCCCGTTTCTGCAGTGCGTCAGGAATGTTTGCTGAATATGAAACAGATGGTTTTGGCGCAATCATCCGCAAAAAAACAGCACCCTTATTCGCAGAATTAGGGACATCCCATCTCCTTACTTCACTAAGTTTATTTGTACTGGCACCTCGAGACCAACCGTTAGGTTATGCAAGAAGTTGCAGACGTCCCTGCGCCTGTAGAACACTCGCGCAGGAGAACACCAACGTCAGGTCTTGACGCCAAATTAGTGCCCGCCGCAGCGCGCTCTTCATTCGGTACTCATAAGACTAGTGTCTCGGGAGAGTATGCCCGTGAACACGTGTAGTTCACTGCCTATTGTCCAGATAGGTAGCCGGAGCTGTCGAGCTCGCTCACTTCTCGTTGCACGAAGGGCACAACTCGCAGTTGCCACTGCTAGGGTCGTCGACTCTAAAGTCGACTCCCAAGTGTCCACCTTGGTAGCGGAGTAGTAAGCACACTCATTTCTCGGAACCCATCCGGGCGCCTAGCCAGTTCCCACGTCCTACGCGGCTGGCTGGACCGGAGGCTAAGGCATCTAGGAGGCCGCCTCTACTAGTTCTCCAGACTAGTACCGGAGATGTCATTACCAATGTCCAATGAAAACCACCGGACAAAGCTGCCAACTATAAGGGAAACTCACGTTCCCCGCAGGACTTTTCGCTTCTGGCCCCTCGGAGACCGCTACTAGGCCCCGCTCGCTGTGCACGAGTTTGGAAGTCCTGGCACACAATACCAGGACAGACGAACATTCCCAAGCTCTACAGCTAACCACACGCCACTACGAGTCCAACCCATGTCCGGATCCCGCCGGAGGCGCCTGGTTAAAGGCACGACCAGCGGTGGGCTTGAACCGGAACCCCGTAGTACCCCTGAAAACACAACTGGACCCGTAGTTCCAGTTGCGATACCCTATCTATTGGGGTCGGTAGATAGGGACAGTCCGAACACCATCCTGAATACTGTTTGTGATAGGCGGGACTCACCAATGTGGAAAAGTTTTGTACGGCCAGTTATTGGTGACCACCGCCCCAACTAATTTTTAAATAATTAACTCTGCTAAGTAATACTAACACCTAGTTTTTATAAGATTGTATACTAACACCATGTTTGTACACTTACATAGTTTATAAGAACATTATGTATACTAACACTTTTATATGGATCTCGGTCTGAAATAAATATTTTTTATTCTTGTATTATTTATAAGTACCATATAAAAAGAGTATTAGGAAACAGTCACTTAACGTTTGAATACATTTCTACGTTATTTGCTCAGGTGGAGGCTATTTTGAACAGCCGTCCTATTTGCCCTCTGTCTTCCTCTCCCAATGATTTCCTTTCCCTTACACCGGTATACTTCATCATTGGAAGACCTCTGACTGCGTTACCTTTACCTGCTCTGCAAGATTGCAACGAGAATAGACTGCAAAGGCACGCTCGCCTGGAACAAATACGACAGCACTACTGGCAGAGATGGCAGAAAGAATATATATCAGAACTACAACAACGGGTGAAATGGAGAGTTAATAAGGCCAAGCTGAACGTCGGTGACATGGTTGAAAGACAAGTTCAAGAAGACTACGTTCCTCCATTAAACTGGCGTCTAGGAAGAGTATCCCGTCTATACACTGGACCAGACGGAATTCCCCGTGTTGCGGACATTCAAACAACGAAAGGATGTGTTCGTAGTCCCCTGGTTCGTCTTTGCCCTTTGCTGTCGGCAGAAGAATTTGAAGCTTGAAAGGCCTCCTTTCAACGGGCGGGAAGATGTTCAGGCCTAAGCGCCTATCACTTTTTAGATAGCAGTTGTGAAAAACACCGTAGCATAAGTTAACGAATGCAATAGGAGATTTTATTTCAGTACAATGTAGGTAGGTAATTAAATAATTGTCTTTATACTTATCTTTCTGCGTGTCACGATACAAACCGTTCCTGTAATAATTTGAGATATTTTAATAATTACAAGTTTTAAAGAGAAGATTCCGAGTTTCATTTGAACGTGAAGCTCCTTTATGTTATATCAAACATACAATACTCATTAACTCTTCAGCATTCACAGGTTTTAAGTAAATGCTTTTACAATTTGGTACGGGTGATGGCTTAAAGTTTCCCTTTTTATAATTTCGTAAACTGTTTGAGATAAAATAGTTATTAAAAGTATCAGTTTTGTTTTAGGGTCCTTAATAATGTTATTATTCACTTTAATATTTTCGATAGTATTTTTCATATCATTCACAGACGTAGTTTGCCGTTTTATGAAGTTCCAAGTAGATCTGGCTTTATTAGTGCTCTGTTCAATATATTTGATGTTTGATTTCTTTTTTGCAAGCCAAGTAACAGATTTTAATATTTTACAATACTTTTTATAATATGAAATAAGATGTGTATTTTTGCCATTTTTTATTCTATTATATACTGCTCTTTTATTTTTACACGCTATACGTATGCCTTTACTTTGCCAATTTGCAAATCTCTTATGGGTAATTTTTATCCTTTCACTAAGGATACACAAATTGAAAACATTTCATAAAGTTTTATAAATGATTCGTATGCTTTGTTAACCTTATTATGAAGATACACTTCAGCAATGCTTAATTTTGAAATATGATGCAGAAATTGATCTACATACTTTTCAAAATTCCTTTTATAAAGTTACCAATATTTTACTTCAAAACCTTTACTGCAAGGTATTTCTATAATTTGAGCTGAATGGTCCGAGATTCCAAAGTGTTCAACTTTTGAATTAAATGATCCTAGATTTGTTAAAATATTATCTATACCTACACTTTGAAGTAATTCTTGTAGGTTCATGAATTGTTAATTTGACATTAAATTTCGACAGTGTATTTTTAAAAATTTTACTCTTCCTATCATTTTCTAGGGTATTTATATTGAAATCACCTCCTATAACTATTTTTCTCTTCGCATAACTAGATTTTTTTTATATACTAAGCCCGGCAAATGACCCCACTCCACCTGATGTTAAGTGAAAATGAAGTCCAGGCGCGAGGACAACTGGTGCAGCGTAAGAGACGTAGCATCAGTCACCCTCACTCTGCCGGCCCACAAAGTGCTTCTTCACGCCTCGTTTGAAGGACCCTATGTCATAGGTAGGAGGGAATACGTGTGCTGGTAGACTATTCCATTTTTTGGAAGTGAGGCAAAGAAACGAGTCGCCAAATTTCTTTGTGCGTGATGGAACATTAGAGACTGTAAATTGGTGACTCTGGAGAGCAGCACGCGTACTCCTATGGAGGAAGGGAGAAGGAGGGATGAGGTCAAAGAGTTCTTCAGAGCACTCGCCATGGTATAAACGGTAAAAGACGCTGAGTGACGCAATATCTCTACGCAATTGCAAAGGTTCGAGAGTTTTAGTGACCTCCGCATTGCCGATAATGCGCACAGCGCGGCGCTGCAATCTGTCCAAGGCATCGAGAAGGTACTTTGCGGAGCCGTCCCAAAGGTAAGAGCAATACTCCACGCAAGACCGCACCTGTGTCTTGTATAATAGACACAACTGATCAGGCGTGAAGAATCGCCGCACCTTGTTCAGGACACCGAGTTTACGTGAGGCATTTTTAATCACGGTTTCGATGTAGTCCTTTTGATCTAAGTGTTACTCTATGTAATAGTAACTCTAGTGTTTTTATAAACAAATCGAAGTTTGAATTAGGTATTCGGTAAATACAACCACAAGAATCAACTCTTGAAGTAGAACACCGCAACATTCAAAATTTAGTTCCACAGTTAAAGTATTTAAACAATCAAGTTTTTTTGTAGTTAAGTAATACCATTTTTAATATATATACATACTCCCCCTCTTGACTTGTTTCGAGAAAAGTATACAGCTAATTGGTATCCTGGAATCTGTAGAGTATTAACATATACATTTTTTAGGAAGGTTTCACTAAAACATAATACATCATATTGTAGTGCGTTCATAAGTACTTCTATTTGAGTTAACTTAGATCTAATACCCTGGATGTTTAGATGTAGCACTTTCAAGGAATGTTTACTTTTTTTAGAGATAAGTTATTCGATTCTAAGTTATTACCACTTTGATGTGTAAAGTAATATGGTATTGTTCCTTTCTTTGGTGTTGTTATTGACTCTGGATTTAATTGCTGACACTGACTAACATTGTCATCACACAAATTATGTTGAGAAGACAAAAGCGTGCTCGATTATTGTGTTTTAATTTTATTGAAATAAAAGGGTATAGTACCACGTTTTGGCAACATGGAGCTAGAATTGTTTTTATTAATGGACAAGTGAGGAACTGAACCTGGCTTTAATGAGCAGCTTTTAGTATTATTTATTACCTTTGATTGAGCTAATTATAGTATTATTGCTTTTTTTGGTAATGTGTAAATAATAGGTATCATAATCATTTTTATCAATACATAAATAATAATTAATCTTTGTTGTTATTTTTTTGTTTAATGTTAATCTTTTTTTCATAATATTTTTTAAATCAGTTTCTAGATAAGTACAATTTCCAAAGCAAGTTACTAAAGTTTTCAATTGAGAATTCAAAGTGTCAATATTGAAATTATTGTTGTACATTACATTCATTACCAATTAACCTTGGTTTATTAACAATCTTTAAAATTTAACAAATTTCTGCAAATAACTTTGTTGGGTTAACATCATTAACACCGATGCATAATACCACCCAATCATCTTCTTCAAGATCCATGTTTATCAAATTAGATTTCTCAAGAATGTAACTTGTAGGTGCGTTGGGATAGATGATTCCAGAGACTGCATATTGTCTTGGGGTCTTGTAACAAGATCTCATATGTATTAGATATGAAGAAAGGTTTAAGCCCTGCTGATCACCAACAATTAACATTTTTTGTACTTATGTTTTCTGAAAGTGACAACAGGTTATTATTATGTTTTTTCAATCCTGCCATTAGATGGAGATATCTGTCTTCGCATAGGCAATGAACATTTATGTAGCTGTATATGTGTAAATACACATTTTTCTTAATTTAATTTTTTTCAGACAGTGAGGCAGATTTAGGCAGGTTAAATTTGTTTCCTGTTACTTTTTCCGGTGTAGACTGATAATTTATATCTTGGTGTTGATTGTAAAGACTTTTATTACTGTTAGACGACTGTTTTAGACATTTATTTTCTTCGAACATTTTTTCAATCTGATATTCTGCTGCCAATAATTTTTTTAAAGAGTATTAATAATGTTTTGTAGTTCTTTGTTCAATTAACCTTGTAGATAAGTACTTGTGAACAACTCATGTTGAAATTGTTGGTGGAATCAATAGGTATCCACACGATCCCTCCCACAGCATTTATTTTGTCTATTTCATTATTTTACTAAAACAGTTTAGAGATTTGATCAAATCACTGATTTTTGTCAGGGAAATGATCACACGTAGATTTATTTTAACATTCTCCGTAATTTAATCAAAACCCTTAGTGAGATGATCAAATCCCTTTTTTTATCATTTCCCCGTGACTTATGTACTTATATATTTCATTTTAATCCCTAATGAAATGAGTCTCTTATTTTTATTTAGATATAAAAAAGTTAACATTACAGTTATTTGAAACAGAATTAAGCAATCAACACATGTAATACGTAGGTACCTATGTATAAACAGTTGGTTATAATGTTTAATGTCCGGTTCTGTTTAGTTTGTTATGATATCATAAAGTAGGTACAAAGGTTAAAAAACGAACCGAGTCGTATGTGCGTACAAAGTGCAATATGATTCTGAACAAGTACCACAACAACAATGATATTTTATCTCAGTTTATCATTATCGCGTCGATAACAAAATGTGGCATTTTAAAGAAAATTCTCTGCGCTCGTAATACCTGTTTGACAACAGTGAGCAGTGTGTGTTGTACATAGCTCTCCATAGTAAAACGCGACGCGATGGGGACCGAAAGAATAAATATAGATTTAGTTCGAGAAAGAGCTAAGTGCACCTTCAATGTTAAGGAATTAACGCATCTAATCGACGGCGGTGAAAACCTAACAAGAGAAAGGCAACGATTCGGTAAGTTTTAGTTTTTAAAGCAGTTTCTAAGTAACGCAACGCCTATTACTCGTACAATATTTTCTAACCAACAAAAGAAACAAGCTCGGTATGAGGTTTCAAACGTAATTATTTGATTGTACCAACCTACTGTACCTACACTTACATTAAAACACGATAGGGTAAGTACCTATGACCTCGTTCAATGTGGATGTTTGTCATGTAACTCTATGTACAATATAATTATTTCGATTATTAGCCAAGCCAGAGCAGAGATTGCAAGACAAGAGTTATCAAACTATCAAACTAACTATTACAAGGTAACAAGAAAGAAGTTTCCATTAACGTCACTGCTTTCGACGTTGCTAGATGTTTCATACAAATACTACTATTTTTTTAATAATCGTGTGGATCCATCATATTATTTATAACCTTGGCTACTATTGAATTTTGTAAGTAATTTGAATTCAAAGAAAAAGATCAATAGAATGAGTAACCTTTTCGCTTTTTAAGTTAAGCGACATTTTTCAGTTTAGCACTCCACCAGAGAACATTGTTCATCATCATCATCATCGGCCAATAAACGTCCCAATACTGGACACAGTCCTTACCGCATGGACAACGGCACATGAGGAGATTGGGCCAGCCCATAACCCACCACGCTGGCCCAATGCGGGTGGGTGGGTTCACGGCTGCTATCTTACGACAACAACCGGGACCAAGGAGGACCACGAGATGTTTTTAATTTGGTCACCCGTCCACTGCCCCGGAACCATGCGAAATTGGCTTAACGGGCAAGATCGTAAACCGCACGCTTTAGCCCTTAGCCGCTGCGCCATGCCACCGAGCTCCTTTGTTAGTGGTTAATTACATTTCATTGTTTTTTTTTAGTTTTTGTGACAGTTTTCTAAGCGAACCTTGTCCTTTAATTCAGAAAATGAAACGTTCCTTTCATGTAGATTATGATAAGTAGATCATCATAAAAATAATTTACAACCATGCTTAAAAAATAGATAAACGTAATCGTACCCCACAGAAATACCGAAAACAGTATTATAAACTTTTTTATAAGTTTATCTAAAGTTTAATATCCACTCAGATAGTGGCATTTAATGTAAAGGTTTGACAAAATCGATTAATCTTGTGAGGAGTTCAAAGTAATAATAAGAACGAACGGGATCTAATGAGTTTAATAAACTCGTAACTTACTAATGCACAAGAATAATTTTAAACCTGGCAACATTGCTGCATCTCAACAAGACGGGACTCCTTGGCGGGAAAGTTAAAGAGTCGTGTTTTGTTTAGAACATTTTTAAATGTTGTAGTCTGCTGACTATTTTTGTATAATATGAGTAGGTATACATTTATATTTATTTTGCATGCAATGTAAGCATTAGAATATACATGTAATACAGTGCAACAACGTCTATTGTCATTTTATTTGTTAAGATTAGGTAGGTACGAGCGACGTCTCAGTGAAGTTCCCAGATGTCCTAGATATTATTCTACGAGATACAAAGGAATAGGAGAGCTATGATTATACAATATCTAATCCAAGATAACTACATATATAATATCTAATCCAAGTACAAATCATTAAACTTCGCAGACGGACTGAGGGCAAATTAATCTCAAAAGAGTTCCTTTTTCCCATTGAAATATGGAATCCTGGCACTGTGTTATGTTTGTAAACAAATTATTGACACATCTATAATATCACTATCACACACACACACATCTATATATCTATACATAGTAGGTATCACTCGAAGTTTTACTGTTTGTTAAGAGAAATAAAAATTGTTAGTGGTGTTCTTGTTAATCTCTCTCAAGAAATTGTAAATATTCGAGTGACAGTAAATATGTCAAGGTAAATGTGACAATATTAATAATTACTGGTAATTATTAATAATTACCATGGTCAACGGTAAAAGTGACAAATTATTCACTTTTAACGGTTATTATTAATAATAATTACACCATAGGTTTGGTAAATGTAATAAATGAGGGACATAAGGATAAAAAATGTGTTTTGCCAGCACACAAAGTGAATCGCACTGCTTCTAGTAGTCGGCAAAAATAACTAAATTGATCAGCAAGTTATTTGAAGTCAGTTGAATACAATTGATGTCTTCTAAGATAAAGCCTAAAATAACTACCTACTAAGTTCTTGCGCTTCGCCGCCGGCTGCTACTGCGGCACGCTTGGCTCAGCTCGCGCTGTTTTTGTCACTGATTTAAACTAACCTAACCGACGACGAGTTTACTGAAGGAATATTGTAAAAAAGTACCATATAATTACTTATCTATGATATATATTATATTAGGCTTATAGATAGATAAGCCCAACGATCGGTTAGGTTAGGTTGGAGCAGTGAATAAATCAACGAAAAAAGCTTGCTTCATGCTGCATAATTTTTATCGATTTATATAACTTTTTTTCCATTTACTACAGTAAATGCACTGGGGTCATATTAATTTTCTAATTCGAATAAATACTGACCAAAAAGATAGTTTCTTATTTGATTTATTACTTTTATCGAAGATAGCTGGTATTATTAATAGTTACCGGTAAAAGTGATAAATTTCACAGTTTTTATCACATTTACCAAATCATGTGGCAATTATTAATAATAACCACATTTACCACATTGACCGTAACAGATAAATAACTAAGTGTGAATAATTTGTTTATAAACATACTATTCATTTTTCATCGAATTTGGCCCTAAACTGCGTAAACGCTAAGCAGAGGAAAAAAAATGTGAAGCTAACAAAATAGTATTCAAGAATCAAAATCATTTATTCAGGTTAGGCCATGTTTAGGTTACAGCACTTATGAAAGTCATTTTGCCATTTAACACGCATAGGTCCAGCATGATGGGTTATGGCCCACACTCCCCGTGCTGTTGCCCATGTGGGCAGATCTTTACCCAGTCGTGGGACGTTTCAAGGCTGAGGAAGTCCACAGACCATGACGTAATCACAATGACCCCTAAAACATACATTCGATTTTACAGAAAACGTAATATTCAGTGTGGAAGGGCTGAAAGACGACATACCAGAGGAGTATTTGAGCCACAAAGAACGCTATGAGAACGCCGTGAGGAAAGTCAGCCTCCTCCGGGACGTCGCTAAGGAGTACGAGGACAAATATAATGTCACGTGAGTATACGCTGAACCGAGCAATAGTTCATAAAAATATAAAATCAAATGTAAACGTAAAATAAAACATTTATAGTGAATCGTTGATAAAAAAGTCGGCCAAGTGCGAGTCGGACTCGCCCATGAAGGGTTCCGTAGCAGCAAGTAACATTATATAAAAGTTCTTGTAGTTCGTTGTATCTTTGATCGATGTTTTAATAATAGAGTATTTTTTTAAATTAATTAATTTATGACGTATTAAAAAAAACTACCAATTTTCGATGGAAGTTTGCATGGTAATATACTCGTACATCATATATTTTTTTGTTTTATCATTCTCTTATTTTAGAAGTTACAGGGGGACACACACACATTTACCACTTTGGAAGTGATTCTCGCGCAAACTATTCAGTTTAGAAAAAAATGATTTTAGAAACCTCAATATCATTTTTGAAGACATATCTATAGATACCCTACACGTATGGAATTGATGACAAAAAATTTTTGAGTTTCAGTTTTAAGTATGGGGAACCCCCAAAATTTATTGTTTTTTGTTCTGTTTTTGTGTAAAAAATTTAATGCGGTTCACAGAATACATCTACTTACTAAGTTTTAACATTATAGTTCTTATAGTTTCGGAAAAAAGTGGCTGTGGCATACGGACGGACAGACAGACATGACAAATCCGTTCCGTTTTTAGCCATTTAGCTACGGAACCCTAAAAACGACTATTTCAGGTGGGTATCGAACCCATGTCTTCCACATACTGGGCGGCTGCGAGATCTCTAAGCTCCGTCACCGAGACATTCAATTACATTTATATTTAAATACATACCAGTTACATCAGAGTCTGGGAAATGTGGAAAGCAGCCCACTGCCATAGTACACCTTTCACTAAATAACAACTGAACATGTCTCAGCGTGATACGTGGTAAACCACGTTATCCTGTTAATGTATGTGCAAGTCCAGTCTATATAGTCCGTTAGTCGCTTTTATGGCAGCCAAGAGAAGAGATGGTAGAATAGAATAGAATAGAATGTTTATTTGTACAGTCACGAGTACCAATATGTAAACACTTTGACTCTCATTCCATTGTATTATGAGTTACAGTTGTTAACATATTTTTTTTGCTCTTGACTGTACATATTTACAACAAAGAAAAAATAAAAAATCTAAACATAAATAAATTACTTAGCTTAAAATAATTACATTAAAAATTAACAAAAACTAGAAATCAAAACTTTAATGATACTTTAGCATACGATGCTGCATGCACAGTGTCGCCAAACAGGGCCTGCACTCAGCATGTGCTACGGGACCGGACACGTAGCGCTGATTAAGCCCTTAATATGGTAGTATTTTTTTAATAATAAGCCACCACCACACAGCTCTTTACCGTTTACTAATAGAGTAGGACCTACCTACTGACTAATTAATTACTAGAAAACAATGTGGGTACTATATACTCACGTTTTGCACATAAGGTACCATTAGTTGCGATATAAATGACTCTAAACTAATGTTTTTATATATTTTAGCGTTTTATTAACGCTTAAATATACTTAAGGCAGCCGCCCGAAATGCGGAAGGTGCGTGGTTCGATTCCCGCTTGAGGTTGTCGTCTTTTTCCAGTGTTTAAAATTTTACTTAAATTACTTTATACTTTTTGAATTATTTCAGACTGAAGCTAACTAGGGTCTCGTATGGAATCACAAAGGAGGTGTCCCCCTACTTCCTCCACAATGGCATGTTCGTGCCCACCATCGCCGGCCAGGGCACTGAGGAGCAGAAGGCGGAGTGGCTGCCCAAAGCACAGTCCATGCAGATTATTGGCACCTACGCGCAGGTACTGAAAATATGACTTACGTCGGAAACTATACAACACTATAAAACTTTTTTTCTATTATGGCTCGTCATAGTGTCTGCATCCTGCCTGATGGTAAGCAGCCGATGCAGTCCAAAATAATGAGAGCGCTCCCCACCGTGGAATGAGCACGATAACGAGCGCACCCATTCATGACGGCCTGCATAAATGCCGTTTCACGCCCCGCTTAAAAGTCCCGGGACTGTAGGAGCTGGGAAACACATGCCCCGGCAATCAATTCCAAAGCCGAATGGTCTTACAGAGGAACGACATTCCAAATTTTTTGGTACGAGTACTGATAGTCTGTACAGTATGATGGTGGTTCCTAAGACCAGCACGTGTAGTCCGGGAGAGGAAGGGAGAGGGCGGGATAAGATCATAAAGTTCAAAATGAATTACATACAGGGAAAATATCATCACCATCATCTAATCTGAATATATTATAAGAAAAACTAATTTAATGACTGCAACTGACTGACTGACTGACATATCAAAGCACAGCCGAAACTCGATAAGATACGTTTGTGGCGACAGTGGGACAGTTTAACTGTTTAAAGGTTGTGCTTAACTTTACTTTACGTAAAAAACGCTACTTAATCCGTAAAATGTGTTTCATTTCAATATCACCAAACCTTTAAATACAGCCTCTGCTCATCACTTTGCACAACTTTTACTGCGAGACAAACGTTGACATGGCCAAAAAAGTGGCTGTTCCTTACTTTTTAGTTAATTAAGTCCTGACTGAAAGAAGAACGTTGAACTACTAAAGGAGAATAACCTTTTTACTATAGGGGTTAGGCTAATTGTGCGTAACTAAGAAATAAGTAGTAATCAATAGCAGCAATGCTCTGAATTATAAAGAAAAAATTCCATTACAATATCATGCGGGAGTTAGAAGCTATCTTCATTTTTAGCTAATGACTTTTTAGGTTTTGACTTCTTAACTCGACGTTCTATAGAAAACTTTCTTAACAGTAATAATTATAATTTAGGAGAATTGATATTTCAATATAGATATCCAATGGGCTGGTTTAGTCATTTTCCTTTTGTAAGGCCCTTTCTGATACGGCTAGAGATAAGTCGATATTTTCCGGAAATCTCTGTGTAAAATTGTTGCTAACTAAGTAACATACGAGTACTTACTTATTATTATTTTAAATTCTACAATGATAGAATAAATTATCATGGGTAAATAAGGTATTATAAAGCTGATAACATTTTTTAAATTAGTTAAGTGAAACACTATCTTCTCTAAAGCTTAAAACGTCAGTCACCCCAACTTTTTTATATTAGAAATTAATGATTTCATGGAAATTGTCAATTTAATTAAGTAAGATGCCTTACTACTCTCGATTCCGAACCAATTATATTTAGGTTTATACTGTTTAGTTCACACGTTGAATAAACTTTAACTTTAGATACCTACCTATACTGGAGTTTACTATAAAATTTACGAAATACTTACATAAAATTTCCAAAAACTGTTGTAAAATTCAAGTAAAATAAGAGACCCAGGTACTCAGTATATCTTAGTAGGTAATATCTGGTAATAATTAAGGTATTAGCCATTTTTAGTTTAGCAAGCAGGTAAACTTACACAACTACACTGGCCTGCAAAAATAAGTATCACACTTTTAAAATTGCGATAACTTTTATAGTACACAAGATAAACAAGACACACAAGACTTAAAAATGTTACTAATGTATAATTTACTATAGTTTCAAAGAAAGCTGATAAAATTGCTATTAAACGTGTTTCTATTTTAAATCTCTAACTTCTATAGTTTAGAAAAAAATGAAATTTTAAAAGTGTGATACTTATAGGCCAGTGTACTTACTATTAGTCAGAGACAGGCAACGAGGGCCGCAAAAGCAGTCCAATTATGAGCACAGTGCCTAAAATGCAAGATGCCACTACTGCTATAATACCTACAACGCTAATTAACTAAGAAGCAGATTGCCTAACCGTGAATGTCTATAGACATTGTAATTGCCTAAACGTTATTTCGTCTACAAATCAGAATGCCTAAACTGCTCTATATCTCTTCAATCCCTAATACGTAAGTTCGTTTTTAAACTTCTACATGTTAAAGAATATGTTTTTAGTTTTAAGGAATAGAAGATTTGTTTTTAGTTTAAAAAATAAATGAGTATTTTAAAAATACAGTTTATTATAATTAATTAAAGGAAAAAGGGAAGGGAGGCCTTTGCCCTACAGTGGGACGACCATGGCTGAAATAATAATAATAATATTTAAAGATTTCAAATTGACGGTTGACAGCAAACATTATAGTCACGATACATTGTTAGCAATCTGCTTCTTAGTCAATTAGCGTTGTAGGTATTATAGCAGCAGTGGCATCTTGCATTTTAGACAATCTGCTTCTTCGTCATTTAGCGTTTTAGGTATTAAAGCAGCAGTGGCATCTTGCATTTTAGGCACTGTGCTCATAATAGAAGCAGTCCACTGCCACAGTTCACATTGAAATTTCACAAAATAAAAACTGCACACGTGCTTAGCGTGATATGTGGTGAGCCCATTGATATCCATGCTGTTGGATGTAGGTGCAGGTTTAGTCCGTTAGTCGCCTTTTACGATACCCAAGGAAAGAGATGGGTTGGCAGTATTTTTTTAATAAAAAACCGCCACCACACAACTCTTGCAACGCAGTTTAGTTTAATAAAAAATGTAATTCAACAAAACACTAATCGCATGGTAAGGTTTGTTTTTACATTCAATGCACAAAAATAATATACGAATTTGGTTTCAGACTGAACTTGGGCATGGCTCCTTCTTGAGAGGATTGGAGACTACCGCGACTTACGATACGAAGACAGAAGAGTTCATACTCAACAGTCCAACTATATCTGCGTACAAGTGGTGGCCCGGTGGATGTAAGAAACATCGTAATTAAAGTAAAATTGATATTAGTAACTATTTAAGTAGACTTATTAACACTTTTGAATCGTCCAAAATCATTTTTAGTCTATTAGAGGAGCGTCCTCCTGCATACGATCAAACTGTGGTAATGCGTTCTCTTCAGGTGCCACCAGGAAGGCTACATGCTTCATTGCCATCTTAAGAGTATAAAAAAGTAGAGTATGAAAAACAATTACAAAATAAAGTCTGGCTAACGAAAGCTGAACCTGGAAAAACGCGGCAAATTCAAAAATATCATGACTGGGTAAAACAGGGTCACTCACACAGTTGCAATTTTCGCAGAAAAAAATCCAATTTGACATACGACATGACATCTCAGATAGACACACATAGAAACAAAGTGTTGCCAATCAAATAACTATTAGGTTCAGCTTTCGTTGGCCAGACTCTACATAGTGTAAGCATGAATGTAGGTATGTACCATTTTATTAATTATACTCGTACTTTTCAGTGGGATCTACAGTCAACCATTGCATAGTCGTGGCGCAGGTGTTCACTAGTGGGAAAGCTCAAGGCGTTCACCCGTTTATTGTTCAAATCCGGGACGTCAACACGCACGTGCCCCTACCCGGCGTGAAGGTCGGTGAGATCGGGCCGAAGATGGGATTCCAGACGGCTAACAACGGGTTTTTGGGATTCGAAAACTTCAGGGTGCCAAGGAAGAATATGCTCATGAAGAATGCACAAGTTTTGAAGGTATGTGGCTTCGTCTAGGGTATGTTGGACAGAGTTGTAATATTTTTTATTTTATTCTATTTATGGTATGGCAATATTGTAGCATAGATCGTAAAAGCAGCTACACTTGGCTCAACTCATCACGTAATATAAAGACTAAATTAGGCGCGTACACTCTAGGAGAAGGTCAAAACCAGGATTTATACATCATCCAATGAGCTGTAGAGAAGAATGAGCGAAGTTAACCTTTTTATATCAAAGAAAGTTTTGGATTTTTTTAGACCCGGGTTGTGATCAAAAACTCGTATTAGCAAGAGTGTTGATTAAGCTAATACCCGTCAATTATAGCGTAGATTGATTTGGTCTTTGCCTGTGCCTTTGTCCAACAGTGGGTCAGTATGTAGTATGTAGGTAGTATAGCCATACTTTACTTTTATTTTATATTCGTCAGGACGGCACCTTCGTGAAAGGCATGAACGAGAAGCTGACGTACGGCACGATGGTGATGGTGCGCGTCAACATCGTGTCGGACTGCGCGATGCAAACCGCGCTCGCCGCCACCATCGCCGTGCGCTACGCCGCCGTCCGGCATCAGTCGCAGATCAAACCCGGGTAAACAAATAACTTAGCGCTCTGATGAAGGCTCTGGCACACGAGCGACATGTGACGACGGCAGGATTTTTTTTTATTGGTAACGGGTAAGCGCTTGGCCTTCATCTCACCTGATGGTAAGTGACGACAAGGCCGAAGGTGGAAGCGCGCTTCACCCGGAATCCTCAACCACTGAGGAACTGGCTATCTTATCTCAAACTGCCGGAACACAACAATGCTATAAACATCGTTGTTATGGCGACAGACTTAGATAAGATGGTGGTAGCTAGCCAGGCGGACTTAACAGCCCTACCACCAACCAAACCGAGCACACAAAAATGTACCCCCCGCTGGGAATCGAACCCGGGACCTCTGGGTCTGAAACAGGTAGCTTAGCCACTAGACCACAGAGGCGGTTAAAAGTAACTGAGATGCCGTCACCCGTAGAGACCGGTAGCCGTCGTGCCGCCGACACCATCACCGCCGCCGTCCTCCAGCAGTCGCAGATCAAGCCCAGGTAACAAACTATAACGCTCCGAGACACAGCGGCATGTAGACGATGGCAGAGTAACTGTAGGAGTAGCCGTCATGCCGCCGCTCCGTGCG
The DNA here is from genome assembly GCA_963921215.1 of Scoparia ambigualis. Taxonomy (NCBI): domain Eukaryota; kingdom Metazoa; phylum Arthropoda; class Insecta; order Lepidoptera; family Crambidae; genus Scoparia; species Scoparia ambigualis. The sequence continues at coordinate 6,093,008 of OY992504.1, forward strand.
CTACGCTGCCGTGCGGCACCAGTCACAGTTCTAGCCCAGGTAACAAACTAGCCAAGTTGGCGCAGCGACCCAATGTGAGTCTTAGCCTCCGATAATAAGAGCTTCGGCGTACTTCGATCAGATCGCAGATGTTCAAGGCTCGCCGCAACCATCGCCGCGCGCTACGGCCGCCCGCCACCAGTCGCAGGTCAAGCCGAGGTGACAAACTAACTAAGCGTTTTGAGACATTAGCGGCACGTGACGACCGTAGAGTACCTGCAGTTGCCGTCACCTGTCGACCGGTATTCTAACCCACCTCGTTTTTTACCAGGAGGCGCTCATTCCATTGCCATATTAAGCCAAAACTCTCACTTAGCACGGTTAACAATTATTACTTATTGATTGTTAAATTGTAGTATTTTTTTTGTAATATTGATGTAAGGAGGGGGAGACCAAAGAAAAGATAGATGGATTATGTAAGGGTTGATACGAATGAAAAAAGAGTGACTGCTTAGATGACGGTGGTATACGAAAATGGTAGGAAAAAATATTTTGCGAAGACTCCAAGTAAAAAGAAAAGTACTCCCTGTTCCCAACCAGGGCAGGAAGAGGAACAAGATATGGAGTTTATTTTTCTAAGCAAGTACTATTCATCCATAGTCTGCGTAAATGCGTGTGTGCGGACGTGCATGTGTTCATGCGTGCACGCTTGCCCGTGCGTGTCTGTCGACAAAAGACAGGTTCACTTACCCTCCAAGTAATCCAGCAGATCACTTGAAACGGAATATGAACGGCGTTCTAATAAATCTTATTTCCATGGCACAGCGATCCCGAAGCCCAGATCCTGGACTTCGTGACGCAGCAGCACAAGCTGTTCATAGCCATCGCCAGCAGTCACGTGTACCGCTACGCTTACAACTGGCTGTACAACGCTTACACTAGATTTATCCAAGAACTGGCGCAAGGAAACCAAGAAAATCTGCCCGAGGTAACTTTTTAATATATACAAAACTCTATTTCTAATCGATGATGATGCCCTCTATAACGGGTGTCTATTAGAATACAGATTTTTTTGATATCGAATTTCATTTTATTGAAAACTTTTCCACGATTTTTAATACACACATCAAAAGTGTCTAGGAATCAAGCATTTTTATGCGGATTTCTTGAGATTGAGATGTGGCTTTGTAATAAATTTATGATTTTATAAATTTATATGGATCCTTTTTGGTGCATTTCATAATTTGAAACAGGAACTTTCAATCAATTTCTAGTAAAAGATGAAAATCAGCTGTCAATATTTTCCCTATAAAAACATACAACGCATTGAAGACATTAGTGCTACTGTTTCCCTACTACTGATTAAAACCAACGTTATTATGGAGCGGCGACGTCATTTAAGCAGGGAAGAAATGCTCAGAGCCGTGGGAATGATAGAAGCTGGTTCCCGGCAACGTACTGTGGCTTTAGCTCTGAATACAAGTCAGAGTGTTATCAGTCGACTTTGGACACGTTACCGAAGCACTGGTACCGTGGCTGAGCGCCATGGAGGACGGTATCGCTGCACCACACGGAGACAAGACCGATACATTCAAATCACAACTCGAAGAGCTCCAACAATAACCGCCATGATGTTAGCCGTGAGGCTTCATCACTCTTCAGGGAACTTAATTAGCGACCAAACAGTCAGAAACCGCTTGCATGAAGTGAACCTTCATTCCCGAAGACCACTAAGGGTACCACCTATAGCAATGCACAATCGTAGGATTCGATATCAATGGGCTCTTGAACACAGAAATTGGGCAGAAGAACAATGGCGTTTCGTGTGCTTTTCTGATGAGTCTCGTTTTGGTATGAGACCGGATACAAGACGTATACAACACTGGAGAACCCTTGGACGCCAACAGCGATTAAAATCCTGCCAGGAAGTCCATCCTTATAGTGGTGGAACCATCATGGTATGGGCGGGTATTTGGATCGGCGGAAGAACTGAGTTGATTTGGATCAGAGGCAACCTCAACGCTCAAATTTATGCTGAGACGATTGTATCAGACGTCATCGTTCCTCTACAAGTGCAAATCGGTCCCTTATTTCAGTTAATGCATGATAATGCACGACCGCACACCGCAAGAGTTGTAAGACAGACTCTCGCCGCAGCTAACATCAATGTCATGCCCTGGCCTGCTCAGTCGCCAGACTTGAACCCGATTGAGCATGCATGGGATATGCTACAGAGAAGAGCTCTGCCGAATATGGAGGGTATCCAGTCGCAAGAAGACCTTTTTTTGTTGTTGCAACGAACATGGGCGGCCATTCCACAGCGTGATTTGGATGAACTCATTTTGAGTATGCCAAACCGATGTTCTTGTGTTGTTAGTGTTCGCGGTAGAAACACGGATTATTAATTGTTTAAGTTACCCAATAAAATTTTAAAGAAAACTGTTATTTCAGTCTTTTTTTCGAACTTTAATGTTAGTGGTTCAAATGTCAAAAATCCCTTTATTAGGAAAATGGCAAATTTCTTTATTAATGCAAAGGTGACTTGGTTTATCGTTACTGTAGACAAACGAAAACACTTTATTTGATGAATCCTTAAAGAAAATTTTAATTAATATCAATCAGGAGAAAAGTTATTGCAAAAATATATGTTGATCCCTAGACACTTTTGATGTGTGTATATATTTTTTTCAATTCATCTAATAGTTAATCATCGCTGTTTTATATTATCGAAAAACGTTTCTTTAAAAAAATCTTTTAAAGTTGTTTTCATTACCAGAAAAACGGTATATCGAACTTACATTTTATAAAAGTATTAAGTTATCGATGAAACTATTCGTAAAAACATATTACAATATGCATCGGAACCAATAATACTTTTTCACTTAACACTTTTTTATCGCAGTAACGTTTCATCGAACGATGCATTCGCCTGTTGACGATAAATTGTGTTGCGGTCAGTTCTATATTAATATTTCATAACGCATAACATAAATGGCCAAAATTGAAAAGGCATAACCATAGAAAGGCATAATTTTGATAAGCGTAAGTACCAAAAGACATATTTTTAATTTGCCATAATGTTCAGAAGACATAATATTCAAAAAGCATACATGCAATAAGATAAAACTTATTGATAATATGATCAAACCAGCGTGCAGCATGCAGCATGTAGGCAAACATGCAACATGCAAGCAAGCATGCAGCATGCAGGCAAACACGCAGCATGCAAGCAAGCATGCAGCATGCAGGCAAGCACGCAGCATGCATGCAAGCATGCAGCATACAGGCAAGCATGTAGCATGCAGGCAAGCTTGCAGCAGGCATGTTTTCTTTCACGGCTCCGGCGCTGCGAGGCACCGGCGGTCCCACGCGAGCTTATCGTCGCAGATGGATCGGCCAGCCTCAGCCACGGTGGCGAGCGTTAAACCCACCTACCTGCTCCTCAGCTCGCGGGCCACCTCGCCCCTCCGCGCCTACGCGGGATTGAATTACACTCTAGCGTAGGGCAGACAAGACTACGTGGAGTCGGTTTTGCCGCGATTCGTTTCTGTCACTGACTTTTTAAGCACAAACTTACTTCTTAAGTTACGTAAGTATACATCATAGTAATAATAGAAAATAAATTTATGGAAATATACAATTATACTTTATAAACCATGCCTGCAACTATGACTTTTATGAAATAAAAAGACATTACGCACAGAACTAATTAATTGCATGAAATCGTATTTTTGATGTACATTGATTTATTAAAGTAAAAATTGATGTTTTAATTATTCTGCAAACTGAAACTTACGATAAAACAAAAATATGGGTAACAAAACATCGATGTAACATTATTTCGAGAAAATCTATAAAACATGAATAGAAATAACGATGAACTGGGTTTGTAGATAATTAATATTTGAGGAAATGAAATTGCGATGTAATCTAATTCTAGAATTTGTTATATATTCTATAAAACGTTCTGCGAATCGTTTTATGGGGAATGAAAATCGTTGAAAGGAATTGCGATAAAATGATGGATTCCCCCTCTATAACGTCTGTCTGTCAACCGCGAACTTTGTTATTAAGGAGAATGAGATCGTCAATGGCTAGCAATGCCAAAAGACCCTGTTGCAGGGCTGATTTCTAATTGGAAAGGGTTCAGTCGCCAGACTCCACTCTGAGACATCTGGTCTCTGACAAATTTTTTTACTGTCGGATCACAGCAATGCCAACTACTGTCAATGGTCACATGTATTAAGAAGCCTTGTCTTGTTCTCATATCCCTTATCTTCTTACAATAATAAATACTCTTATCAATATGATTAACTTTTATATAATAATTAAACTTTTTTTTGTTAATGCCGGATAATTTTTTGTGATAACTGCCCCACAATCAATCTCAATCAAGTAGGACATTTACCTACTACATTACCAAATATAATTTAATAATGACTGTCTTGTGCTGATATAAAGTACAGCTTGTAACTGTCCCATTGCAGCGAAAATGCCTCTACCATTGAAATCAGTCATCGCTACAATAAATGGGTATTGGCTTAATCACCACGCATGCCCAATGCGGGTTGGTGATCACAAACCCGTGCTATGCATCGGAAAAATCCAAAAACACACTATGCACGACCAGGGAATTGAACCAGGGACCTCCTGATATCGACCCGAGCGCTTGACCACTCGAACAAGGCGTTATATGCGATATTTTTTTATATAAAAATGGAGGCAAACGTGCAGGAGGGTCACCTGATGGAGAGTAATCACCGCCGCCCATGGACACCCGCAAAACCAAAGTTGCACCCGTAAAACCAGAGGACATGGATGCGTTGCCGGCTTTTAAGAAAGGAATAGGTTTAAGGAAGATTTAAAATTTTATAAAGATATTAAAATAGAGTAGTTAGTTGAAACTGTTCACTTATCCACCTTTCATTTGGTTGAAGCTCCACGCGACGTCGTGCGGCCTCAAGTCCACCTGCACGAGGGACGCGGGCGCCGCCGTGGAGGAGTGCCGGCTGGCGTGCGGCGGCCACGGCTATATGGTGGCCTCCAACCTGCCCGTGGCGTACGCCTTCACCATCGCCGCCGTCACCTACGAAGGCGAGCAGACCGTGTTGATGCTGCAGACCGCCAGGTACTAACAGGGTATTAGGAAACCAGCTGATTTCTTATGTATGGGATCGTGGCAGTCGCATACACATACAGGGCATCAGCTGGACTCCAGCTACAACCGCCTGCACCTACGAGGGTGAGCAGACTGTCCTAATGCTGCAGAACGCCAGATATTAGTAGAGTACTAGTTGGAAACCAGCTGCATTCTCATGCACAGGGTCGTGGCAGTCGCCTGCACCTAGGACGAGAACACCGTGCTGCTGCTGCAGGCTTCCAGGTATTAAAACTCAGCCGCTAGGGCAAGCAGACAGTACTGCTGCTGCCGACTATACAAGGTAATATTGAATACACTTTTGAACTTCAGAGTTCCTTTTTAATTATGAGAACTCTGGCTCGAGGTGTTACACTGCAACAACTGTTATGGCGGTCTCCAAAGAGCATGTCACGCTTCACCACCGCCTATGAGATAAGTAGAGAGTGCTAATTGCTGCAAGCTTTTTAAAATCATATCATTGATTTTTAGTAAGCGCTGCTACTAGTTTGTAGCGCATGTATATTTATGCCATACACGTTGAACATCCGAAAGAAACGGAAAACTCTTATGTAAAAATTGTTTTAAAAGTTACTATGTCTTCTATGAAACGCATTAATAAAATGTCGTCATTTGTAGGTACCTAATGAAAGCGTGGAGTGCAGCTTTACAAGGGAAGGTGCTGGCGCCCAGCGTGTCCTACCTGGTGGACTGGTTGAACAGAAACACCCAGCAGTGGCAGAACACGCCAGAAGGCATCGTGAAGGGATTCCAACATGTCGCTGCAGGGTGAGTTAACTTTTCAAGCAATTAGGGTCGCGGCGTGGACGTTACAGTAATCATTATTATCATGTTTTATGTGGTCTTTTTCATTGTTTTCCCCTTGTTAGCCATGACCATAATAAGCATGTCGATTCACACCCAAGGAATCAAAGAATTATTCTGTATGCTTATCTAAAACATGGTTATAATCTCCTTCTTATTCACTTTAATATCTTCATGATCTTATACTGAGACAACTTTACTTGATGTGATACTAATACCACAAATTGTTGCAGAAAAATAAAGGCAGCATACGATGCAATACAGAAACACGTAAAATCAGGAAAAGATTACGAAGATGCCTGGAACTTAGCGTCAGTGCAACTCACGAAAGCTAGCGAGGTAATTTCTTGAAATAGAAACCTTTGTTACAGATCCAGTAATTCTTGTGGGATTTGTTTTGGTTTGAGGAGACTTAAATATAATACAAACGGAGCAATTTGTTCAGTGCTTATACTAAATGACATTGTTCTTTCCAGGCTCACTCTCGAGCGATTTTGAGTGAGATCTCATGGCGGGAAACTCTTCGTTCTTCTGCATCTCCGAAGCTTGCTGAAGTACTGAAGCAGTTGACACAATTGTACCTGGTATACTGGACTTTGGAAAAGAGCGGAGATTTGTTGGTGGTAAGAAACTACTATGTACATGTAAAAAAACTACCATCAAATGTTTTAACCTTGATAAATTTATCCACTAACATAATTACTTTCTTCCAGTATTCGAATATAGCCAAAGATGACCTCGCAGTACTCAGAGACAGATATGAAGAGCTGCTGGCACTCATTCGTCCAAACGCCGTCAGCTTGGTGGATGCATTCGACTTCAGAGATGAGGTAATAAAAGAAATATAGAACAGACGCCAGCAATTCAATCTACCACAAAATTTCTTCAATACAATTTGAACTTTGTTACCATGTGATATGGATCAATATCGATTGGAGAAATTTGACAGTTTTAGATAAGTCGATCTGCAGACGTGTGTCCATAGTAGCATCATCAGCCTATAATAAACTTCCCATTGCTGGCCACAGGCCTTCCTACTTGCACAACGGCACACAGGGAGATTACATTTACATTTTAAAATACAATGATTAATGATATATTACAAAGCTTAAATTAAAGGAGAACAATAGAATTGGTCAACGCAAGCAACAGATAGCAAATATTGGAACGAGGGGACAGAGGTTTTCGCCTGGTTATTGGCTCTCCCTCTTACGGAGGCAATATGGGTGAATGTAATTAATTAGCTAAGTAAGTAATTTTGAGGCCAAAACTAATAAAATAATAGTTAACTAAAGTTTGGTTAAATCTCAAGTACTGAATCTACCATTAGGAGCCGGTTTTCTCCATCGTAGAAATAAAAATTACAGTGAAATTTTACAATTACTCATAAATGCGTAGTTTTAAAGATAGTGACGATGAAGTAGCGATGTGTTTTTATAAAATTTTAACGCACATTTTTTTTGCAAATCAAATTAAAAATTGGAAAATGTTGAAAAAAAATCCAAGGGCGCGATTCGAACCTACGCCCTTCTGACATTCAGGCTCAAGTGCTCTTCCAATTAAGCTACCGTGGTTCTTATCCATCCCGCCGAAATTCATAACACTAATTAACTTTTTCTTTAAAAACCTAAGGCGCCCATTTAATGTCAACAGAACAGGTTAGAACTCCTCGTGGAAATTTTTACATTTTCCAATAACTAACGTTTTGTTCACCAGATCCTGCAATCGACGCTGGGCTCGTACGACGGCCGCGTATACGAGCGAATGATGGAGCAAGCCCTCAAGAGTCCCCTCAACAAGGAGCTCGTCAACCAAAGCTTCCACCAATATATCAAGCCTCTGATGGCGAAAGCCAAGCTATAAAACTCACGAATGAATACCTAAGTGTAGTAACAAATTTAATTTTTTTCTTTTATATCTGTGAATATGTATATATTATCTTTTCTCCGCTAATAAAGGCTCCTTCCAAGTTGCGCTGTTTTTGACCTACGTAACTGGAAGTCAAGGCAAGCCGACAGACTTGGCATTATACTAGGTATATTGGGAAACACTTATATCGGGAAACGGATTATTAGGGAAAAGGATGGGTAAACGGGAATGGATGTTTTGGGAAACAAACAGAACGTTCTGAAAGGAACTGAAAGTACCTAATATATAAATTCTCCATTTAATAATCGGTATGTTTGTCGGTGTAAGTGTTATATAAAAAGATTTATTAATAGCGTAAAGTACTGGCAATGGCTTCAAATGGATGTATTTGTGTTTTTAATTTTAAATAATACTCATGTAACTTCAAAATCTACCAAAAATCTATTCTAAAATCCCTAAAGCTAAAACAAAATACAAAAATAAAACGATTACCGTACCTAAATGTTTTTTTGTCACTGCATCACCTACCTACACGTAGGTACTTAAGTGGTCGCATAAATATCAAGCTTTAGTTAGTCTTTCTTTGCTTTAATAGTTAGTTGTATGTGGTGCGATCTGGTGGATTACACTGTTCAGTATCTAGGGACTAATCTAATTAATATTATAAAAAAAATATGTAGGTTATATGTTAAGCATCTTCTACCTTTAAACATAAGTACAAATTTTTACAAGGTATATTTGAAAAAGAAATGGTTCAACGCGCATTTATTAAAAATTCATTCACTTGGATATAAATAATCTTTATGATAAGGTAAGAAAATTACATAGGTACCTATCTTTTTATAATACTTTACAGTGCAATACAATAGTCATGTCGATATCAATAAGATTTACAGTAGCTTTCAAACGCTTAAATTAGATAAACATAAAATATAGGTACTTTAATTGCTTGAACACGTGTAACAAGGAAATTATATAATTAATGTCAACGATGGCCTCCTTCTCGGAGAAATGACGATGTGAATTTTCAATGTATTCGCACTGAATAAAACAGAGGCTATAGCGGCTAGACTGTAGAACTCTCTAACATACTTTGTAGGAATGAAGTAAGATCTATCCAAGCATGCTTCAAAAAATAATTTAATAAATTAATAAAACAACTTTGAAGACGTATTCATTCAGTCACGTCAAAACTACTAATCATTTATTTTTTGCTCAGACTTTTATGACAGAAATTTTTCATATTCTAATAAAAATTACTCAAGAAATGCATCAACAAACAAATATTATCAGAACATAGCACTAAACTTCATGCCAATTATATTTATTGTCATTCCTGTCATTGTATGCTTGCATATAAATTCCAGTTTTAATTTTAACATTTATTAGTAACTAACGTGGTTCCTACGTTCGCACAAACACTAAATATGGTTTCAATCATCAACTTTTATTTGTTTCCGATTATATTTGTTTGTGTTTTATGTTCTCCTTTGGAGTCCCGTATTTTTGGTGGTCAAAAAGTTATAACAAATGATCACAAGTACTTGGTAAAACTAGACATATTGGTTAGAAACGGTGAAGACTCACATTGCAGTGGTTCCGTTATAGACAGCCAATAGATCCTTACTGCAGCACATTGCTATAACAAAGGAAGTAAAGTGAACGTCAGTCATTTCAAAGCCGGCATTAATGAAAATATCGCTACAGGATCAAAATGGTTTCTGAATCCAATTTACAAAGACCTTATAAACCCCACCTAACTATGGAAGATTTCTCCGCAGACATAGCACTACTCAAAACTGCAGAAAAAATTGTGTTTGACAACTATGTGCAACCAACTTGCAATTTCTCAGTTTGTGACATGCAAAAAGGGCATTATAGCTGGGTACGGTTTTTCAGAGCTGATGGATAGTGCACCAGTGACGAAGGTTCCATACAACTCGATTCCCACCGGCTTCCCTTCAGAAGTTTAGAACACAACCACTCTCTACTTGAATTGAGAAATGGCACAATCAGTAATTATAAAAGTAAATATATAAAAGAAACATTACAAAACACCTACACTATGGACATTGTTCACGATGGGAACAATAATTGAAACGATTTTACTAGCAAATAGACTTGTAATGCATAAAAATTACACTAAAATAAAAATGGCTGATTGACGTTGGCGAGCGACGTGTACGCGGTAGTAGCTAGGATTGGCGCTCGGGCATTGCGGGCGCCCCAGCGCCGCCGCCGTCTGCGCACGCGGCGGTTTCGGGAACTATCTTCTTACGGCCCCCGCGCGCCTCCACCCGTGCGTACAGCAGGGCTCGGCGCATACAGACATTAAATCAACAAAATTTGCTTTAAAATAAGCCGCAGGCGCGATCGGCTTTTTGGCAGTTAAACTTCTGTACAAAATTTACGTCATGACGTCACATAAAGGTCAATAAACCCACCGGCCCACGGCTTACCGGCTGGGTAAGCCGGAGACGGCTTACCCAGCCGGTAAGCCGTCTCTATCCGAGTTACTTGATAGAGAAAGTTTTACAATTTGCCTGCGCGTGAGCGGGATGGAGGAATATCGTTTTCGGTTTGTGTTCTGTTGACAGATAATTTGACGTAATTGCAATTCATCATTGAATGCATGACTGTGTTTTATTAGTATTTGAATTTATTAGTTCGTTTCACCTATTAGCATGATTAGTATTGTAGTTCGACTTTGTTTATTTGTGTTGTGTGTAGTGATGAAAGTAGTTACGAAGACGTACGTTGTAATTAGGTATTTGCGGTAAGTAGATATTGTAATAAGTTGAAATTACGTATTTAGAATAAGTAGATTTGCAAAGTAATCGGTAGAATTGTAAAATGTCGGCATTCATAGCTTTAGATTCTTCCCGGCTTTTATGATAATGTCTTAGCGCACTTTGTAAGAAAGAATAGACGAATAGCTTTAGAGTATAAGCAGTATTATTAGTACTTAGTCTATTAAGTTTTGTTTAATTTACATCATATCATCATTTCACCACAAACGGCTTTTATCAAAGCCACTTCTATTATGCTTGCAAGACACTGTTTCAATATCTCAGTGCTTACACGTATAGTAAAAGAGGACTGAAGATACATCTGCCTATACAAGACTGAAGCCAGGATGCCAATCACAGATTTTCGTTAAGGACTCAAGACTGCGTGCCCGCGCTCGGAGTAGGTAAGCATTTTTTTTGTTGTTACGGCTTACCTCTCTCTATATTTCACGCTTCGCCACTGTAGTGCACCTAATAAAGGTGTGGTCACAGTGCATTTCTGGGATAATAAGAGTGGGCTCTTGTACTCTGAAGGCATTGTAAGGATTGCTCCAGGTGATTCCGGTGGACCTCTCACGATCGACGGTCGTCTAGTTGGCGTAGTAGCTGGGACTTGTGCAGACTTTTTAGAAAATGACCATTGCAGAAGTGTTTTCGTTAATGTTGCTGATTATTATCGGTGGATAACGGCAGTAAAAAACTTTGCCTGAATCAAGCATCCAATGTTTGGTATTATTTTAAACTGTTATTTTGCATTCACTTGTACCTACTGGTTTTATTTATATCTAAAATTAAAATAACACCTTTCAAACAATTTTATCAATTTTCACGACAATTGAGCTTGTTGACTTTTTTAAATGTTGTGTATGTATAAACGAAATTGTAAGCTTTTCATTATTCTGGTCGGTAGCTTGTTTCCGAGTGTAAGCTTACCAAAATAAACAAATTACAGTTTTCCCTGTGAACGCTGATTAAATGGTAGTCTTTTTAGCATTCAAGTGTTACTAGTATAACTATCTCCAGACCAAAATCATACCGTAGGCTTACATGTAAAATACAACTTCAAAGAACAGGAGATTTATGTCACTCTCGCATTAAATATAACCCCGTTTGCGGTACCTACTCTTCAATCTAGATCGATATAGGAAAGCACTGCCCTGATAACACCTGATAACTTATAATAATTTAAGCGTACTTCACCAGAAACCCCCGACATTGTTGTTATGACGACAGTCTAAGATAACATAAGGTAGTAATTTATAACAAGCATTTTTTTAAATCTTCTCTAATACGGGGAGGCTTTGGGATCACGACGGCTAGCATCAGTTCCACCCAAGCAAGAACAAACCCTCTCACCAATCAAATCGAGCACAATATGTGCCCCCACTTGGTGTCGAACTCGGTCAGGGCTTCTGGTTCTGTAACGTGCAATTCTCTGTGCGATTCTCTAAGCGCAAACATCGTTAAAGCCTTGGTAGCAGCGGCTGCAACAGCGGTGAGCGTACCGTTGGTATTCTTCTAAATAATTTTCAACGCTGTTCGACACTAGCTCCGCACGGCTGTAATTGGCGTGATAGGGAATCAATCACTTCTTTAACATTTCTTGTAGGTATAAAATCGGTATTCGGTAAGTAATACAACCTCAACTTTGACCGCAGCCGTGACTGCAGCGAAATATGTGACGGCTGTAACATCTATGATCACAGCCATGTCTATGTGTCGCTTAATGAATCGCTAGCTGAGATCAGCTGTCTACCCATTTGTATACAGCATGTCGATTCTTTAATGCTCGATCGTAAACACTCGTCTCTTACTTCCAACACGATCCGATCAAGAGTGATCTTTGTGATTTTTGTGTAGAGTCGAATTCAGAAACTGCGTACTCACTGCGTATTCAGGATCGAGTTTTGGATTGAGCCTTTACAGAAACCCAATGCTGAAGTAGCTTATCAGCTGCTTTGCATCTATACTGCGGAACTCTTCTTTAATCTGTGACTGCGGCCGAATTTGACGAAGCCTGCTCTTCCATTGGTTATCCAAACAAATATTGCAGAAAAGTCGGTTAAAAAGAACGAACTGTAAGACACACCCTGTTACCAAATTAAATTAAATTAAATTTATCCAATATACCAATATACCAATCATCTAGACCAAGGTGAGTATAAAAAAGCAGTTTTTCTCTAAATTGACCCGACCGGGAACTGAACCCGGGACCTCAAGGACGGCGCGATGCCAGACTCGGCGTTCTAAGCACTCGACCACGGAGGTGGTCAAGTGGTTACAGCAATCAATATAATATTAACCTCTGAAATTATTCAGAATACTTCACATTTAAATATTAAAAAGTTGCATTCGATGTCCTCCAGCTTACACATGTCGTGAAGACAAAGGTATCTTGACTTTTCGCCGAAAATTGTTTGGCAGATTATCACTTGCCAACCAACGTTTCGCCGATGTTTCACTTTGACAACCAACGATTAGCAAATTTTTGTATGACAACGTTTCATTCGGTAGAATTATTGTTAAACTGATTATTTTAATGACACAAAACGTTTGGGACATTCATCATTTGTCAAATATTTCACTAGGCCACACAACTATTAGACGAATAACGTTTTGTCAGTGTAACAGTTCCGTACTCCTGTAGGTCACGTGATAGGTTACTTTCGGGTTATTTTTTTTTATTAGACAACAGAAGTTCTAGCTGCTCTACTGTAGGTCACGTGATAGGTTAGAAATTTAAGAGGAAACACTACGTCGAAATGGCATGCAAAATTCTGATACAGAACACAGAAAAACGACGTTTCGTAGTCCCCTGTTTCCTCCTTCAGAACTGGACCAATTTTTATTACTTTTTCAGCATCGGTTAAAGAAAGTGATTTTCTATCTCTATATGTTTGATTTTTTTAAACCAGTCACTTAATGTTTCTGAAGACGCCTTAAAACGGAGTGATTTAGCTAAATTTTGAAGGCTCCTGGTTATCAAATAATTACTAAATGCAAACAATCAAACATACAGACAGAAAATCTCTTTCTTTAACCGATGCTGAAAAAGTAATAAAAATTGGTCCAGTTCTGAATAATTCCTCCTTCAAAACAGGGGACTACGAAACGTCGTTTTTCTGTGTTTTGTATGAGAATTTTGCATGCCACGTCGACATAGTGTTTCCTCTTAAGACAGTAGGTACCTACTTAAATGATTATTACGCAAACTAAACCATTCTGCTACCTGAAAGTTGGCATTTTGAAAAGTGTCATTATGAAAAGCAGACCAAACGTACAGTTGGTAACTGTGAGGTTGGGAAATTAAAAAAAATATGATAAGTTGGCCAATGATTATTCGGCGAAACAAAATTCTGCGAAACGTAAGTTGGCAAGTGAAAATCTGGCAAACGATTTTCGGCATAAAGGCAGAGATCCAAGACAAAGATATGGAGTTAATAGGTAGATAACAGTTATATTATATATTTAGGTACCCTTAAACAAAAAGAGACAGAACAATTCACGTGTAATGCAATTGAAGTGGATCGGTAAATGGAGGCGAAAGCGGTTTCATTAGTGCATAGTGCACTGTGCCTTGCGTGTCAATCGCCAAAATTTAAATGAGTTTGTGAAACTACTGCATAGACGGTGAGTAAAGCGATGTATAGCATTTAATACAAATATGCCACTTTAAATAACAATTTTTATTTGATATTCTTTGATATTCTTCTTTGAGTTTACAGTTTTCCTTCCAAAATGGAAGAGAAAATTTTTGAGTCTATTTTTTGTTATTCTTAATATTATGAGCTTAAAATTATATTATTGAGTTGGTAAGTTTCTATTACTAAGCCAAATAAAATAGAAATACTTGGAAATAAAAACATTTAAACAATTTATTCTACAAAAAGATTCTAAAAAAACATTTTTTTAGGTTCCTAACCATGAGATACTAAGTATATTAAATATAAATTATTTACATAGTAGAAAATGGTATGTGCCACTTGCGTGTAAATAGAGTTACAGAATATTAACGTAAACAATCGTATGTGAAATATACGATATATTATATTTTGCAATTACAATTCAACGTAATAACAATATTCAATGTTCTAAAATAGAACTTGAAATGGTTTAATCACCAACCACGGGAGGTATAATTAAGTTGTCCTTTAACATTAAGTTCGTTTAATAAATTTTTGAAAAGCATTTGAATATCGAAAATTCTAATTTCGCTCGAGGACATTTGCCCCGAATTCTTCATTCTAAGGGCCGATTTTTCAATTGGCAGATAAAAGTTATTTGACGGTTAAAGTATAACACAACCATTTTGAAAATGTGTTGTCATGTCATGTCTTTTCTTTCCTTACAGGTGACATTTCAGTTTGATCGTGTTATACTTTATCAGACGGATAAGTTTTATCCAGAGATTGAAAAATCAGCCCTTAATTTAATAAACCCATGACTACTTTTCTTTCAATAAAGTTTAACTAAATAGTTATTTATATCCAATACAAGCTCCGATAAACTATATCGAAGAATACGAGTCACTATAATTTTGAAATCCTGTCATCAAAACTTTATAATATGTAAAGTGTTTTACATTTTGATACCAAAAAGACGAGTCGAGTCTAATAAATATGCATTGCATAAGTCAGTATATGCATTATGTATGTGTATGGTAATTAATCAAACAATTGAAACTGTTGAAATTCTTGTTAAATTTAGTTTCAAGTCAACTGCCGGTAGGATACCAAATCTGGTAACTAACTTCAGCACATCATCGAAATTAGAAATTGTTTTGTGACGTCATGGCAAACATAAAAACAGATGAAGTGAATGCTGACCTTGTGAAAGAGAGACATTGCTGCGATTTCGACACTGAGGAACTCACCTATTTGATAGACGGTGGACAGAAGAATACGATACAGAGGCGAAAAATTGGTGAGATTCAATTTCTTTTAAAGCTGCAACATAGTACGAATTGATTGATAAAATAAAAAGTAAATAAAAAGGAGAATGCCACTGTGCATACACACACACAGTTACACACATAACTATTAAATAGGAAAGCTTGTTTTTATCAGTAGGTAAGAGTTAGAGGAAAAAAACTAAAAAAAAAGTTAGAAAGCTTTCAGTTATGTCTGGTTAGACTAGAGAGAGAAATTGATAAAACAATTACTTTGGATGTATCCCGGTACGAGGTTTTTGTGAGTTTGTGTAGTCCTCGCAAACGAAATCTCGGGCAACAACAGTACCTTATACCTACGAGTATATTTAAAATATCGGATACCTACGTTGCTTGTGAAACAGCCATAATGTATGCATGTTTGTTGGTAAGTCTGCAAAAGCGGAAGCACAGTATAAATATAGCTCATATTTGTACTGTGGCAGAAGGTTCGTTCAACGAATATTAGATGTGATTGTACACGCTGCAAGTAATTTTTTTTCAAATCGCGTTCGTTTACGCTCAGAATGCCAACTTCGCAAAATGCCAACCGCTCGCAAATAGCCAACTTCTCATAATGCCAAATCTTAAAATGCCAACTTCGCGAAATGCCAACTTCGCAAAATGCCAACTTCGCGAAATGCCAACTTTGCGAAACGCCAACTTCGCGAAATGCCAACTTCGCAAAATGCTAACTTACAATTATAATTAAATGCAGGAGCAGTGAATGCTACCACAAATAATAAAAATAATTAAAAAATCCATATACAATATCTTTATTTGTTACTACATAATCAATACTATACCGTTGCATTAATAAACAGCATGAGTCAACACTCAACACTCACATCAACACGCGCAACAGAATTCTTTATGTAGTACTAAATTTTTTTAGATAGTTTGGGTTGACCTCTCCATGTAGTACTCAATTTTTTTAGATATGTTTGGGTTGACGAACTCGGCCATGTTTGGCTACACGCTTGTGATGAATAAAGTTTAATTCTCAGAGGATATCACACTGAATACCGACATATTTCTTGACGTGGTTCCGGAAGCATGCCTCAGCCCAAAAGAGAGATACGAAAATGCAGTGAGAAAGTCTACTATGCTGAGCAAACTTCTTAAGGATCTGCTGAACGATGTCACCGGACTAGAAGACCTTGGGTAAATATTTTGTTTTGCCATGTTTTTTAACAATAATTCATAAAATCATCTTCAACATTTTAACACAATAATGTTATTTGCTTTCTTTTAAAATTGCGTTAAAATATAATTAAATTACAATTCGGATCAATAATTTCAGTTAAAATATAATCAAATGACAATGCTGAAGTGTTGTAATATTTTGTGTGAAAAATTTAACTGAATTGGTAATTACTGTTTTGTCACTTTTGTTACCGTGTTTTGTGTGCAAAAAAGAATACATTATATATATTTGCAAAATTAAATTAAAACTTTGTAACTATGACGCAGTTGTTGACATTGAATATCAATGCGAAACATTATATTTTTATGACAATACTTTTTATATTCCAGAATACAATCGCCGGTACTGCGCCGCATTGCTGATGCATATTTCAGGGAGGTGTCTCCCTTCCTGCTGCACTTTGGCATGTTCGTGCCCACCATCATAGGGCAATGTACTGCAGAGCAGCAGGCGCGTTGGCTGCCGCGAGCACTCGATATGCAGATCATCGGCACATATGCGCAGGTAAGGTAGGCTGTACGCAGGTACTCGTAACGTGTGCTGGGTCCTGATTATGTATCGCAATCTATAGATTCCACACCTAAACTTTACCGCGCACAAACGTCAAACGCATATGTTTTTGGGAAGATATACTTTTTAAGGAATTAACGTGATTTTGAAACAAGGAATCGTTACAGAATAAAGGCCCTGTGCGAAAGTAACGTAAACTCTGCGAAGGCGACGTGGGTTGTGCACGGTAATGAGTATGTGCACGGTAATGAGTGTGCGCACATCCTGCAAGGGACGTTGGCTGCATAGGTCAGCGTTATCCAGGTCTGCAGCTCGTACGCGTAATACACATGCACTGTGTGCTTTTTACATTGCAAGAAGAAACCTTGCTTTAATTTATGTCTTTTTTTATTTGAATCAAGATTATTTTTTTTAATTTTTAACCGACTTCAAAAAAGGAGGAGGTTCTCAATTCGGTTGTATGTTTTTTAACCGACTTCAAAAAAGGAGGAGGTTCTCAATTCAGTTGTATGTATTTTTTTTTTATTTATGTTTGTTACCTCAGAACTCAGTCATTTATACACCGATTTAGAAAATTCTTTTTTATTTAAAAAGATATACTTTCAGATTGGTCCCATTTTTATCAAAATCTAGTTCTGATCATGGAATCCTCAGTAATTGAGGGAACTCCTAAAATATTGTAGGCATACCTATAGCGATTTTGGTATTTTCAGCAATAAGTCAAGAATTTGCATTCAGAAAGTATCATTTGATGAAGTAGAACTGATGAAGAAGACCACAGAATGTCATTGGAACTCCTCAATGATAAGTTTTTCACGGGTGGCGATAAGATATCTCGATTAAGATAGTTAAGCGACTATGACGAAGCAAAAGAAGGCAGGTACCGAAACTCAGTTCTGATTGTGGAATCCTTGAGGAATTGAGGGAACTCCTCAAATATTGTAGTCATATCTATAGCGATTTTGGTACTTTCGGCCATAGGTCAAATGAGATCCACTCCGGCAATAAATCCTTCCTAACTAATATTGTAAATGCGAAAGCGTGTTTGTTTGTTTGTCCGTCTCTCACTTGCGCATCGACCTGATTTTGCACATAGATAGCTGAAGAACAATAGTGACATTAGCCACTCCTTCCGAAACATTTCTATTAGGATTTAAAAATACACTATTCACACTATTAATTCTGTCACTTCTTGTCTAAATTCTTCTTAACATCTTTATGCCGATGACTTACAAATTTACTCTGAGAACCTCTGAGAAGCGATTGAGCAGATCAATGGTGACTTGGCTACGATCTACGACTGGAGCAAGTCAAAAACGTTCCTCTAGTTTCCCTAACAGTGAACCCTAGTAACTCGCAAGTCATCATCGTAGGGGGGTCTATACAGCATTCACGAGTAAATTCGGTAACTTGCCGTCTGTTTTGGATGTTGATTTCCTACTTTGTGATAGGCCTTTCTTTCCTTACCAATATTCGCTTTCGATAAATAGATCGGAACGATTCACTAAAAAGCGAGAAATAAACAAAAATATTAACAAAAAAAAAACCAACTCCAAAAAAGTTTACTGAAATAAATGCACTAAAACGTAAAAAACAATTGCGTAGTTTAGTTTGTTCAATTGACTTGCAATATTAACTCAATTCAAACTTTATTTTACTCAATCTTATAATCTTAAAACATATTTTTGGAGTCGGTGCCAGCTTCATACGACAATGTAGCAATACCATATTCACTAATGAACACGACAACTGTTAGAGGCTAATTAATGTTTATGTTTACCTTGGCTGGCACCGACTCCAAAAATATTTTTTAAGATTATAAGATTGAGTAAAATAAAGGTTAATATTGCAAGTCAATTGAACAAACTAAACTACGCAATTATTTTTTACGTTTTAGTGCATTTATTTCAGTAAACTTTTTTGGAGTCGGTTTTTTTTTTGTTAAAATTTTTAAGTGACTGAACTAGCCCATGGACTCGGACGATATGACAAGCCCTGAAGCTTGGATCACAAGATTCTTTTAGATTATTACATAAAAACATTCTCCTTTCATGCAGACTGTTATGGTCACATACAATAATTGATGACTGGAGATCTCATATTTGAGCCGCTTGGGGTAGAGACGTTGGGGCTATGGGGTTAAGGTGCCCACCAGTTTTTTAGAGATATTTCAAAGAAGCTGGTGGAAGCCACCCGAGACCCCAGAGCCAGCAGCTATCTGGGTCAACGCCTAAGCCTCGCCATCCAGCGAGGCAATGCGGCTAGTGTACTGGGTACTCTGCCTGATGCGGATGATCTGGGGCAGTTCTTTTATTTATAGTTTTTATTGTAATTTAGTTTTTTTTCTTTTTAAATTGTAAATATTTTTAAATCTAGCTTAAATAAATAATTGTTATTTGTTTTTTGCTTTCGTTGAGTATCCAATATTTTGGCGAAGTATCATGCGCTATTATACCGGATGTACCCAAAATTTTACGTAGCTTACGACGCTCCTGCCGATATTAATTTATCATCAAATATACATTCTCCAAACCCTTTTAAAACAACACACAGTTACGCCATACGACAACAAATACCAAAATAAACGATCTATCGTAAGTATCTGTAACCTTCCTAAACTCCGTACTGCGTTTGCAAAACGGCAGCAGGCATTCTTATCTAAGTATCTTTATAATAAAGTAAATAAAAAAGTTGATTTTTACCCATTAACACTTAGGGAAGCCAAAGTTAAAATAAGAAAATGGTTGATGATCCTTAGCTATGATCAAACTGAGTCTCTAATATATAACTAAATACACACACACAATCACTCACACGCGCACATACACCCACACACACACACTCATACACATATACACAAAAACACACACACACGCATACTTCTTTCTGGTAATTAGTTTGTATACTTTAATTATTCTAAAGTCGGATTTCAATATGCTTATTTGTTAATTTAATTTGTCATTTGAAGTACCTTTGTTAACGAAGAGGGCACTGGCCTCTGTCACTCAGGTGATAAACCTAAAATAGAGGTCAGGGACTTCACCACAAATATGTAACAATTATGTGACAATAAATATTTCTTATTTCTTATTTCTTTCTTATTTCATCAATTCAACCAAGACTACACTGCCGACGTCATAAGATATCGACTTTATTAGTGGTTCTCGATAAGATAAAATGATATAACAGCTAACAATTCAGATAATCGCCTATCGTTATGATTACAGACGGAGCTAGGTCATGGAACGTTTATAAGGGGCTTGGAGACAACAGCCACTTACGACCAGAGCACTCAGGAGTTTGTCCTCCATAGCCCGAAGCTGTCTTCCTTCAAATGGTGGGCTGGGGGAAGTAAGATGCTATGATTATATCTCAGTTGATCTATTTACCGTAGTATAGGTGATTTAAAAATAATATAAGCCGAAGTGGATTCACCGCAGTTTTTGTGCTTGTGTAGAGTTTTGTATTCGTAGATACATTAAAATCAGGAATCTACGAACATGAAAACTGTTTAGGTAGTCCATAGTACTAACCTCAAAGTTTCTTAGCAATAAGTCTAATTGAAAAAATAACAACATGTTTACTGTTTCATAAGCCACATAACAATTGATTTTACTTTAGTTAGACATGGTATTTGAAACTCTAAAGGTGCGAAAAATAATCAGCTATACATCAAATTTTTTTCGCTGTTTTAGGGTTGCTTTCATGCAAATAGTTACTATGCGCTTAAGAAGATGGCCTATTTGCGGAATACCTGTTACAAAACACCTTGTATATATATATATATATATATATATATATGTTTTTTTTTTAATAGAGAACCATTCGATCTCAGGTAATCAAAGAGTGAGCCTGTTAAACCAATATTTGAAATAGCTTATGCCAACCTTTCCCTGCATCATAGAATAGCATTTGCATACGGAATAACAGTTATGAAATTTACACGTGTTTGAAATAAATTAACTCCGTCCTTTCATTTTCAGTGGGCAAAACCGTCAACTACTCCATAGTTGTAGCCCAGCTATACACGAAGGGGGAATGTCACGGAGCTCATCCGTTCATAGTGCAAGTGCGAGACCTGGAAACGCATATGCCTCTAAGTGGTCTAAAAGTGGGCGAAATTGGTCCACGGCTGGGCTTCCAAACGGCCGATAACGGGTTCCTTGGGTTCGAAAACTATCGTATACCCAGAGACCACCTAATGATGAAGAATGCGGAAGTACTGGAAGTGAGTACCAGCAGTGCAATTCAAGTGGAAATGCCTGGTTTAGTTTTTTATATATTAATCTGACATGATTTTTATATATATTAAATAACCTGAATATAATATTTACGTAGATAGGTACACATTTACCGTAGTAAAAAAATCGATCGAGGTCTACGACTGGTATCAGTTTTTTAACCCGCAGCAATTTAGTTATTTAGGCCTTAAGTTTTTGATGATTGAAATCTTTAATTCGAAATCAGTATATCAACAGTTTACATGCCTTCTGAATACTACTAAAATAAGGAATTTCTGGTCACATTCTCTAACATGCTGCTTGATATATGCGTATACTATTCCATCAAACAAATCAGAATTACATATTAAAACGAGGATGGCACTTATTACGTGTTAATAGGTAGCAGAAAACAGTACTCATCCCGTATTTGGTTCTCTAAAGTGCTTTTACCGTTACAGGATGGCACTTACGTGAAGGTGGCCAGGCACGGCAAGCTCACCTACGGGACCATGGTATTCGTACGCGTGATGCTGGTGAGCGAGATGGCCTTCAACCTCGCCAAGGCGGTCACCATCGCCGTGAGGTACTCCGCGGTCAGGAGGCAGTCGCAGCCGAAGCCGGAGTGAGAATTCTTTCTTTTTTCATGTGAAAGGAGGCGAAGGCGGGTCACCTTTAGGAAAATGTCGCCGACAATGGACACCCGCTAAACCAGAGGAGTCGTAGATGCGTTGCCAACCCCTTGAAGAAGAAGTAGGATCTTTGAGAGAAGAGTAAAAATTGTAAGGAGGAGGGAGGAGGAGGAGAGATGGACGGAGATTGGAGATACCGGAGGTATGCAAATACCTCCGGTATCTTCAATCTCCGCCCGTCCGCTCAGCGGACGTACACAGAGGAGAGGAGCTCGTTGGCGCAGCGGCTATCGCGTTCGGCTTGCGATCTTGCCTGCTAAGAAACTTTCGTAATGTCGGGTCGCCTGATGACTGGTGTCCAAATGGTGACCAATTAAAAACATCTTGAGCTAGCTCCTCCGAGCTTCGAAAGGCACGTTAAGCCGTTGGTCCCGGTTGTTGTCTTAAGATGGCAGTCGTTAAAACCCACCAACCCGCATTGGGCCAGCGTGGTGGGTTATGGCCCAACATTCCCACGTGCTATTGTCCACGTGGGAGGCCCGTGCCCAGCAGTGGGACGTTCATAGGCTAATGATGATGATGATGATGATGATGATGGACATAACACAACAGCAACGAGTGCCACTGTTTCAAGCCGATATTCCGTGAGATGATCTTAGTGTCTTTCATATTATTTTTCTCCAGAGCCGTGTGGTATAGCAGCTCACTTAAACAATCTATCAACCTCTCTCTTCTCTAAGGCGTCGTAAAGGCGACTAACGGACTAAATACTGCACATATATCCAACAGCATATTGCGGCGATGGGCTCACCACTATGGTAGACAACTGCTTCTGCGATCCTCATCGCCTAGTCTCTGGCTAACCCTTTGGGGATGATAATCTTGAATCTATGTATTTATGTATTCTTGACGTAGCAGCAGTGCGATTCTGTAAAGACTTGATCCAAAACTCTATTTATGATCCACGGTGAGTTAATCCGCATTCTCTAAATTCGACTCTACACAAATGTCACAAAGGTCACTCTTGTTGGGAATCGAAAGGAACGTGAGAGGGTTGAAGTGAGAAGCGAGTTAACGATCGAACTTTAGATAATCGACATGCTGTATGATCTTTCCCTGGAAATCAATTAAAACAATTTGTTTTTCTATTATGTAGTTAGCATGTTTTTGCAGCGGATCCATCCATCCAGGGAATCCACTAGATTCCCGCTTTTAGGTTTAGTTAGTCCTAAACTCGATTACCAATGTTTGAACTTAATATAGTGCTTGGTTTAGTTGGAGGGTTTGTTCTAAGTTAACCAGGCTAGTTAATACAACCATGTAGATATCTTTGCTGAGTTTCTTGCAAGTTCTTCCAGGTGTCCTAATTTAAGGACAATTAAAATTAAAAAAGCAACATCAGCTGTTTAAATACCTTATAACTATAAGAAATCAAAATGATTTACCAAATAAATTGATGATTACATAGATCAATTGAAAGTATCCACAACATCAACTTTTATTTATAGAACAATGGTAACATCGACTGAAACCGCGGTAGTCCATGACCTTCCGATTAATTTAACTACGACCTTGAATGGTAATTTAATTAAACGTTATGTATACGATTCTTGTGGCCGCGTTTTGACTTAGCTTTTTTTTTAATGACTGTACGAGTAGTATTAACAAGAGTACGGTCGGTCAACTCAAACAAATCGTTTACGTAAGCGATATTTTTTATTCATATTTTGTTTGTGAAAATTCATACACAGTTTTTTAACAGGTTGTATAAATTTTCATTTAAGCACCTAACTAGTGTTTCATATCTCAGAGTTTCATATTGTTACAATAATGATTTCAAATCTAAATTCCAAATTTAACGTCTGGTACCTCGATGACGGCACTTTGGGGGGTAACTCCGACCTGGTTCTCGAGGACCTACAGAATTTAATAAACCACCATAGGTTTGGAACTAAATTTCTCGAAGTGTGAATTATACATATCGAATACCGTGGCCCCGGACCGTAGAGCCCAAATTATTTCTGACTTTAGTCTTCTGGCCCCCCAACATCAAAATTCTTAGCGACGACTCATTGTTTTTATTAGGTGCACCACTTCTCGATGCTGCCATGCCGGCTTTTATTGATGATGCCATCGCTAAATTCAATTTAAATTCAGACCGTCTATTCCAAATTAATCCACACGTGGCACTATTCATTATTCGTTTTTGTCTCTTCGTTCCAAAATTTACCTACGTACTCCGATGCTCCCAACTATGGCTTTTTCCAAACTTATTGTCAAATTTAGATATTCTAATTAAAGATACTCTAGTTAAAATTCACGCACCATCCAACTATAGCTAGCAAATTAGGCCAAGTCCCAACCGCTAAGAGCAAAAGATACGATGCATAAAGGGTTATAGTATGAGGAACGAAAATGCGAGAAGAATAAATTGTAGAACTGGAATTAAAGAGAAAATGTAGATAGGAACTCAACTACCATACTGAAGTAAGTAAGTATAAAAAAAAAAAAACGATAGAGCGGCGATGGGCTCACCACCTATCTCGCTGAGCACATGTGCAGTTGTAATTTGGTTAAATGTGGACTATGTGAACTGCTCCTGCGATCCTCATAGCCTAGTCTCTGACTAACCCTTTGAGGATAATAGTCGTAGATCTAATTTATGTGTATATGTTTGTACTCGCATCGGTCTATTTAACCATCAAAAGCGAGATCTATCAGATGTTGCACCATAAATCTTCTGATATAGACGCAAAGGCCAAATCATTATGAAAAGATTATTCGTTGCCTTCGCAGCGCGCCGGAGCCACAGGTGCTGGACTACCTGACGCAGCAGCACAAGCTGTTTATCTGCGTGGCCACCGCGCACGCCTTCCAGATGACCAGCAGCTGGCTGTGGACCACATTCACCACGGTCCTCGCCGAGATGCGAGATGGAAACATCGACACACTGCCAGAGGTATTACTCACTTACTCCGCTGGCCCAGCGACCCGAAGTGGATCTTGGCCTCCGACACGAGACGACGCTACTGCTCTCTGTTCTTTGCAGCCTCTTAGGTGTTGATAGGTCCTCGCAGCAGGTAGGTGGGTACCTATTCCTTTTTGGAAAGAATTTGATGTTGCCGTCCGTTTATAGCATGTAAAACATTCAAGTTAGGCTTCCTCCATCATGCATCGCCATACAAGGACTCAGTAACATCACAATACTCGTAAGATATCACATCCTTTTCATCGCAACCGGGTTTACATGCCGCGAGAAATTTGGATGCAGTAATTGAGGATACCCAGTGAGTATCCTCAATTACTGCGGTCCCAGGCAACTCTACTCGCATAGTTGATAACACTAGCTCACATAGAAATAACACTAGCTCACATAGAAATAACGTAGACAGTGTCTCGCGTAGCGAAAGTTTTTTTTAAACTTTGCTCCCGCTTTTTGACCGGTTTTTGTTTGTCTGTTTTTTCTTTTGTTTTATTTCTTTTCTTGGGGATTAAATAAGCTTGAGCTTTAAGAGCTCCATGTTTCTATTTTTAAATAAGCTTGAGCTTTAAGAGCTCCATGTTTCTATTTTTAAATAAGCTTGAGCTTTAAGAGCTCCATGTTTCTATTTTTAAATAAGCTTGAGCTTTAAGAGCTCCATGTTTCTATTTTTAAATAAGCTTGAGCTTTAAGAGCTCCATGTTTCTATTTTTAAATAAGCTTGAGCTTTAAGAGCTCCATGTTTCTATTTTTAAATAAGCTTGAGCTTTAAGAGCTCCATGTTTCTATTTTTAAATAAGCTTGAGCTTTAAGAGCTCCATGTTTCTATTTTTAAATAAGCTTGAGCTTTAAGAGCTCCATGTTTCTATTTTTAAATAAGCTTGAGCTTTAAGAGCTCCATGTTTCTATTTTTAAATAAGCTTGAGCTTTAAGAGCTCCATGTTTCTATTTTTAAATAAGCTTGAGCTTTAAGAGCTCCATGTTTCTATTTTTAAATAAGCTTGAGCTTTAAGAGCTCCATGTTTCTATTTTTCTTTTCTTTCTTTTATCTTTTCTCTTTTTTAATTACATACATTTCTTAATTCTATTACATTTATTTTACATATTTTTTTACAATTCCTTCTTAAATACCAATACATTTATTTCTTACATACACTAGTACTTACGTTTCCTCTCTTTTATCTTAATTTCTATTAAGTGTACATTTCTTAATTATATTTATATTATTACATTTATTTGATTTGCTTATTTATTTTATTCCTTCTGTTAAATATATGTATATATTTATTTCTGTATTACGTATTTTGCTTATAACTACTGAATTGCTTATTTTTACTTCTTTCCCGATTGCATTCCTGCCACAATGTGGTCTTGCTTTAAATCTTATGTCTATTTGTCCTAACTACGTTCTAGTTATCCTTATTCCTTTCGTTCACTATCATAACAATACTTTTGGCATATTCCATGAAAGAAATTCTTTCTTTTTTTATAGTTAGGATCTCCTTAAGGGTATCTTTGCTTAATTTAGTGTCAATTTTCTGCTGCAGAGTGTACCTAGCTTGTAAGTGTACTGGACACTGGTAAGCCCTTGGGGCTTCATCTCCTTATGTTAGGTGATGATAAGGCCGATAGTACTTCACCGGAGTCCTCAACTTCTAAGGTTATCGGATTGTTCTTAGTAGGGATACCGTATTTTGGACGTGTATTTCATATCCGATATGGTCTAGTGGCTAGGATACCTGGCTCTCACCCAGGAGGCTCGGGTTCGATTCCCGGTATCGGAATATTTTTTTTTAATTACATTTTTTTTTTATTGTATTGTCTGTATTTTGTTTTTAACACTATGTATTTTTTTATTTTACATCCACTTTTTAATATAGGTAAAGCTGCTGTTTAGTAGCGGCTGATTAATAAAAGATTAGGTACTACCGTCTACGAGTCTTGGGTATCGTAAAAGGCACTAACAGACTAAAGATTTCACATAGTACATCCAATAGAGCAGTGATGGAGTCACGGCAAAGACATACGCAGCAGTGCGATAATAGTTTAAAGTCAAAATCAAAAAAAATCTTTATAAAAAAGCTTATTATAAAGTGTCATTACACAGAAGACAAAACAGCTTGGGTCTGAAATGCTCCAAGTACTCCAACAGCTATTTCTAATTGTTTATTATTTTTTAAATTCTTATTTTGTATTTTATGACCTGGTAACGACTATTTTTTTTTTGTGAATGTCGTTGCTTCTGTGCGCTGTGGTTTCTTGCGCCCGTTCTTTGCCACAGTTAAAAAATGACGTCCTAAATGGGTGGTAGGTTAAAAAAGATTTAAACAATTCAAAGTACTTATTAATTGAGTTTGTTGAATAATTATATTTTGAGTTTGAGTTAGAGTGTATGTAACCGTGACGTGTAGCGGTGAAAGAATCACCCCTCTCTTCCCTTGGGTGTCGTAAAAAGCGACTAACGGTCTATAGACTGCACATACATTCAACTGCATAGAGCGGCGATGGGCTCACGCTGAGCACATGTGCAGTCGCTATTTGGTGAAAATTGGACTACGGTAGAGGACTGCTTTTGCTGTCCTCATCGCTTGGTATCTGACTAACCCTTCGGGAATAACAGTCGTAGTCGTAATGTTCGTAATAATAATAAAAAATAAATATTAATATATTTTTTTTATTTTTTTAAATTGAAAAAAAATACCCAGACCCGAATTCGAATTTAGAAAAACGGTTTATCACTAAATTGACCTGACCGGGAATTAAACCTGGGACCTCAGAGATGGCGCGACGCCAGACCCGGCGCGCTAACTACTCGAGCACGGAGGTCGTCGAATGTATGTTTATATGTGATTATATGTATGTATGTGTTTTTTTTAATTTAATTTAACATTTCAAAAATACAATAATAACTTAATCTAATACCATTACCATAAACGACCTGAGGTTTGTCTGTAATGCCTATGTAATTTAAAATTATTGTTCCAGCTGCACGCTCTGTCCAGCTGTCTCAAGGCCCTGTGCACGTCTGACTGCTCTGCCTTCATCGAGCAGTGCCGGTTTGCGTGCGGCGGCCACGGCTACATGTACTCCTCGAACCTGCCATCCCTTTACGGGTTCACCACCGCCACCAGGACGTACGAAGGGGACTACACGGTGCTGCTGCTGCAGACGGCCAGGTGATACTCGTATAGTAGAAGTTGTTGGTGAATGAAGTGATGTTTTCACGTCTGGCTTGAAAATTATATTTTTGCTAGCCTGTATTGTTTCGTTGCTGGCCAAAGGCCTCCCCCAAGTCCTTCAATTTATCTCTATCCTGGGCCACCTCATGCCAGTCAGTCTGGTGTGCGTTCCGATCGTTTCGCCACCTCTTTCTGGGCCGAACTCGGCGGCGTCGTCCATATCCATCTCCTGGAACCATTGTGTAGTGACTTGCATAGCGGTCGGGATGCATGCGGCTAATATGACCAGCCCAATCTCGTTTAAGCTTAGCAGCTTTGTAGCTTACGTAATAGTTTTTTTTTCCTTGTGTATTGTTTCTTTGTTGTACAACCTTTCTTTTATGTGCTTGTGGTCAATAAATGTTTCTTATCTTATCTTATCTTAATAATAAAGTAATGAAAGTAATTAAAAAATAATATGTTTTTAGTTTAATATTGTGGTGCTATCGTGCATGTGGGAGGCCTATGCCCGACAGTGGGACATTTATAGACTGACTAGCGACCGCTGGCGGTTTGGCTGGTGGTTCCCGTTCCCGTAAAAATATCGGGATAAAAAGTATCCTATGTGTTAATCCAGGTTATAAACAGGTTTTTACGTGAAAGAGTAACAAACTGCCATCCATACTTACAAACTTTCGCGTTTATAATATTAGTAGGATAATGATGATGAGATTTTAATTGACTAAATAACAATTGAGTTTATTTAAACTAAACAGAAAATAACCATAACACACGTTGTAGTTTAACCTGTTGCGTTGCTACTTCATTTTGTCATGTTCCCCTTTCAGGTTCCTAGTTAAGATGTGGGAGCAAGTGGAAGCGGGTAATCCAGCGACGCCGACCTTGGCGTATCTGTCGCGTCACAAGCACCGAGTGACCTGGGACGACAGCCCCGATGGCATCATTGCAGCTTTCGAAGCCGTTGCTGCTGGGTAAACCGTGGCACTTAATTTCAGCAATTAATAATTGAGGGATCTACTTTCAAAACCCCCTAAAACAAATATTGGTCATATAACTATTACCAGAAAAACAAAAACAATGAATTCTTTCCATGATCCACTAATGATTCCGTAACAAGTCCCACTAAAACACGTTTAAAAGCCATTAGGAAAAGTGTCAAATTCCATTAAAATAGAGTTGGCCAATAACAGAGCTTTATTACGACACGTAAGTTTAGAACAGTATGTCGCTATGGGGCGTTATTGTTGTCGTCGCGAACGATTCTTTAAGCGGTTTTGTACTAAAATTTTAACATGAATTATCTTCGTTTGTGAAAAAGTGTAAAAAAGTTTTGAAAGTAGACCCCTTCTTATTAATAATGTTTTTACTAATCAGGTAGAACTTCGCCAACACCCCTACCTGCATTGAACCAGCTTGGTGGATCCAAGGTATAATCTTTCGTGGGCTATTGTTCTTCTGGATGATGTAGAATGGATATCCGAGTAAGCCCGGGGCTCACCCTTATGTCCATGATTTAATTCCTAAATCGGGCAATGTATTTTTCTTATTTTTAATTCATAACCTGAATTCAGCTAACAATAGAAAAAATATCCATCAATTGTAGCGATGACTTGATTTCAATGATTGACATGATAAAGAAGCCTTTGTCCAGCAGTGGGCATACATGGGGCTAGTCCCCATATACTGTCCCACGCTGTCGTACTGCTGTCACACTGCTGCCCATTTTGTAAAGTAGTGTAAAAAAAATACCCAATGGCTCTACTTGCAGCTCTTGCAGGGCTTGTACTGAAAATCAGCGTTACGTGTCCTGATCCCGTAGCACATGCTGAGTGCAGGCCCTGTTTGGCGACACTGTGCATGCAGCATCGTATGCTAGCTAAAGTTTCGTTATTTTAAAATAATTTAAGTTTTGATTTTTTGTTTATTTTTAAATGTATTTTTTTAGGTATTTTTTTTTATTTCTCTTTGTTGTATGTACAGTGTTGTTCAAATAAAAAATATACTATTCTATTCTATTCTCTTATTCCATGAATCACCCAAGGGTATAATAATTATTTATATTTACAATATGCATTTCTATTCAGAAAGATCAAAGTATGCGTCAGCAGTATCAAGGGGCACGTGCGGAACGGCTTGGACTACGAAGACGCTTGGCAACTCACTACGGTGCAGCTGGTAGCTGCTGCTGAGGTACTTACCTATGTTTATTTTTAAATAACAAAACGTTGAAAAAAACTAAAAGGTTCGATTGACACCTAGTTTCAACGTTACGTTATCTTCGAGAATATTTGAGCATTATTAACTCAAAAAATCTTAGATTACGAATGTTTCTTTTATATTACTGAAGATTACTGCATAAAAAACAGGCCAACTGCGAGTCGGGCTCGCGCACGAAGGGTTTCGTACCATTATCTATAAAACTTTGATCGAAGTTTTAATAATAGTGTATTTTTTAAATTAATTAATTTATGACGTCTTAAAAAAAACTACTTACTAGATCTCGTTCAAACCAATTTTCGGTGGAAGTTTGCATGGTAAAGTACATCATATATTTTTTTTTAGTTTTATCATTCTCTTATTTTAGAAGTTACAGGGGGAGGAGGGGGGGACATACACATTTTACTACTTTGGAAGTGTCTCTCGCGGCAACCTCAATATCATTTTTGAAGACCTATCCATAGATATTCCCCACGAATGGGTTTGATGAAAAAAATTTTTTTGGTTTCTGTTCTAAGTATGGAGATCCCCCAAAATTTATAGGTTTTTTTTCTATTTTTGTGTGAAAATCTTAATGCGGTTCACAGAATACATCTACTTACCAAGTTTCAACTGTATAGTTCTTAGAGTTTCGGAAAAAGTGGCTGTGACATCGGACGGACAGACAGACAGACAAACAGACATGACGAATCCAGGGTTCCGTTTTTTGCGATTTGGCTACGGAACCTTAAAAACATCACCTCCCATTACAATTTTTTTTTTAAATGGAACCTACTTAGTTATGTTCCTTATTAATTGTGGAATCGATTCTACTCTCGATCCTGAACAAACCAATTTAAGGTTTTGAGCTACGTAATGAACACGTTGTTATACTCGTATAATTTTGGTTCACTTAAGTTCATTATGCTTTCAAGTTATATGATTTGCAACTATCAGATTATTGTTATACTTATGTAATTTATGAAGTGCATATACTTTATCCAAACGATAAGTGTTTTATTGTTGTAAAGCTATCGGTCATTGAAGGTTAATATTGTTATCAGTCTTTGACTACCCAAAGCTAAACATATACAGCCAGTAAATAAAATAAGCAAATTGGTGAATTTCCCTGGCTGTCTCATTCCAAACTGTCGTAACACAACAATGCTATAAAAATCGTTATTATGGAGACAGACTTAGATAAGATGGTGGTAGCTAGCCAGGCGGACTTAACAGCCCTACCACCAGGCACCAACCAAACCGAGCACACAAAGATGTACCCCCCGCTGGGAATCGAAACCGGGACCACTGGGTCTGAAACCGGTGGCTTAGCCACTAGACCACAGAGGCGGTTTCCTCTTATAATAATATAATATTAGTATAGATGTACGTTGTGTATTCTATTTTCTATATTCTATTTATCCTATAATAGTGTCAAAGTAGGTTTAGGTGCGGCGGGGGTGGCCTTTGAGCCACCCGTAAGCCGCCTTTTAGTTTGTTTACTTATGTACAAAAAATATGTCACATATCACTAAAAAGAATTTACAAAACGTACCTTTTCTCTTAGAGCATTTGGTTCATGATTGTGGTTTTTATTTTTTTGGATATTAGGTATTTCATGTTGTTGGTATTCTTTCAGTGTGGTAGTAACTCTAGACTTACATTTATAATTGTCATTTCGTCGTAATTTACCCACCCAATACCTAATATTTGTTATTAGAGCAATGTTTATGTAATAATTTATTGCTATCTAATATTTTAGGAGTTACTTATTCTGCGTAAGATAATAATGCTTATATTCATCATGGTTTGATACCAATATGCCTTTTTAAAATTATGGTTGTGAATTTTATGCTTAAACATCATTATGGTGATTATATTTATAATTAAAATAATTATGCTAAAGTTATGGCTACAAATAATATGCGTAATTATCTTTAGTATCTACCATATGCCAAAATATTTTATGGTTTAAATTTTTATGCAATTGGATAGTGAACCGTTGTGTACTAGCCGGTCCAGCAGCATAACAAAACGTTCTCCGTTTCCAGGCTCACTGTCGAGCTGTGCTATCCAGGGTGTACCGCACGGAAACGGTGCGTCTCTCGGCTTCCAGCAGCACCAACGTCAGAGCAGTGCTGGACCAGCTGTCCGTGCTTTACCTGCTGTACTGGGCGCTAGAGAGGACAGGCGACTTGCTCAGGGTGAGTGTTGATTACGTGTCAAAAACATCGGCCGATGTACTATTATAGAGAGGGGCAGTTCAGAGTCAACTCATGTCTACATCTAGTTCAGCTGTTTGTGGTCTACTTGCTGTACTGGTCGTTAGAAAGGACTACGTACTTGCTAGATGTGAGTTTCTCCAACTTAGAAATAAAATGAACTAATGTAGGAGTAGTGAGTCAAGTTATGTCGAGGCCAACTGTCTGTACTCTGCCTGCTGTATTAAGAGGAATGGGGACGTGCTGAGGGAGAGTGTTGATAACGTGATAAATTAAACAGCAGATGTTGGAGAAGTAGGGCAATTCAAAGTCAAGTCAGGTCGAGGCCAGGTCTCTGTAGTCTACCTATTCTACTGGACGCTAGAAAGAACTGGAAACTTGCTAAGGTTGTGTGCCTCGCGCGTGGCAAAAAAGAAATCGGCAGAAGTAGTAGAAGTACTCGGTGCTTGCTGTTCGTAGTCCCTAGCCATCCCCGTGGCATAGAAGGGACGGGCCACAAAGCTCGATAGGGAAAGATCCCCGTCCAGCTTTTCTAGCTGGGCGGGAAAGAGTAACGAGAGTCCCAGATAACCCGAGGTTGCTCTTTTTATAACAGAAGGAGGCAAACGAGCAAGCGGGTCACCTGATGGAAAGTAATCACCGCCGCCCATGGACACCCGCAAAACCAGAGGAATCGCAGGCGCGTTGCCGGCCTTTAAGGAAGGAATAGGCTCGTTTCTTGAAGATCCCTAAGTCGTGACGGTCCGGAAATACCGCCGCCGAGAGCTGGTTCCACAACACTGTAGTACGAGGCAAGAAATTTCTTGAAAAACGCACAGTAGTAGACCGCCATCCATCAAGGTGATGTGGATGGAATGACAGTCGATTGCGTGTAGTGCGGTGAAGGAAATTAGCGGCAGGGATCAAGCCGAACAATTCCTCAGAACACTCCCCATGATATATACGGTACAATATACAGAGAGACGCAACGTCTCTCCGAAGAGCCAGTGGATCGAGCCGACCTGAAATAACCACGTCGCCGACAATTCGAGCAGCTCTGCGTTGAATGCGGTCAAATGGAAGGAGTTGGTATTGGGGTGCTCCAGCCCAGAGATGGGAGCAGTATTCCATATGCGGCCTGACCTGTGCTTTATACAGTTGTAAACGGTGGGCCGGCGTGAAATACTGACCCGTTCTATTAAGCACACCCAGCTTTTTCGAAGCTAATTTAGCTTTACCTTCCAAATGACCACGAAACTGAACGTCACTCGAAATATCGACGCCAAGGATTCCAATAATCGGATTGGTATCAACGGGAGCTCCCTCAAAGTTCAGAGGTACGACGAAGGAATGTTTTTTCGCGGTAAATGCGCAAACTTGGCATTAGTGATTTGCTCTTGGCATTAGTGAAAAAAAGAAGAGAACAGTATTTCAATTAGGGCAATTATAACTCATGTCGATAACACTGTCTGTACTGTACCTGCTGTATGGGACGCTAAAGAAGACTAGTGACTTGTGTAGAGTTAGTGTACTTGGATAAATGAAACTTAAAAATGATTCTATATAAATTAAGCTCACTGAACATTTTTCTCTCTGATTTCAGTTCACGTCCATAACAGAGGACGACCTCGTCAATCTCCAGCAGCGGTACGAGCAACTCCTGAGGAAGATCAGGCCCAATGCGGTTGGGCTGGTGGACGCGTTCGACCTGAGAGATGAGGTCAGCATGCTAGTGGTTATTATGTCACTTTGACTATTGAAAAATTGTCATACTGAAGGTCAAAGAGTGTGATGTGAAAATTAAAGATTAATGAATATATGTGGTTTCTCACATGATACATTAAGTAAATAAACTAGTAATACTGGTATCTAAGGCGTTCGGTTTACGATCCTGCCAGTTAAGCAACTTTTACAATGTTAGGATGGGTGACCAAATTAAAAACATCTCGAGCTCCACTATGCTTCGGAAGGCACGTAACGTTAGTCCCGGTTGTTGTCGTAAGCAGGCAGCCGTTAAATGCCACTAACCCGCATTGGGCCTGTGTGGTGGGTTATGATTCAATCTCCTTGTGTGCCGTTGTCCATGGGAAGGCCTGTGCATAGCTCGGGATGATAATAGGCTGGTGATTCTCTTGTGTTGTCTTGTTCCTTGAGCCGTGTGCGTAGCGGCTCACTAAAAGGAATACCACCCCCCTATCTTCCCTTGAAATGAAATAAATTAAAATTAAATAATTTAATCACTGAAAACAGAGAAAGTACAAAAGATGGTAATTCATAATAAGGTTCGTCTATTTTTCCAACGCAAGGCATGTGATGGGAGATAATTAAACAAAAAAAAATGAAAAAAAAATTACATTATAGCCAATTTACACTACATTGAATAATAACGCCACATTTACCAAATAAGATTAAATGATAATAATCTATACCTACTTATAATAAATCTGTAGAGAGGTCAATTCTGTACATGAAATATATTTCCAAAATAACTATCAGGGGATGATAAGGGATCGATATT
Organism: Scoparia ambigualis; assembly: GCA_963921215.1. Lineage (NCBI taxonomy): Eukaryota > Metazoa > Arthropoda > Insecta > Lepidoptera > Crambidae > Scoparia > Scoparia ambigualis. Next base: position 6,128,177 of record OY992504.1, read on the forward strand.
GATGCCAAAAATGCAATCAGTAAAATTTTTGTCTGTCTGTCTATCTGTATAACCGTTATAGAAACAAAAACTACTCGACGGATTTTAACGAAACTTGGTACAATTATTTTTCATACTCCTGAGCTGGTTATAGTATACTTTTCATTACGCTACAATTAATAGGAGCAGAGCAGTGAAGAGAAATGTTGGGAAAACGGGAGAAGTTACTCCATTTTTTAAGCTTCCGTCGCGTGTGCAACCTTCATGGTTAAAGCTATACAGAAATCATGTATGACGGAAATGTTCTCCTTAAAATTATATAAAAAATATCTCACGACAGTATATGTCTATCTTTTATGGTTGACCCACAATAACACGTGTAACTCACGATAGCTTAGCAGTTCGAAGCTTCGCTCGACGCGTCTCGCGGCCGAAGGTATAAAAAGGCGGGACGTCCGAGCGCGAGCTTGGCTTGATAAATGGCGGATAACAGTCAACGTGGGGAAGACTGCCGCTATACTGACCCGGAAAGTAAGGAAGCTTCCAAAAAAATTAGCGCTCCGAGGATAGACCATTGATTGGCAAAGCTCGGAGCGCTATCTTGGATTAACCATCGACCGGCGTTTGAGCATGGTGGCGCAAGTGAAGCATGCCGCCGCTTCGGCGCGCACTGCCCGCGCCCTGCTCCGCCCAGTCCTCAACTCCAGCCTGCCACTCCGAACCAGAGTGGCTATCGACAAAACATACATTCGCTCGCGTCTCACCTATGCAGCCCCGGCTTGGCTAGAACTTTGCTCGGTCAACCAGAGGCGGCTGTAAGAGACGTAGCAAACGATCGCTCTCCGGGTTATCACCGGGGCGGGTCGATATGTCCGCAACGACGTCATCGCAAGGGACGTCAAGGTAAAGCCGGTGGAGGAGTTTGTGGCTGATATGGCGCAACGTACCTACGACCGCGCCCACAACGGCCCCCACCTCCACCTTCAAAACATCGCAACGCGCAACGCTTGCCCACCCGTACCTCGGCGGACCCCCGCCTTGACCCGCGCCCTCCCGAGAGAGCTGATCGCCCCGGACAGAGACGCAGTCGCGCAGGCGAGCCGACCGGCCAGCCGCGCGACCCCCATAGGACACGACACCGCCGCGCAGGCAGGCCCATCGGCCAGCCGCGCGACCACCCGCTCTGCCCCGCTGCCGCCGCACAAAGCCCAAGGGCTCGAGCGTGCCGCACAAGCCACCACCACCGGACTGACGCATCAAACCCCCCACCTGCCCCCTTCCAACCGCCTCTCATGGTCAGTTGTACTTCGCTCTTTCCCGGGTTAGCAGTTCTAGAAATCTTTATGTTCACTTGCCGGATGGGTCAACTTTCAACATAGATTACCCGGAAGCTTTGCGCTGAAGTATTTTCGTTCTATAGGTACTTAAGCCTCATGTGAACGTGATCTAAACAATATTACCAATACATTAACTTAATAACACACAAGGAGTTACACGCTGACGGAGTCGCGGGCACAGCTATCAACAATAATATTGTGCGGTTCCGTATAGCGATATTTTTCAACTGTATTGTAGATTGACATATTATATTTCCCTACTAAAATACGAAAGTAAATCTCTCTGTTACATCAAAACCACTGAACCGTGAGGAAAGACATAGGCTACTTTTTTTTACGAAAACGACGGAAACGCGGACGAAGTCGCGGGCAACAGCTAGTGAATAATAAAATAATAATAACCTTGGGTGTCGTAAAAGGCGACTAACGGACTAAAGACTTACATCCAACAGCATAGAGAGGCGATGGGCTTATATTGTCACGCTGGGCACATGTGCAGTTATAATTTGGCGAAATGTGGACTTTGGCAATGGACTGCTTCTGCGGTCCTCACTGTCTATTATCTGACTAACCCTTAGGGGATAAAGTCTTGAATCTATGTATGTATGTATGTTTGTATGTATGTATGTATGATAGTCTTGCACTGCCCCCAGATCCTGCAGTCCACCCTGGGCGCATACGACGGGCGCGTGTACGAGCGCCTGATGGCGGAGGCGCTGAAGAGCCCCCTCAACCAGGAGCCCGTCAACCGCAGCTTCCACCAGTACATGAAGCCTATGATGCACAAACTGTGATGTGTGCGAGTTGAAAGTCACGGTGAAAGTGTATTAATTAATATTTAAATAAAAACATTTCAAACTAACAGAATTCTTCTTGTGTAATATCCCACCAACCCGCATTGGGCCAGCGTGGTGCGTTATGGCCCAACCTCCCTATGTAATGTTGTCCACGTGGGAAGCGTGTACCCAGCAGTGGAACGTTTGTAGACTAATGATGATAATTTTGCTTTATTAGGAAAATGTGAAAGTCACTCATTGTTCGCACTTTTTGATGTTTTTTACGTTAAAATGCTCCTATAATATATTCTTAACGGCTGGGTCGCTTAGCGGCTTTAATATAATACTACCACCCCTTTCTTCCTTTGGATGTCGTTAAAGGCGACTAACGGACTAAAGAAAGCATATACATTCAACAGTTGACTATGGTAGAGGACTGCTATTGCGGTCCCCATTGCCTAGTCTCTGACTAACCCTTCGGGGATAATAGTCGTGAGTATGTATGTATGTATTATCCCGAAGGATTAGCCAGACACTACGCAACCAGGACCGCAAAGGCCATAGTCCACTTTTCACCAAATAGCGAATGCACAAGTGCTCAGCGTGACAGATAGTGAGCCCTGCCGCTCTATGCCGTTGGAAGTGTGCAGTCTTTAGTCTGTTAGTCGCCGTTTAAGACACCCAAGGGAAGTGAGGGGGTTGTAGTAGTCTTTCACCGCTATGCGACACGGTTATATTCGGGATAATAGTCGTGATTATATGTATGTTTATGTATGTACACACGGCGTCAGATCAACCTACCCTATACTGTCAAATTTCTCCAATGAGTATTAATCCTTAGGACTAAACAATAAAGTTCAAAATTGATTGTAGAAATTTGACAGTTTTGGGTAGGTTGATCTGACGCCGTGTGTACACTTAAAAATAGTGAAACGTTGAAAACTACTTGTGCGGGAACATAAGTATTAATTTTTTAACGTATAGTTATCATATCTTTATTATAGAAATTTTGCATTCACAATTCTATATAGATATAGGATAACATGTTTGCTAGAAAAAAATCAACCAATCTCAGGAAGCTCGAGTGGTGCCGGTCCAATGCTTTAACCGCTGAGCTACCGAGACCCCAGAAGACTCATTGAATTTTTCCTAGTAGTTTGATTTACGCTGCAAGCCAGCGGTATTACGTCACTGTGAAGTCTACCCTCACAGTCGAAAGACATTCTATTGCAAGTATTTAACAATCGATAAAGACGTAATTGCTTATAAATATCTTTATTATTGAAATTTTGCATTCACAATGCTATATAGATATAGGATAAAATGTTTACTAGGAAAAAACCAACCAGTCTCAGGAAGCTCGAGTGGGATTCAAATCCAGCGCTTGCAGCGTAAATCAAACTACTAGGAAAAATTCAACGAGTCTTCTGGGGTCTCGGTAGCTCAGCGGTTAGAGCAGTGGACCGGCAATCCAAAGTTCGTGGGTTCGAATCCCACTCGAGCTTTACTTTCAAACATTTTCCCTAACAATCGATATTAACTGATGTTAGGACAAAGATGTTATTTTTTGAGCAATAAAGACATAACAGTTCTTTTAAGGCGTTTATCCAAAAGTGGTATTTGTGCGGGCGCTGACTGATGATCATAATAATGATGATGTGCTTTCGCTATGTGGGTTGTTTTCAAAAAGTGGTACAGCTAGGTTAAAATTATAAGTAGGTACTTATTTTTTAAATTAGGCATAACATATAATTTACTTTTAAATTATGTATTTTCAGTATTTTTCTAAAATTGAATCAGTTTGAGGGAATGGAATCTTCACATACATATATGTGGGAAATAGAGCTTATCATGAAATTAAATCAGTTTGAGGGAATGGAATCTTCACATATATGTGGGAAATAGAGCTTATCATGAAATGTTAGTGAAACATCAAATAGGTTATTGTAAGAAAACATTTGAAATATGTAAAATCAGCCTTTATTTGGTATAATTATGAAGTGTAAAATAAGACTTAATTATATAGGAAAAGGCAGGAAATCTTTGATATTATAATAAAAAATTCCAGAGATAAAATCATAACTATACGTCTATTAGTTAAAATTATACTTTAACAAATTTGCAAGTTAGAAATAATTAAATTCAAACTATCTATGTAGTTAAAAAATCTCAAAACAATTAGACAACGAAATAAAATCTTATCTATTTCACTATGGATCAATCAAAAATGTACGATGGAGAGGTAATGTATAACTATTATGTAAAATATTGTAGTAATAAAAATTAAAATATAATCATGAGGTAATTAAAATATATTGTAAGTAATCAGAATCACTGTCATAGTCAATTTCTCAAATTAAAAATAACTGTCAATTACATTAAATAATTTCTTGCGCGAAATGAGTTAAACTAGTTGCGGTAAACTAGTCTTTGATTTTATAATTAAATATTCCAGAGATAAAAACAAAACTGTACCTACCTACTAGCTAAAACTATATTTTATCACAAAGTTGCAAGTAACAAATAGGTACTCAATTGAATGTCTGTTTCAAAGATTTCATATTTAGAAACAGTTTCTACTAATATTCTAAGATCCAATTATAGAACGACCTTCACCGAGAAGGTTAATGGATGAAAAGTATTTTATATCAAATTTAATATGTTAAATAATATATCGCGAGTGGGTTGGCTGAAAAATTTCAGTCCAGAACCATTAATGATTAATTTAATATTAAAAAAAAATATTTTTTTTTACTTTGCTCTGGTTTGGTGTGTGTGTGTTTGTAATGAGCTTATCTTTATATAAACATAAATTTTATTTACCATTTAAAATGGCCGCTATTTTATCAGACAGCCATAAATGCTCAAAGGGGGGATGATTTCCTACACAAAATTGATTGTATAACATGACCTTAAAATATCGCTAGCCCTATCCCGAACACACTGTATAACTATAAAAAAAATTGATTTCAATATCTACTCAGAGGGCCTAGTCAATTGGCAAACAAATTAAACGCTACGAAATCTTCGCTACGATAAACCGAATGTATGGGATTGACATAAGCAAAAGTTACCTACGACGTAAAATTTACGCTAAAATAGACCTAATTGACAGTTTGACAAGCCAAGAATCGCTAATCTAGCGATCACTCAAACATTGAAGATAAAAATTCACACAAAATGGCGATTGTTTGATCAGCTGATGAAGGAATAGTTGTGTTGTGTTGAAAGTTTTGTTTAAAATGCTCTTTTTAGGGCTATTGTCGACTGCGATAATCAAGTGCTCAGGCGCTAAGGAAGAAATGTTTCCCTACGTTACTTGGAGCAAATTAACGAAATCGAGTTTGTTGTACTTGTGAATAGTTCTCGGAGTTCTCGTTTACGAACTTTCAAATATCTAACTAAGGTCTGCCGGGAATTGCGTGCTGATATAGTTGTTGCGATGTGAGTGACCAAATAAATGTGTGTCATGCAACATTTTCCGCAACGAAGAGCAAGTCGCTGCATAACAATTTGTAGGGGCTGTGATATAGTGAATTACACTATCAGCACGTACTCAATAGTACGTGATAATTAAGGTCTTCCTGATTGACAAGGCGTCCTTCCTCTAGTCACGTATAGATGTGATGTTAATTAGTATTTAAGATGATACACTAGAGGATAAAGAGGATTTGATTCAACGCAAGACATTGTTTCATTTCGGGTCTCCGTCCCAACGCCATTACATGGCGACCGTGACATGGTGTCACAAGTCCGCGCCGCGAAATCGCTAGTTGAAGTCTACAAAATATCAGGAAAATAGTGCTACACGGGCCTACAAGAAGGACGAAGGAAATAAGAAGAAAAACTGTAAGCCAAAATTGTTTAACTATGGGAAACCCACAATCTAAAGACAATATTATTGTCAGTCAATCACCAACTCAATCGGCGGCAGCATCAACTCCCTTGGCCGTTGGGATGCAACTTTCAGAGATCTTTTTACTGACCATCGTCGTTGTACTAGCGGGCTATATAGTACTTAGGCTGCTACGTTACTTCAACGCACGACTATTAGAAGAGGTAGAACGCAGAGCGGTTCGACGGGCAATTGGACCAGCACAGAACGTGTAAGCCAGCACGAATTAATATAACTATGCTACCAAGAATCTATGTGTGTGTGTGAGTGATTTTTTTTTTCTAAAGTGTGTTCATGGCAAACCTGTCAGAACTCTTGAGTGAGCTTAAGGCTATTAGAGACTCTATTATTAAATTAAGTAAGGACAAACGTTATTCCGCTCAGGGGCAGAATAAGTTTTTAAGAGCAAAGGAAATTAAAAATATTTTTGAACAAATATCTGCAGACTTATGTAAAAAAGGGATAGATGCTGTAGAATTACAAATAACAAAAGCAATATCGTCAAAGTTTTTATGTAATTTTGAGGAAATCGAGTCACTCGTTAACCCGCATCATTCAGAAACGATCACAACCATGGCCACGTTCGATCTAAAAGTCGCGCTCACGCTCCTCCTAGTAGTAGATTGCGACGAAACGCAAATTAACCAACTAATAGACGGAATAGAGTATTATAGTAGTACCCTTAGAAACGAGGACCAGCCTCTGTTAATCAATTTTGTTTTAAAAACTCGTCTTTCTAGCAGTGCTAAAACAAAAATTAATAAGTCTTATGTGTCTGTGGCAGACCTAATAAAAGATATAAAAAATGTTTTAATTCCGATTAAATCATACACAGCCATTTTAGACCGAATGCTACGATGTAGGCAAGGAAACAAGACCATAGAAGTGTTTGGTAGTGAAATCGAAATAATGTCCAACGATTTAAGTACAGCACAGGCTAATGGAGACGAGTCGGCATATAATTTATTAAAGCCGATTAATGAAAAAATGGCTATCAAGCGTTTCGCTGACGGCCTAAACAATGCTCGTACAAGCATTATAGTTACGTCTAGGTCCGTAAGCACAGTTAGGCAGGCAATAACTATAGCCTTAGAACAAGAAGACTCGGTAGTGAAACCACCAATAAACAATTATGTTAACTATGTTTCGAACCAGCGATTTGAAAAGATAAATAAAAACTATCATCAACAATATAATAAGTCACGTAACAACAACGCGACGAGTCAGCAAGGTCGGGGTCGTGCCTACTATAACTCGAATAGGTTTCAGGGTCAGCGCAACACCAGGTTTACGTCACCTCATAATAAACGTAGGAATGTACATTTCTTAGTTGACTCAGCAGAACAGTCTAATGACGAGAACGAAAGTGAACGTCAGAGTATACGTCAGAACGAACATCATAGCGATGATTTTTTTCGTTCTGAATAGCGCTGAGGTAGATATTTGTAGTTATGGTAGTGGTAATTACGTTTGTTTTACTTGTAGTCAAACTCAAATTTCTCTATTAGTAGACACAGGAGCAAGCATTTCAATTTTAAAGTTAGAGTGGTTAAAAAAACTCCGTAGCGTGTCCCGCGACGCAAAGCTAGTAAGGGATGAAATTAAGATTAAAGGAGTATGTGGGGATTTAGTATCAATAGGTTATGTTTATCTAGACTTATGTGTTAACAATTATAATTTTAGGCATAAGTTTTATGTGTTTAGCAACTTCCACTGTAAAAATGATGGAATTTTAGGAGAAGATTTTTTATTAAAATATAGTTGTAAAATTAACTATGAAAATAAGCTGGTTACATTACAGGATAAGATAAGTCTAGAATTAGGCTTAGGTAAAAACATAATAACGACTATTCCAGGGAGATGTGAGGTCGTAAAATATGTTTCGTCAGAGATAAAGGGCGAATGTGTCATTTTAGCGGAGGAAGTTATTGCAGGCGTATTTGTAGCAGGCGCCGTGGTAGTAGGAGACGGGAAAAAGATTCCGGTGCGATTTTTAAACACACGGGAAGAAGATGTAAAATTAAATAACTTTAGCCCGAAAATTAGAAAATACTCGGATTATTTCGTATGCTCTTTTGATACGGAAAACGGAAAATCTGTCGAGAGGGTTAAACAACTATTCGATTTTCTTAAATTAAAAACATATCTTGGTGATGAAGAGAGACGGTCTATTGAGAAAATATGTGCAAAATATGCAGATATCTTTCATATGCCGGGTGATAAGCTATCCGTTACAAACTTATACGAGTACAACATTAAACTGCAAAATGACGCGTCTCCTGTTTATGTCAAACCGTATAGAATACCGCACGCTCAGAAGGCTGAGTTAATAAAACAGGTAGGTAAATTGTTAGAAGAAGATATTATCGAAGAGTGTACCAGCGAATGGTCTTCTCCATTATTATTACTTCCGAAAAAAGCTGACAGTAGCGGTGAAAAAAAGTAGAGAATCGTAATAGATTATAGACTTTTAAATAAAAAAATAGTAGACGAAAAGTTCCCGTTACCAAATATACAAGAAATTATTGACTCACTTTCGGGATGCTTATACTATTCTCATTTAGACCTCAGTTCTAGTTATTACCAGCTAGGGTTATCACCAGAATGTAGGAAATTCACTTCTTTTACAGCTGATAAGCAATATCAACTGAAAAGATTACCTATGGGTCTCAAAACGAGTCCTAGCGTATTTTCTAAACTTATGTCTATGGCTCTATCGGGTTTAAATTACGAGATATGTTTTCTATATCTCGATGACGTAATAGTTTTCGGGAAAAGCCTATCGCAGCATAATACAAATTTAATGAGTGTATTTGAGAGGTTTAGGTCAGTTAATTTAAAACTAAACCCTTGTAAGTGCGAATTTTTGAGGAAAGAAATTAATTATTTAGGGCATGTTATTACGCCAAACGGGGTGTTGCCAGACAACAGTAAAATCGAGGTCTTGGAAAAGTTCCCAGTACCTAAAAATGTAAATGAGATTCGTCGTTTTGTGGCTTTTGCGAACTTTTATAGAAAATTCATAAAAAACTTTGCCACAATAGTGTACCCACTAAACCGTCTTTGTAAGAAACATGTCGAGTTTCAGTGGACGGAAGAATGTGACGTGGCATTTCAGACCTTAAAAAAGTCACTTAGTTCATTTCCTGTCTTAGATTATCCAGATTTTGGAAAAGATAATGTTTTCCGGTTGCAAACCGATGCGTCAGGGGTAGCCTTGGGGGCTGTATTATCAAATGGAAATAATAAGCCCGTAGCTTATGCAAGCAGACAATTAAACAGTTCAGAAATAAACTACCCAACCATTCATAAAGAGTTATTAGGGGTAGTGTGGGCTATAAAACATTTTCGACCATATTTATACGGACGAAAATTTGAAATATTAACAGATCATAGACCATTGGTTCATTTATTTAGCATAAAAGATCCTAGTAGCCGTTTAACTAAGTTTAGACTTTGTTTAGAAGAATATGATTTCGATATTGAATACATAAAAGGTTCCGAAAATGTAACGGCAGATGCCTTATCGAGAGTCATTATAACATCAGACGAGTTAAAAAATCTAAATTCAAAATTTTTGGGGGTATTAACCCGTTCAATGAAAAGAACCATGGAGCAAAATAATGAACCCGCTACCTCTGGAAGTAGCAGGGTTGAGCCCCCTGTTGATCATAGGCAACCAAGAGTGGTAGATATTATGCAGAAATCACAAAATGATGTAAGGTTAGATATTTGTTCGTATGAAAACTTCGTGAAGTTGAGGAAAAAGAAAAGATACGTCTCACAGACGGGTAATATGTTATTTAGTGACTCTACTATTTACATAAATCAGGAATCTCTACTAACGGAGGCGCGCCGAGACGCAACGATAGGAGAACTGAGTGCAATATGTAAAAAATATAATATTGTAGAAGTCGTTGTGATTAAAAATGGGTTTAATAAAAAGTTTATTAAAATTTTGACCCAAACTTTCATGAAACATAAAGAATTACCGCGGTTATGTATTATTAATAACCAAGTTGAACATGTTACAAATAAAGACTTGATACGTGTTTTACTAAATGATTATCATTTATTGCCGACAAGTGGTCATGTAGGCATAAATAAAATGACTAAGAATATTCGAAAAAAATATTTTTGGAGTAATATGCAAAAAGACATAACTGAATATGTGACTCGCTGTAAAGATTGCCAAAAGCAGAAATTTTGTAATAAAAATAATAAAGAGAAAATGGTAATAACCACTACAGCATCTACTTCTTTTGAAAAATTATATTTAGATATTGTGGGGCCGTTGGAGGTCGATAATTTGGGTAATAAATACATATTAACAATACAATGCGAATTGACAAAGTTTGTAGAAGCTTACCCAATACTTGATAAGTCAGCTGAAACTGTTGCTAGGGTTTTTACTGAAAATTTTATTTTACGATATGGTACTCCCAGGGTTATTGCGACTGACTGTGGAACGGAATTTATTAATTCCACGTTAGAAACAGTATGTAAATTGCTAAATATTGATAAGTTAAATTCAACACCCTATCATCATGAGAGTATAGGTTCGCTAGAAAACTGGCACAAACATCTCGGATGTTACTTGAGAATACAAACACAGAATCAGTCGGCAAATTGGAGTACCTGGATACCATATTGGTGCTTTGCTTATAATAATTCTGTAAATACTAGTACCAAATACTCCCCTTATGAACTAGTTTTTGGGAAAACATGTAACGTACCTAGTAATTTAGTTAGTAAAGTTGATCCCTTATTTATATGTATACGACAATTATCCATCGGAGTTAAAATTTAGATTGCAAAAAGCTCATAATGATGCCAGGAACAACTTATTAATATCAAAACAAAGTAGAAAAACTAATTATGATTTAGATTGTAAGGAAGTACACTACAAAAAAGGTGATCTACTCTTGTATAAGAATGAAAATTATAATAAATTGAATGACTTGTATTTAGGTCCATTTGAAGTTTTAGAAGAGCTAGGTACTAATGTAAAAATATTAAAGAATAATAAAGAATATATAGTTCATAAGAATAGGACTAAGATATTTAGAAAATAAGAGTTTACTTTTCAGGGAAGGGATGCCTAGCCTTTTCAGGGGAGGTGTGATATAGTGAATTACACTATCAGCACGTACTCAATAGTACGTGATAATTAAGGTCTTCCTGATTGACAAGGCGTCCTTCCTCTAGTCACGTATAGATGTGATGTTAATTAGTATTTAAGATGATACACTAGAGGATAAAGAGGATTTGATTCAACGCAAGACATTGTTTCATTTCGGGTCTCCGTCCCAACGCCATTACAGGGCTCTCAAACCATACAAACATTTGGGCCAAATAAATCCACCTAAGTACCTTTAATCATGACAAGAAAGGTCAAGAATAAGACAACAGTAAGGGACTTTTTGTATAAATATTAAATGTAACCTATCCATAATTTCCATTTATCAATTTATAACTTAGATTGCCTATTTGTTTTACAGGTTCCAATGAAGATTTAATTTGCCAGGTAGCTTAGAGTATTAAACCAAGGCTCTTAAGTGTAGTAAGGTGTACCTATTGACTATACCCTATAAATCTTATACAGACAAGCATCTTTCTTAATAGGAAAAGATATCAGTCCTTACGTTGAAACGGTAAGTTTTAATAAATAAATTATTACTTACATAATAAAGGTAAGTATTATGCCTGATGTAGCAACGTGTAAATAGTTGACTACATGCGGGATCGTAACTGGAGTATGTAATGCTGTTTATTACAGCTATGAGTAATTTTTAAGTTCTATATCCCTTGCTAACTGTCGATTCAACTAAGTTGTCAGTACCCACTAACCTTGTGCGACCAGCTCACAACGCGCACCGCACCGTCAGTCTTAGCAATCAGCTTAGCAGCAATAAATTTGGACAGGAACGTCTTCAAACACAATGTCCAATGACCCTGCAGGGTGGAACTTGACCAGGAACACACACACACGAAACTGTTCACCATAAATAACGCGAAGAGTTTTAAACAGGCCGCTCGTATTTTAAGCGTCCTTACGTGTCGGCGGGAAAAAAGTTATCGTTCAACGACCACTGTTTTTAAGCTAACTTTTCTTCGCACGTAGGCGGCAAAGGAAGCAAGCACCAAACAGCCTTAATCGAATCGACATCATTTGATGAATTGAATTTGAGGTATATTACAATAATACGCCCAACCATGCTCCCCGCCTTGGGAGTTCGCAGAACTTCCAAAAGAACTAAGATAAATAAAGTTTACGTTAGCAGATTAACATAGTTGTAAATTATATTTTAAACTAAAATAACTTATGACAATAAACGATAAGTATTAAGTAAATAAGTACTTATTGCGTTGGAATAGGATATAATTTTAAAACAGGACGTTTGTAAATTCCACACTTAGTTTTTACAGTCGCAACGCGAACTACTTTATCAGGACCTGGGTGAATCTCCATAATTACACCTAAAGGCCAGCTTAAAGGAGGACAATAATCCTGTCCCACAAGTACAACAGTTCCAATATTAATAGAACGGTCCGTGGCAGTCCACTTTTGTCTGACTTGCAGCGTGTGCAGATATTCCAAACGCCACTTTTTCCAGAAAGACTGAACCATATTGTCCAGTAATTGCTTGCGTTGAACCAGATTGATACGCGCATCAGTTAAATTCACAGCAGGTAAGTATTGCAATGTAGAGTATTGGCTCCTTTAAAATTAGGTACAGGAAGCATTTGCTAAACACACAGAAAGCCGAATGACATTAATGTATTAATTATATTGGATTTTTATGTATAATTGTGTTGTGTTGTTGTTGTGAATTTTGTGGATGTTTGGACTGCATTCTTTATAGTGGTAATTATTGTTACTAAGTATTACTCATCTATGGCAGGGTTTTAATCTGATTTATTTTGTTAAGATTCATTAATGTTGTTAGTGTAGCTGTGTGCACAAAAGATAGCAATTTGTTGTGAGTGTATGGCCGGACACCATCTGTTTATTTTTATTTTTTTATATTTTTATAAATGGTATCCGCAGAATACCAGCGTCGTGGCACTTGTGCTTCGGCTTAGGCTGAGCGGGGACCTATTTGGCATGTTTTTATATCTGTATTTTTATTCTGTGTATTGTCTAGTTGTTGTATATTTATGCCAAATAAACTTTTATTCTTTCTTTCTTTCAATGGAGTAGACATTAAAAAATGAGCGGGAGTAATTACTTCCGGGGACGGATCAGAAGATACTACTGTGAGAGGGCGAGAGTTCATAATGCACTCTTTTTGAACCAACACGGTCTGCAACTCCTCATAAGTGAGAAGCTGAGTCCCTATCACGCGGTAGAGGTGAGTCTTTAAACTTTTTATATTTGCCTCCCAGATACCTCCGAAGTGTGGAGTACGTGGGGGAATCATTTTCCACTCAATACGCCTAGCAATGAGCTCCCGCTTTAAAGTCTGCTCGAATTCGGACTCAATTAAAAACTTAAACATGTCATCCAATTGAGCCTTTGCACCAACAAAATTGGTGCCATTATCAGAATATAAGCATGACACAGGGCCACGCCGAGAAATGAAACGCGTAAATGCAGCTAAAAAGGCATTTGAAGTCAGCTCTGTGACCAACTCTATGTGGACGGCCTTTGTTACAAGGCAAACAAATAGGCAGATATAGGCCTTTTGAGAATGTTGTCCTCTTTTACGAGTTAGTGTAATGCGAAGTGGGCCTGCGTAGTCCACTCCAGCGTGGACAAAAGCTTTAGCTTCCATCACACGATACGATGGCAAATCTGCCATCCTTGGAGTAGGATGTGATGGATTAACGCGAAAGCAGTAATTGCATTTTCGCACTTTAGCCCTTATCACTGTCCTGGCATCTAATATCCAGTAACGCTGACGCAATATAGACATAAGGAGTCCTGCGCCTGTATGACAGTTCTTAACGTGGAAATGATCAATAATAAGATCCACTACAGGGTCGTGTTTAGGAAGTAAAACTGGGTATTTGGCCTCAAACGGCAAGTCCGAATGAGAAAGTCGACCTCCAATACGTAGCAGCCCTTCCTCGTCTAGAAATACAGATAAGCTTTGAACCTTTTTTGAGAGTAATTTACCCCTTTTGAGAGCATTTATATCGTCTGCAAAGTGAACTCTTTGGACAGACTTAATAATAACTTTCTCTGCCGTCATAAGATTATTGACTAAGCCAGAGGAAAGAAAAATCTTTTTAATAAAACGAAGGATAAAAACAACAATCCTAAGAAGTTTATCCCATGAGGATATACGCTGAGCTAATTCACTTAAGATTGGGGGTTCACATTGAATCCTAGTAGTGAACACATTAGCTTTGTGCTCCGGCAGTTGGCTTGCATTGGTCGGGGAAAAAGGTTTTATAGGCCATTCCGAAGGTGGGGTGCAAATCCATGATGGACCGTTCCACCATAAATCATGTGACACGAGCTGCGAAGGCAACAATCCACGTGAAAGGCAGTCACTCGGATTTTCACTTCCAGCGACGTGATAAAAGTTTTCAGAAGTTAAATTTTCTTGACACTGAGCAACGCGATTACTCACAAACACAGACCAACGATGCGGTGATGAATGAATCCACGATAAAGCAATAGTTGAGTCTGAGAAGGCGTACGTCCTTGCAATAAGGAGACGCTCACGGTAACTCTCCTGCACAGTACGTATAAGTTTGGACATTAACACTGCGGCACAGAGTTCTAAACGAGCGAGTGTGGTCACTTTGGTAGGGGCTACCTTTGATTTCGCACACAACAATCTTACTCTGATGTTGCCAACAGCGTCAGTAGTGTGTAAATATATTACACTACTAGTATACTGTATTTATTATTCGGGTATACGCGGGATTCAATATCCAAATTTACGTATCCTAAAATCGGTCGCGACGCAGAACCAATCCCTTTAACAAAAGAATTACTTAAAGGAATTATAACTAAATTAAGCGTCTTACAACACTCGACCGTAATTAAATTATTTTGAGAGCCATTATCAATAAGGCATCGAATTAATTTTTTCTCACCATTCTGAGTCTTAGCATAAATTTGAGCAGTTGACAACAAAATAGAAGTAGTTGGCTGCACTTCGGCACCAAATGATAACGATGGATTATCGCGCGATGTATTATTATTATTATACGACGCATCAATGCACGACTCAAGAGTGACAGATGCAGGTCTACTACGCGCCATGTTGGAGTGAACCAATTGCTCCGTCTTCGCGACATGAGAGGTCATGTTTGAGCCGGGCTGGCCGGGCGAAGAGCGAAGCGGCGACGAATGCCCAACAGAGGTCAACGACCCGTCCTCAAAAGGCACTTGCGACACTTGTACATAATTATTAGAACTCACTTCTTTATTCTTAAAATGTAACAAAGTGTGATGTTTTTTATTACACACATTACAAACAAATGTAGACTTGCAAGACGCAAGTGTATGCAAACTACTTAAACAATTAACACACCCATGTTTAGACTTAATAAATTCAAATCGGGCATGTGGAGAACTTAAATTCTTAAATTGAGTGCAAACCACAATTGAATGATCAGTGTGTTTACAAAATATGCACGACTTCGAGCGTGAAGCGGTAGGAATATTGTTATTATTACTCGCGACAAACGACTGGTAGGTGTGACGGGACGACTGAGTGGCGGGAGGCTTATTGACGCTTACGCCGCTGTTCGATGCCCGCGTCGTGTTATTATTATTTGAGCGCTGTAATATTTTTACTAGATCTCTTATGAAAGAAGCTAACTCGTTATAAGACGGTATTTCTTTGTCACGGACAGTTAATTCGAACGTTTGTGCTGTATGGAAATCCATTTTTCTAAATGCACAATGAAACAATATAAAATCTGTTAAATCCTTAATATCTAACTGCTGCAATGCTGCCACGGAGGAAGCATATTTTTCTATGAACGAATCTAAACTGTTAGATGTATTTGTGCAACTTTTTGAATCAAGTATATTATTTAAATAATAAGTGCCTAATGCACGTTTATCTTGGAACTTCTTCACTAAACTGTTCCAGATGATGTTATAAGTCTCACCAGTAGGCACAATACCTGCGGTGACCTTTAAAGCGCTGTGAGTAAGTTTACCAACTAAATACTGCACGCGCTGCGAGTCAGTCAGCTGACTATTGTTGTGAACATTAGCCTTGAAAGACTCGTAGAACATGGGCCAATTATCATTTTTGCCGTCAAAGCTAGGCAATTCTATTGGAGGCAACTTAATGTTGCATGTAACATTAGTACTAGATGAATTAATATGTGACAATCTATCTGACTGTGATGTCTGAATTATATTGTCATGGACGTGCTTCACTTTAAGATATAAGTCTTCAAACGCATTTAATGACTTATAATCAGGCTTACAACTGGAGTCATACGATAACTGGAGGTCATTAATGTCATCAATTAAAGTTTCATATTGACTAAGCATTAAATCTATACGGTCAGACTTGACCATAAATGTTTCATTACTTCTAGATGCGAAATTGGAAATATTTACTGAAAGATTATATAACTCATTCATACGAGAAAAAAGTCGTTCTTTTTTAGCATTCAAAAGAGCGAATTGTTTGTCAAATTGATCTTTAGACGGATCTGCTTTACTTGTTGACATTTTGTACTTACGAATTTGCAATAAATCGTTAAACAATGTAAAAAAACTATTTACCAATAAAATAATTTTAAATGGCCTAAAACAATGTCGAATTTACAAATGGCGGAATTTATCACTGTAACGAGGGTAGGTAGATACTTCGACAATTTTACCAATACATTACGTAAATCTGCGAACACCCAAGTATTTACTTGATAGAATTACTTGTAATAAGTAACTAAATGATATTGTAATATGCTAGAACAATATCCGAGCTCAAGAAGGACCATAAATATGATGTAGCAACGTGTAAATAGTTGACTACATGCGGGATCGTAACTGGAGTATGTAATGCTGTTTATTACAGCTATGAGTAATTTTTAAGTTCTATATCCCTTGCTAACTGTCGATTCAACTAAGTTGTCAGTACCCACTAACCTTGTGCGACCAGCTCACAACGCGCACCGCACCGTCAGTCTTAGCAATCAGCTTAGCAGCAATAAATTTGGACAGGAACGTCTTCAAACACAATGTCCAATGACCCTGCAGGGTGGAACTTGACCAGGAACACACACACACGAAACTGTTCACCATAAATAACGCGAAGAGTTTTAAACAGGCCGCTCGTATTTTAAGCGTCCTTACGTGTCGGCGGGAAAAAAGTTATCGTTCAACGACCACTGTTTTTAAGCTAACTTTTCTTCGCACGTAGGCGGCAAAGGAAGCAAGCACCAAACAGCCTTAATCGAATCGACATCATTTGATGAATTGAATTTGAGGTATATTACAATAATACGCCCAACCAATGCCTATTATTATATTGGGATTTACCAGGAAATGTCAGTTTTGTTAAAATTGCTAGAATAAAGAGTATTGACATAAAGATAAAACTATTTTATGTGGTTTTGCAGATTTGAGACGACGATTCAAAAATCTTAAATGTTACCTCATAATTTGGAGGATGGACTTCCTCAGAATGGTGAACAAACATGGTTATTTGGTAAAAAACAATATCAAGCAATTTTGTATAATACATAGGTACTTACCTACTAACTTTTTATCTATGACAATTTTCTATAAGTAAGTATATTGTTCTAATTTCTTAGGAGATTCTGGATACCTTCAAAAAGCATGGTTAATGATAATAACAACAATATTTAATGCTGCATCAGACTCACAAGAAAGGAGGGGTGTGTACCACATGTCATATCCAACAATGAAACTGCATTGAACATGGCTTTGGCATCGTTGAATTTAGTTATTTATATGATTTTTTTTTGTGGAGCTCTAATGTTGACAACGTTTTTATTCTACAAAAAGGAGCAGTCTGTGCCATAAATATATTTATCCATAAAATAGTAATTTGGTTTATTTGATGAGGAAAAATTAAGTATAAAGTTAATTTAGTTCTAAGTTTATTGTGCTTTATTTAAAAAGATTTACTTATGTACAAAAAAACAGTACCTTCGTTGACAACATTTTTATTTTAAGAAAAGGAACAGTGTGCCATAGATATATTTAAGTAACCCATAAAATAGTAATTTGGTTTATATGATGGGGAAAAATTAAGTATAAAGTTTATTAAGTACTTTATTAAATTAAGTAAATTAAGTACTTTATTAAAAAGATTTACTTAGGTAGATACTAAAACACAGTACCTTCTTATACACACAATTGACATTTATTTTTATACACATATAGTTTTAATGTCAATAAGAGAAAGTGAAGCCTCATATTTAATAAACTTTGACCTTGAGAGAGTTAGGTAAGGAAATAAGAATATATTAAGAAATACAACATTAATGTTACTTTTTACTTGATATTTAATTTTACTTGCAGTAGGTACCTATAGATAATGTTTAAGTACCTACTTATATCAATTTCTACTAGTCATAACATTAAGCTATTGAAGTTGTACTTGATTCATTATCAACATACAAAGGTAATTATATGTATAAACTTGCATTATTATTATCCGATTATTAAATCTGGTGGGTTCTATTGTGTTTGTTATAATATTGTTTTTTCTTTAAATAGGTGGCTTAACATAAGGTGGCTTGTTATACATATAATACAAATTAAGTTCCATATCTAGCATAGATACTCTGTAATAGTTTAGTTATTATCAATTTGGCGATTGTGAAGTAATCGATTGTAATTGTTGCTTGAGTTTGTAATGTTACTATCACATTTTTATTTGTGTGAATCTGTAAATGGTTTGCTGTTTCACATTTTCAGTGTTATACTTTTTATAGAACTGTCGATTCACCTGTGAATATAAAATAAATAAATAAAATTAATTGTTTTTAAATTATTTTTGGTAAATATATACTACCTACTAACTTTTTATGTATGACAATTTTCTATAAGTAAGTATATTGGAACAATATATATATATAATTTCTTAGGAGATTCTGGATACCTTCAAAAAGCATGGTTAATCATAATAACACCAATATTTAATGCTGCATCAGGCTCGCAATAAAGAAGGGATGTGTACCACATGTCGTATCCAACAATGAAACTGCATTAAACATGGCTTAAAGTTGTACTTGATTCATTATCAACATACTAGGGTAATTATATAAAATTAATTGTTTTAAAATTATTTTTGGTAAACATATAAATAATCCTATGTTTTATTTCGAAACATTATCAACCAACTCATAATGAATGGCAGTGAAATAAATAATGTAAAATAAATAAATATTTTAACTTGTCGCGTAGAGACCACGATCATGTCATGGTGTCTGTGAAGGCGTATATTTAATAAATGATTTGACTTTTAATTTCAATTATTTTCGGTACCTACCGCTATGTATATGTGTATAGTGTGTATGAATGTATTGTATGTGTGTATATATATGTATGCATGTATATATATTGTATTTTAAAATAATTTTATATCTTATTTGGTGGATTTGGATCAGTCGTATTCGGTTGCATTCGCATCACTGTCGATCGAGTTGGACTTGTGCCGATGCTGCGTCCCTAGCCTGGCTTCTGCTACCCTCGTCATTTTTTGTCCTCGGTCCTGTGGGGGTGGACCGGTGTCGCGTCGTGTCGCGTAGGCAGGCTGGATCGGAAGTGAATATGGCCGGCGCGACGCGACGCGATGTTGGTTTGCCCCCGTAGGGTCGGGGGTGGGGAGTGGTGGGGGTGGTGGGGGTTGGGTTGGGGACGTGGCGTCGGTGCGGGTCTGGTTCGATTGATGGTGATGTGAATGTGGTTGAGTGTGATTGATCTAAATCTACCACTTATTTATTATTATTATTATTATTATTTTTTTTTTATCGAGTGATGTTATTGGATTTTGTAACTGAATGAGACTTTGAATAGATTGGATCCTTAACTAATACATAGTTTTTTTTTTTTCCAGAATATTAACCATTATTTTCTATGTATCAGATGGTTTGAAAAAACTTAAAACTTAAAGATCTATCTAGCCTTGAGAGGAAACACTGCGTCGGCGTGGCGTTCGGGATTCTCATGCGGGGCGCGGGGGAGCGGCGTTTCGTGGTCCCCTGTTTCCTCCTTCAGAGGTGGACCAATTTTTATTTAAGCGTCGGTTGGGGGTGGAGGTTTTCTGTGTCTGTGTGTTTGATTTTTTTTTTTTTAAACGAGTTACCTAATGTTTCTGAAGACGCCTTAAAACGAAGTGATTTCGCTTAATTTTGAAGGCTCCTGGTTATTAAATAAATGACTTAATGCAAAGGAATCAAGCATACGGACGTGAAGGGTCTCTTTCTTTAACCGTTGCTGAAGGGGTGGTGGGGGTTGGTCCGGTTTTGGAAGGGGGCTGCGGGGCGTCGTTTTTCTGTGTTTGGTGTGGGAGTTTTGTGTGCCGCGTCGGCGTGGTGTTTCCTCTTAACTCGTAATCCCTACGCGCGCGCGTAAACCCTGCGCTCCTGACGGACGTCAAATCGATATCGAGTCGGCTGTGCTTATCGGAATATGAACGCTCGGGTCACGAGATAGGTTTCAGTTTCGCGTGGGGGTCGTTGGAGGGTGAACCTTCTGTACGGTAGTAGTATTAGTTATTCTGTGCTTGTACCAAGACGAATAACGAAACAATTTTAAAACACACAAGTTTATGCTTATTAATTTTTGACGTTTTTTTATGCTTAAGTTTTTATAAAAAAAGATATTTGAATGATTAAAAATGTCAACCTTATTGGTTAGGTACTAATGTTTTTCAAAACTCATTTCAGCCGCTACTTTATTTTACTTCAATAACTCCAATTTATATTACTTACCACAGTATCAATACGATAATTGGAAATCATATTACACAATTCTATGACCACGGCTTATATTTCGGTTCGACGCGATTCTGTTTCGGCGTGCAGTGGTACTGGGGGTAGCAATGCGCATTTGTCTGGCACAGACTATAATAGCTCGTTAGATTAGTTATTAAGTCTTAACTATAAGTTAGTTAACTGTTTTTTTATTATTATTAGTATTGACGTCAATAAGTGCCTGTAAAGGTTTACATTGAATAAATAATTTGACTTGACTTGACTTATAAATAAGTAACAATGAAACAATCCTATATTAAGGCGATATTGTCTTCATCGTCATCCTATGAACGTCCTGAAAGTTCCCACATGAACGACAGCACTAAGGCAGACTGGGCTATAACAGGCTTAAGCCCTGAGCCAATACAACCGCAGTGTGCTTTGCGTGCCTTCCGAAGCACGGAGGAGCTCGAGACGCTTTTTATTTGGTTACCCATCCTTTAGCTCGGTAATGTGAAAGTTGCGTAACTAACTGGCAAGATCACAAACCGGTGCGGCGCGGGCGGGGACTTTTTGCATTAGTTGAACCTCTAGCATTACCTTTCAAGTAACAGTAAGTACATTGCTTCGCTAGTTTGCATATTTTAAAATTAGTTTTAATTTAACTAGCAAAACCATGTACTTGGAATGTTTTTTATTTTATTTTATTTAGGACAATAATCAATTAGAAAAGTAATGTGATAGGTGTTGTAGTTAGACAACTAAACCCGAAAGCCTTAGCCGCTACGCCATAGAGTTACTTTAGGCGATGTACTCATACAAGATGCAAACGTTTTAATCACTACCTAGTGGGTACTCGCATCTAAGATCAAACTGTTTAAATGTTCGCGCGGTTTGTAACATTTAGTGTTATCACTTATTTCATTACAGACGGACGTCAAGTTGTTAATATTTGAGAAATTCTTGGCAGCAAGCGTTTGCTTGTGGTCTTCCTTCAGTCTTAATTTATTTAAATTATAAGCTGAAAAATGGGTTTGGTCTCATATCAATATCATATTATGGTAGGTAAGTCACTCGTCATCATTATAAGTACTTATTTACAAACGTGCTTGCCTGGCGAACTTCCGGCGAAAAAAGCGATTGATTCATTTTTCAAATTGTCTCAAGGAGTCTACCCGAATTTCTTAGTAAAGTGACATTCAATTCACTAAAACTCAAAAGGATTGGTGTGGTTACTACCTTTTTATTAATCTTACATAAGCGTTACATTATCATCAAACAAAAAAATACTAAGACAAGCCTGTATGTTCTATATCCCTTAGCTTATCGATATCGATGTAGCCTAGCGAATTTGATGAGCGATTTTGACGCTGTCACCGGTCGAGCGTTTGCCAGTTGACTAGGCCCTCAGGGATGAATGCAACCATGTTCTCGGGACAGTTAATTGTAACTATTCTTAATTTAGTAGCAAAACAAGACACGAGCTTTACCTACCTACCGAAACAACGTTTAAAAAATTTAAAAGAACTTAAAAATAAAGTATTTGCGCGAAAGCTAGCGCCATGTCCTTCTTGAAGAAGTGCTGCAGCTGCAGCACAACTGGCGTTGGTTTGGACCACTCACGAGACTCTTACCACGTATTCAATGAAGTAGGTAGGTAAACATAATTTCTCGCGCGTACATTTGCCCACCGCGTGACTTTATATTGAACGACTACAGACACAAGGGTTTTGATTATATTAAAACAATGAATACATGATTTGATAGAGGCACTCTTTTCGTATTCAACAAAGTATTAATTGACGCAGTCTTATAAATGTAAAAAATATAATACACACAAACACACCGATACTGTGAGTTCTGCTAGCAGTACGTAATTTGTATGATATTACGCCTGTCGTTCCAGCAGTACCGTGACCTTGAACATTATGCGTGTACTTATCAGAAGTTAGAAACCTTTGGCCAGTGTTGATTAGAATAAAAGTCAATGCTTAATAATCAGACTAATCATTTAATATTCATAACACGCATTAATTTAAATAAGGTATGTTTTATATTGTTTTCTGAGGTTTAAGCGAGCACTACACATTGAAATGAAACACTTTTTACGGATTAACTCGCGTTTAATTTACTATTTACATAGTTTTTATATTATCCTGACGTTTCGAACCCTTTACAGGGTCCGTGGTCACAGGGAGACTCACAGGGAGTCTCCCAGGGTCCGTGGTCACAGGGAGACTCTCAGGGAGTCTCCCAGGGAGTCTCCCTGTGACCACGGACCCTGTAAAGGGTTCGAAACGTCAGGATAATATAAAAACTATGTAAATAGTAAATTAAACGCGAGTTAATCCGTAAAAAGTGTTTCATTTCAAGGTATGTTTTAGATTTGATTACAATAAAAATAAATAAATCAAAAAACATACCAGTCTCGTCATTTGCAGGATTTATCACCTCAACGCCAAAATTATTGAACACTTTCCGTCAATATCCCACCGCACGCGAACTTTATTATTGTTTAGTCATTATAATTTTCTCCAAAATGTTGACGATCCATGCGTTGTTGGTGCCCGGCGCATCGAAATATGTCGCGCGAGCGCGGACAGTGGATACTCATGCGCCATCGCTGCCCGACTGAAGGTATGTCGTGCCAAGTAAATCCTTTCTATGAAGTGTGAAAAGGAAAGATATACTCAATCTTTTCATGCAAATTTCAACTTTGTACCACATATAATTAAGAAAATATAATCTAGCAAAGTTGCGTCCTTCCGAAAGGACTAAAGTCCTGCAAGTCCTACTTGCAGGACCCTGGGCGATCTATCATTAAAACGGCTCCGAAGCCATCGGGAGCACCTTTGCCGTGCCCAGATTCTTAGTAATTCCATCCATGCACGTGACACATTTCAGCTGTGGATGGGCCCAACAAAGAGCTGTTGGTACAAAATATTTTTTTTAGTTTTTGGAATACATTATATTGTAATAAAACTCCTTACAGTGATTCTGTGATACAGCATAGGTTTCTCCAACACGTCTAACCACTTCGAATGCCTGTCACCGAATGCCGCGCCGCTACTATCCGCTATGATTCAATCGGTCATTTCTCCCTACCTACTTTCAATTCGTTACATTTTTAATTTTACAAAGTCAAATCAGCTTCTTTTTAAAACAGTTTTTTTTAGATGTTAAATGAATCAGCCTAACAACCAAACAATATAGCCTATGTCACCCGGAGATAGTGTAGCTTCCCAATGGTGAAAGAATTTTTCAAATCGGTCTAGTAGTTTCGGTGCCTATTCAATGCAAACAAACAAACAAAGAAACTATCAAATCTTTCCTATTTATAATATTAGTACATATAGATGTTTACGCATTATCAATGTTACGTACTTTGAACTCTTATCTTAGCTAAGCTAGATTGATAACAATATGATAATTGTAGGTAAGGTGATTCTTATCATATTGTATCAAGATTATATCTTAAAAAGTAGGAGCCCGCATTTCTCGATTAATACTGAATAAAATACACGAAACAGTATTATAGAAAACTGTTAAATGGACAAAAACTAAAGTTTTTAACTGATATTTTGAATGTTCAATACATTAAAAGGATACACAAAACTGACAGGGTTCAATTCCTAGATTGGGCAAAGAGTGTTTTGGATTTTTCTATGCATAGACACAGAATAACTAATGCATAACCCGGGCTTGTGAGTCACAAGCCCAAGTCACAAGTTGTGACCACCAACTCGCATTAGGCAAGCGTCATTTATTGTAGCGAAGACTGACATGATTTTAATGATGGACGCCTATGTCACAGTAATAAGGTTTCACCTTTGTCCTGCAGTGGATTAGGTAGGTGTATAAGCTATACTTAACTCACATAATCAGATCTCGGAGAATATAGGTACCTACTTCACCTAGTCACTGATCGTAGATACTGTAGTAGAAGTAGTGACTCCGACAAATTTCAAAATCCTACGTCTTAGCGTTCCAAGAACAAAGATTTCGGCTGGTCGGGACACGACCAGATTTTGGAAACCTAGCAAGCTCTAGCTACGTAGCTAAAAGTACTTATTTCTTGAGTAACATTTTGTAAGTAATTAAAAAGTTAACAAGCTATCAAGTATTCTATTACGGTACATACATACATGTAATAATATAGTACAGTATTTTGAATAGAGAAATGATCTCAGCTCTTTCTAGCGTCAGGTCTGAATTTGAAATGAATTCAATTGTATTCTTAAAAAACACTACTTTGGTTTCAACATTTAATATTATAACAAACAGCAACAAGATAAGATTATTATTTAACAACGTGAGTTTTAAAATTGTTGAATAATAATCTTATCATTGTTGTTTGCTTGTGTTCAGTAGGTAGGTATAACCCCGAGAAGTTAGCAGTGATAATTTCATGGTTGAATGTCGCAAAAATAATAATTTAAAGTAATACAATGGCTTCAGTAAAGGTGAACGATGATTTAAACAGAGAAAGAAATAAATGTGTGTTCCGCGTAGAAGAACTGACAAACTACTTAGACGGAGGAGTTGATTTAACAAGGGAAAGGCGGGAAACTGGTAGGTAATTGAAACTTTTTTGGAAAATGCTTTATACGAGTGTATTTCCTTTTTCGTTATTTTTTATACCAACAACCAATATTACCTATTTATTATTACCTAATAACATTAATTCAGATCTCTTAGAATGTGCCAAAATTCCAAGAGGTTAACGCGATATTTTTAAATCATAAGTAAAAAGTGTCGAAGATTTTCGACACCTCTAAACGCACCAATATCTAGACGGCGGAGTGGTCCCGTTATACAGAGGACGTGGATTCGTTTCTCACGTAAGGTGTTCTATTTCAACTTTAACCAACCCATTTCTTCTCTTGGGCGTCGTAAAAGGCGACTAACGGACTGAAGGCTACTCATATATCAAAAAGCATGAAGCGACGACGGGTTCATTATGAAGTCATTTCCAACCACGCTGAGTTGTTATTTGGTAGAACGTGGAGTGTTTAGAGAAATGCACTGTTTATGTGGTCCTCATTGGCTATGACTATCCTTTTGGAGATAATAGTCGTGACGTGATAGTATAATATACTGTATGTATTATATTATAATAATGACGAGATGTTAACTCCTCTTAATTATTCTCAAAATAATACTAAAACTTTACATTCAAATTCATATTTTGTATTTCATGACCTGCCCCCTTACTCTTGAAACCGATCCCGATCGATCGTGATTGGTATTGTGAAGTTTCGTACTCTTAAGTTACAACATCAAGCTAATAAGGATACGCGGATATTGAGTGAAAAAAATAGAAAACTCAATGTAATCTGTTCACCCAATATGAATCCAAATTAGCGCTGGTGTCGTAACTTAAAACTACGAAATTTCACAATACCATTCCGATCCAATACCGTTCGGTTTCAAGAGTAGGGGGGCTGGTAACGACATATTTTTTTTGTAAATGTTGTTCGTTGCTTCTGTGCACAGTGGTTTCCTGCGCCCGTTCTTTGCTACAGTTAAAAAAGGACGTCCTGAATGGGTGGTAGATTAAAAAAGATTTGGACGATTCAAAGTACTTATTGATTGAGTAACTTTGACTTTGAACGAAATAAACTAATTACATAACCGTGTTGGGTAGCGGTTAGAGAATACCACCACCCCCTCTCTTCCCTTGGGTGTCGTAAATGGCGACTAACGGACTGAATACTGCACATACATCCAACAGCATAGAGTGGCGATGGCTCACCAACTGTCACGCTGAGCACATGTTCAGTCGCTATTTGGTGAAAAGTGGACTATGGTAGAGGACTGCGTGTGCGGTCGTTATTGCCTAGGCTCTGTTTAACCCTTCGGGGTTCATAGTAGTAATTATATCTATGTATTTCATACACACATATAACAGTTAGTTAACTGTTAAGAGGGTTTCCCATACAAACTTCCAAGTCGAAATTTTTAAAAACCATTATGCCAGTTTCAATGAAACTTTGCAAGCTAAAGTAACACACAGATATCTAAATAGTTTGTTGAAAACATTTTTAAAAAACGTTTAAATAACTGAGTAAATGCAATTTTAAACTTTCCATAGTAAACTTTAAATCGCAATAACTCGGCTAAATAAACCTTTTTTTTAAATGTTTTCAACAAACTATTTAGATCCCTGTATTTTGCTTTAGCATGCAAAGTTTAATTAAAATTGGCTTATTGGTTTTTAAAAATATAGACTTGGAAGTTTGTATGGGAAACCAAAATTCTTCAGAGTAACTGCTGTGTATTCCCAAGGCGTTTATTGGCATAGATAAGATATTTTGTTGATCATCGGTTGTTCACAGAGAACATAATACTGAGCATAAAAGGCATTAAAGATGAAGTGCCTGACGAATACCTGAGTCACAAGGACAGGTATGAGAACGCGGTGCGCAAGGCTGTTCTGTACTACAAGGCGCTTAAGGAAAGTGAAGACCCAAACAAGAGTTTCTTCGAACAAGTTAGGTAAAAGTTAATTCTAACTGAAAAGGCCTGCAACGGCTTTTCGGTATATTTGACAATACTGTGAAAAGTTGAATGTAAAAACAGCCACTAGCGAGTGAGAACTGAACTTTACCTACCTGAAAAGTAAACCTAAAAATGTTGAGAATGTGATTTATTTGGATATATTACAATATCTAAAAACGTTAAGTAGATTTGTGGGAGGCCTTTGCCCAGCAGTGGGAAAGTGTGGGCTATATAGAGAAGAAAGTAGATAGTATAAATGACTATACTTTTATATGAAACTACTAGCAGTCGATCGCGGTTTCACCCGCGTGGTTCCTGTTCCCGTGGGAATATCGGGATAGAAAGTATTCTATGTGTTAATCCAGGTTATAAACTATCTGTATGCTGAATTTCATCCAAATCCATTCAATAGTTTTTACGTGAAAGAGTAACAAACATCCATCCATACTTACAAACTTTCGCGTTTATAATACTAATAGGATAGGATTCTATTCTACTTCTTTATTCTACTAATAACTTGTACTTTACCTAAACAAAAGTTTTGATCTACGTTTAATTATAAAAAAGGAAGAATTAGAAAGATTGATTTAGCAAAACCATAATGTAACAAGACACAAAAATAAAACTTGAATAAAAACTAAAGTCTCTCACGACTTCGTCAAAGCAGGTGGCCAATTCACCATAATAAATAATATATTTTTAACCACCGAGTTTTATACCAACACTCAGACCCACTCAGACCCAACGGCTTCGGTAAACTTCACCACTTTCTATTGGTTGTTTTGCGAGTTGAAGGCCGACAACGATTCTATAGCGTTTCTTGAAGAGCAATCAGCCCTCCAGCCCCTCCAGGACAAATAGCAACCGCTTAATTCAATCTACCGTTAACATCTTAAATGTAATAGTAAAACAAATACTTCTTGAAAACGAATCCACTAATTAAAGATATGATAATAACAATTATTCTACAAGTGTTTATAAATGCCATGTGACACCGTGTTCTTGTTATGTCGGAAACAGGTCAAACTTTCGTAACTCACTGAATGCGGCTGTGTTCAAGGATAACAGTCCGTTTTCGCTGCATTACGCCATGTTCATACCGACCATAGTTGGTCAAGCGAATGAGCAGCAGAAGAAGTACTGGCTGAAGAGAGCTACCAACCTCGAGATTATGGGCACATATGCACAGGTAAAGCAAAACATTCGAGTGTTGAGATAGAGTTTACGAAAATAATCGGCAATTTTCATCTTGCGAACCTTAAAGTCGTTTTCCAGCTCAGTAATAACATGTACATGGTATCATGCTTGAGATGAACTCAGGAGGTAGGTATTACTTTTAATATTACAAATAAACATTTCAGACGGAACTTGGGCACGGCACATTTTTGCGCGGACTCGAGACTACAGCCACATACGACGAGGAAACAAAAGAGTTCATTTTACACAGCCCCACCCTCACGGCCTACAAGTGGTGGCCGGGAAATTGTGTGTAAAACCTACCTTCCCTACCAGACATACTTTGGACGCGTCCTACGAATCAATCGTCGGAGTATAGCCTAGTGCACAGAAATTATTTCTGTGGCCTAGTGGTTCAGATTAGGATCTATTAGTTAATCTGTGGTTACCTGACTTGGCCTGACCAAAGAGATCGGAAAGTATAAGTGGCTACACCACCAGTTATATATTTTGCCGTAACAATATATTTTTAATAGCAAATGTTGTGTTTCGACTATTATTTCCCCTATAAGTATCAAACTTTTGACATAGACCACGTTAACTTCCTATGGTTACTTGGTTTTCTTCCCAAGCTTAAAACTGTAGAGCATCCAGATTACTCATAATAAATGATTTTGTAGAATGAATGATTAATAAATCTTACAATGACTTCTTACAGTGGGACAAACTGCCAACTATTGCGTCGTCGTAGCGCAACTCTACATTAAACAGAAGAATTATGGGATTCAATCCTTCATGGTACAATTGCGAGATGAAGACACGCATATGCCTCTCGCCGGGATAAAGATAGGCGAGATCGGGCCCAAACTAGGATATAACACTGTAAATAATGGCTTCTTGGGCTTCGACCAATTCAGAATACCCAGGGACAGAATGCTTATGAAGAATGCCCAGGTTTTAGAGGTACGTTGCTTGAATAACCTCATTCATTCTTAAAGGATTCCTTTACTCAGCTGGAAATGTTCTCGCACCGATTGCGAAGAGTGGGTTCAAAAGTCTTTTTTCGTTTAGTCCACATTCAACCCCTAAAGTTTCAACCCCTGATAAAAATACCTACTCATTAGTCCGTGTTCAACCCCTAAATGTTGTAATATAATATTCTTGTCAGTTTACAAATAAAAAATACAAAATAAGATTTATTTTAAGGCCAATTATTTAGTGTTGTGTTTATTTATATTTTTACGTAAGTAATACGGCTGATGTTTTGCCGTAACAATATGTTCTTACATATTGTTACAGCAAAAAGTTAGTAAAGTAACAAGATCTCTCTTGTTGCTTTAATAAATTAATGTAATATGAATTCTGTTTGTAGGACGGCACCTTCGTGGCATCCCCGAGCAGCAAGCTCAACTACGCCACCATGGTGTTCGTGAGGGTCACCATCGTCATGACCACTGCCAACACCATGTCCAGGGCTGCCACCGTCGCTATCAGATATTCGGCGGTCCGGAAGCAGTCGCAGTTGAAGCCTAAGTACTTTAGTTTTCTTGATTCAAAAGCAATCCACTGCCACTGTCCACGTTTCACCAAACATCAACGGCACATGTGCTCAGCGTGACAGGTGGTGAGCCCATAGCCGCTTTATGCTGTTGGATGTATATGCAGTCTTGGTCCATTAGTCGCCTTTTACGACACCCAAAGAAAGAGATGGGTTGGAGTTATGACCCTTGTCCCGACTGTTTGCGCCACAGCGCAACGAATAACAACCGTCTCTGCGCCGGCATTAATAGAGTGCAAATTGGACTGCACTAAGCCGTCGTACGGACCTTGAGAGTGCGGCGGCGCCCGCGCAAGACCAGTCCCTTTTGAGATCTCAAGACGAAACCACGCGTCGCGCGCCCTTGAAATCAGCCTTCGAAATAAAGCAATAGCAATAATAGCATATGTGTAAAGTTACGCCTAACGCCTAACGAACTGCCCCTAGTGAATAGTTTAGTGTAGTGACTGTGCGCCAGGAAACCAACCTACCTCGCCGCCCGTGGTCAGCTCGTCCCCCGGTTCCTGTGACTCATCATCCCTGTAAGTACTTTATTCCCTTATACCTCCTGCCTCACCCTTATTTCGCCGCTGTTACTGCGAACGCCTTTCGCCGTAACATTCTGGTCATCTTCGAACCGGTAATATTAATGCCGGCGACCTTCCCGTAACAAGTATTCTTTTACCATTTCACCATAACTTGTTCTCACGTTCCATCAGCTCCTTTAATTACAGTCCACTAAAAATAATTGTTTCCGCCCATAATCTAATTTGTGCCATCATTTCGGAATTCATTTGTTCACATAACTTTACCCTGCCCCAATAAAAATTTGGTGAGGTAGTTATAATTTGTTTGTGGTAGGGTTGCGACCACACAACATCCGAATTATCCTGACGCAATTACTTCTGCGTGTTGTTTTGATGTTGCTTTCGTGTATGCATCCGATTGTCTGATACAGGATCACAGATCCATGGTGTCATACAATGTTTTTGTGATTTGAGCGAGCTAGTGTACTAATTGTGTAATACTTGTACATACCTATACGATCGTTGTCTAATGATACATTAAGTTTAATTAGTAGTTAAATCATTGCGTTACGTTTGCGTTACGTTTATCGGTTGCACATATAATTTTAGTTACGTATAACACACCCGCGTCTAGACGACGATATTGTTGTTTTTCCCGTTTTATTTTTTAATGAATTTTTTATGTTCTTGTCGTGTTAAATCGGCTCAAATCTCGTGCGTGCTCACCACATGAGCTTAGTGTGTTTCATTTAGCTTCATCAGTTTTTTTTTATATCACTTACGGCTATTTGCGTGCGTCGCCTTCGCTTCTACACACGTTTGCCCACTTGTGGGACACAATTGTCCCAATTTATTTTAATTAAGTTTTTATTATTTGTTTATTTGTTTATTTTGTTTACTTATTTTTTCTGCGACCGACTCATTCTTCGCGCTAGGTTCCGCTACAGGTCTGTCCGACTGTGAGCGCCTTGCCCAATAGTGGGCTACGGATGACGTGATTTCCTTTGTTGTTTTGTTTGCTGTTTGTTTTGCGGTCGGCTAGTATTGCGTACGCGCGTTCAATATACACAGACATACACAAACACGCGTTTGCCCACCCGTAGGCCATATACAAGGCGCCCCAACTTAGTTTTGCTTTCTTTATTGTTGCGTTATTTTTAGCCTATTTGCCCTTACCTTAGTAAACAAATACCTCCAGCCCAACTATAGAATATATACAGGGTGT
Source organism: Scoparia ambigualis (assembly GCA_963921215.1). NCBI lineage: Eukaryota > Metazoa > Arthropoda > Insecta > Lepidoptera > Crambidae > Scoparia > Scoparia ambigualis. The sequence continues at coordinate 6,160,004 of OY992504.1, forward strand.
TGTTCTTTTTACTGCCTTTAAATTTGTTTAATTTTTTTATTTTTTATTATTTTTTTGTCTCCTTTTATTCATCGCGATGCCGACCAAGTCACAAGCCGCGATATTTAGGGAGGCCGCCAAAGCTTTACACCAGCTCCTAGAGGTGGGATCACTGATCATTGCTGGCGACACCAAACATTCCATAACGGAATTTAACGTGCGTTTCGCACAGATACAGGGCATAAAGGAGAAGCTGGACTCAGTGTACTACAACATTCTCGACGAAGAGAACTTAGACGAGGGGGTTGAAAGGACATACACTGAGAACCACACAAAAGCCTCCGGGGCATACCTGGGGATACTTGTGGCGAGGGAGGAAATCTCACCCTCTTCCACGTCGTCCCCAACCCATAGCGCTCAGCCCAGTTTCGGCGTCAATACGCCCACAGCCGTCCTCCCCAAGATAGCGCTGCCCAGGTTCAGCTCAAAAGTGGAGGACTGGCCTTCCTTCATTGCGCTGTTTAGGAGTTTGACTGACGACATGGCGACCCTGTCGGACGCAGTCAAGCTCCACTACCTGTTCTCAAGTCTCAGCGGTGAGGCATTAAGTATGGTGTCCCACTTAAAGGTCACCAATGAAAATTTTGCCGTGGCCATGGACATCCTCACCAAGCGGTACGAGAACCGCCGGGTTCTCATGGATAGTTTCGTCGACATAATCCTGGGGCTGCCGAGCATCCACACGCGCTCAACATACGCACGCTTTTCCTCACTCCGCTGGTGTCCGCCCAGTGTGCCCTTAGTAATTTGGATCTGCCCATAGGAGACGACTACGTGTTTGTGTCGAGAGTGGTGCGAAAGCTTAATGGTGAGCTCCGCACGTTATTTGAACGCAGACACGGGTCTAGCAGCTCCCTGCCCACGTTGAGTGACCTCATCTCCTACCTCGAGGAGCACGCGCGCTGTGTGGAGACAGAGTTCTCCAACATAGCCCAGCCGCAGCCCATTCACGCCCTGCCCGGCCCTTCTCGTAGCCGCGCGCCTCCACAGTTGCCCCATCGCACTTATGCTCAGATGGCTCAGCAACAACCCGACCATTACCGTGGCCGCTCCTCAGCTCCATCGCCTCACCGCGCCTATGATCAGCCTACTCACCAACCGCTCCACCCAGCTCAGCAAATGCGTCAGCGCCCATCCACCTCCCCGGCTCGCAGTCAGCCCTTCCCCGTCTACTCGGCCTACCAGCGAAGCTGCTCCTCATCATCGTCCTCGTCCTCTTCCTCACGCTTGACGCCCTACTGTCCCTATTGTGCCACTAGGGGACATACGCTCATGACGTGCAGATGGTACAATGCCCAGCCAACACAGGGCCGTTGGGACTTTGTACAGGCACGCGAGCGCTGCCAGCGTTGTCTCGGCCGTCACTACGAGAGCGAGTGCAGGTCAAGGGGGGCATGCAAGAACTGTGGGAGTACGAACCACCACACGTCCCTCCATCTACCAGACGGCCAAACGCACTCAGCTCATTCGTCGTCTGTACATGTGCCCCCACCACAGCTGACAGAGCACTCGAGGGAGCGTCCCAGAAACAGCAGGCGGCACGAACCCGCACATGCCAAAGAGGCGCAACCCAGCTCTGCTCACAGAGCCAGCCCGCCCAGGTCCGGTTCGCCAGGTAGGCCCCGCGAACGCCGCCAGCAATTATGACTCCCAACTATCACAGAGCACCCTAGCGAAGAGGTAGATTTAGCCCATGCCCAGTCAACCCATGCCCACACAGCTGATACATACTCAGCTCATACAATTTCAGCTGATACTCAATCAGCTCACTCACCTTCTGTGCCCACTGGCACACCCATTTTGTTGCCAACCGTCTCACTAAGAGTCGCGGACGTACATGGCCATCTTCACACAGCCAGGGCTTTATTGGACTGTGGCAGTATGCTGACGTTAATAACGTCACGCATGGCACGACTTTTGAACCTGCCATCAAAACCCACTTCTTTAAAAATTACAGGAGTTGTCAATCAGCACAAACATGAGTCAAAGGCGGCAATAACAATAGTATGCCGACCCACTCACAATGATACTCCTACAATCACTGCCACAGCTCACATTTTAAAAAACGTCACTGGCTACCTTCCCTTAGAGAAGGTACCAAACATTTCCCACGTACTAGGCCAGCCACCCGTGCCATTGGCTGACCAGCTTTACCACACACCAGCCCCGATCGACCTCTTATTGGGGTCGGACGTTCTTGGCCAGGTGTTGGACGGGACTAAGGTCTCGTTGGACCCGGGCAAGCCCATAGCCTTCGGCACGATTTTCGACTTCGCGTTGATAGGACCCATTGAGGACTTGTATGCGCAGCCGGCGCAGCAGGTTAACTCAGCTCACGTCGTCAGCTCACAACCAGACTCAGCTGAATCAGCCCAGGACATACGTCAGAGTCTGGAAAGGTTCTGGGAGTCTGAGGAGCCCCTCCCTCAATCTCACACTCATAATGATCCCCTGGAGGAACAATGCGAGGAAATCTTCCGCTCTACCACTACACGCGATCCCTCAGGCAGATATACGGTCGCTCTGCCCTTTCTAAAGGACGCCCCTCAACTAGGTAAAACTCACCCTATCGCATTACGCAGATTCCTCAATATTGAGAAGAAGCTAATGGCGAACCCGTCTCTGCGTTCTAAATACGTCGACTTTATGGCCGAATACATCGACTTAGGGCACATGGCTCCCTGTCACCCAAATACATTCGCCCATAAACCTCACTTCTACATCCCTCACCATGGCGTGTTTAAGTCAGGGTCGGACAAGCTGCGCATTGTTTTTGATGGTAGCTGCAAAAGCTCCACTGGTGTCAGCATAAATGAATGCCTACACACAGGCCCCGCCCTTCAACAGGACATTGTGGACATCATCATGTCCTTCAGAACGCATCCAGTCGTTTTCAGCACTGACATCCAGAGGATGTTCAGAAATGTGCTGGTTGCCCCAGACCAGAGACGGTATCAGCTGATACTATGGTGGTCCTCACCAGATCACCCTCTGCTCACCTACGCCCTCAATACAGTCACCTACGGCTTAAGATCAAGCCCATACCATGCAATCCGCACTCTGCTTCAGCTGGCTGATGATGAAGGCCATCGCTACCCTGGAGCCGCTCAGGTTCTTCGCAAGTCTATCTTCGTTGATGACATCTTGTGTGGTCATGACACAGTTGAATCTGCCCAAGCACTTCAGGACGAGTTGATAAGTCTGCTAGATCTAGGCGGCTTTCAGCTCAGTAAGTGGACATCTAACTCGCCTAAGCTGCTCGAGAGATTTCCCGACAACCAATGCGACATGCCCAAGGACTTCGACATGAACCCAGAGTCCACGTCCATTAAGGTCTTGGGTATACAGTGGAGCCCTCAGTCAGACGAGTTCACCTACCGCATCTCTCTGCCCCCCATCACACATGTCACAAAGCGGTCTATTTTAAGTACCGTAGCCTCACTTTATGACCCAAACGGCTGGGTTTCTCCCGTTATCTTCCGCGCAAAGCTGCTGCTTCAGCAATTGTGGCTACTGAAGCTGGAATGGGATGAGCCCACTCCCTCTGAAGTGCAAACGGAGTGGCACCACATCTCAGAGGATCTGCCGCTGTTGTCGAGCATTCGCTTCCCTCGGCACGTTTGTGCAAACAAAGGCTCAGCTGCATACTCGCTTCACGGGTTTGCAGATGCCTCTGAGGCCGGGTTTGCCGCCGTTGTTTATCTCCATGAGCTCAATGCCTCCGGAGATACTTTAGTACACTTGATTGTCGCCAAGTCGCGAGTCGCACCAATCAAGAATCGCCTCACAATCCCCAAGTTAGAGTTGTCGGCCGCCACCCTACTCTCCCAGCTCATGATCCGTGTGTCGGTTCAGTTATCGGCCCATATCAGTATACAACAACATATATGTTGGTCAGACAGTACGATAGTCCTGGCCTGGCTCAATACACCGCCTCACCGTCTTCAACCCTTTGAAGCCAACAGGGTAGTCAAAATCAGCTCAGGCTCACCAGAATATACCTGGCGACACGTACCTTCCGAGCTCAACCCGGCAGATTGCGCAAGCAGAGGGATGTCTGCGCAATCCCTGTCAGCCCACGACCTATGGTGGTCTCCCACGTGGCTTGGACAGCCTTCTGAGTCTTGGCCTGCGATGCCCTTAGCTCTGGGCCATCACGCCCTGCCCGGCCTTAAGCCCAAACACGTCCCGTCACTGGTCACAGTGCCCGGTCTTGACTTTGACCTGCTCACTCGGTTCAGTTCACTAGACAAGCTCGTCGGAGTGACAGCTTGTCTAAAACGCTTTCTGCACAACTGCAGACACCACCCAGATTCGCGACGCTCAGGCCCCTTGTACGTCAGTGAACGAAGAGAGGCCCTACTTTACTGGGTGCGCAGTGTTCAGCACAATGAGTTTGCGGAGGACATCCACCGCCTTCAAACTGGCAAAATCTGCTCCGTCAGACTCCAGCGGCTGTCACCTCTCATTAAAGATGAGCTCCTTAGAGTTGGTGGACGACTGTCCCATGCGTCTATCCGATATGACGCGCAGCACCCGCTCATACTTCCCAGCTCTAGCCCACTTGTAGACCTTATCATTGACCACTACCACAAAATACACTGCCATCCTGGCGCTGACACTTTACACGCTATCCTACGCCAACAATTTTGGATATTGTCCGCGCGCCGCATTATTAGACACCGACTTTTTAAATGCATTAGATGCTTTCGATGCCGGGCCCAGCCGCAAGCGCCCTTCATGGCCGACCTGCCAGCCGATAGAGTTACGCCTCAGCCAGTATTTAGTCAAGTCACAACCGATTTTGCCGGACCATTCCTCGTTAAATCTAGTACCCTACGTAATGTTAAACTCTTAAAAGCGTACTTTTGTATATTCGTGTGCCTCTCGACTAAGGCGGTTCATTTGGAACCGGTCTCGGACCTCAGCACGGAAGCGTTCCTCGCGGCATTACAGCGTTTTATAGCACGCTGCGGTGCCCCGGTTCTCATCCGCTCGGACTGCGGTACAAATTATGTAGGCGCTAAAAATCAGCTCATCGAAGTACAAAACTTTCTTGCCTTAAACAATGACACGATTGCGCACAAGCTCGCTGGTCAGCACATTACTTGGTTGTTGAACGTCCCTAAGGGACCATGGTTCGGTGCGTTACATGAGATCAACGTAAAATCAACAAAGCAACTTTTATATCGCGTAATTGGCGAACAACACCTCACATTCGAGGAATTCTCCACACTTTTAGCTCGAATTGAAGCGGTCCTCAACTCAAGACCTCTCTGCCCACTTTCGTCTGATCCTTCAGACTTTGAGCCGCTTACAGCCGAACATTTCCTTATAGGCCGCCCACTAACGGCCCTTCCCGAACTATCCGTGGAAGATAGGCCGATCTCCACACGTAGGCGATTCCAGATGGTACAGGCCCTTTCCCAGCGCTTCTGGACGCTGTGGACCCAGTCCTACCTGCATACCCTTCAAACCCGCTCCAAATGGTTGTCCCCATCCTCCCCTCCCCGAGTTGGCGAGCTCGTCCTCATCAAGGAGGACAACCTGCCTGCCCTTCAATGAAGACTGGGGCGCATTACTCGCACCCTGCCTGGGAAGGATGGCGTCGTGCGGGTGGTGGACCTGGACACCGCCAATGGACACCTCCGGAGGCCTGTGTTCAAGATTGCCAGGCTCCCTCTGGATGAGCCCACCCTGGGCCCCGGGAAGATGTTTGCGCCACAGCGCAACGAATAACAACCGTCTCTGCGCCGGCATTAATAGAGTGCAAATTGGACTGCACTAAGCCGTCGTACGGACCTTGAGAGTGCGGCGGCGCCCGCGCAAGACCAGTCCCTTTTGAGATCTCAAGACGAAACCACGCGTCGCGCGCCCTTGAAATCAGCCTTCGAAATAAAGCAATAGCAATAATAGCATATGTGTAAAGTTACGCCTAACGCCTAACGAACTGCCCCTAGTGAATAGTTTAGTGTAGTGACTGTGCGCCAGGAAACCAACCTACCTCGCCGCCCGTGGTCAGCTCGTCCCCCGGTTCCTGTGACTCATCATCCCTGTAAGTACTTTATTCCCTTATACCTCCTGCCTAACCCTTATTTCGCCGCTGTTACTGCGAACGCCTTTCGCCGTAACACCGACTTTCCCTGTTTGAAGACTTTACTGAAATATCATACAACGATTACCCTTATGCCGAATTTTCAAGTTTCATTGAGTTTGGTTCCTTTATGCCGACTTTCACTTGAAGCTGACTTTTATAATTAATCCATGTTTAGGTTTAGAATGCCGAAACAATAAATATCTACGGTTCAAGAACCGCAATGCCGACTTTTAGAACAGTCGTGTGCAGCAGTGTCTTGTAAATAGTAATAGTTATATTGAAACAAAAAAATGTTAATGTGCTTCTATGTAAAATAACAAAAAATTAGATCCTTTCTTACGGAACAAAAATAAAAATACCAATACTCAGTTACATAAAAAAAAATAAAAAAAAATATTTAAAGTTATTAATCGATATCTTTAGTGGCGTGTGATAACGGGCACGAAACTAATTTGACTTACCTTTTTATTGTGGAAGAAGGTTATAATATCACCTATTGTTATACTCAACATATAAAAATTATACTTTGATAAGCATGTCCCACAATCTCTGTGAAACCCATTTATAGCTCTACTCTTTGGTTTAACCATTCATTGCAGTCATGTCAGTTTTTATTAATCATCTATTGAATTACATTTATCTAAATAAGATCGCATCATAATTATGTAAGGAGATTGTATATGTTTGACCTCTATCAGTCGTGGCTTTTAATTATAATAATATTATGTACAAGTATAAAAACACTTTAAAAATTACGTTCGTGACTGTACAAAAATCGGCAAACTAAAACAATAATACCTAAATTTTTAAAACTTGTCAAAACGGTAAGAAATTAATGAAATAATTATAAAGTCGGCATAAAGGAACCAAACTCAAAGAAACTTGAAAATTCGGCATAAGGGTAATCGTTGTATGACAATAATATATTGATTTCAGTAAAGTCGACAAACAGGGAAAGTCGGCACAAGGGTCATAACTCATGGGTTGGTAGAGTTCTATTATTGAGCCGCCACTACCTATATAAAAAAGGGATCTCTGGGTCTAAGACTGGTGTCGGTAGTCATACATAGGGAATGCAATCTTAAGTCGAGATCGCAAATTCGAGATCTCGCAAGATTAGAAATGACAATCTCGCGAGATCTCGGTATTTTCGAGATCTCGAGGTAGTTTTCGGAAAAAAATTGTTTAATTTGTTTAAAAAGCGTGAAAACTGCTTGGCAGTAATTAAGACACAAAAGTATATCTAACTTACTACTAAGTTAAGTTATTAATGTTTACCCGTATTATTTGGAAATCAAACAATTTGTAAAATACCTAATAAAAATAATAACACCTTCGTCAGTCAAATAAGGACAAAAAATTCTAAATTCTAGGGGTTCTAAAATGACCCCTAGAATTTATAATTTTTTGTAGCTTCTTAATAAAGAAAGAGTGTTGAGAGTGTTGTCTGATAAACGGCATCTTAATCAGTCGCTATGTACCCAGCAGCTGAAAATGTCCTCTCTGACTCGACAGTGGTTGCACCAGCGTCAGTAAGCTATTATAAGCGGTCTGTAAAAAGCTACCTCTTGATTCCCTACACTCACACAAATCCATTTCTTTCTTTATCAATGGCCTATCTGAACTAGTAGAAACACGCAAAAAAGGGCTTTTAGATGCTCTTGGAGTCTCATCTAATTCCTCTTGAAGAGTCATCTTGATATTTGCAGCAGCACGTAAATTTTAATCCTTTGCATGAATAGCGTCGCTGTCGCCTACTACCGCTGTCCAATCTCGTCAATCAGGAACGAGATCTCGTCATATTATGCTTCGAGATCAACGGAACCTTACAACATAACACGAGATCGGGATTGCATTCCCTAGTCATACATAACAGAGAAGCTTGAGATGCGAGATAGTGGTTTCATCACAAGCTATTCTATCTTCCCAGTGAGCCGGAGCCGCAGGTGCTGGACTACGTGACGCAGCAGCACAAGCTGTTCATCGGCATCGCCTCCTACTACGCCTTCACACTGACCAGCACATGGTTGTGGGACATCTTCGCGAAGGTTACGTCTGATGTGGCAGTTGGGAAGCTGGACCAACTACCTGAGGTTTGACGTTTATCATAGGTAGGTATATCATAAGCCTAAATCCTTATCACCTGATTGAAATTTGTAATAAGATAAAAGTTGAAAAAGAGCACCGCGCTCATACTTTTATCTCAGGGTTCAAAGTCAAAGTCAAATTATTTATTCAATGTAAACCTTTACAGGCACTTGTTGACGTCAATACTAATCAAAAAATAATAAACTAACTTGTAGAATAAGACTTAACAACTAATCTAACGAACTAATCTACTCTACCTACCTAACTAACTACCACCAGTTCGGATTTTGGGAGAGCCTTCGTCTGAGATGAAGCTGGCAAGAAATTTAGGAGGCCTTTCTTTTTTCTCCCATTATGTAACAAAAGTTTTATTTTATTGTATTTATTAGGACTACCAACAAGACAAACAATAAAACATAATTAAGTACAATTTGTTCGCATCAATTAAAGTGTATTACAAATTAATTAATGATAATAAAGTTAAATATTTTTAAATAAAACACAATGAAACAATAGTTATTAATAGTCTAAAAATACTAATAATAAATACCAGTACAGAGTAGACTTATTTCCACGCATATTTGTCTGCAACATAGTCATTGATCATAAAATAAGCTTTCGCAATTAACACACGATTAATGTGCGTTTTGAATTAGTTATCTGTCAATGCAGTGATGTCGTCAGGTATTTTGTTATAAAAACGATTGAGTTGCTTATAAAAGATTTACTACTTTTGCTTAGTCTGAACACACAGTTTGTTACTGTTCATTGTATTATATCCGTGAACCTCATTATTCCTAGTATAAAGGTGTAGATTTTTACGAGCGTACATAATATTTACAAATATGTACAAGGACAGTAAAGTAATGATGTACACCGAGATTTTTCATTGGTTTTGGAGCCGAAACCCTGTTTATGTTTATCATCAGTAGAACCTATTAAGTATGTAAAACTAAAAATATGAGCATAAAAAAATCATAACAAAAATATTCATAAAAAATGTAAAAACCCTTAGTACCGGACGATCTTACGAAAGTCAATGACCGAGGCGCTTCAAACGCTCCGCCTACCCCCCGCCCCGCCCCGCCGGCGCAGGCGGCCGGCCAGGAAAGTTCATAGGGGTCACGGTGTACTCGTAGATAAGGAGAACGTTACTACGTGTTTTCGACAAAAAGTCACTTTTACAACTTTTTTTACTTTGCTCGTAAAGCGATTATTATTTCATAAATAGGTACAACACTTGTTTTGTATTTATAACCTAACTAGACCCTCGATATGAGATCCTCACTGTAATCTTGAGTCTATCCTATACCAAGAAAAGAAATTTCAATAACGATTTCCAACGTTTCCAAACCTAATTCAATATTATCAGACTGAGCCGTGTATTATGTGGAGAAAATGTAAGAAATTTAGTCTTAATGGCATTAAGTGCTAAGTTATTAACAGAAAACCTTTCAGATACTCTGTTAAATGTTTCGTAAATTTTTCCTTCTCCAGCCTTTTGGTCTTTTCTATCTAAAAAAATATTAAAGACGTGTCGTCAGCTAATAACACTATTTCCGACATTTCTTTAACCATGAATGGACATCATTAAGATAAAAATGAAAATGATACGGACCGAGAATAGATCCCTGGGGCACCGCTATTTTGACTATCAAACCTCCTGATACTACATCATTTATACCTACTTTTGACCAAAGTAGTCGTACCGGGATGCGACAGGAGCGGACTGGACTTACCCCTCAAATAGGAAGGTAATTTACCGGCTTCACACCTCTTTTAGAGGCCATAGAAGGGCAACCATAGCACCATAAACTCCAGAGCCCCGCAGTGGGACGATTAGGTATACTCAATGTTGATCATAAGAGGTCTTAATATTTTTGACTACTACTCTTACTCATACGAAGTTTTACACAAAAATAAACGATAGCCTGAAACCTTCCTTAACTTACTGAACATATTATCACTAACATTTAATTTTTGTTTACAGCTGCACGCCCTCTCGTGCTGTCTGAAAGTGATCAGCTCTAGCGATTGCGCCGCCATGATCGAGAGGTTCCGGCAGGCGTGCGGCGGCCACGGCTACATGCAGTCCTCAAACCTGCCGCAGATGTACGGCATTACCACCGCGGCATGTACCTACGAGGGCGAGAACACCGTCATGCTGCTGCAGACTGCTAGGTAACATCATAAAATTCAGCCTATAAACGTCTCACTGCTGGGCACAAGCCTTCTTACATAGAAAACAACAACAACAAATAGGGAGATTGGGCCAAAACCCACAACGCTGGCCCTTGCGAGCTGCTGGATATATCTTTCTTGAACTCGGTGCTTGCCGTTCATGGTCGCAATCCATCTTCGTGGCGTAAAAGTCTTGGTATTAGGTTTTTTAGTGTGTAGAGCTTCCGTCATCCCGACGAAATTTTCTAACTGGGCGGAGAAGGGAAATAAAAAGAGATGTCTATTTTCCTTCAGTGCTTAATAGTCCACTGCTGGAATTAAGTCTCTCCAGTCCTCTTCCAACCAGCATGGTCGCTAGTAACTAGTTCAGGGTAGCTCTTCGACTGCTTCAATGTCATTGGTCGGTTGATGGATGCCAGATATCAGTGATTTAACTTCGGTGGTTGCTTATGGTGGGACCACGGAGCAAATATAAAGGGTGGGAACGCCACCACCCTGACGGCATGTGAGAGAGTAGCCGATACCATCTTGATGGCAATGACAATTCTTTATTAATAATTCTTAATTAAATAAACACTTTATACAGTTAATGTATGAACTGATCCCGTAAATGGTTTTACCCCATGTTATGAGACACAGGCATCTCCTCAAATTACTAGTGCTTTATATAGCCGATGATCTATAAACACTCCATAACTATTTTGACGCAATAAATATTACTTATTCAAATAACTGTCGATAAAATCTAACATACGTAATATGCTGTAATAAACTCATTTTTTTTTGTAGAGCTTTAGCAAAAGCTTGGGGTCAAGTCAATAATGGAGGATCTACATTCCAGACAATGGCTTACTTATCAGACAAAATTCCTATGAAGCAGTGGGATAACTCTCTCGAGTGTATTGTCAAGGGCTTCCAGAAAGTTGCTTACGGGTAAGTAAAAGTTCATTCGTTACTTAAATATTTCAATAACCCAATTTCATTGAATAAATATACGTATAGTATGATAAAAACCCTGTCCAATCCGAAAGGTATATTAAAGGTATGTAGGTATATTAAAAAAGTACACAAAAGAAATGTACTTAAGTATTTATTTTTAATAGTTTAATTTTTCTGTATTTTTGTTTCTTTAAAAATAAAATAGATGTAAATAGTGAAAACCGTGTCGCGTAGCGGTGAAAGAGTACTACCACCTCCTCTCTTCCCTTGTGTATCATAAAAGGCGACTAACGGACTAAAGACTGCACATACATCATAGCACATATCACAACAGCATAAAGCGGCGATGGGTTCACCACCTGTCACGCTAAGAACATGTGCAGTCGCTATTTGGTGAAAAGGACTATGGCAGAGGACTACTTTTGCTGTTGCGTTGTTTCATTTAGCACGTGGTACTTGGTACATATCTAGTATTTTAAGCATTAGGTACTCTATTATGTAACTATTTAAAATCCATAAAAATTACGAAATTTTAAAATAAATAATATTTTAAAATACTAAAAGGATAACGGTGCAAATCGATATGTATTTCGTTTTCTTTTCAGCAAACTATCTTCAAGTATGGTAAACTTTGAGAGTTACAAAAAATCAGGTTTGTCGCATGAAGATGCCTGGAACAAAACATCAGTTCAGATGATTGCTGTTGCTGAGGTAATAACAATCTGTATAATTAATATTATACAATAATAAACATGAAACAAGAACAAAATAAACATTGTTTAATACGAAGATACGAAGGAGGTCGTGTCAAACAAACTTCTTGTAATAAGAATTTGAAAACTAAGTATTATTTTAACAAAAAACAACTTTAAAACACTGTTGCAAGTAAAACGAATTGAATTTTTTACTTTTTCGATTTGGAAACTACATTTTTAATGTTTTTTTTACTAGCACTTTATACTGTTTTTTCTACATTTCAATAATAATTTTCTTCCAGGCTCACGGGCGTGCAGTGATCCTGTCGGTGTTCAAAACTGAAATAGAAAGAACTATCAGCTCGCTGTCAGCGCCCCTGCAGACGGTGCTGAAGCAATTGGTCGAGCTGTACTTCTACTACTGGACTTTGGAGAAGCTGGGCGACTTACTATTGGTGAGTCAAAATTCTATTTTATTTTTCCACTTCGGGTAAGCGCTTGGCCTTCAACTTACCTGATGGTATGACTTTATGACGGAAGGTGCAAGCGCGCTACGCCCGGAATCCTCGACCACTGAGGAACTGGCTATCTTATCTCAAAACTGTTGGAACACAACAACTTTGTTGTTATGGCGCCAGACTTTAGAAAAGATGGTGGTAGCTAGCCAAGCGGACTTACAATCCCTACCACCACACAAAAAAAAAACATTTACTAATCTCTAATCTTTTGAAGATCACTAGCTACGCCAAGGACCCATCTGTCCGGTGGCGGAGACCGTGTACTGAGAAGTACCGACTTCAATCAATATCGTAGAGTGCCGAAAACAAACACAGCAATGGCAATATTTTACAGCGTCAATGTTGGAATGCTAAAGAAGGACATTTTCTTTCCATCCAGAATGATGGGATAATGCTCTTTGTCGTGCAGACTTAATCGCCGCCAAAGGAGGTTGTATTTATTTAGAGAAGTAGTGTTTTAGGTACTTGTATATTATATTAAAATTGCTCTAATTCTCATTGTATATGTTAATTCCTAAAATCGCTCGGAAATTAGTGAAATAAATTATATAAGACACATTTCCTAGGAAATCTATACATTTCCTAAATAGCAATCGAGAATCATTTAAGATATCTTATTCTGTATCTTTTTATTAGACAACTGAAATACTAGAACAGAAATTTGAGACTTTGTGCTGTATGATTGTTATGTGATTGTCTTAACGAGTGCTTTAATAAAAAATATTATTCTCATTATTATTTTTATTTTAACAACGTGTTTTATCACAGAAAGCATTGTTTTTATACATTTCCTAATACGATAATGGAATTATATACAATTCCTAGGAAATGTATACATTTCGCAGAATATGTATGTATTAAATAATTTTTAAAACAAAATTTTACACAGTTCCTAAGTAGCTTCGGAATTGTATACATTTCCTAGATTTCATATATTTTCGGTAACATATATACATATATATATAAAAATGAAATAAGTAGTACATATATTAAATATAAACAGACGAGTTTATAACCTACTCCTTTTAGAAATAGGTTAAAAAAGGTTGAAAAAGCATCACTTACTTGATTTTATTCAAGAAGGATAATATTTTAAAGAGTTCTATTTTATTTTTAGAATAACGAGTAATAATATTTACTAATACCACCAGAAGCGTAATCTTATTCACGGCCAATCATCACCCACTCATATTATGGTAATTGAAGACGAAAAAGCTTTTAATATTCAAAACAGCCTTTCGAATTGAGTCAATAAGTATATCGGAGGTGAAATATGTAGTTGCTAGGCAAAACCGAACTAATAATTTGTGGAGTAGATTAATAAAAATAATTTATAGCGTTATATTCTTGTTTTGATTATTACCCGTTAGTTTTGCTTATTTTATTGAGGAAACTCCACCTTTTTTTGAATAACAAATACGTGAGAGAGGAGGTCTTAAAATGTGTAACAGCACCTAATTTTTAAATCCTTGCAATGTTTACATTTCAATGAGTTTTTTATTTTATTCTGTTTTAGATATAATATAACTTTCTACTTCCACATCAGTTATCTATCAACCAGGGTGTAACTGTTTATATTACTCTTATTTATATAGAGCGAAACAGAATAGACAAAGATGATAAAACGTATATAAATAAGTAGTTTAAGTACTAATAAAGTTTTAGTAATAACGGATAGTAAGCCATAACTCAAGTCAAAGCAAATAATAGAGCTTATAATATACTTAGTAAAATATTGAACAAGGCAAACTAATGATTTACGTTCTAAATATTATTGAACTATAAATCATGATATGCGTTAAAATAGTTATATTTCTATTAGCATTATAAATCATTTAGTGCGAAACCATATTATTATTATTTTACTAAGACCGGACATTAGATTTATTATACTCGTAGATTGCTTAATTTTTATTGACGTCTGTATCGGTTACAAAGGAAGTGAGTTAAAATATATTAATATTATATTAACAGCTGTTCATTAGCTTGTCTTTCTGTGAATCCTGTCGGTTCATAATAATTTCTCGTTGTATGTCTGTATGTGTCGGTTTGATAAGGCGCTGACCAGCCCAGCCGCCCTAGACAACGGCAAACGCTCCTTGTCTATTCGTTAGCGATTGGCACATAATATATAACTAAATAAAGAATAAATAAATAATTAATAGTACAAATTAGCTAGCTATCGAGTATATTCCATACGTCACTATGCCATTGTCTAGGCCACCAGAAGACGATCAACGACAGACGGCGCGGTTTTTATGGCTATTATCGGTATATATATTGTCCCTAAGTTTTCATTTTTGCAAAGTTTAAGTAGTAAGCATACCACGACATTGTGCTGAGTAAATGCCTTTTCAGTGTCATTTATACATTAATAAGTAATATTTTGTTAACAATCCTGTAAATGACTTTGAATAAATTGTTTTTTATTACTTAAATCGTTCTCGTCTCGTGATAGCGTCTGTTCAGCGCCTTAGCGTGTCTCGCTAAACGTGTGTCATAAATTATTCTATCGGAGCTAATGAGCTATGCATCTTAATTAGGCCGGCGGTTTTTAAGATGTGAATGTGAGAAATTTTATTAGCATTAATGGGTAATCCCTTGAGTGAATTTCTGATCAAATTGCAACGTTGATGTATTTGTCATCATTAGCTTTAACGTTTAACTTTCCCGCTGGCTGAGCTCAGGCATTCCTACTTGAGCTGTATCACTAGTTCATAGAGCTAGATTCGTAACTGATGATTTATTGAGAGAAAACAGGGTTTGTATAATAATGTAAAGTAGGTCGTGAGTCACGAGTATTGTTTAGAAAAGTATCAAATTACGGTTTATAAAAGTATCAGATTACATGCTACATGTTTACCTTAAATAAAATATTCATTTAGAATAGAAACAATATTATCTTTGTAGGTCAGTGTATGATGTTGTGCGATACTACATGTGAGAGGTAGATAGATATAACGCTTTATTGCACACACAAAAATACAGAAAACATAAAAATAAGCACATTAAAACTAATGTGGGCAAAGGCGATCTTATCGCTTATAGCGATCTCTTCCAGACAACCTTTGCGGTATAGGACAACAGAAAAAGAGCGACAGGCAGTCAGTGCACCAGAAACAAGCAAATATTAAATTAAAAAAAATAGAATACAAATACTTAATATATACTTAATAAAAATAAACTAACAATACAGATACGTACTATATATTATAAAAAATAAATAAAATATATATATATTATATCACACTAGTAATTTAATAAAATACTTAAGATAGAATAATAATTGTTGCAAACTAGGATCTAGTCAAGAGATGCAAATGCAGTTTGGCTTTAAAAGAAGCAGGTGACTTTGAGTGACGAACTTCAGATGGGAGTTTGTTCCAAAGACAGACAGCTTTAACTGAAAAGGAGTCTCTGAAGTATTCAGAACGAGTCAAGCGCTGTTTCAGTAGGTTGTCAGCCTTAGACTTGATTGTGATCCGTACCAAGAAATTGGAAACGTTCCTTAAGGTAAGGAGGGGTGCGAGGGTCATACAGCACGTTAAACAAGAGCACCAGAACATGCTCTTTACGTCGCAGTCTGATAGGAAGCCACCCGAGTTCTGACCTGTATTCAGACACGTGATCGAACTTGCGCAGGCCAAATATAAACCTTATGCACAGATTCTGTAGTCGCTGCAGCTTATCTAACAAAATCTCATTCAGGTCTATGGAGCAGACATCAGCGTAGTCCAGAATTGGCAAGAGGAGAGATTGCGCAAGCTCGATCTTGGTCTTCACAGGGAGCAGATTTCTCCACCTCCGCAACGAACCAGCGGCAGCAAACATCTTCCTACTAACCTCCGCAATATTAAGAGCCCAAGACAACGTACTGTCGAAGAGAACACCAAGGTTTTTGACAACATCTCTGAAGGGAAGGGGAACAGAATCTAATAGGAGTGGAGGAACATTGACGTACTTGAGTCGGGCAATCTGCTTCGACCCACCAATAATGATCGCCTGCGACCTGTGAGGATTGACCAAGAGGCCATGGGGTTCGACTCCATTCATGTATAGTCGCAAGGTCAACATTAAGGTTAGCAATCATGTTGTCAACATTCTCGATGGGAGCACGGGAGTAATAAATTTGTAGGTCGTCAGTGTAGAGGTGAAACTGACAAGACAGGAGAGGAGTAAGGAAGTTGATAAAATAAAGAAAGGGAAGGGGAAGAGGACGCCGCCCTGTGGCACACCAGCAGTGACGTCGCAGGGAGCTGACAGTCTATTATCAATCCGGAGAGAGGTAGGCCGGTAATTATAAATCGGATATTCGGTAAATATCAGTTGCTTTGCTACAACGTATATGGTTGCTTTTCTCTAGTTTTATTGTCAGTGATTCGACTGTTGACCTTTTTACGCTAACAAGTTTATTGTCAATTCGGGCTTATTAAACCTTATGCCGGCACTTCACTTGGCGTATCGTGTTCGTGTGGCGATATCGTTGTGTTTGCCCAAATAATCTGGCACACCACTTGGCGTCAAACAAGCCATCCACACATGGCCTATACGGGCAAACAACGCAAAATTCACAATATTTGCTTGTTCTCACAAACAAATTGAATGCAACAGTGATAGACGTGTCAGTGGCAGCAGCTTATATTTATCTGAATGCGGCTTGCCAACACCTGTTTTTTTATTGTGCAGGGTTCTCCTAAGTTATTTTGAATATCGATCAATGCAACGTGTTCGGTTTTTGTTTTTATGAGAGGCATTTTTGGGGTCCCAAACACTAGGATGCATTTGAGTGTTTCTCAGAAATTGCGTTCTTTGTCTGATTCATATGGCAGAATTTTTTTTTCACATTTAAGCTTATAAAACATATTTTTACGAAAGATGGTAACCTAAGATACAATGTCTGAAAAAGGCACACTTTTTGATCAAATGGTTTCCGAGATAATTAACTTTAAAATTTTTGGGGCCATATGAATCAGAATCTGTGACATATGAATCAGAATTAGGGATAGAAATGAAATTCTAGTTAGAAAAATCAGTCAATTATTTATTAAAATCACAGTAAATGCACATTATGCTTATCATTACACCTAAATCTAGTCAATCACAGCATGATATGGCACTTGACAATATCACAACATTAATTACTTTTTAATGAACGTTGTACGTCTTGTTTCATATAAACTAAATCTAGTTAAAAACGGCATGATATGGCACTTGACAATATCTTATTATCATAAGTATTTTTATTATGAATTATTAGATGTATTTTTATTTTTGTCTTATAAAAGCTTAAATTTAGTCAATCACAGCATGATAATTATAATTATGATACTTGACAATATTAATTATCATTATATTTTTTGTGTAAGTATCTCGTTTCATAAAATCTCTAAAAAAAACTAAAAGTCTACATTAATATTATCAAGTACGTTTAAACTTTTAACAATAACTAAAATTATGGCAAAAAGTAAAATTGAATATAGATAAAAAATAAATAAATATTCTTCGTCAATGATATCTTTAAACATGATTATCGAGGCTTTCTAAAAAAAAAAATTTCTTCATCGTCAGAATCAGTCTCATTAATAGCACTTTCCTGAGTATGAGGGGTCAATACCCTGGATGAGCAAGGAGAATAAATGGTTTCGTCAATTACACCTGGCTGTTTTAGTTTATTAACTGTCAGTCGCGGTTTTTTGAAGGTGAGTATGTCCTCATCGTCGGAATCTCTATCTTTAACAGTATTTTTTTGATAAAGGGTTTCTAATAGAGATCTTGCAAAATTGGGTGTTAAAATTTTTTCATCAATAGATGAAGTTTCTACCCAAAAACTGTCATCTTTAGAAAGATCGAGATCCTGTGTCTCATTTTCTACTTGCCTTTTACCAGCAGATGGTTTGCTTCGTTTGATTAAGGAACTACGAGTAGTTTTCTGTATCACCGGTTTCTTTTTGTTTGCTGGCTTAACGTATCCACTTGACTGTTGATTATTATTTTCTCCGATATTATAAAAACCAATATGTTGGCCATGAGGACATGCAATAGCTTCTTGTAAACAAGTATCGAAGCTGCAACTAAGTTTCCTCATTGCTAAAGTATCTGATTGACTGGCACTCCATACTACTTGATGTATGTTCATGGTACCCCGGAATTCTTTCAAGTGAGATGGTATTAACATATCTTTCTCTAATATTCCTGATTGGTTAATAACTTCTAAAATAACACCTGGACAATGATCTTTAAGATGCCGGACTAGAGAATCGATATTCGGAATGTCATTTCCTCTGGCAACTATCTGGTCAGCGGTTCTTTTCAAAACACCCCCTACGCCATCGGGAGCCCCTTTCCCGTGACCTGTCTCCGAGTAATTCCAAATCAATACGCGTAAACTCGGGAAATACCAGTGCATTTTTGCCATAATAAAAAACATTTTTCGATTACGGTACTGAGCTGATGGGGAGTCAGATATAAAGTGAAATGTCGTAACACTTGAAGCTTCACTTTCCAGAAATCGAAGAATTGGCATTAAATGCTCCCAAATTGCGGCAGCATCATGACGCAAACACTCACTTAGGGCCCGTTGTTTGATCAGTAGTTAAGTATACTATTGGTTAAAAAGCGCTAGTTAAACTAACTATTATTTAAAAATGACAAAATACTGTTGTTTGATCAATAGTTAAGCTAACTACAGTTAAAAATGTTGACAATTTGTTATAAAAGTTAACTATGCATTGACCGAGCAGTTATCTTTAACTATTTGTTGACAAAAGAGAGGTTATTGCTGTAAATGTATTTGTAACTTACAAAAAAAGGAATTTAAATATTGCAAGATATTTTAAAGATTCAGAAAGCTCTTCGGATGACGAAATTGTAATAGATTATATACTAAATCGACGCCCTAAAACATTCCGACCTAGGATCTTGCAGACAGACGTTTGGGATGAAGTTGATTTCTTTGAAAGATATAGAATGTCCAAATGTACTGTACTTACTTACTTTGGATACCTACTCAGTGAACTCAAGACGTCATTGGAAATGCAAACAGATATGTAAATTTTACTGAATATCAATAATAAGTACATACCTACATATATGTATATAGGTAGGATAAGTACACATCACATAAGTAGACTGTGATGTGTAGGTACTTACTTAAACATACAAATTTATAAAATAATTTTTTTTACCAATTGTACCTTTTTGATTTACTACAGTTTACTTATATCCTAATAATATTATAAACGCAAGAGTTTGTAAGTATGGATGGATGTTTGTTACTCTTTCACGTAAAAACTACTGAATGGATTTGGATGAAATTCGGTATAAGTACAGATAGTTTATTACCTGGATTAACACATACTATATCTTGTATCCCGATATAACGGGAACGGGAACCACGCGGGTGAAACCGCAAGTGGCCGCTAGTATATAATATAGGTATTAGGTATAGTATTATAAGATTTAAAACAAGTTATTAACTAAACAACAAAAATAAATTAAATTTAAAAAACCTTTTTAAAAACAAGCTTTTATTGAAATGGGCTAAAAAGAAAAAAATAAACATTTAATATTAACTTGTAACGTCGTTACACAATTTATATGATATACAAGGTTGTACCAAGATTATGTAAGTAGGTACTTACTCGTATTTAACTATAGGTTAGACTGAAAATTTTAATCAATCACATCAAGTTATTAAATTTACTTTTTTATTTACGTCGTTACTCAATATATATGATATAACCTTTTATATCATATATATTGAGTAACGACGTAAATAAGTTGATAGTAAAAGTTTATTTTTTCTTTTTAGCGCATTTAAATAAAAGCTTTTTAATTTTAATTTATTTTTTACTTTTTAGTATTGGATTTAGAGTCATCTAGCACTAAAGTGCTCGAAAAGACAAATCCAACGAACCAAAACTCGATGAGTTTCCGCCGTTTCGTTTAGGAGTTCCTATGGCCACCTCCCGCCTCCATCATCAGGACCTTGGACATCATCTAGCACTAAAGTGCTCGAAAAAACAAATCCAACGAACCCAAACTCGATGAGTTTCCGCCGTTTCGTTTAGGAGTTCCTATGGCCACCTCCCGACTCCATCATCAGGACCCTGGACATCATCTAGCACTAAAGTGCTCTAAAAGACAAATCCAACGAGCCCAAACTCTATGCGATTCCGCCGTTTCGTTTAGGAGTTCCTATGGCCACCTCCAGATTCCATCATCAGACCAGCTCAATGGTACCATAACATTGCATTGTCATCGTACTTACATATAAGTATATAAAATTTCAGCTCAATCGATTGAGGAGAACTTAAATTCAGTTGCAAGACTTGTCCCACACAAACTAACAAACAGTGGAAGTCAAATAAAAGCTTGTAATTAACACGAATCGCTACTAACGCAAACGTCAAATTGTGTTTTTAACATTAGATAACTGTGTTACCAGCTAAAACCAAACATTCGCCCAATAATTCGATCGTCCCACATGTTTATTACAGTAGCAATACAATTGACTATTGTTAAATTTGACAATAGTTAAAACTAAGTTCAAACAACGTATTTCCACATTAACTATTTGTTAAGGCTTTAACTATTGTCAACTAACGAATAGTTATATTTACCATTAGTCATATTTAACTACGTATCAAACAACGGGCCCTTAATGTACAAAATGACTGTTTACATAATTTTCCATTTTTAAGGTAATAAATGACAGAGGTATGTAAAGTGATTTGCTGTCTGGAACTGCCGAAATGGAAAGACTGGATCTCGGATGCATACTTCGTGATGTAGTTTTCACTGAAGTCACTATGTACAATGCATTCTTCTGTAGTTAAATTTTCTTTTAACTGTTTTATGTGATTATATTGTCCTGTAATATTTCCACAGTGGCGCATGTAAGGTTCTAATAGTTTATGAAACTGTTTAATGATGTTTCTGGGATACGTTACGACTTTTTCTTTAATTGTTTGAAGAGTAGATTTTTCTTGGCTATCTTTGAAGTAAGTTTTTTTTACCTTTTTCCAAGTCCAGTGGTGAGTCTCTTTAGAGTTATCAAATTCCTTAAAAGTTATTTGTTAATTTTTGCACAGTACACAATTTCTGGACAAACAATCAACATTTCTGCTATCGCAACACAAAGATTGTAGGATCTGGGTAGTGGATTTCTCTTTTATAAGATAATTTTTTCGTACAGCTGTTACCACCAGTTCCATGTTCTCATGAACCTTACATAAGCAAGTGTCTCGAATATTCACGGTTGGTATGCGAATCCAAAATGGTCGAAGCTTACAAAAACTGCTATAGCTTATCTTGTATTGAGAAGTCGCAATGTACTTTTTGTGTAAATTTTTTAAGGAGTCTGTGAGATATCGTTTCTGTTTTTTTATTTTTCCTTTTGATACAAATTCGTTCTTTCCTGGACAAATCCTGCTATTTTCATCTTCTTCTAAAAAAATAATAATGTCTTCTTTAATTTTACTACTAATCGACTCAAGGTGTAATTTCTTATTTTCAGACACGTCTATCTCCTGTATTTTTTGTTCATGTTGGTTGTGTGCATTTTTGAACTTTCTGAATCTCTGCCATCGCTGTAATGTCTTTTTAAAGTTCTCATTCATTCTTTTAAGGTCTTGAATTTGTCGGTCTTTGATTCGTAGCTCTGTGTGGTACCGGTATTTAAATTTGCGTAAGAGATGCTTCCAGGGAGATTTCTTCTTCGCAGGTATTTTTTGTTGTGCAGTTTGTACACGTTTTGCGTTTTCAAAGCGAGTAGGTATATTAGTTATTGAGGTATTGCTTTGTGGACTGAGTGATCTGGGTGAGTCAGTTATGGAACTTGTTGGACTATGTACCTGAAGACATTTTGTTGAATCAGATTTTGGAGATATTGGAGACCGTATTTGTATAGAAATCGCTGAATCTGGTTCAGGAGTTATTGAGGAACGCATCGTAGATGACCTTGATAAATTGAATACTGTAGCGTTTGTAGAAAGCACTCTGGACTTTCGCGAAACCGATTTATAATTCTTTGGAGAACGCACCCTGAGAGATCTTATCGGGACTGATGCTGGTGTTGGCGGTGAAGGCGATTTTATCGGCCTAGATGGACTTGAGATTTCTTCTGTTCTCTTTGGAGTCAAACTCAAAGGGTCGTTCATGATAATATTTTCATTGCTAACTACATTAATAATATCTTCTTCTGTCTGTTCTTTTAATTTATTTTTGTCGTACGATCTTTTTGAGCTTTCTCTACTCTTTTTTCTTTGAATTTTTTGTTCTCTAGGCGTTAAATTGCTAACTGAAATAATCTTACCTTCTCTCTTTCTTTTTAAATAGGATTCTCGCATTTTCACTCGCCATAAAGCATACTTGTCTGGATCTTTCCGTATGTTTTCCATCCTAATACGTTCTGCAATTTTCTTCTTCTCTCTTTTTTCTTCCTTAGATAGTACTGGTGGCATTTTTGTGTATTGTAATATAAAAACGAAGATTACAAATTTATTAATAATTATACTTAAAAATGCCTTTAAATAAACTGTCTGTCTCAATTTTGACAACATGCAGGCATTTGCCACTACAGTAGATATGTATACAAATAATACACTGTTTGACACATGACTGAAATTTCAATATATTGAAATTTATACCTTATTATTGACCTGACGTTTTAACCAAATTATGTATAATATATATTTCACTACATATAAAGGTGGGTAAAAATTGTAAGAAAAAATTCTTGAGCGGGAATTGAACTTATCACGTTACGTTATAACGGTCTTAAAAGTTAATATATTACCCTTTTCGTCTAAGCAGTAGTTTGAGCCTATAAACTACCGCTAAAACTAATAGTTGAGTAAGTAGGTAGTTAGTTTCATTAACCACTCGTTATTTTTTTATTTATGTTATTTGGTTAATTAATATTATTTTTAAACTCTCATTTAAATGAAGTTTTTTTTTATTGTTTACCTTTATTTTATTACCTAAACGAACGGAGTTTAATACCAATATATTAATTTTAATTTCAGGCATAGTTTAATTTTCGAAAATTTAGTCGTCGATAGTCAATAGTCAATAGTCAATAGTCAAAATATATTTATTCAATGAACTCATTTAATAAGTACTTTGAAACGTCCAAATATTTTTTAACCTACCACCCATTCAGGACATCATTTTTTAACTGTGGCAAAGAACGGGCGCAAGAAACCACAGCGCACAGAAGCAACGACATTTACAAAATATATATATATTATATGTCGTTACCAGATCACAAAATACAAAATATGAATTTGAATGTAAATAGTTTAATTAAATATGGTGCTCTATATAAATTAATTATAGGCAATTAGAAATAGCTGTTGGAGTAGGTACTTGGAGCATGTCAGACCCAAGCTGTTTTGTCTTCTGTATAATCCGACACTTTATAATAAGCTTTTTTATAAAGCTTTTCTTTGATTTTGATTTTAAATTTATCAAGATCTAATTTCTGAATATCATTTGGTACTTTGTAGTATAATCGTACACACAGACCCTTAAAAGAATTATTTATTTTATGGAGCCTAGTATAAGGCACTGCTAATTTGTTCTTACTTCTAGTATTTAATTTGTGAATATCACTGTTTTTTGAAAACATTTCAATATTTTTATGAACATACACAAGATTTTCATAAATATATTGTGATGCAACTGTCATTATACTTATATCCTTAAATCTCTCTCTGAGAGAGTCACCAGCCTGTAGGTTATATATTGCTCGAATAGCCCTCTTCTGCAGCACAAAGATAGTTTGAATGTCGGCAGCATTTCCCCACAGTAAAATGGCGTACGACATTACACTATGAAAGTAACTGAAATAAACTAATCTCGCTGTATCAACGTCAGTTAACTGACGGATCTTCATTACTGCATAAGCCGCAGAGCTAAGTCTATTCGACAATTTAGCTATATGTGGGCCCCACTGAAGCTTGGCATCCAACGTGATGCCTAGAAACACAGTGGTGTCCACAGGATTCACATTCTTATCTTTAATTTGTACACTAGTTATTACCTGCTTAACATTAGGCAATACAAATCTTACACATTTGGTTTTTCCCTCGTTTAATAGCAAGTTATTAACACTAAACCAGTGAACAATCTTTGAGACCGCATTATTTACATCGTCATAATTTGGGTGTCGTCGTTTCACTTTGAATAAAAGTGAAGTATCATCAGCAAACAATACTATCTCATGACTGTCTTTTACAAAATAAGGTAAGTCATTAATATAAACCAAAAACAAGAATGGACCAAGTATTGAACCCTGCGGAACTCCCATTTTAACCACTGATCCCGGAGATCTTTTACCGTTAATGTCGACCTTTTGAATCCTGTTACTCAAGTATGAGATTAGAAGGCTCAAAGAAGCACCCCTAATTCCATAGTGGTTAAGCTTCCTGACCAAAGTTTCATGTAAAACACAATCAAAAGCCTTGGATAAATCACAAAATACCCCTAGGGCATCCTGTGATTCCTCCCAGGTATCAAATATTTGGATTAAAAGCTCAACACCGGCGTCAGTTGTAGAGCGACCCCTAGTAAAACCATATTGTTTACAATGTAAAAGTTTATTTTTATAAAAATGAATTTGCATTTGATCTAGTATTAACTTTTCAAAAATTTTACTAAATGTGGGTAGCACAGAAATAGGTCTAAAGTTAGAGGGGTCAGAAGTGCTACCCGATTTAAATAATGGAATTATTTTACTATATTTCATGAGGTCAGGAAAAACACCACAGTCAATGCATTCATTAAATATGCAAGCTAAAACTGGAGCTATTGTCATAATTACAGATTTAGCGACGTCCACGGAATTACCCCACAGATAGATATGAAACCCCTTTGACGTTATTAGGACTGCTGCGAAATTTACAGCTACTATTTTTAGACATGTAAATAACATTAGGTTCATACGAAATGACTTGTTACAGGCGTAACGTGCCGCCAATGTAACGTTTCATTAACAATATGTGAGACATTCTGATTAATATGGTATTTTTACCATATGAATCAGACACATATCAATCAGAATTTTACCCATTAACATCGATAAATCATCACACGTATGCAATTAAAGATTGTTATTTATACATAGGTTTCTGTTCCCCAATGGCATTATATTTCCCGCAGATTCAAGTTTGAAAACCATTTACCTTAATTATAAAAACGAACATACTAATCAGAAACACAGGTGTACCAAGGCTATATGAATCAGATATTTACTTTTATATCTCCGCGACGACACGAACCAGCCACACGTCTCGTCGCGACCACGTCAGCCGAGCCACTGGCTACCGCCAGCGCGGGGAGGGGTCGCCTGATGTTTCGTATTTAGCCGGGTACGTTCGAGTGAAGCGCGTGAATATGAATCAGACTTTTGTGGCGGACACTCACTATTTTTTTATTTATAAATAAACAATCGTAAATATTAGTACTATTTTATTTGGTGTAAAGAAACAACTAATATTCTTTCGTAATAATTATAATTTACATCAATTTATCAATATGAAATAATGTTATTGTTACTAATGTTCAAGAAACTGGGTTACGGACACACCATATTAGTCAGAAGAACTACTTTTAAATATTTTTTTGAAATATTTATATAAATATTATTAAAAAAAATTAACTTGTGCAAGATAGACAATAGTCTGAAGTATGTTATAAAATTAATTGCAGACTAATTTGTCAGTTAGTTACAAAAATAAACCTCAAGACATCGAAAATTTAGGGTTCCAAGAATCACTCATTTGGTATAATTACAAAAATCGCAATACGTTTCGTTTGTCCAATCCATTTTACTATGTTTACATATAAAAAACTGAACACGTCTGAACAGGACAGCCGCACGTGCGCTTCTGAACAGAACCAAGTGTGGACGGCCGACGCAAATATTTGCCGTATTTGATTCCTTTGATGTGTGATCAAAAACCGACAAGTTGCGTTGTTTGCCATATTCGTGCAAATAAAGCAAATATATTCAAATAGGCCGTCTACACATTGCCGTGTTCGGACAAATAATGCAAATACGCGAACACGATACGCCATGTGAAGTGCCGGCATTAGGAAATATAAGCATATTTAATAATTTTTGCCGGCTGTACTCAGTACAAGGTTTTCAGCCCTTTGCCAATGGCGTAGCAGCGTAGCAGAGCTCAATATTATTGTAGCTTAATTGAATAATTGATATTGAAAGATTAATCTTGTATCGTCTATTTTGCATATAGATTTCGTATAATAACGGTAAAATTGGAACAAGAAGTTTTCATTATTTGTCAATGACTGATATGGCCATTAATCAAGCTTTATTAGCTAAAAACCTGCAAAAAAATCTAGACATATATCATCTTAAATAAAATAACATTTCGACAAGTATGTATTTTAAATGAATAAACCTAACGGATTTCTAATACTGCAGTGTTAAATGCAAATTTATAATTTAACCATAATAAATAATAAAAAATTATATTTATTTGTTATGATATTGATATGGACTCTTTTAATTGAGTCTTTAAATTATTAACTGTTCAATATGTTGATGGAAAAGGAGGCCGCGTAACACGGTAGTCTTTTATGGAAACGTGCGTTCACATTCCACTTATACTCGTAGCTATAACTACATAAAAGCGATAGAAACTATAGTTTAATTTAAAAAACTGATACGAAATTTCAACAATTTATAGGCACAGCGAATAAAGCGTTCGGTTTGCGATCTTGCTAGCTAAGCAACTTTTACAATGGCGGATCACTGGAAGGGCGACTGCTGAATTTGAATCACCTCGTGCTCCTCGTGCTTTGGAAGGCACGTGAAGGTCCCGGTTGCTCTTGTAAGATGGCCGTCCTTAATAACCCACCAACCCGTGATGAGCCATCGTGGTGGGTTATGCCCCCAATGTGCTGTTGTGCATGTGGGGAGACCAGTGGGACGTTTATAATCTGATGATGGCGTTCTAATAAGTTACAGGTACTTAAAGACTACTCTTACTAAGATTACTTTACTAGAAAAAAATCAACCAGTCTCAGGAAGCTCGAATGGGATTCGAACCCATAACCTTTGGATTGCCGGTCCACTGCTCTAACCGCTAAGCTACCGAGACCCCAAAAGACTCGTTGAATTATTTCTAGTAGGTAGTTGATGATTTACGCTGCAAGCCAGCGGTATTACGTATTACGATATTCGAATGGTATTACGTATTACGATATTCGAAGCCCATTCGAGCTTCCTGAGACTGGTTGATTTTTTTCTAGTAAACATTTTATCCTTTATAGATCTATTATAGTATGGTGAATGCAAAATTCCCTAAATAAAGTTACTTTAAGACTGTCGCCAACCAACTGCCAATCGAAAGCATGGTACTAAGACGACTGTTAGCATTAACCTAAAAACCTATAAGAAAAATAAATAGATCAACTTCGCCATACTTTTTTTGGCTATAGGTCAATAAATTTCCTAAAGATTCCGGTACAGTTAGTCGCGGGTCAAAATTCGAGACATGAACTAATGGATCATCTGTTCTATAAGTATAAGCCAATATCGATGAGGATCGGCGCAAACCGGTTTCTCGCAAGAAATCGCCAGTGAAATGTATAGCAGTATGTCGTCTTCCATCTTCATTGCTGCGTGATGAAGTGAACACTACTATACAGTATTATGACTTGGCTACGACATATTCTGTCAAAAATACACACTTGAAATAAGTATGGGTACCAAAATTCAAAAAAAAATGAACTAAAAAAAAGGTATTATGAAATAAAATATAACGGAACTACTCCAGCCAAATATGATGACGAATGTTTGTAAACAGATTAGTCTTTTCTTTGTGCAAATATCTAGTTTCACTCGGATTTTTCCTTTTTCTTGAGAGAGATTCACAAGAAAACAGTTAACTATTGTGTCTTTCTTCCAAAAAACAGTAAAAATCCGAGCGAAATGACAGTAATCTGTTTACAAACATTCTTCATCGATTGCTTGCATCATTTGACTGGAGTAATAGGTATTTGTGTGGGAGCAATTCTTAAATTGTGAAAAAAATTGCTAAATATTCCATACATTTTTAGTTCCGAGTAGGTATTTCAGTTTTGTGTAGAACAGCTGTTTTCTTTTTGCGATTTCACATTCAAATAGTAGTTATTTGCACTTAATATGATGACCAATTGCGGGATTATACTGATGGAAGCCGTTGACTTGTAGTGGGCCTTTTTTCAGAGTTGGTCCCATGTAAAAGTTGTGCAAAATGATGTGCAGAAACTATCTTTAAAGCGATTGTATTAATAGAAAAATATGTAAGAGACTTATTACCAAACACCGTGTATAACGTTGTAAAATGTAAATTTAGACGATTCAAAAATGCTTATTTTATTGAATAAAGAAATTTTGAGTTTTAGTTTAATGAATATTTTTACTATGCCAACAAAAACGATACAGATCAGATTTCGTTGTTTTTATGATCCGCGATTTTACCAAAGCCAATTACAATACTAGCGGGTCAAAAACTAGATAAGATACAAAGCCACCTTTGTCTAGTAAAATGATTCAGCTATTATCACTAATGGGTAGGTATTGCTATTGAAACGATTTAATTAGTTTTTTTTGTTACATTTTGACCTTAGAACATTATCAATTACTGTTGCTTCCATCAAGCTCCCCATAGATTAGCTTATCTAAATGATTTTTCAACACTTTCAGCAGCTTTTAGAGATAGTCTCGCATTGCTCTCTATTTTGTTTTAATATAACTTTTTCTGTTTAACTGTGTTAGGCTGTAAAACTGCCATATATGTTCATGATAACACACTTGACGTTGTTTTAGTTTTATGATTATTAGTAGCTACTTAACAACGTTTACTTTTTAACATGTTACAATCGTTTAAGAGTCCGAACGCCGCGCCGGCCGGTTTGTCAGGAAACGCTTTAATAAAGTAAAATAAATAAAAATTTACTTTCCCAAACTCACACCAATTATCTAGCCCAATGTCTTTTGAAATTTATTTTATTGGTTTAACTAGATAACTACTTATTATACATAAAAAATCGCCCAGACGCGAAATCAATTAAAAAAGTGAGTTATTTCTAAATTGACTCGACCTGGAGTTGAACCCGGGACCTCAAAGATGGCGACGCCAGAACCAGCGTGCTAACTACTACACCACGGATATCGTTAAAACAATAATTTAGAGCGATAATAATGTCAAATTTGTGACATTATTGTACCTAATTCAAAGTTTCATTGTACATTTTTAATGTGGTAGTATTCCTTCGCCGCTACGCGACACATATTTTAGCGATGATTTGATTTCAACGATGGAAGCCTTTGCCTGCAGTGCCAAGTGTACTGGCTCTCCTTTATTTTAGCATTCATCATACTATGTTGTTCACAGTACACACCGATTACACAGAGAGACGTGGACCATCTGCGGCGCAACTATGAAGACATTCTGGAGACTATTAGGCCCAACGCCGTGGGATTGGTCGATGCTTTCGACTACAGAGACGAGGTAATATGCCTTTTTTTAGAAAAGGTGGTCTCCTAAGGCAATTTGTCCACTACTGTACCGGCGGGCATAAAGTGTTATAAATTAAAACAAACCGAAAAATAAAAAAATCCTGTTTACTGATACAACGGGCGACATGGAGTCGGGAGAAGGTGGGAGGTAACCTATGTCTGCACAGCTACAGACTTCAAAACCCGACAAGTCCTAACTACTGTCGCTTTAGAAACTTTTTTTTTAATTCTATTTTTTATTTTACAACGGGTGAGCGCTTGGCCTTCATCTCACCTGATGGTAAGTGACGATAAGGCCGAAGGTGGAAGCGCGCTCCACCCAGAATCCTCAGCCACTGAGGAACTGGCTATCTTATCTCAAACTGTACGGAACACAACAATGCTATAAACATCGTTGTTATGACGACAGACTTAGATAAGATGGTGGTAGCTAGCCAGGCGGACTTAACAGCCCTACCACCAACCAAACCGAGCACACAAAGATATGCCCCCCGCTGGGAATCGAAGCCGGGACCTCTGGGTCTGAAACCGGTGGCTTAGCCACTAGACCACAGAGGCAATTAAAAAACAATAAGTTATTACCGCCAACAAATCATGATACGCTGTTAAGGTTTAATGAGGCCAAAATATTTTTCCCCTATAACAATTTTAGTTTTTGTAAGAAAACTTCGTTGGACTCCTAACTCATTGTATGAGTCCCTAGCTGTATCCGGCATGCGTTGCAATGCCACCGTTTTTATTGATTTAGCTTTAAAAGTGACGGAGTTTAATACAAACTTACCCCCCCGTTTTTTACCTCCTTAACGGGCAATTTTCCGTAAATCCTTTGATAGTGCTCCCTACACTATAAAAGAAAGCACGATGCAAAATTTCACGTTGCTGATACTAGTATTTTTGGCTTTGCGTTTTTATGTCAGTCAGTTATTCATGTTTTCCTTTTATATTTTTAGAAGATGTCATCCCTATTTCATTTAACTAAGTCACACAATATTCTTAAAAGATAATGAACCATAAGTGTATGTGAATATGCTTCAAGGTCCTGCAGTCCACCCTGGGCGCGTACGACGGGCGCGTGTACGAACGCCTGATGGCGGAGGCTTTGAAGAGCCCCCTCAACCAGGAGCCCGTCAACCGCAGCTTCCACCAGTACCTCAAGCCCTTCATGAGGGGAAAACTGTGAAGGGGAATTCCTTGTTGATGAAAATTGTTTAGCGGTTGATGCAAAAATTAAAATATTTATACGGAATGTAACGCCAAGTACTATTTTTTGTTGTTGTTGGTGTGGTTGTTGTGTCATTCAGATAAAGATCGTATTTGAACGTTGTAGAGCGGGCCAAAAGTAAACGATACGAGGAGTACAAATTGTAAAAAAACTAAAGCTACCGAACGCACTTGAACTTAATTAACTTTACTTGTAAGTGGCTTGACCAATTTATTATTTTGTTTAAGTAGCCGTTTTAATACAGGGGTGCTATATAGTGAAAAATAATAGGGAATCCTAAAGAAATACCTACTTAACAATTTTTATTTTTTTATTGTTGTTTTGTGGCTCTTGTATTATTATTAATTTGTTTCGTTATACTTACTTGATTTTTTCCGTTAAGTCACTCAAATAAAAAAATATAACGAAACGTTAAAAATAATTACATGGTTTTTCCTACCAAGTCGCTGGTTTTGTGCGTTGTGGTTTCTTGCGCCCATTCTTTGTCACAGTTAAAAATTATGTCCTGAATGGGTGGTAGGTTAAAAAGATTTGGACGATTCAAAGTACTTATTAATTGAGTTTATTGAATAAATATCTTTTGACTTGACTTGACTTGACTTCACGTTTCGTTATTAATTTGTTTGATAAAAAATTTTTGTTTGTTAATACTTCTTTTTCGCGACATTAATCTTTTTCCTGGCGCTTGATTTGTCATTATGTTATTGGCAGAGCGCAAAAACATAAGTAAGTATTTATAATTATTGGACAGGACGTCTGTCAGGTCTGCTTGTAGGAAATAAAAAATAAAAGTATAACTTTGAAAACATTTATTTTTCGTCATCAATAAATTACCTTACGTTTAACATGAGCAATAAATTAAAAGAAATGCGGGCTTAAAAGACTAATAATAAATAAATAAGATCAGACTTTGCAATTACATCAAGACAAGTTTTTGAACTTCGAGAGTCGTCTTGATGTGGTTGCTTCGCTTACTCTAATAGAGCTTAAGCGCTCTGAGCGTTGGCGTGGGCGGTGCCAAAGCCAGAGGTGTTGGCCATGGAGTTCATGATACCGTAGCCAGCAGTCAAGCCCTGGGTCTTGGCTGAGGACGAGGCCTTACCAGCCCCCGAGCTTTGGGCGTCAGCAACAGTCTTAGCTCCATAGAATCCCTGAGGGTTCAACCTGGCCACACCAACACCAACACCAGGTCCCATGTTGGCCGAAGACTGAGCAGTGCCAAAGCCTTGAGCGTTTGCTACCGACTTAGCGGAGCCGTAACCTGAGTTCACGTCAGCGTTGGCATTTGCAGATCCGTAGGCCCCACCGTTGGTGTTGGCGGTCGACTTTGCGGATCCGTAAGGAGATCCGTTAATGTTGGCAGCAGAGTTGGCGGATCCGTAACCACCCATGTTCATGTTAACGTTGGCGTTGGCAGAACCCTGACCGGCACCTTGAATGTCAGCGGTGGACTGAGCGGAGCCGATGCTACCTCCCTGAGTCTGAGCCTGAGATTTGGCAGCGCCGTATCCGGATTGGGTGTTGGCTTGAGCTTTGGCGGAGGGAGTGTCGTACTTTGTACCGAAGTGCCAGTGGATGCGCTTCTGGTTGGTAGTCTTAGCAGAAGAGACAGCGTTGCCGTACCCATTGTTCACATTAGCGTTGGCGTTAGCAGATCCATAGCCTCCATTGTTTTGGGTCTCTGCAGTAGAGCGAGTCGAGCCAGAGTTGCTTTGCGCGGTAGAAGATGCCGATCCAAATTCAGCATTCATTCCTTGAGTCCTGGCGGCAGTCACAGCAGAACCGTAACCGGTGTTGGCGTTCGATGAGGCGTAACCAGCACCTCCGTTTGTGTTAGCGTTGGAGGAAGTGAGGCCGTAGGATCCGACGCCTCTCTGTGTTTGTGCTGAGGACTGGGCATTACCGAATCCGTTTGAGTTGGCAGACGCAATGGAGGACTCAGAATTACCGTTCATGACAGCGGAAGACTGAGCAGAGAGTCCACCGGGAGCGGGGATTTCATAGCTGCTCTCAGCGGGAACATCAAAATTCTGTTGGTAAGTGATGATTGTCGCAGGAGCAGGAAGGGGGTAGTAGCCATCTTGAACCTCAGCTACTGCTTTGGCTGAGCCGTAGACAGGCATTTCAGGGACGTCGTAGGCTTCAGCCTGCGCCATGGCTTCACCAGGGTAGACTTGGCCAAATCCATCGTCGCGGGTCAGTTGCGCGCCGATGGAGCCGCTGCCGTAGGCCTGCGCGGCTCCCCCGTTGACGGTAGCGGAGCCCGAGGCCTGGCTCATGCCGCCGAAGTTGCGGCTGTAGCCCTGACCCATCGAGAATCCACGTCCATCACGGTATACTACACCTGATGGCAAAATTAATTTGTATTAGACACATTGTCACCTTTAATTTGGTATATTTTGTATAATAAACATTATATTTTAAAGTAATTATCTTTAAGTAACCTAAGAGCTTTTCAGTTCATGATATTATAGTAAAAACTGGATACCTATATTAAAATTAAATTAAAAAATAAATTTGAACAAAAAATAAATGTTGATGCTTTTTATATTTTTTTCTTTGACTTACCGTTTATAAGGACTGGACTGGAGTGGCACAGGGCGAACAACGCCACCGCTACGACGAACTTGGCTGCCATGCTTGTTTGTTGTTTATTGTTGGGAAGAGACAGTTGAGTGGATGAAGTGAGAGCATTTCTCCGCGCTTATATACAATGTCCGATTGCCACCACTCCTGCGCACGACTGACCCAAAACACCGCGAACTTCACCTAGAAATTGTATCTGTTGATGGACAGTCGTAAATCCAACTGATAGATTGCGGTAGATTAATGAGTGACGTCTATCGCGAATTTTAGCGAATAGTTTACATTATGTGTTTTTAATTAGCTTTTAGCGACTTTCTGCCGGGAAGTGGATGGTGTTCGTTCGCATGACTGCTTGCCGCCGCCACAAACACGAGGCTCGCAGCTGTTATCGGGTGCACTGACCTCTCCTATGCACTGCATCTAAAATGTTAACATGACTTTTTATGAATGTGCTTAAATTAGTAACGAAAAGCTTTACGGTTCATTGACACCGCGTGAGAAGTAAATCACTACTAATTATTTTTTGAACCAAATGACGCTTATACGTCGCAAATTTCAGATAAAGGCTACATTTATTTGCTTCATTTCCGTAATTAATTTAGCTACATCGGCTGCGAATGGTGGACGTTAGTCCTACTAACTAGCAGCAGTGTCTAATATGAACAAACTCTCAGGGATTATTGTTTACAGGATGTTTGGAAACTAAGAACAGTTCTTTAAAGGGTTTTTTTTAAAGTATTTTCTTGTTCTTTGACTAATGTTAGAGGATACGGTCAGACATAACGTGACCTAAGACACGGGTTTCAGTACTTTTTTACATCTAGTACTTAATCAGGTAAAATCTACATGACGTCAGTACGTAAGTATCTACCTTACTATTTTTAATTATGTATGCTACATTTGTTTCGTGCAGTAAGTTGATCAGAAGAGAAACGAAAACTTTTATTAGGTACATATCTACCTATGATAGTTCTAAACAACCTTAAAAAAATTAGCCCGTTTCATCACATTTCTTATTTTAAGCTTTCTGAAAATTTTGTTAAGCCTTATTAATTAAGTTATTTTTCTTTTAGTTTATACAGATACATATAATCACAACTATTATTCCCGAAGGGTTAGTCAGAGACTAGGCAATGAGGATTAAGGACCGATTGTCTACCTTATGTCATCGTCGCATACTGGGCTATTTTAGCCATATCGCCAGACGTGGCGACAGTAGCTTGGAAAAGCTCATTGTGGTGTGAAACGTGGAAGGAAAACGTTCCCGAGGCCGGTCCCCGACCAGGTGGTCTGACCAACTGAAGGAAACAGCAACGTCCCGCTTCTACGCCGCGGTGAGGATGGCCACAGACCGGACCCGATGGAGACAGTTCGTCCAATCCAAAGTGCTGCCGTGAT
This sequence comes from Scoparia ambigualis, assembly GCA_963921215.1. Taxonomy (NCBI): domain Eukaryota; kingdom Metazoa; phylum Arthropoda; class Insecta; order Lepidoptera; family Crambidae; genus Scoparia; species Scoparia ambigualis. The sequence continues at coordinate 6,195,303 of OY992504.1, forward strand.
GATCACGATCCTCAGTCATGAGGGAACGACCGAAGAGAGAGGCAATGAGGACCGCAAAAGCAGTCCTCTGCCAGATTAGCAGCCGTTACAAAAAAGGAAGACGTTCTAATGGGATTGAAGAATGAAGTCATTTCGACGACGTCTATGAATAAATGAGCTTTTACGTGCTCCTTTGAAATAAAGTGTAACTTATAGAGTTTAACAACCAAGATGACAGGACTGTCTTCACTAATAATGGGAAGATTTTTGGTTTCTTATATATAATATTGTCATAAATGTTAAACGTCAAATACGAAAAACGTCCAATTATAAAAATGTCATTTTTTTTGTCGTTTGTAAACATACTCACATTTACGAACTCACGACTATTGTCTCCTAGGGTGTGTCTAGGGCTAGCTAGGGGTTAGCAAGGCACTAGGCAATGAGAACCGCAAAATTAGTCCTCTGCTGTCATAGTCCACTTTTTTCTCCAAATAACAACTGTACCTGTGCTGAGCTAAGCGGTGGTAAAAGGCAATTAACGGACTAAAGACTGCACATACATCCAACAGCTTATAGCGGCGATGGGCTCACCACCTGTCACGCTGAGCACATGTGCAGTCGCTATTTGGTGAAAAGTGGACTACAAGAGCACTGCTTTTGCTGTCCTCAATGCCTAGTCTCTGACTAACCCTTCGGGGATAAAAGTCGTGTTTATATGTATGTATGTATGTGTCATCAAATAGCGACTGCACATGTGCTCAGCTTGACAGGTGGTGAGTCCATCGCCGCTTTATTCTGTTGGATATGCGGTCTTTAGTCCGTTAGTCGCCTTTTACGACTTCCGTTGTGAGCAGCACTAGTTTAGCGGTTTGGCCTGGTCTTTGACCGAGAAACCACAGGTTTGATTTCCAGCGGGGAATCATCTTGTACGTTCGTGTACGGTTTGATTGGTGGTAGAGCTTGTTAAGTCCGCCTGGCTAGCTATCTTATTTAAAGTCTGGCTCCAGAACAACAACGTTAATAGTATTGTTTAGTTCCCATAGGTAAGAGATAAGATAGCCAGTCCAATGTTGTCCAGTCATCAGTGTTGAGGATTTTTTTATTTTTATTTGGCAACGGGTAAGCGCTTGGCCTTCATCTCACCTGATGGTAAGTGACGATAAGGCCGAAGGTGGAAGCGCGCTTCACCCGGAATCCTCAACCACTGAGGAACTGGCTGTCTCATCTCAAACTGTCGTAACACAACAATGCTATAAACATCGTTGTTATGGCGACAGGCTTAGATAAGGTGGTGGTAGCTAGCCAGGCGGACTTAACAGCCCTACCACCAACCAAACCGAGCACACAAAGATGTACCCCTCGCTGGGAATCGAACCCGGGACCTCTGGGTCTGAGACCGTTGGCTTAGCCACTAGACCACAGAGGCGGTTAAAAATGGATGGCGGGTAAAGCGTTACTCTGGGCTTTATCGTCACTTACCATCAGGGGAGATGAATGCCAAGTGCTTACCCCTATTGCCCTATAGGCCTCTCCTTAATCATGAATTTAAGTATCCTGTAAGTAATATTATTCTAGGGGTATTTTAAAAAAATCGCGACGTTTGGCAGGCGGGGTGCCGATTGAAGTTTGGAGAAAATAATGTTAGAGAAAAGCGATGGGTGGTGACATTCCATATCCCCGTCACCACACAAAAATCTGTATGGGCCGTGTGTTATAGCGAATAATACCACTAGCCCCTCTCTGCCCTTGACTTTTCGCAATTCGCTTCATATTCATATTCATTTAATCACTTAACATAGGTACACAAATTGTTAGTAATTTACAGGTGTTATATGTAGTTTTAAATTTACCTTATAAAGTCATTGTGATTATAAAGTAATTAGTACTTGCTAATATAACACATTAAGAGGCCTATTACATCTCGACTGTGATTTTTGCGTAAAATGGCCAATTTTGGCGTTATGGATCTCAGAAACCAAAATACATTAACAATTATGACTTATTGAATAGTGTAGAATAGCTATTGGAATAGTGCGTAGCGGCCTCGCTCTTTGTAAATTTTGTTTAACTTGTTAATTAAACCCAAAATTGCAGAGAAAGATTTGTATAAAGTGCACGAAGGCACTTTTTTGAGCTCATCGATTGAACTACTGTTCTAAACAAGTGAAATAAATAAAATTATAATGTTATCTCTTATATAGTCGAATAGTACGTATCATCATGCGGCCTATCATTGATTTTATATAGGAAAATAATCTTATTCCAAACCAAAAAACTTCGAAAATCGCTATAAGTTAACTGTGAATTTCTCCTATCTACGATAATATTATTGAGCAAAATTTATACCAGAGTAATTGTTACTTCATGAGGAATAAAGATTTTATAATGAATTTATTATCCTAAAAACGATAAATACAACTGCAAAATTACTACAAAATGCGATGCACCGGCCGTCCGAATTCAACTTATGCTCACAGAATGAAGATTTGTAATATTGTGCACAAATTTATTATCCTATTTCGATAAAAACGATAAATACAACTGCAAAATTACTACAAAATCCAAAAATGGGCATTTTACGCAAAAATCACATTCGAGACGTAATAGGCCTCTTAACACATAAAAAATACGGTAACAAAATTGAAATAAGTAGGTATAATTAAAATAACAATAATTAAAATTACTATGGCACAACACAATTAACAAAACATCACATTTTTTTTAAAACAAAACTAAATTAAATATAAAATAAAAAGTGTGAGCTTCCTAACAAAAACAATAAAAGGGAAAAAGATATAATTTAATTTGCATTCAAAGTATTCTTTTAGACCGTAAAACGATTTATTCATTAAAATGTCTTTTAATTTTTTTTCAAATATACTGTCTTGGAGAGCTTTTAATTTATTTGGCAGATTTATTTTCTTATTGTAGAAAGTTGTAGTGCCCATAATAAAATCAACACCACATTAAGGATGGGTAAGCTGATTATTTTAAATGGCCATGACTATTCTTTTATATTTTTAGCAAAAATAATTTAAAAATATTGCAATAATTGTAAGGTAAGCCTAAGGTATTATTTATTACAAAAATCAAACATTAACACGTGCGTATGTGTGCACTGCCAACCCATTACCTTGTTTTCTCCATAAAGTTACTATACCTATAGTAACTTTATGGTTTTCTCAGAAAATGGAGTGGAAAAATAATGGGTAATCAAGTTTATATGATCGAATGGCATGCAATTACTTGATTTTTTCTAACATCATATATGTTACCTCCGAAAATGTCTACTTTTTAATTATACTAAGAAAGTCAGAATATTACTTACACCTTTTCAAGTTTGCTGATACTTAGAGATTAATAAGTTTTTAACGATTTAAAAAAAATAAGTCTTAAGAACTTTCAAATTATTCGACTGTAATGTTAGATCGTTATTATAGTTTGCTCCATGAATCTATCAACGTCAAGCTGCGATATCGAAAGTAGGATGTTGTCGTGTTAAAAAAAAATACTTTCGCTGTCAATGCGACATTGTTTTTGGTCAGGGAACTTTTTCTTTCATTCTCGATGTCGACTCGAGTAAAGTTCAACAGCTGATCTCCAGCTGATGATGGATATTTGACAATGACAATATAGAACTGGCCAATCCTACCGCGCGCCAGACCACCGAGTCTGCGCACAGAAGCGCAGAGTAGCCAACGGCTGTCAGATAAACCATGATTTAATTTTATTTGACTAGTTTTTTAGTTGCATCGATCGGCGTTATGAGAAAAATACACTTATAAGTTATTAAAACATATCACCCATTGTCTATTCGTAATTTGTTGTACAAGGCGCGCGCGCTGCCGTATATTGCCCACTAGCAATAATATGCATAGTACCTACACAGCAGTGTACGACGAATTGCGAAAGGGCTCTCTCTTCTACTTATCATCAAAAAAGCTGTTGGGATGTAATAAGACGGCTAAAGATTACCAAGCAGCAATGGCCTTCATTGTTGCGTTCCGGATTGAAAGAGTTGTAGGTACCTACATAACTTAAATTACTGGGAACACACTTGAGAAGCACACAAATAAGTTGTTGCAAACGTCAACAGGCCTGTGTTTTGGTTCGCAAACTTAGATATCCCAGGTTTGGTTCCCAGTTGCTCAGTAGCTGAGGAATCCAGGTAACATGCGCTTCTATCTTTGGCCTTATCGTCACTTACTACCTATCAGTTAACATTAAGGTCAAGCGGTTGTTGAAACATACATACGAAATGTTAGTCAGAGGGACCGCAAAAGCACTTTACTACCACAGTCCACGTACAACAACTGCACATATGCTCAGCGTGAGAGGGTGAGTCAATCGCCGCTCTATGCTGTTGGATGTATGTGCAGTCTTAGTCCTTTAGTCGCCTTTTACGACATCTAACAGTAGATTTAGGTTGGATACTATTACCTTATGAGTAGGCTTACCATAATTGTGGAACTCCAAACCGGGACAGGAGCGAATGACCAAAAACAAAGGTGACGCTGAAGAAAAACACATTATGCTCTACCAAACAAGGTTTTTTTTGTTATTAAAAAAACAGTTATGTAAATAAAGTAAAGGAAAGATACCAACAGTACCGAAAGGCCACTGAAGCAGAAAATGACATTGCTTTAGTTATTAATTACCGAGTTACTTAAATTACTTCTATGGCATTTAGTACGTTCGTTTTTCTTAATACACGTTCCGATGGTTAACCTGGACAAAATACCAAACCGGCCGGGACGCCAGGACCAATGCATGAAACCGGAACAATCCCGGTCAAACCTGGTCGTATGGTAAGCCTACTAATGAGGCACCACACCACACAGCATAGGTTGTGAAAAATGAATAAAATACAAGATTGCTGCCTCTGTGTAGCGTTGCTCTATGTATTATGTTAATATTCGCGCAGGATCTGTCCGGTCGTGCTCGAAGTGACGGCGATTAATTACACACTAGTTTCGAATAGAGATCACCGGCCGGCTGAGACATAGTATATGTTGGCTTAAGAGTAACTCAGGATCGATTCGATATAATTCTTTTTAAGATAGTTTGTGTTTTTTCTTTTAAATATTTATTGCTATCTTTAAAGAAATATCACTCGTTGCGTTTCGTCCGCTAAGTGAAAGTTTTGGAGGACCGTCTCTCCTGCTCCCCCCCCCCCCTCACAATTCCCACTCTTTCCTTCCTCAAAGATGCTACTTCTTTCTCTAGGCTGGTGACGCATCTGAGACTCCTCTGGTTTTGCGGGTGTCCATGGGCGACAGTGATTACTTTCCATCAGGCGTCACGCCTGCTTGTTTGCCTTCTTTTCACATAAAAAAAATCAAACTACCTAACTACCTATTTAAAATGACGCAATTCCAAAGTTGCTAAAAAATCTGTAGCTTTATAAAAAACTGCAGACTTCAATGTACTTACCTACGTTATCAAATATCCTGGATTTCATTGAAACATTTTCTTTCCTTGTTTTAAAAGCCATACAAAGTTGTTTTCACGGCGGCTGTCCTGACGTCTTCGTATGTGATTGATATACCTAAACAGATTTTTATGTTCAACATAATTTTTTTTATTAGGCACATAGCACACTTTTTACATTTATTTTAAAAATAAAACAAAAACATTTTGCTTTTTATTAATTTTTATTTTACATTCTATTTATTTTCATTTATTTACAACAAATAGAAAGAAATACAACAAACAATGATAAGTGCACTAAATAACATAATAACTTAAAACCTTTATATAAAATATCATTAAGAGAACCGCTGCCGCGCGGCAAAGTCCCCGAATGGCTGGCACTGGCAGCGTTGCCCTTTTGAATGGCCATAGACAAATAAGATAATATCATCCTTGATATAGCTAAACTAATTCGTTGGCTAAAGTTAATTAGCTAGTTAGCTGCCAGCCCTCTGGTCACCGGAGGCTTCGAGATTTTGAATTAAATAGGAATACTTATAAGTTTGTTAGTGCAAGTTACTGCTTCTTAGCTATGTACTAGGCTGTTAATGCATCGTAAAGTCAGCTAATTTATTAAACGGAACATTAAAATGAAGACCAGATTCATTACCATAATTGATTTTTAGCTCCTTTCATGGTTATATGAAAGTAGGAGATAGTTTTTAAGAACGTAGGTCAGATTCATTATTATTTTAAAAACGTTAAAATAATTCTACAGTCACTAAAGAGAATAAAAGACTATAAAGTAAGTTATTTTATGTTTTCTTTTTGTAAGTAAGTACAATTTTCAGTTTTTATGAATTGTACAATATCCGAAAAAAAATTGTTTTATTTGAAATGAAAAGAAAAAATACTTACAACAAAAAGCATTAAATTTTTTACTTTTAACTTCCTTAATTTCTAATAAGAATGTTATAATTATAAGAAGTAATCCTAAAAAGTACAAAACAATATCAAAGATAAATTGTTAAAGTGCCAAAAAAATTTGACAGCGGTGGGATTCGAACCCACGCCCTTTCGGACTGGTGCCTAAAACCAGCGCCTTAGACCACTCGGCCACGCTGCCTCTGACGATGACGGCCAAAAAGCCGTATAGCTCTTGTTGACATAACTCAAATGAACTCGCGTGACGCACGATATGCGTCGTATCTTATTGTAATATAAATTCGTGGCGAATAAATAATTTAAGCTTTATTGCTTTGCACTAGGAATGAGAATGTAATGTATCCTTGCGACAATTTGTTGCTGATCGCTTTGTAGGAAGTAATTTGTTCCGTTTCTATAAATAGTACGAGCACAGCGTCGTATGTATCAAATGACAATACTATCATACGTGTGTAACTCACAGTCACAGACAACAAAGCCTGGTGTACGTTGTACTATTATTTATTCTGTGCTGGTGTCTCCCCATGATCCGCCATTGATTTTCGGTTGTTTATAATTATTCAATATAAGGTTTTACGCATTTCGGTTTTCCATACAAACTTCCAAGTCGAAATTTTTAAAAACCAATATGCCAATTTTGATGAAACTATGCATGCTAAAGTAAAACACAGGGATCTTAATAGTTTGTTGAAAACATTTTTAAAAAACGTTCATTTAACTGAGTTATTATTGTGTTATTCGATTTAATGTTTTCCCAATCTCTTCCTGTTATGTGGGAAGATTTATGCCGAGCCGTGGGATATTTATAGCTTGATAATGATGATGGGTCACCATCTGGTAACCAAAAGACATCTTGAGCTTTACCCGCTAAAACCATAGACAAATTAGATTTGCAAAAACCTAACATACTGGACATGGGGTCATTTTTTTATATAAATGAAGGAGGCAAACGAGCAGGCGGGTCACCTGATGGAGAGTATCACCGCCGCCCATGGACACCCGCAACACCAGAGGAATCGCAGGCGCGTTGCCGGCCTTTATATAAAAAAAACCGGCCAAGTGCGAGTCGGACTCGCGCACGAAAGGTTCCGTACCATTATCTATGATCGATGTTTTAATAATAGTGTATTTTTTTAAATTAATTAATTTATGACGTATTAAAAAAACTACTTACTAGATCTTGTTCAAACCAATTTTGAAGTTTGCATGGTCATGATATATTTTTTTAGTTTTATCATTCTCTTATTTTAGAAGTTACAGGGGGGGGGGGGGGGGGGGCACACATTTTATCGCTTTGGAAGTGTCTCTCGCGCAAACTATTCAGTTTAGAAATAAAAGATATTAGAAAATATTTTTGAAGACCTATCCATACGTATGGGTTTGATGAAAAAAAAATTTTGAGTTTCAGTTCTAAGTATAGGAAACCCCCAAATTTATAGTTTTATTGTTTTTTTATTATTTTTGTGTGAAAATCTTAATGCGGTTCACAGAATACATCTACTTACCAAGTTTCAACAGTATAGTTCTTCTAGTTACGAAAAAAAGTGGCTGTGACATACAGACGGACAGACAGACAGACAGACATGACGAATCCGTAAGGGTTCCGTTTTTTGCCATTTGGCTACGGAACCCTAAAAACCGGGTAAAGCCAACCATTTTAGTAAAACTATATGGAATTTTGTAAAATAAAGAGGACATCCCAAATGTGCCCATTCCATACAATTGATATTTAATCGTAATCTCTCAGACCACACGTGTCAAATTATATCATTTTTAAAACATTAAAAATAATTATCTACATTAATGCCGTGTCATCCAATATTTAGTAAAAAAATGTGTAATGTTCAAGAAAAATGTAAAAAAAAATCTACTAAAATGTGAAATGGAAATAATATAGATTTATTTATTAAATAAACTTAGCCCGCCATCACTACAAAATTAATTTGTGTGAACTGAGAGAACAATGAAGAAACATTGTTTTTTTTTATACACGACGCTGTTTAACATGTTTTATAGTGGATTCATCATAAATAAAGTTCTACTAAATATCCGTAAGCAAAGATCTTGTTCAAATTTCATATTTTCCCAGATGTAGAGGTTGCTATGTGAGAACTGAGAGATCACTATTTCAGACTGTATCTTTTTAATTATTTCTTTACAAATTTCAGGACTCCATTCTACAATTGTTTTACTACTTCTACTAAAACCCTACAATATTGTACTCACTTAGTGCTCACACAGTCACACACATGAAAAACCTCATTAAGATTAATTTTTAGCTGATTTTTCTTGCCGATCGAATGATTAAAATATACCATTTTTTACCTCTCTAAAACATTCATCATCATTAGATGCCATCTTCATACTAAAGTTTGGAGGCAAGTGTACAAGATTTCTTGCGGTCAGATGAAGTAGCTTTTAACTAACGATAGCCAAGTCCAGTTCAGTCCACACATTATAAATTATTACCTATTTACCTTAAAAAAATTGGTAATCGTCATCATTACCTCTAACAAATAGTGTGCCGCAAGAAGCGTGTGCAAGTTTGAGAAACCATATCAGGAAACGCCATGAAGTAGTTTATCATCTTTGCATGGCATGTAGAATATTTACATACATACATACACATAATCACGACTGTTATCCCCGAAGGGTTAGTCAGAGACTAGGCAAAGAGAACCGCAAAAGCAGTCCTCTGCCATAGTCCACTTTTCACCAAATAGCGACTGCACATGTGCTCAGCATGAGCCCATCGCCGCTCTATGCTGTTGTATGTATGTGCAGTCTTTAGTCCGCTAGTCGCCTTTTACGACACCCAAGGGAAGAGGGGATGGTAGTAGTCTTTCACCGCTACGCGACGCTAGAATATTTTCTATCAGGAAAGTGACTAAGACTCTACGTAGCAACACGCCGGGTGCATGTTATTTTTTCAGTGTTCATAGTACCGTATTAAGATAAATAAAATAATTTATATAGGATCGAAGCAGCGCCGTCTAGCGGTGTTTTTGCAACTTCTTCGATACCATACAATTAGTTAAACTTTATGTTAATTCGGTCAAACAGCGACTGAAACACGTATCATAGAATCCCTCATTAGCAGTGTATGCCAGTAGTCCCCTCTAGCCTTTCCCCCTTGGGGGACAATTGGGATTTTTGTATAAAAACCTCGCAGTTGTCTCCTCTACCAACGACACGGGTGACAACTGGGACTTTAATTTTTAGATGTCCCCACTTGAGATGTTGCCGTATAATTTTTTAAGTGGGGGAGACTGGGATATTAAAAAATGTAAGTCCCAAATGTCCCCTCCACCGGTGGATGACACGGGGGACAACTGCGAGATTTTTATAAAAAAAATCCTAGTTGTCCCCCAAGAGGACAAACGCCAGAGGGGACTACTGAGATACACTGCTCATTCGTTTTAATATTGCACTGTCCCACTGCTAGGCCATGCCATGCACATGCCACTTTTTTCAGAACTATATTTAATTAAAAAGTAAATTTTAATATTCGATTCAAGTTCTCAAGTACCTAGTTAAACGGTATAAAATAAAACACGTTTCTGTTCGTAATGACCTGTATATTTATCTAAGTGTAAAGGAGCCTATTTACAAGGTGGACACTCATGTTTATGTATAATGCTTAGTCTAGCCTAGGTATTTCTCTTAGCCAATGTTAGTACATACGTACATCTTATTCAGAAAGCCTAGTGCGAGTTACCTCCACCATTCGATCGGGTTAAAGTTAACAACAATTTGTAAGGAATCAAAGCAGCGGCGCCATCTATCTATCGAAACTGACTTCTCAATTGATACTGCTTTGATATTATCACTGTCATAGATCGAATAATTGAAAAAACTCTTATCAAGCCGCTACCTTACCGGGAGCATTCGCATGTAATGTAACAGTTTATCAGTGCAATTATGTAAAGGCTCGATTTAAAACTCGATGTTACATTCGCAGTGAGATGTCAAATCTGCATTCTCTAAGTTCGTCACAAACCACACAAAGGTCACGTTTGATCAGAATCAAAGGGAACGTCAGGGTCAAAGTGAGAGACGAGTTTTTAGCTTCAGTTCAAATTGGAGTATTACATCAGTGAGCGAGTGAGAGCATTACAGTGCAACCTGTAATGGTACAATTTGTAACATTACAGTAGTAAAGTGATACATTATGTAACATTCAGGCGAATGCTCGTCAGTCAATGAGGTAGTTTTACAAAACTGTTACGTTACAACGTAATACTTAAAATCGAATCTTGGATTGTTACAATACAAGCGAATGCTCTCGGTGAGGGAGCACCTTCAGGCATACAGTAGATAATAAATCAGTTATAGCCTGTGTTATAATAATGTGACATGAAGAAATTGCTTGAAATAAAATGATGAACATTTACTTAGCAATGGATAATTTTATGGAATTTATTAAAATTAGCAAACAGGTAAATGTAAAAAAAAACTTTTATCTGGTCTTTTTATACCAATAATTGTGTTTGTGGATATTTATTTTGTCTATAATGACGATGAAGTATAGCGTTAGGTAGTAATATTATTAGTTATTAGGCCTTTCAAGATAATCACGTGAAGCTAGTATATCGTTGTTGCATGCTTGTATCAAAATTGAATTTCTCCGGTGACGCGTGACCTCGTTACAGCTTACACTGATGCCTCATTATTAGTTTTATTTACATGATGACGAATCAATAGAGTTACTAAACTTGCTAACCAACAATATTATCATGTCACATTCAATAAAGTATGTAGTTTTGTACAGGACGATCAAGGTATCAACATATTTTGAAATTTACAGATTCACAATGAACTTTACATAATACGTATTGAGTAAATTGTGGCAACGTAAAAGGTATTGGATGTTTGTTTATTTAATTTTAACGCAAATTTTGTTGCGACACTGTATTTTTTAATCCATGGTATTGGAAGAGTTAAATAAATCCATGTTTATTTCATGTTGGAAACCAAAAATGTAAACGTCAAATTACGGTAGGCTAGATATTGAAATTTTAAAACTAATCTAATTTAAATGTGTGCATAACATAATATTTTAATGCCTCGTTTTATTATTTTTTTACATTAAAAATTTAAAAAAACGCAAAATAGCACATAAAAGCAATTGATTCTTATAACTAGGTGAAAAATTGCTCTGTTAAATAATAAAAATTGCCAATAAAGTCATTTGCCTTAAATATGCATACCTACAAAGTAAATGCATGTACTTTATTGTTTATAAATAAATTACTTATCAGCTTGATTTGGAGTGTATTTTTAAGCAAAATTAATACATGAATTAAATGTATTAGAACATATGAATTTAAAAAAAAACTTTATCTCGCCAAAGGCTAATGTTAGCAAATTCACATAATTAAGACAAGGTTTAACTAAACCCTGTATAAAACATCATTGAATTTTTTCAGTTCTTTGAAATTGATATATTCCTAACGATATATTATGCAGGATTTAGCTAAATCTTTGACTTCTGGTGCAAGCCGTTGTGTTAAGCACTCGTTGACTGCACATAGAATAATTATCATATAAAAAAGGTACAATTGAACAAAAAAATGTACAAAACAAAACAGAAACAAAAGACTAATAACACGAGTAAATGTTAACTTACACATATTTGGTTACACAACGATTTACTGCGTATTAAAATAACTCCTGTTATTTATTACACTCTAAAGAATTTACAATTACAATGTACAAATTCTTAACTAAGCGAGCGTGCGCTCTCTCTCTACACTACATTTTTTTCTTTACGAATCTGATAGGAATGTATTTGGGACTTTTTTAATGTATCAAATCATAGAATTTTCTTTGTATGAACTGCTAACTAAATAATAATATGTCTCATATAATATGTCATATACATATATTATGTTTGAAACCTTATTAAAACAATATTAGCAAGGTGTTGCAAATAAATACTTACGATTATGTGAATGTTTGCTTAAATAATATAATATGAACCTATCTTTTTATAAAAGTAAAAACGATGAACATATGAAGTAAAGGAAATCATGTTATAATAATATACCACTTATCATATATACGCGGAAATTATACTTCTGCGGTGAAAAGTGGGCCAAATCGAATGAGTGTACATGCTTATATAAATAATATATTAATTAATATAAATGTATAATATTGATGTTTATATTAACAATAATGATACTTATATATAAAAATATGTTTTAGAATGGATTAAATGACTAACATTCTGTTTAGCAGTTGAAACATACCTAGATAATTTAATAAGTCCTCGTGTTATTTTATCGAAATCTGTCTCGCCAAACTGTTTTACACATTGTATATAGTATATAGTTGTATATAGTTACATAATATGTGTAGATATATAAATACTTACATTTTATTTTTACATACAACTTATAATTTTGACATACGAGATTTTTATTGTGCAAGCGATAATATTTCCACAACATAATATACATACACACTGATGGATGTATTTGCATTTGTTTAAATAAATGCATTAAACAAAGCATTTTATTCTAACTCGTATGTCAAATTTATATAATTTTATTATGTAAGTAGGTAAATAATATATAATCATTTATCGACATGCTGACACGGTAATAATTTATATAAAGTATCAAATAAATTAATTGACGCTTACCAATGAAGTAAACAACGTGAAAAAGTATTATCATTTTTCTAAACCAGAAAACTAACATAAGTGATGGCACAAGGGTGGTTGATACGAGACAAATAAACGAAGAGTTAAAAATAATATACTTCGTTGCACAACCTAGTTTAGCATCGTTATAAAAGAACTAAATATCAAAAAGTTTGGGCAGATTTTATAGTTACGCAGCAGTACCTACCTATTGTACCTAATCATTATTTTCGGCACTCGTGGGGTAAACACGCCAGCACGTAAGCCTGTCAAATTATTCCAATCGATATTGACCTATATTCTCGAAGGATAAGGTTCAAAATGTATTGAAAAAAATATATCTTTTTGTGGTTGGTTGAACTGCAGCTGGCGTCTGTACCAGCGTTACTATAAAATCTGCTTACACGAAAAATAATGATTATGACACAAATTACATTATTAATAAAAAAAGACAATTCCTTCCTCTCCTCAACTCATAGCCAATAACGACATCAATGTCAGTAAATACACACCCCTACTTAGGAAGTAACGAAAAGTGTACATGAAATAATTACAACTAAATTTAAATTACTAATTCAAAATATTTAAATTGAACACGATTTGGAAATTGACGACACAGAAAGGAACATTTAATTTAAAAAAACTTTTCTTTTACAAATGTATTCGAACGATTATACCGTATAAGCATAAAATATGTAAAAAAAATTCGTTGACACGTTTTAAAGTCAAAATCCCTTTACAATTTCGTATATACCTACTTATTTTTAGAGACGATCTAAAGACGAATTTGATTAGGTATAACAATTATATTATATTAAATAGATTAAATTATAGATATGGACAGTCCATAGACCTTTGAGATTTTATAATTAACAGTCTACTCGAAGAGAAATTATTCAAAGCAAATGGCACATTCATTTTTACAGGAAACATCAGGATCATGCATCAATGATAATCGAAGAATATTTTAATTTATAACACTCAACCACAGTTGGTCTCGAAATATAAGTAAGTCATTTTCATTACACTTAGATTTTCAATAATTTCATTCAACAGCACACCATACTTCATCATATTGGTCTGCACATTTGATATTTTAAATAATAACATCAAAGTTTTTATGGTTCCCGAACAATACCATCGACAAACAGTACACTGTACATGGTTTGTACATTTTACAGTACAATCCGTACATTAATTCTGTCAAACATTAAACAATAAATTAATTCGTCGGATAGTTTTCATTTACAGAACAATTTCAGCCACGTTAGTAAAAGTAAATCGCTACATGAATCGGAACGTAACGTCAAATTTAAAAAAACAACAGTTACCCGACCGCGCACTTGTCAGTGCGTGTGGGGCAGCCGCCTAGTAAACACGTGGCATGGTTTGTTCTGTGTCGTCTCACGCGTAAAACTCGCGGTTGTTGTGTCCCTTGCCGTAGGAGGCGGCGGCGGGGCTGCGCTTCGGCTCGTCCAGCGCGTACGAGCCTTCGTCCTTCTTGCGCATGCGATACACTATGAACATAACTACGAGTATCGCGCATAGTAGGCCAACTACGGCGCCGCCGATTACGGCTGGAAAGGAGAAATAATAAAATAATTAATTTGATATGCACGTCATGCAAATATTTTAAAAATTACAGATTTTGTAAATTATGATTTTTCTTGAAGTCTTTAGGAATTATACAATACAATATATTTATTGTCAATCCTAGTGAATAAGGTGTTACAGATGTGTCTAGTACTTATTGAACGCTGTTGGGTATGACAATTTGAAACGACAGGCAGATTTTAATAGGCAATTGATCATGGTTCATTGATCTGAATGAATGAAAATGAAAATGAATAATGAAATTTAATTATTTAATTGGAATTAGATTTTACTAATCGGTGGAAAAAAATCATCGTAATTATATTATACCTAGTTGTTATTCTTATTATCATCATTATTATTTTTATATTACAGTAAAAGCTCTTTATTCGCAGGGTATATGTTCCAAAAATACGCCGCGAATACAGAAACCGTGAATACGGAATGGTAATTTATATGGAATTATATGGGATACGTTCCTAGGTGACAAAATGTTGCTTTCATTCTGTTTGTTCACATTCTCAAAAACACCAATTGGGGCGAAGGCGGCTATATCAAAGTCCACGGCGATATCATTTAACAACATAGGTACTTTAGGCAAAGTTGTAATAAGATCTATTTTAATTTTTTAATTAGTCCATTTGACGGCATTTACAAAGAATATTGGGTAGTGTCGGTAGCGGGGTGCGGCATCCTTAGACAAGAGGCGGCAGTGCTAAGGCGGCGCGATCAATTAGATCCGCGAATAAAGAAATTTTTAGCCGCGAATATAGGAATTGGGTCGCATTTTTTTAATCCGCGAATAGTAAAAACGCGAATGAAGGAAGCGCGAATAAGGAGCTTTTACTGTATATTATTATTTTATTATTATTATTATTTATTATAAAAAAACAAAAAGAGAGATTATAATATTGTCTAAAATAGTTTTATCCGTCAAAAATTCGTTTAGTGTGTGATTAAAAAGATCTTTTTAATCAGAAACTCTTGCTGATAAAAAAGTGTTTTAGATTTTTTTTATAAAAACCAGCAAGTTCTCCATTAAGGACCATGCCAGTCTATTTATGAAAATACAATAACATACCAAACAGTAAAGTTTAACCTGTATACTGTCCCACTGCTGGGCAAAGGCCTCCACCATTGAAATCAAGAAATCGCTACAACGGATGGATATTGGCTTAATTACCACGCTTACCAAAATGCTGGTTGGTGATTATAAAAAAGGGCTTCGTATCAAAAAATCCGAAACACACTTTGCCTGGGGGGTTACTCTTGAACGCAAACTCGATCTCAATATAATTGCAATGTGATTAATATGTATCGATATTGGGATAAATAAAGATAATTCCGAAATGCCAACTCGATAATAATTTGTTCAATTAATTTCTACGCAATTTAATTCCAATGTGAGGCTATTGTCGCTTACAAAAGAGCCATTTGACATTTTTTAGATTTGTGATTGGAAATTGATTAATGCAATTGTGTAAGCAAGCCTACTGATCTAGGAATTGAACTCAGGACCTCCGGATATCGCGCCGAGCGCTTGACCACTCGCCCACCGCACAGGCATTAATTATGTACCTATTAATATTTTAATAAAAATATGAACAGCCTTTAAAAAAATGTTCCAACTAAGTTTACAGTTGCTCCACGTTTTGGAACAGTGTCCCAATTAGAAGAACAAACATGTTTATGGAAAAGGTGGCAAACGAGTCAGCGGGTCTCCTGATAGAAAAGAATCAACTATGGACACCTACAATGCCAGAGGAATCGCGGATGCGTTACCGGCCTTTACAGAAAGGTAGGCCTTGTTTCTTGAAGGTCCCTAAGTCGTAACGGTCCGGCAATACCGCCGCTGTAAGCAGCTCAGGAATACATACATTCACGACTATTATCCCCGAAGGGTTAGTCAGAGACTAGGCAAGAGGACCGCAAAAGTAGTCCTCTACCACAGTCCACGTTTCAACCAAGTGACAACTGTACATGTATTCAGCGTGACAGGTGGTGAGCCCATCGCCGTGTCAGGTCAGGTATATGCATGTCATATTTACCGGCGAGGATGCCAGGTTGTGCGAAGAAGCTGGTGGCGCGATCCTCGGGCTTGGCGTTCATGATGAAGACGACGTTGTCCGCCGGCCGCGACTCGGTGTTCACGTTGGAACCGGCTGGCTCGCGATCCTGGAACGAGAGAATATGACGATCAAACTATCGCGTTCCATTACACACAAACATTTGAACCGGTCGTGGTCAGCAGTTGGCCCCACGACCAATGTAAACGGGTCAAAACGTAAGGTATAAAAGGTGATGCCTTTACTAAGTAGTTTTGCGTTAAACTCCGTTTAATAGGTCAAGTATCATAAGACCGCCGCCGGCGGTCGCATAACAGTTTATTTTTAATTGTGTCTGGTTTTCCGGTGCTCAAGGGATTAAATATTTGTGTATCAAGGCAATTATGAGAAAGATAGCACAAAAAAAGAAACATTTTGTTTTGCATTTATTTTTATGTTACTGAGCTAGCAAACGAGCATACGGCCCGGCCCGCCTGATAGAATCTGGCTACTGCAGCCCATCGACGATTTTGGCACCAAACGCGTGCGTTTTCGTCTCAGAAGCTTTAGTCCTTACGTTTTTATGACCTGTAACCTTAGATTAAAACAAAAAGAGAAGATACGGCATGCTCCTACTTGTATTCATTCAAAATATAGTCCTACTCAACTACTTAGGCAAACACTCACACACGCACACCTATAAAGTGTAAATCGAGCGAGCGAGACAAAGCGGTAAGTTTCAACGTCAGCGCGAGGGAATCAGCGAGTAGCGCGTTGACGTCTCGGTCGCTTCGCAAAAGACGAATACGTACGACCGATTCTGACGCCACTGCGGAGTAGCGTCTTTCTCTTTTTCACACAGCAGAATATCCACAATAGTGCGATGTAGCCTGTTCGCTCGGCAAATTGTGACTAAAGTGAAATTGTGCCTTTAGGCCTAATTTTGGCGGCTCACTCACGAGACGCTAATGGCGTATCTTCCCTTTTGTTTTAATCTAAGCCTGTAACACAGGATCTATTCTATACTAGATACAAAGCAGCTTGACGGCAGCAATATATGAGGATTTTAGGCACAATAATTTGCTTTACTGTTTTCGCGACACTGTCTGATTAAGAGAGCTGTGTCACAGTTCTTTTGACTGAAAGAAGTAAATCATGGAGAGTTTCATGACACGTATAAATTAAGAGATCGAGAAGAGACCCTCAGCAAGCTCTAATGCTTCTATGCCCTTGAATTTTACTTGCTCTAGTTCTTGTCACACCGGGATACAGGTATTAGGGATGTTGCCATCCAGTCTGGTTGTAGTCATGAGATGCAGTTTTCTCATGTCTAATTATACATGTGACTCAAAAAGTCTGGACATCAATAGTATGTGTATACTCTGTGTCTAAATAAGTCTAGGCATCACTAGTCATGTGTATACTCACAATGTCAGGAGTGAGGTCCTCCCCAGAGATGCTGATGTCAGTCTCCGGGCGCGAGGGCACGTCTTCCCTCGCGCCTCCGGTGCCGGCGTCTACTGCGCCTTCGTTAGGCTTCAAGATGCGGGCTGGAATGTCAAAGTACGAAATAAGGAAAAAAGCTTGTTATAATTTGATAAGACCACCTTTCCTAATTGTAAAGAAAGCTTGAGATTAACCTTTCAACTGCGGCCGCGCACTGATCAGTGCTGAATGAATAAAATTATTTCTATCGCGTCTAGTGGCGCCGCGTTCTAAGTGTTATAAGTATTTTTTAAATCACTAATTTATTCGGTGTTGTAGGATAATTATGTTAGTAAAGATTTTGTACAATTATATATGTCATTTTTCTACAAGGAAAAATGGTATTTAAATCTTTTATATTTAGTTATGAAGTTTATAATGGTATTTTTAAGGAAATGTTTTAACAAACAGTAAAGATAAATAGAACAGTATCAGGATTCAGTCATGCGACACCTTTGATGACGAAGACTCGGTTTTGGAGGTATCGGAATGGAAGGATCCGGAACAGAGAACATGAAGTATGGTTTGTTACTCTAAACAAATATGCATGAGATAATACCAATGATACACTGAAAGTTTATGAGATGGAAGAACTAATACTAGCGCTAATTTACCGTACGAACGCATGCGGAAAATAACAAAATCGTAACAGGAATTTGGCTTGTAATGGTAGAAGTAGAATTGGATGATGTATTTTCGCATGATGACGTAAATGATCTCATGCAAAAATATTAAACGTGAAAGAAAAATATTTAAATACATAATACGTCAATTCTTAACAACTGACCACACAAATACTTACCGAAGCTCCTTGTGAATGATTATATTGAAATTCAAAAGGTATTAAGAGTATTTTTAATTGTACAGTACAGGTAATATATCGTTTTCGCAGTGGAGCACTGTCCTGCTTGTTAAAGAGCAAACTGATGAGTGTCAACAAAATTGTAATATTATTAGCCGCGTTAAATACTCAGATAATGTTAATTCAAGGCTGTGAATCAGTAGCGTGTCATCTATTGTTATTAATATGTTGTTGACTGCGAGGCTGTAGAATAGCTGTATTGTTTCTATGATACTTTGTAAATCTTAGAATTGACAGTTTAATGAGGACAATGAGATGCTGCAGTCTATTAAAATATCTATCTACTTTAGCACTGAGAGGTAACGAACTATTTTGATAAGCTTTAAAATCTGCAGATTCTAATTGTTCATCATTAATCCGTCTTATAATTAATTAGCACACTGAAAAATAAATTTATATTAAATGTAGTAATGGTATACGGAACTTAAAAGCGAAAATTCAATATTTTGTGACGGAAAACTGCAATTATTTATTTTTAGTTTATTGATATTGAGTACTTTGATTTTAATTTTATCTCTTATTAAATTGGCAAGGGCTTGCATGTTTGCTTATTTCTTTTATCTTTCATCTTTCCACATTAACTTCTGACTTGCAATTGCAATAATGATTTTGAATTTGAATCTTAAGTTATTTGTCAAATAGCGTTGTTATGACTATCAATTTAAGGAGATACATTTAACTATTGAATTCTCGCTTTAAAACAAAAACAAAAAACTGCAAATAAACTGGCATGCATTCAGGCACTACTCACGAATTTCTACATCGAACGGTTGGTCTGGTGGGAGGAGCGGGTGATCGGTGTCCGGAATGTCCGGTATATCCGAATTGTCCGAACTGTCCGGCACAAGTGCATCCAGAGAGTTATTCGGGCTCTCCGGCACTGGAGGCACATCGGACACTTGGGGCACCACCCACGGGATTTCGGTGGCGGGTGGTCTGGTTGTAGTCGGCGCGTAGTCTTCGTCATCGGAGTCGTCCGGGGCGTCACCTGATCCCGCGCGGCCGTCCTCGTCGTCGGGGCCCGGGCCCGCGCCCCAGCCGGATCCAGAGCTCTCGTCCGGGGCTAGGCCCGACCCGTCATCGTCGATGTACACATTGTCCGGCGCGAGGCCGTCGCTCTGCAGGTGGGCGGTGTCTTCTGTCGATGTGGAGAACGCGGTGCCGTCCTGAAAATGATGACATCGTTTTGTTATTGCATATTCTTTAAAAATCACAACCTTAAACTACATTATGAAATAACATATACGGTGTTGAAAACAACAATTACGCTAAAGTATTCAGTATAAGAAGTATAAATATCTTTTCTAAAGAAATTAAAGTCTATGTTATGGTTTTTATAAGTATTAATGAAGCAATTGACTTCGTGATAAATCGTGTTGTTAATTTCACCAGCAATGGCGAATGGCAGGCTAATGACTAAAACAAAAGAGCTACGGTGCGTCTTGTCTTTATAGATGACTCTTTACAGATTGCGAAACAGAGCTATGTTAATAACTAATTACACTTTACACATTTTGCACCAAGTAATTTAGTCGTTACTTAGGACCATCGAAGAGCACATTTGCAATAAAAAGGTGTGACATCAACTCGAATCGAGGTGGCAAATCATGTGACCTACATATCTCGAGAAAATTCTTTGATAACGAATAGGTGATCTTAAAAATTCTACACCTAGCTATTAGTGTTCAAGAAATTACATCGCACAAAAGATTAATTGAGCTACCTAGAGCACAACATCCAGCTATTTAAAACAAAAGGCCCAATCAGTGTCGCATATAAAATTGTGAATGTCGTGTTGCTACCTACCTACGTCACCCATTCATGGGCCAAGCCATGAATGGAAACTTAGATTCGACTCACCTTGTATTAGCTTCGCAGGTGATAACGCACGTTTCAATTGAATTAGGCCTGATTACGTTGGAATTATTTATAATTTTATATATTTGATTGGGGCAGCTGTGCCACCGTTTACCTCGGTTGGCGTAGGCTGTGTCGGTGCAGACGATCGATAGGCTTTTAGGGCAGGGGCTGCGGGACCGGGAGAGGGGGAGCGGTTTAGTTCCTGACACCCGCCGGTAGATGCCAGCACTAGGGTGGCGTGAAAAGCTCGCCAGTTTTCGCAATGCGATTTTCAGTTAGACAGTTCACTGTAACACCGATAGATGTCGTTTTGGTAACATCTTGAAGACATGAATCCTACTAATATTATAAACGCTAAAGTTTGTAAGTATGGATAGATATTTGTTACTTTTTCACGTAAAAACTACTGAATGGATTTGGATGAAATTCGGTATACAGATAGTTTATAACCTGGATTAACACATAGGATACTTTTTATCCAGATATTCCCACGGGAACGGGAACCACGCGGGTGAAACCGCGAGCGGCCGCTAGTTTTTCATAAACTCATGAGTTTAAGTTATGCTTAAAATGGAAAAAATTTGACATTGTCATTCACCGCAAGTTTATTTGTTTTTTTATAGTATATTGTACTCAGTGCTTCGGATTCGATGATATATTAAGAAGATGGTCCTGGTTGTTGTCGTGAGATGGCAGTAGGTCAAAACCACCAACCCCGCATCGGGTCACCATTGTGGGTCATGAATGAGTCATGACTCATGACTTAATGTCTCCATGAACCTAGCACTGGAGAGTTATAGGCTGATATTGACGATCTTGTACGTGATATTTAATTGTTTGCCTATAGTGTATAATTTTGTGTGTGTTAGCTTAAGAATCGTTTCTTATTCTTACAACTGTCAATAATATAAAACTAATCGGATTCTACGCAGAATTGGACCACCGTTTCACTGAATCATTTGTCATATTTAAAATTAAGCAGGTGCTGTTTGAATGCTATACAAATCACCATATTCGTGATCGAAAGGTGATTTAAATTCACATTATAGGCACTGAGACTTTAACAAGCTGACTATGGCACAAATAAAATTACTTTGTTGTACGAAACTACCGTTGAATGCACATTAAAGGGTCACCCAGGTTGTCACAATTCGCATTTTGCTGAATTTCCACTGTTCAAGTATTCCGGTTAATCCCCGCATTCCGGTGCCGGGCGGGGCGTAATGAGAAATATTATTTATCGCGGCCCCGCCGGATCCGCGGCCTTATTACGTTTTAACGGTGTAACGCGTGTTAATATTGTTTCACGGCTTTCATTTGCAGGGTGTAATTATATTTGCAGGGTGTAATTATATTTTGACGAAGCGCGTCGCGTACTCGCGTTGTTTCGTCGTATCGTATCGTTCACTTGTTTCTTGTTTTGATACGAAGCCGGCTCGAGAAACAGTGCTTGGCACTGCTCGGAGTTTCTTGGCACTTGTTCTCTTCGACAGCGTCAGGTACGTTTCCGAGACGGACCACAGACTGCAACCGCAGGCGACATTGCGGCTAGCGGCTGCGGTTGACCGCAGTGCTGCCTGCGGTCGCGGTTGCATCTATTTCCAAGCGCGGCGGCATGCCGCGGCTGCACAATGCATAGAACAATGCCTCAGTCACTCCAGTACCTGTGTGCGAGACAGAATGTGGAGAAAAGTCGCCATTTTTGTACGTGACACCAAATACATATACATCATTGCGTGACACGTGTAAACTCACTGCGGTTCGCGACACCACTGGTGCTGCAGTGACTGCAGACTGCAGTGCAGTCTGCGGTCGCTGCGCGCCGCGGCCGCAGGCCGCAGTGTTGCCGCGCTTGGAATTAATTTCATAGAGATGCATAGAAACTAGTAGCGTCGCTTGCAGTTTGCAGTCTACGGTCCGTCTTGGAAACGTACCTTTAATACTGGCTTCTCACGGCGCGGGATATCACAAGTCGCGCCGCGCCGAGCTGATTTATGCTGGCTTCTCAAGGCGCGTGATATCACAAGTCGCGCCGCGCCAGCTCGCGCCTACGCGCCGTGTGAACCGAATGGCTCGAGGCGGCGCGGGCTGGCGCGGGCAGGCTCGTCCGATCCGCTCGAAGTCGGTACCGTCACAAGCGCACTCGTGAGCTGGCGCGGCGCGACTTGTGAAATCACGCGCCGTGAGTAGCCAGTATAAAGTTAACACAATTTGCATGAGATCGGAGAGCAATGACGCTAAGTCACGATGTGAACAATAGGCGATTTTCTGACTGCCCAAATTAAAAAATAAAAATCAGTTCAAAAACACTCTATAGATGGCGTTTTATGAAAGCCGAGCCGTACTTGTCAACCAAAAAAATAAAAAATTAGTAGGTATTTTCATTTCAGGACCTATTTCTGTTTTCTCTCGCTCCATGGACTCGCCTTTTTCTAAGCGCCATCTATGAAGTTCTTAGGATTAAATTTCTTTTTTTGATCTCGGAAAAATGCCCATTACTAGGTGACGATACGTCGGATTCACACTATTTCGTAACATACCATACAAATTCTAATCCTTAAAAGTTATACTCGATTGAACAGTGAAGATCCCGGGTTTGGCAAGTGTAGATTAAGCTAATACCCATCAATTATTTCTTGTTGACGTTGTTGTTGCGTTGACTCGTTTTCAATGATGAATGGCTTTACCTAGCAAAGCAAAACGGTATGTAATCTAATTACTTTCCTTACTTTTAACCTTATGTAGGGTCCCTTTATTTTGTGAATGTTTCGGTTAATATGCACATGATCATCATCATCAGCCTATAAACGTCCCACGGCTGGGCACAGGCCTCCCACGTGGACAACAGCACGAGGGGAGATTGAGCCATAACCCACCACGCTGGCCCAATGCGGGTTGGTGGGTTTAACGACTGCCATCTTACGACAACAACCGGGACCAACGGCTTAACGTGCCTTCCGACGCACGAAGGAGCTCGAGATGGTTTCATTTGGTCACCCATCCAGTGACCAGGCTTAGCGAAAGTTACTTAATTGCGACGATCGCAAATCGAACGCCTTAACCACTGCGCCATCGAGCTCCTCGACAAATACGCACATGCCGTCTCCTAATATGGTTTACGCATTTCGGTTTCCCGTACAAACTTCCAAGTCGAAATTTTTAAAAACGAATAAACCAATTTTAATTAAACTTTGCATGCTAAAGTAAAATACAGGGATCTAAATAGTATGTTGAAAACATTTTTAAAAAACATTTATTTAAGTGAGTATTGCGATTTTAAACTTTCTATAGTGGACTTTAAATCGCAATAACTCAGCTAAATAAACGTTTTAAAAAAATGTTTTCAACAAATTATTTAGATCCCTGTGTTTTACTTTAGCATACAAAGTTTCATCAAAATTGACGTAATGGTTTTTAAAACTTTCGACTTGGAAGTTTGTATGGGAAACCGAAATGATACTTCCGATGGAGGCAAAGGCTGACCCGCACCCACGGCTAAGGCCATCACACACGACCGACTTTTTGTAGGACTGATTGTCGAATTTCAAGCATGTCATAGTGACTACATCCTGCCTGATGGTAAGCAGCCGATGCAGTCCAAAATAACGAGAGCGCTCGCCACCGTGGAACAAGCACGGTAACAAGCGCACTTATTCATGACGGCCTGCATAAATGCCGTTTCACGCACCCGGGACTATAATAGGAGCTGGGAAACACATGCGCCGCCAGAGAATTCCAAAGCCGAATGGTCTTACAGAGGAACGACTTATCAAATTTTTGGTACGAGTGCTGATAGTCTGCACAGTATGATGGTGGTTCCTGACTACCTGCCTATTACGAGCAAATAACTAGTAAACTTTCAAATCTTTGAAAGTTTTGATAAGAATATAATCGTTGGTTATAAATTATAATAATTAAATAATAAAGAACTTATAGGTAACAATATATAAACAATATATTATTAGTTTTTTTGCTAATTAAAAACAAACCTTTTCGTGTTACCATTAAAAGAGCTTACAGCAATTTTTTCTATTCTATATTCTATCCGATGAATTGAAACCTATTTTGTCTGTCATGTCGTGTCAAGTAATCAAGTGCGACCTTAATCGTATAAAGTATTAACGTGTGTTGTATTTTAACGTTTTACGCAGGTACCTACTTTATTTGCGGCACTCAGCGTCTAATTACTGTTTGACGAAAAAGGTTGGTCGATTGTTTATTCACTCCTACTTCGTTTATATCTGCACAATTACTCTTGTGTTCATTTGTTTTTTAATGGTTATCTTTTTCTACAGGGAAGGCATTTTTGTAATTGATACTGAATGGAAGAAAAAGTTAAAGCACAAGGCATCCTCCGTACACTTTGAAACGGTTACGAGTTGTAGTGAGGCAGTGACTTTTATAAAAAAAATTTAATGATATCGAAATAATTCAAATTTCTAATTTAATTGCTGTTTAACTGTATTAAGTTACCCCACCCTTTCACTTATCATATGATCTTACATCCTGACTTTAACTGGGGCCCTGTTATTGTGTTACTTTAATCTTATACAAAATTCGTATATGAATTTGCAGTAAAGCCCCTGCCTTATAGTATATACCTAGTAAGCTTTATTTTTACTTTTTAACGGTATAAGGACTAACGTCTTTTTATGTATTTTCATATATTTTTTTCATTACCACTGTAATAAAGCTTTTAAACGAACATTATGTATCGTACTAGCCGCCGCTCGCGGTTTCACCCGCATTGTTTCCGTTCCCGTGGGAATATCGGGATAAAAAGTATTCTATGGGTTATTCCAGGTTATAAACTATCTGTATGCCGAATTTCATCCAGATCCATTCTGTGGTTTTTACGTGAAAGAGTAACAAACATCCATCCATACTTACAAACTTTCGCGTTTATAATATTAGTAAGAAGTAGGATTATGGAATATAGCATATAGAGTACATAACAATTGAAGGTTACCTTCCATAAGACAGCGTAATGAGAAAAAATATTTTTAACTTTACGTAATACGGGTCCGCACTGGCCGGGTAATGCCCGGGTTACGCTCGGGTTATTATGGTTCAACCGTGCATCCTGTATCACCGGGAAGATCATCAGTGTAGCTCTTCCCTTTTATTTCTGTTATATTTTAGTGGAAGCACCTTTTGATGTGTGCGTGGCTTTGTAGGGGCGTATTCATGGATGATTACGTGTCAAATACTAACCAGTTTTATTAAGCTTACGACTATCTACGGGGTTGGTGATTGTAGGGGGTATAAAATAGGTAAGACTATTTAAGTATACTAAAAATAAAATTGGAAAAAGTTTTCGTAATCAGGGCAAAAGAGGGACTTTTTTGTGAAGCCCGTGGTATAGTGGCTCACAAAACCCTTGGGTGTCGTAAACGGCGACTAACGGACTAAAGACTGCACACACATCCAACAGCATAGAGCGGCGATGGGCCCACCACCTATCACGCTGAGCACATGTGCAGTTATAATTTGGTAAAATGTGGACTATGGCAGTGGACTGCTTCTGCGGTCCTCATTGCCTAGTCTCTGAATAACCCTTTGGGGTCAAGAGTCGTGTATCTATTTTTGTATATAACCAGCACCGTGGTCGAGTGTTTATGTCTAATATAGACATACAGTCTACCAGCTGGTTCTGAGCTCATATAGTATACTGTAGTTTTGGATAAGATAGTGTTAGAAATCAGGTCCAGGTCTTTATCACTAAATTAATAAATAATAATAAATAAAATCAAACTTTCCTACACTCACACCAATTATCTAGCTCAAGAGTCTTTCGGCACATGCTATCCGTTTCCCAAAAAACCCGTTCCCAAAATTACATTTTCCTAAATTACCCTTTTCTCAAAATATGCGTTTCCTAAATGACCTGTTTTTTAAAATATGCGTTTCCCAGAATATGTCTTTCCCAAAAGATCCGTTTTTCAGATCAGTCTCCCAAAAAAACACACACTCGCCTTCCCGCGCGGGGTAGGCTAACAAATATAGGTACCTACTATGTGTTGAAGCTTCGTTATGAAACTCGTTAAATGGTTACTACTAGACAACGGATAAACATACTTAAAATACTTACTTATTATACATAGATAACATCCAGACCCGAGACAATTTAGAAAAACCATACTTTCTAAATTGACCCGACCGGAGATCGAACCCGGGACCTCAGAAATGGCGACACCTTGAAAACCGGTGTACAAACCACTCGACCAAGGAGGTCAAATTAACCGAGTACTAAAACTCTAAGCTAACGATTGAACCCACTATGCCTAGCATGCGCAACACGAGACAATTTTCTCGAGCCGTTTTCTCGTGTTATGTCTATACACGATATGTCAAAAATAGACATAATAGTAGTTTTTGCTTGCCTGTGGTACTTTTGTCTACAAACCCTAACATGCAACATAATTTTATCGAGTTTTGACAACTGTACCGAGATAGTTTGTCGTTCCCGCCATCGAAGGAAAAGAGAATATCGTCCGCGACATATCTCTGATTTAAAGAACTTCTTATCACTATACAACTCAGTCGTTTTGCAAAGCTGCTTTTGTATAGAAATTAAGGGAAATAACATTTTAACGTCATTATAAAACAGACACTACGAGTACAATGCTATGTAATTCAACGAAATGGCGAATTTCGCGCTATCACAATGTACTTACGTGCTATCGAATGCTATGTTGTACTAATTACCATATTATTACTACTCTCGCTGTTATCTTTGCAATATAACGAAATATTCGGGGATTCCGCTATCTCCGTCCTGTTTTAACATCTCGAATATATTTCTTCCTTCTTTCCTTCTATCAGATGGGAGCTCATGACACCGTTATCATTAAATGCGAAGTATAATTCAAGCCGATCACCGATCGCTACTTATTTACGTACATAATGTATAAGTACTTACACATTCGCTACTGTGGCAAATTGCCAAAATACCTATGTGATAATAATCAATGAAGACATAGAAGTATGCCTACAAACTTAGAGAAATTAAGGTTATCTGTATATTTTTTGCTGTATATACAATATAGCTTTGAATTTTCTGTATATTTTTCTACACATAAGTACTGTACGGTACGGTATGATGGTACAGTCAGCAACAAAAGTAGTTACTCTTTTGACAGCTATTGACCGTTTTGGAATAAGAACCACGAACTGTACTGTACTGAACTATGTGTACCTAGTAGAAAAAACAAGTAAGTATACCATACATAATAAGCTAGAAAGAGTGCTACTAAAGTGTAAAGTTTGATAGTCATTGTCCATGACGCTCGGGGATTTTCTGTGTATCGACAATTTGACACTATTCTTTTTAACGACATAAATCTACACATCTATCTATATAAATATATCGACACTATTATTTCTGGCTATCGAGCCAGGGACTTCAAATAGAGGTAGGACGGGATTACTCATTATTGATATCATAGTGTGTGATTGTATCTTTGTTATTTATGAAAGAGGTGGCGAACTCACTATTAAATATATATTTCTATACGTAGGCATCTGACGGCCTTACTTATATTCACTATTTAAGCATTAATTAAACATTGTTTTGTCTACGCCACACAAACTTCATTTTGGATTTCAGCAAAAGAGACAAAACAATGTTTTACTAAATAATAGTGTTTATAAGAAAGGCCCTGAATGTTTCGCAGTGATTTAATAGGGGTTACACGTTTCCCATACAAACTTCCGAATTATTTTTTGTTATATTTTTTTACAAACCAATAAGCCAATTTTAATGAAACAAAAGTATACATATACTCTGTATTTAACTTTGCTGCTAAAGTACAGAGATCTAAATAGTTTGTTTAAAAACATTTTAAACAAACAACTTAATAACTTCTAAAAAAAATTTAATAAACGTTTAGAAAACAAAACATTTAAAAAAAGTTTAATCAGATATTACGGTTATTGCGGTTTATAGTCCGCTATAGAAAGTTTAAAATTACAATTACCTTTAGTGAAGTTACGACAACAAAGATGTTGGTAGACAATCATAAGGCAGGGCTATATGTCTCGGTCAGTGGTCTACCGCCATCTGTCAGGGAAGTGGTCTACCATCATCAATTAATGCTTCCGAGGCGAGCCAGATTAATTAACCTTTACGGATTTCAGTTTTAAACTACAGTTTTAACGTCTAGCAGTGCACTCGGTATCCTAAGGTCCTGGGTTCAATTATTAGGTTGTTCAGTGTTTCGGAATGCTAATGCATAGTCCGGGTATGTGACCGATCACCAGCTATCATTTGGTAAAGAGTGGTGATTAAAGTACCCAGTACAGAACCCATCCATTGAAGCGAAGCGTAATTAACTAAAATTCAGTTCTGTTTAACAATTTATCAAACATGTTTTTATGTGTGTCTGTAAGAAAATTAGAATGCCTCACATTATTTCTTTCATTTCGATTTATTATCTTGCATTAGCAGTAATGACATCGGCGGATTATCTCATCAGCATAACCTGAAGCAATTTATCGGTTGGATACGTTAAACCATGGAACTTAATCAGGAATGGAGATAGCGCAGGATTAACGTACATCTGGATATGTAGGGCTTAAGTCCTTGTAATGAAAACATTAAGTTTTCATTTGACTTAGGCAGCAAACAAGCGAACGGGCGTTTGATGGTAAATGGTCACCGAAAGATTAAAACATCATCACAGAATAGGGCATCTTGCTTTCTCGTTGTTCTCTCGCGTTGCCAAGCCTTAGTAATTCTCAAGATTTGGGACCACTGCTGAACGTAAGCGGTAGAAAATCAGACACATACGATAGAAAATCAATTGCTATAACCTCTAGAGTCTTTGTGACAGACAAGGGGATAGCTAATAGAGACCAAGTACAGAAAATCTATAATTATGTGCACGTGCGTACTAGAAAACAAAGCTACAATCACCTACAACCCCTGGGGTATAAAATGTTTATTTCTAAATTTGATGAAACTTTCTTTTCTTTCTTGTCAAGAAAAACAAGGATAAAATATTTTAAGTAAGGTTATGCAGTTTAGACGAAAAACAGGTTTGATCAAAATAAGTATAGTGATAGTAATAATTATAATAACGATTACTTGCCTTACTTAGTTTAATTTTTGATGTCCTATACATAACCCACCAGGGGTTAGGATGTTAAACATGTGACTATGTATTGTACCTCTTTTCATGTTTTGTATGTTAAGTAAACTGTGGTTGCAATAAAAGTATTATCTATCTATCTATCACTTGACAAAATTGACTGCTACGCAAAGACTTAAAAGTAGAATAGCAAAAATATAATCTGCCCGGAACCCCGGAACGGAACTCTCGATACGAGAGATTTATCTTTTGCAAACTTATCCGCGAGTTATGTAGAAGTATCGTCTTCCGTCCAATTTCAAAGTGCGCCATAACTGGAACACTTGTTTTCGTTGCAAAGTAAAGCGCCATTTGCTATGCGGCCGGCGTCCCTTAAAGCGGCTAAAAAGTTAAACAAAGCTCTTTGTGAACCTTTAAATATGCGCTGAATTTGGGAGTGGGCGCGATAGGCGACTGCTTAAAATGTACAAAGTTTCACGGAAATCCGACGCGTTAAGGGAATATTAAAGGGATAATGACACACACGCCATTGTGAGCGCCGATACACGTAGCCTTTGTTAGAGATAATTATCTTGGCTATTCCGCTTTTCAGTAGTTCTTGAACCTAATCTGGAGTCGTTTAGATAAGGTGTACTTGGGCAGGTGGGGTGCGGTTGGGTTGCTATTACAACTAAGTATGGGTTAAGGGTTCCAAGTGAAGTGCGCTTCCACCTTCGTTCTTATAGCCCGCTACTCTCATTAGATGAAGATCAGACGCTACCCCATTGTAAACAAAAAAGTGACCACCATTTTTTGCTGCTCCTACATGTCTGAGACAGCTTTAAGTATGATAAGCTGTACCGATTACCGATTGCAGCCTGTGGTGTTGCATAGGAAAGCTCAGAATTTGTGAAGATACGAAGGGATTGGTATTAGTTGATGTTAAATAACATCAGTCACTGAGCTTGTGTAAACAGCGAGATTTTTTAAACTCATAGAATATGTATGGCTAGTGGGTAATGTATGTCACAGTGATACCTAAAACAGGTTTGTTCCCAATTCTACAGTTTTCTATTACAGATTCCCAATTCTACAGATAACCAATTCTACAGATTCCCAATTCTACAGATTCCCAATTCTACAGATTTCCAATTCTACAGATTCCCAATTCTACAGATTCTTAACTATACAGATTACCAATCCTACGGATTCCCAATTCTACAGATTTGCATTCAAGAATAGTAATCTGTAGAGTTAAGAATCTGAATGAAGAATTGGTACAGCTGAGAATCTGTCTGTATTGTTCGGAATCTGTTTAGTTAAGAATCAGTAGAAATATGTTACTGTTAAGATGAGAATCTGTAGAATTGGGAATCTGTAGACATGAGAATCTGTAGGTTTGCGAATCTGTAGACATGATAATCTGTAGTATTGGGAATTTGTAGACATGAGAATCTGTGAAATTGGGAGTCTGTAGACATGAGAATCTGTTGAATTGGGAATCTGTAGACATGGGCCTAAACCCTAAAACAGTAAGAGGCAAGGTCCTAGAACAATCCTAGTGCCATCTATATCTGGTTACCGTGTCCACTCCGTCTTGCAATCCAATTTGAATCCAAAACGAGATCAAATTAAAACGATTCCGGAGTCATTCTATTGGGTCCGGTGAGGTGGACCTGACCAGCGCAGCTTGACCCGTGTGCTGTCACAACGACCTTGTTTTTGGGGCAGTTTCGAGCGGTCGCTTGGGTCACACTATAATTGTGTTTCTATTTGGTCGGCCGTTCTGTAACGTACATGTTACTATGAGGCTGGCGCAAGTGAAAAACGATAAGAGATCACGTTTATTTATAAGTAAAGTAATTGAAAACAAAAACCTTCCTCAGTCTCATCAAACTGGCTTCTGTAATCAATGATACAAAATAAGTAACCCCATAAAGCGCAATAACGAAACAAGACTGTACCCAACATCCAAAACCATATTGATAGTTTGTAAGAGTTAACTTGCAGATATAAATTCGTTAATCAAAGTTAAGTTAAGAGGGTTTACGCATTTCGGCTTTTCATACAAACTTCCAAGTCAAAATTGTTAAAAACAATGAGACAATTTTGATGAAACTTTGCATGCTGAAGTAAAACACAGGGATCTAAATAGTTTGTGGAAAACATTTATAGCTGAGTTATTGCGATTTAAAGTCCACTATAGAAAGTAAAAAATCGCAATAACTCAGTTAAATAAACATTTTTTTAAATGTTTTCAACAATCAATTTAGATCCCTGTGTTTTACTTCAGCATTTATCTTCAAAAATTTCGACTTGGAAGTTTGTATGGGAAACCGAATGGCGTACACCCTCTTAAAATATTATTAGAATTAACATAATAAGTACATAATCGTCCTAAAACATTTTTTTACCTACCGCTGTAGGTAAAAATTTTAGTGAGTATACTTTCTATAGTGGACCATAAACCGCAATAACTCAGCCACTAGTAACACCGTGACTCAGCTAAATTAACGTTTGTTTAAAATGTTTTCTAAAAACTATTGATATATCTCTGTATTTTACTCTAGCATGCTTCATTTAAAATTGGCTAATTGGTTTGTTTAAATTTGAACTTGGAAGTTTGTATGGGAAACCGAAACGCGTTAACCCTCCTAGGGCGCTATATTCCCATTTTTAACAATTTTGATTGATTGTACCGCCACCAACATAAAACATACAGTTCTAAAATTCATATATAATATAGTTGAACATATTATCTAGTGACTCTTAGCCCGTGAGAAGGCGCGCTATGAGCATTTTGCTCACGCAAAATTTAAAAGTGATATTTTTTTGTGATACTGACACCGTTGTATCTCTAGCGTGTAGGTACCTTCCCAACTATTCAACCCCTCTCCCCTGACGCTACTCCTACGCCGCTCGGTGCCGCGGCGGTCGCGTAGGGAAGTGGTTCTGAAGACCGTGTACCATCTCACGGCATTTTGCTCATCACGCGCCCATCCGCGTAAGTATTTTTTTCCTTAACAAAATAATATAGATGTATTTTTCTTATGGATTCTCTTTTTTCTTTGTATGTAAATCCAAAGACAAACTCACCAGGATCTCATTGAAGAATAAATTTTAATAATTTTTTAAAATTTTTCGATTTCTTTTTATTCTTATTTTTATATTGTTTTTTTTTTCAAAGCCTCCAAAAAGCTAAGGGCCAAAGTTAAGATATTTTTTTACTTGCGATGAAAGTTGCAGTGCATGCCAAAACTGTTATTTTCATACTAATATATGTTCTTTTGTTTATATCAATAGTTTAATAATTAAATCATGTTATAATAAACTAAATAGAACCATTTAAAATGTTGTGAGCAATTTACTCGCGCGCGCCAAACCGTGATACAAAAAAGGCGCGCCTTCTCACGGGTTAAAGACAGAAACATGATTGGTAATACCGAGGTCTTGTTTCCACCCGTCGAAATTTGTCAGTGCTTGATGCTTATGTTTTTTAGTCAACATTGCTTCATCAAATCTTAGAAGTTTTCACCTCTGAAAACTTCTAAGATTTGAATGCGGAAGGTGCGTGGTTCGATTCCCGCCTGAAGTTGTCGTCTTTTTTCAGTGTTTAAAAAAAATTACTAAGTATATTTAAGCGTTAATAAAACGCTAAAATATATACAAACATTAATGATGAATGAGTGAAGTACTTCCATACTTCACTCGATAGAAAAAAAATTCAAAGATAGCTCTGTTCAACATTTAAAAGAGCTGTAAGTCAGATAATACATTAATAAATGACTTAATTTTTTTAACCATAGAAGAAACTTTTTATTATCTAGTGAATGCAAAAGACACATTTTTTTTATTTCACTTATATTTTCCTTTATAGGCAAAAACCTATAAAACGCGTCTACTCGCGCCGCTTTGCTGTTATAGAGACGGGCCTAAGGGCCCGTCGTCGGGCCAGACGGTAAGCCGTCTCGTACCGTCGAGAGAGCGAGAGAGAAGCGCTCGGAATACCTCGCCTTAAACCAATAGAAGTGTGGTCATCGCAGCCGCCCGGATTGCGGAGGACGTGCGTGGGTTTGATTCCCATCTGAGGTAGACTTTTTTTCAACGATTCGTTAAGGTTGAGTTAATTTGAGCGTTATTAAAGCAAATAATGAAATATGACAAATGAGCGAAGAAGTTTCTGTAGCGAGTGGACGTCTCGTGGCTTGCACGCTGAACTCCGCCCCATTTCCCGTCTATTCACCGCCCCAGTTAACGGACGTCCCGCACTGACTGACCCACATGGTACCACAGATGGAATTTGAATGTCGCTGGTCTACGTGATCGATTTAATCTTTATGTTAACCAATCGAAACTTTATTCTTTAAAAAACAATGACAGTTTTTTTTGGAAATTTATTAAATCGGATAGTCAACCCTTACCTTTATATAAATATCAGATAGAGAATAGAATTTAGGTAGGTACTTATTTAAAGTATTGGAAAATTATTGAGTTGAGCGATCAAGACGTAATTTTTTATACTCTATGAATTGAAGATATAATTCGTATTGCTCATTGTAAAAACAAATAGTATGGAACGGTCTTTTAAAAACATTCACACATAGACCGGTGCGATGACCGTCATGGCGCTTAAAGTCTTAATAGAAATGTTCCCACAAAAGAAATAAAGTAGATATATCTGTAAACAGATTCGAAAGATTTGCTATTTTCCGAATATTTAATTTTATAACGGAAAATTACTTTTTTTTTTTCATGATACCTATTTTAAAACATAGTTCTAACGGAATATTCGATCTGCTTTTTTCTCAGTATCAATCTATTAACTTCTGAAAAGTTACAAGGTTTTCCACAAGGTATGAACTTACATCTTCGGCGGGACAACTAAGTCACATTACGCAGAAGCCCCGCGGGGGCTGATAACGTAAATTAGGAGGAACTTAGCAAGGGTAAGCGGATATAGGCGTGTTGGGCGGTTTAATGTGTCTTGCGTGACGTTACCTTCATTATCGTGAGCCGGGGGGAGGCAGAGGAGGGGAGAAGGTACTTCTCTCCTATGAAGTAGGATTTGGAGGGTTATTGAAATATTTGAGCGCCATTCGAGTGGCACGGAGGCGTACAACGCTGAGAGGCTTGTGTAACTTGATTCTGATATTTTTAAATTTCGACTACAATTAGAGTAAGTCTGCGGGCACGAGATTGGCGACGCGACGCGACAGCGACGCGACGGCGGAGCGGGGCGACGAGGCGCGACATCTCGCGTGGGCACGAAACTTGTCGCTCCATGTCGCTTTAGAGGTAGAGTTGTGAGCAACATGTCACGTCATCATAACACAAGTTTACGTCAAAGAGAAAATTGGAGCCAAGTCTACTAATGAGAACGGAGTTATTTAATAATAACTCCGGTCGTTAATTTATTAGATGACACCATCTCTAGGTGATCATGTAATAAATGAAGGAAGAAGTACTTTGGGCGAATTTTCTACCTTTTTTACGAGCTAAGGTGCGATCCAACAACATTTTACAACTATACCAGAATGAGTTTACACACATTTGATTACATTTTAGAGAATATAGAACTAATTTACAATCTTTTTGTTTTTATGGTGAACACTTTTACTGTCACATAGAGCAGGTTTTGACAAAATACACGAGATACCTAAATTCAATCAATCAATTTCAATTTCCATTAAGTAGGAGGGTTACTATAATATTTTTCAACACAACACTACTATAATCGCGAGCGACCAAATCAAACTAGTTTGTTTTCATCGCTTCCGCGCCGCCGCGCCGCCGTCGGTCGCTCCCGAGTCGTCCGTGCATCGCTCCAGCGTTGCCAGACCTACGGATTTGTCCGTAGATCTACGGACTTTAGGCCTTGTCTACGGACATACGGATTTTAGTCGCAAATCTACGGATATTTTGTTCGATTTCATCTACCCAAACAATAGTATGAAGATTCAAAATAAGTAATTTTTTTTTCGTAAAACGAAACGTAACTCTAAAAAGTGACTGTGACCTGCGTTTCGTTTTTTTTTGTCTGTAATAATACAATACCTGTGTGTGTCACCCTGTCCAAAGATTAGTTTGACTTTATTTGAGTAGCGAGCGACTAACGTAAAACGGAATGAACTATTGCTTTGGTTGGTCCGACCAACCAAACTTGTTCTGCGGCACTAACTGACAGACAACTGTGGATGTATAATATAAAAAATGTTACACATGCGAATCTTGAAGATAGTGACCCCGATGACAGTGACCAATAAATATATGAAATAAAAACAATTTCATTGCTTTTACTTTCCTTTTATTCAGTTAACAGTTTTTTTACAGAGTAATTAGGTTTTAGGTAAGTCTATCTGTTATAAATAGTCAGGTTTTTATGTTAAAAAAAATGTCTGTAGATCTACGGATTTTTGTAAAGACAATCTAAGGACTTCTACGGACATATGAACGTAGCCCTACGGATTTTTTAACATTTGATCTGGAAACACTGCATCGCTCGATCGCATCGCCCCGCCATCGCGTTTCGTGCGCGTCACCAATAGGTGTCCATGTTGTTGTACGCATCGCTGTCGCGTCGCCATCACTCGGCCGTCGCCAATCTCGTGCCCGCAGACTAACAGCGTCCTGCCCCCTTGCCCCCTGAGCACGGATCTTTTATCGACCGATAAAGTGATAATAATAATAATATATCTTAATTAATGGCTATCGCGTTTAGCATTAAGCCAATTTCAAGTGTTAATTTTTAAAGTATTTTTAGTTTTGTACGGAAGTAAGAAATAAAATGGAGTCTCACAACACGTGTTGTTGCTAAAAGAACACGGGAGAAACTCCCCGATAAAGTGATAAAATTAGATGATAAAATTTTGACAGTTCAAGTACTGCCGATGTCAATTTGTCGACGTCTAATGTCACTTTATCGGCCGATAAAAGATCCGTGCTCGCACTGCCGATTTTGTTTTTTATAAAGTACAGCCTATATAAGGTGTTATTAAATCAATGGCGTATATTTAAAGTACAGGTAGTTAACGCCAAAATAAAAATATTTTCCCCATTATACAGTAGTATTTTGTCATTGGTTTAGATTTGAATTTTTCAAAAAAAATAATTTATTATTTAATTGGAAAAACTGCATCAACTGTAGATGCATTCACTCACACATGCGACTGCATTGTGGAAGTCGTTGCACTCACACTGACGACTGCGACGACTTCCACATGTCACTTTGACTTGTCAGTGATATTGCTCTCAGTGTCAGTGTCGCCACCGGCAAATCACGGACGTATTCTTTTTGACAACATGTATGAAAGAATATTTTCCACTGTGCCGGTACTGTGTCGGGACTGTGACTTCACTGATATGTGTGAAGCAACCTTTACCGTGCCATTGACCTAACCTAACCAGTCACCAGCACTTACCAGTATTTAACAAAGGTTTTGACCATATCGGGCTACTAAAAAATCCTAGAGTTGCTGTTGTTTTCTAGGCGATGTCTCCACGATCGCTGTGCATGCTAATTGGTCTAATTATTATAAAAACCAGGCACCTACACATAATGTCTCGCTGCAAACGGGACCATTAAATTGCTCTTTTTATTTAGCGCACTCGCAAATTATATGCACACTTTTTATTTCACATGGAATAGTTTTCGTTAAGTTGGTTTGGTATGGCGATGGCAACTTTTTTAGTTTATAGTATTTAACCCTTTGAGGATCGTAAAACCTGACACAATTGAAAATCAATTGATTCGCGACCGCCGGCGGACTTATGATCCTTGACCTATTAAGATCTTATACGTTTCTGTTTATTAAACAAATTACCATATATTATTTGTTTTATGTACATATACACACATATATTCACGACTATTATCCCCGAAGGGTTAGTCAGAGACTAGGCAATGAGAACCGCAGAAGCAGTCGACTGCCATAGTACACAGTTGCGTGACAGTTAGTGAGCCCATCGCCGCTCTATGCTGTTGGATGTATGTGCGGTCTTTAGTCCGTTAGTCGCCTTTTACGACACCCAACTAAGGGAAGAGAGAGAGGGGTGTTGGTATTTTTTTATAATGAGCCGATACGCGACACGGCTCGGCGGCCTTGTTTTATCTAGAAGACAACATAAGAATAACTACTTAATTATTTATGCCACAATTTATAAGTATTATAGTCAACTATTGAAAGGACCAAATCTCGTTAAATATTATTTTCATCCCCCCATCTCGGAAAGAGTATTTTATCTGAGTGCAAAGGCCGTTTTTATTCGCTAGAAGATAAAGTAAATTGAATTTAGAACATCGTGTGCACTAAGTTTGTGAATTCAAAACATCAATTAGCCTATTTACTTCTCTCTCCATGGTTCCGAATTTATCATACTACCTTTTTTAATTGGTTAAAAACTCAGACTCGGAACCATTTTGGTATACTTTTTTTTTAATTTGCTTAGTCATTTCCTCGCTGATGTGGGATGAAAAGTTACGTGTTGCACTCGAGTGCAAAGATTTTTCACCTCGTGCTCGTTTGATTGACTCGCTAACGCTCAGGATTCTAATTTTTTAATCACTCGCTGCTCTCGTGATTCAATTTTAGAATCCTTCGCTTGCTCGGTCATCAAATTTGAGCACGCGGTTAAAAAGCAACTTTGCACTCTTGTATAACAAATAACTATTTTCAATCTGTCGTAGCAATTTTCAAACTGCTAGGACTGTTTACTTTAGTTATTTTCATAGTGTCATGTCGTATGGCGTCCTTCTGTGGGGAACAGCGGCTGATGTTAAAACTATATTTATTTTACAGAAACGAGCAATAAGAACCATTTATAGACTGGGATCGCGAACTTCTTTGAGAAATATTTTTAAGGAAGTTGGTGTTCTTACTGTTGCATCGCAGTATATTTATAATTGTATAGTTTTTGTGCGTTGCAATATTAACACTTTTTCTAAACACGGTGATGTACACAATTTCAATACTAGAAATAAGTCAAAACTAGTAATGCCACTGTTTAGGTTACAAAAGGTTCTCGGCTCTTTCTTGGGGCAAGGTATACACTATTATAATAAAATACCAAGTACTATACTAGATTTACCTTTAGATAAGTTTAAGAATCATGTAAAATCTTGTTTACTTAGGAAAGGTTATTACACAGTCAAGGAATATTTAGAAGACAAAACAGCCTGGTTATAATAATATATTTACATTGTTTTTTTTCTTAATCCATTGTCTTTTATGACATTACATAACTGATTGTATAATTTGGTAACGACATGTTGTTTTGTAAATGTCGTTACTTCCATATTATTTTAAAGCTGTGGAGTTTCTTGTGCCCGTTCTTCTCCACAGCTAAAAGACTTCCTGAATGGGTGGGGTGGGTGGGTGGGTTCCTATGCCTATCCATATATCCATAAAAAAATAAATTTAGACGATTCAAAATTGCTTAATTTAAGCTTACTGAATAAAGATATATTGATTTTGATTTTGATTTGATTTTGAATCCATTCTTTTTTTATTACTATTTCCATTTTGTTATTTTAATGTGAACAACTGAAAGAATCAATTTGTTTAGGAACCAGATTGAGAGTGCGCATTGTGCGAGTTAGCAGCATTTTTCTCTCTGAAGCTAGAACTATAAGTACGTTCCGTTCAATCTTTTGTTTCAGACACGCACCAAAAGAACGAGCACAGTGGTACGGAAAACCGGAGAAATCGGGCATTTGCTGTTTGGTTCGCATATAAACGGCCATTTAGGCTATAAGCGCAAGAGGAGAACACTTGGTTGCTAATACGCTTCAGTTTTGATGGTACGTGGTATCAATGATAGGTAATGTATTGTTGTTTTTTTTTATTTAGCCTGTTTTGTCCCACTGCTGAGCAAATACCAGTATTGTTGTTAAAATATATTGTTATTAGTTTAAAAATTTACATTTGCATATCATCAGGTGAACAAGGGTGGAACATCTCTTTTACTATTGTTACATCTCATACGTTCTTGGTAAATAAATAAGTATATATAATTTCATTTCAAGGTTCACCGATTTCTTGTTTGAAAAAGAAATTATATTTTTTTTTTAATACATTTATTCTCAAATTGTGCTAGATAACCTATTTAGGTATCCTTCCACACGCCAAGCTCGAATAAAACAATTTAACCCGTCTTGCACAGTGTAGAGCACGATATCT
Source organism: Scoparia ambigualis (assembly GCA_963921215.1). Classification (NCBI taxonomy): domain Eukaryota; kingdom Metazoa; phylum Arthropoda; class Insecta; order Lepidoptera; family Crambidae; genus Scoparia; species Scoparia ambigualis. Next base: position 6,235,382 of record OY992504.1, read on the forward strand.
AAAAGGCGACATCTTTAGCGACGACACAGTTTACAACTCCGAAACAATTTATGATTTTCAAAGCACCATATGACGTTTGTAACAAAGTTCGCCATCATTTGTGCGAGTGCAACAATGGCTGCCGGAAAGTCGGGCGATTTGAGCACAAATAAACTTAGATAAAAGACACTAACTAGTCGAACCGGATACTGGATTTAAAATATGGCATGTAAAATAAAAGATTGCGGTTGAATATACTAAAACATTTTGTTGCAAATATTGAACTTTTAAATGCAGACATCGGTTGTTGTATGTTGTATGGAACAAAACGGCCATTTCGTACGCCCCGACTGTAGTTTTAAAAATATTGGACAGACGGCTGTCAGTGTCACTTTACACGTTGGAACAAATTGTTAGGTTAGGACTTAACATGGCGAGGTCGCGTAAAAGTAAATTGATAATTTGATGTGAGGGGCACACATTGTTTGATTCGGGGGTCCGTAATAATTAAGTACAGTGTAGAACATAAGTTTAATTTAAAACCAGGGCGGTCTAGCTAAAGGCTAGTTAAAAACAGTTGCTTGGGTAGAGTGCGACACGTGGAGTGGGTTGTGCGTATCATCACGTATGTTTTCTGGGATTATCAGTACTGAGGGGTAGCCGGGACGCTTAGGGCCTTTCCACCCACCACAGCACCAGCTCCAGAAGCCGCGCAGGAGCGCAGTCTACCACCACCACAGCAGCGGCCTGGGGCGGCCGCTGAGCGGCGAGTCACCATACCACCTGGAAGTGGTATCGGCGGGTCTCAAAGGAACTAGTATGGAAGTCATTTTATATTTTATATGGGCCCAGCATTGCTGTCGTGATGTAGATCTCACTATATCATACATATGTATTATAATACAATATGCGGAAGTGAACGCAATGTCACAATGACTATGAGATTAATGTATCAGTCACAATAACGGTATCATATTATTTATTATAACAATTAAAAAACCTATTTTTTTATTGTTTTCATGTTATATAATTAGAACATGATCTTAATTTGTTTAATAGCATAATTATGTTCAAATAATCTAAACGAATGACAGATAGTGTGATACAGAATAAAATTACTAACTGCAATACGGGAGTTTCTCCCGTGTTCTTTTATCAATAACCATAATCTCTAAGTCAATAATGTTGTGAGGCTCCATTTTATTTTTCTATCTACCGTACAATACTAAATAAACTTTAAAATTAAACACTTGAAATTGGCTTAATGCTACACGCGATAGCCATTAATTAAGATATTATAAATATAATAACTGCAATACCTTAGTTAAAGTTTGTTAAATAGTTTCTCACAACAAAGCAAACGGATTTTGTTTTTAAGCAAGTAAATGTTCTTGATTTTAACACTTAAATAAAAGTACTGCCTGAATACTGTCCCACTGAAGGGCAAAGGCATATCCGTCATTGAAATCAAGTCATCGCTACAACTTACTTGTAAGTATTGGTGCAAAAATAATGTTGTCAAACAAATCCACAACGTCACCATCGAGATGTCGTCAATCGTACCCCAAGGTAGCTGTTTAACCGTTTGCCGCCTTATCAAGGGCCATTCGCCAGGTTTACGCGGCCCGGGTCCGGTTGTGTTTTTTAACTGAATACCATTGGGCGGTGATTTATGAAGGCGCAAAGTACTCTCACGTTTTCAGTTACCGCTTGTGACATTTTTCGCGCCGGATTCGTTTTATATCAGTCACTGATACATATGTATGTACTGTTCTGTTACAGTACAAATAAAAGCTTTGCGAATAGAAAAACCTTATGTAACGGTTTTTTGGTAGTGTTTTTCAAGATTTTAAAGGTGATGTCTACATTTTAGAATAGCGAACATTACGTGGCGGTGGTTTGGTTGTTTTTAAAGGAGAGGTCGATATATCGAATGTCGATATGTCGATATATCGGGGCTAAATATATTTAGCCCCGTTTATTACTAAGTAGAATGTTCAAATGGGGTTTATCACAAATTCTTTAGTATTGGTATTTTAGGCATACCTTTTATCCGACGTTTCATCTAAATTGCTTTGGCTGTGGTTACGGGCTGACTTACAGTCATTGTGACCAGTGGCGTGCCTAGGGCTTGAGATTAGGGCAGGCCAGGACTGGAAGCCCGAATTTCAGACTTGGCGAGCTTAATATAAGCACACTGAGGCCATACACTGTGACTAAATTGAAATGAATATTGTTATCTGGAAATTACCCACTGTTTGAGTCTGCTATAGAAGATGTTTTAAAAATCATGTGTAAAAAAGTAAGATTGTAGTAGTATGTCGGGATTTTAATGTAAACATTTTGAACCGATGTCCTATGTCCAGTAGACTCATAAACTTAATTAAATAATTTATTTTAGATCACGTGTTCAATGAACCAACTAGAATAACACATTTGCTACTTGCTTGGTCAATATTTTCTGTAATTGTTTTATTTTATTAGACACTATTCAGCACCATAATGTCTCTCCTAAACAAAATATAGTGTGTAGACCAATCAGTGAAAAAGTTATCGAAAAATAAATCAATATTCACTTAAAACTTTCTTTACTTACTGTAGCACCTACTGATAATGCAGATAGTACTTATACAAAAGTTTTCAGTTGCATTGGGGACGAATTTAACAACACATTTAAACACGACGACACCAGGTATTTATGCAGGTAGAAGAAAATTTTATGAATTAGGTATATGGATTAAATACTACTTCTAAAGATCCTAATTTTATTGAATATGTTAACAACTATTCAAAATTATTTTAAAAAGTCTGCATAAATATTAAAGCAATTTTTTTTAAATAAGCACTAGGTTTACATAATAAAGGCTACATGGAATATTATTTATCAAGAAACTGGTAAAACCAAAATTAAGGACCGTTAATATTCACTTATCCTACTTAGTCCTACTTACTTAGTCCTATTGACTTTAAGTGAATATTAACGGTCCTTAATTTTAAAATAATAGAATCAGATGGCGCAATCGCTAGTGCATTTGAGGATTTTTTCTCTAGTTTAACTAAGGACATAACTAGTTATGTTCTTTCTCATTCTGCTGTGGCTCTACTCGAGTCAAGTGTTAATAAGTGCGGTGACAGTTTTAGTTTTAGACATATAACTGCTGACACCATTTTAAAAGCTTATAAAACAATAAATAAATATTAAAAATACAGAAGATTTGTGGGGTATCTCTAAAAATTTTGCTAAAACAATTATTAATTCCTTTGCTCCTCAATTAGCCGATATTTTCATTTGGTGTTTTGAAGAAGGAACTTTTCCAAATTTAATGAAGCATGCTAAAATCGTTCCATTGTTTAAAGCTGGTGATAAAAACAACACCTCTAATTTTAGACCAATTTCTATATTACCAACCTTTAGCAAAGTTTTTGAGAAAATTATTTACAATTATTGTCTCATTTTGCAATAAATAAACTTTTTCATGAAAAACAGTTTGGTTTTAATAAAGGTAGATCTACAACTGACGCTGGAGTAGCGCTTCTTAAACACATTTTTGAAGCCTGGGAGGGTAAGCAAGATGCAATAGGTATTTTCTGTGATCTCGCAAAGGCATTTTATTGCGTTAGTCATGAAACATTAGATAAAAAGTTAGAGCATTATGATGTCTCAAAAATAGCACTGAGCCTTATACAATCATACCTGTCGAATAGAATTCAAAAAAGTTATTAATGGTGCTGTCTTCAGGAGCACCCATAACTATAGGCGTGCCCCAAGGGTCAACATTAGGACCATTACTTTTTTTGATTTAATGTTAAAAGAAGCCTTAAAATTGTTGACGATGTAAATAGTGTACTTTTAAAGGTATTGCATTGGTTCACTATTAATAATTTATTACTGAATTCAGCAAAAACAAAGAGTGTTAAATTTTCTTTACCTAATGTAAGACACGTCAGCACACAAATTACGACGAACGATAATGTAGTTGAATTAGTAGATTCTTCTGTGTTTCTAGGCATTAAACTAGATTCACGCTTACAATGGGACCCACATACAGGGTTAATTTTGTACCCCCCAGAGGTTTTTTTTGTGATCCTATAGCAACAGTACAACCAAATAATGAAATAAAAAAACATTTTTTTTACATTTTTAGGATAGGATATAAAAAGCAGGTAAAATTTTTTATAAAAAAAAACATTCATTATTTTTACGTCAAATATTTTATTATTACTGTTTTACCCCATATTTACTTTTGGCGGGGGGTCCAAAATAAACCCTGTATTGTTACCTTGTCACGAAAACTGAGTTTAACTGCATACGCAGTTATGAAAATAAGGCTTTTATCTGATGTTGAGACGGCAAGACTAGTTTATTTCAGTTATTTCCATAGTGTCATGTCTTATGGCTTGCTGTTGTTGGGCTCCGCTGCTAATATTGACGATGTATTTATTCTAAAGAAAAGGACAGTCAGCGCCATATACAGCCTAAAGTCTAACAGAAAGAGTGTATAAAAAATCAATATATTAACTATTGCTTCACAATTTATTTTTAAAAACATAATGTATGTAGGTATGTCAAAAAGTATCAAAACACATTTGTCAAAAATTTTAATCTTCATAACATAAACACTCGCACGAAAAATAAGCTTGCCGTCCCTAGTTTTAGACTTCATAAAACAGGTGGCTCTTTCTGGGGTAAATGTGTAACATTTTATAATAAACTTCCACTAAATATTACTGAAATGCCTTAACATACATTTAAAACACATGTTAAAAAAAACCCTAATAAGTAAAGTTATTATAAAGTGGAAGATTATGTAAATGACAAATATGTATGGACATAATGCATGTACGAGCGTAATTTATAAGTTATTGTATTAATATATTTCTTTTTATAACTTATGTTGCTTAGAGGGAGAAAAAAGTAAGGCCACCTGAATTCCTGGCCAGCTTCTTTTCAGTCGAAGGCTCTCCCAAAATCCGAACTGGCGGTAGATTAGTTAGGTAGGAAGTTATGTTAGTTGACAAGATTTAACTACTTTTAGTTAACTTTTTTATTATATTTTATTTTTTGACGTCAATAAGTAATCCTAATCTTAGTTAATGGCTTCGCGTTTAGAATTAAGCCAATTTCAAGTAGTATATATTTAAAAATTATATTTAGTTTTGTACGGTAGATTGAGTTAAAATGGAGTCTCACAACACGTGTTGTTGCTAAAAGAACGGGCGGCGACGAACGGCGGGAGAAACTCCGCCAATAAGTACCTGTAAAGGTTTATATTGAATAAAGCATTTGACTTTGACTTTGACATTACTTAAAAAACTTACGCACTGAGGACCTCACTTTAATTAAATTGGTTCCCCATTCGAAGACCCAGATTACAAAAGATGTCTCGTAATCACGAACGTTACTAAAACGAGCTAGCTTTGCGCGATCGAGCAACTAATAAATTCGCATATCTATTTATGTAGAAACCGTAGCTTAGTGACCGCCAGCTTCCTTCAATTTATTAATAATGTAAATCATAAATAATATTTTAAAAGTATTAAACGCAAATACTTTTTTTGGGGGTTAAACTTACTCGCGTCCGTAGGTTTACCCTTGAGACCCTACACGTGACCCCTGGGTGGTGCTAAATGAGTGATACTGACTGAGTGGTAGAGCCACGCTGCGTTGCAGCATGCATTGGGCCGGCTCGTCCGGGGTAATACCACCCTCTCACGAATATCCGGCGTGAAAAAATGGCACTTGGTGCTGTTGTGTTTCGTCCGGCCAGTGAGAGTTCCGGAGGCCCCTCCCCCCCATTTCCATTTCTTCCCTAACCCTATTCCTTTCTTAAAGGTCGGCCACGCATCTGCGACTCCTCTGGTTTTGCGGGTGTCCATGGGCGGCGGTGATTGCTCTCCATCAGGTGACCCGCCTGCTCGTTTGCCCCCTTTTTATATTAAAAAAAAGTTTTATACCCATTCCTTTTTACAACCGATGTTTCAACCGAGTTGCTTGTATGCCTGTTGTAATTGTTTAAAAACTATTTAACGCAAAATTTTACAAGTGTAATTCATGCTAGAGTGTTAAGAGGTGTTTTGTTGTTGACCGTACAAAATGTGCCTCAAAGTCGTCACAGCCTAAACAGACGGGAGGCACCGGCCGTTACAGGGCGTAATAGCCCCCGCGCGCCAATTAGCCACCATAACGTCTTTTGCTAAAAACGTTAGCAACCTTATCGGAGCCATTTCCCCAGTTTATGCGGCTCAAAATCGCGTGCACTTCGCTTAACGTTTGTAATGTTCAGACGTTTTTCAGAGATATGTGATCGTTTATTAAGTTTCGTGTGCATTAATTTTACACACTTTGGTTATCTTAATTCTGCAAATGTGTAGTCCATATAGTTTTAAGCATACAGTCGGCCTCAGAAGTAGCTTGACAGTTAAGTCGCATGTCACGCTAACACTGCGATATTCACGATCGAGTTAGTGTGACATGGTTCTATAGTGTTGAGTTACTGTACACCTACGTAGTGCCAAAGTACATTATTAGAATTGTTTGAAACTTAGATTTTGAACAGATAGATAGATAGATACATAAACACTTTATTGCAACACAAGAAACACTTACACATGACATAAACTTGAAACTAGTATGTACAAAGGCGGTCTTATCGCTGAAAGCGAATTACAGAATTACATACATACTTAGCATCACGACTATTATCCCCGAAGGGTTAGTCAGACTAGGCAATGAGGACCGCAAAAGCAGTCCTCTGCCATAGTCCACTTTTCACCAAGTAGCGACTGCACAAGTGCTTAGCGTTACAGGTGGAGAGCTCATCGCCGCTCTATGCTGTTGGAAGTATGTGCAGTCTTTAGTCCGTTAGTCGCCTTTTAGGACACCCAAGGGAAGAGAGGGGGTGGTAGTATTCTTTCACCGCTACGAGATACGGTTAACAGAATTTGTAGTTATTTTTAAAGTGCAACTACCTAATTTATTGCCAGGCTTTTCTCGATAGACAGCATTTGCTGCTTATTTATTCCGACACGTGGTAGACTCACAAATATCTACTTGGACAAGTTGAAAACCAAATTAAATCTTTTTGGGTTTCGTAATATTAAATTATTTGCGTTAAAATACTCAAATAATTTCAGAGTTTTAACGAAACGTTGAAAAAAGTGTCTACTTCAGGCGGGAATCGAACCCGCGTCCTCTGAAATACGGGCAGTTGCGTTGACCACTTCGCAACCAAGGTATTGGTTAGACCGACGAAATTTTCAACGCTTTTTGACTTTATGATATTTTTTCAAATCGTTATCTGTTTTTGGGTTTTATAATTTTTATCTCTGCTACCAGGCATATGTACGACAAACATAAAAAAAATATTTTTGATTTAATGTATAATTGTAGTTAGTGATTTGTGTGATTGTGCTTTTAATTTTAAATGTATAAATATAAACGAATAAAAAAACTAATACTTACGGAATTATCGAAGCTTACGGAAGATATCGTAGGTACTGCTCTTCAATGTAAAATTGTAATGTAAAATGTGGTAAACGGTGTTGGTGTCAAATTTAATTATTGTTAATGTATCTCTTTTAAATATTTGTAATTTGTCACTGTTTGTTTATCCTAATAAATGAAAAAAAAATTGAGTTTTATGGGGAACCCCCAAAATTTATTGTTTTTTTTTCTATTTTTGTATGAAAATCTTAAGGTGGTTCACAGAATACATCTACTTACCCAGTTTCAACAGTATAGTTCTTATAGTTTCGGAAAAAAGTGGCTGTGACATACGGACGGACAGACAGACATGACGAATCCATAAGGGTTCCGTTTTTTGCCATTTGGCTACCGAACCTTAAAAATGACAGCTACAAAATACTCGTAGAATGTCATTGGCTACAAACTTAAAATACTTTAACTGAAAGCGGAATAAGGTACCGCTTCAATTTCTTTCCATTGTGAGTTACGTAAATCACATAAGTAAGCAGCTAAGTACTAAAAGTACGGAAAGATACGTATACCGACTCCTTTTAAAGGAACCTCGTTATCTGCCATTCAAATAACTTTTACATTTTTCCAACAAAGGATCCCGAAGCATCTCTGAAAAGTTCATGCAGGGTCCGCTGATTCCTTGAAAGACACCCGAAAAGTGGAGGAAAAAACCTATTCAGCTAGCTGTCGGAAGCTTTTGTGAGACAGAGATAGCACGTGAAGGCAGGAAAGAGAGCAAAGAGTGAAACAACAATAAACGCGTCGAAAAGCCCGGAGCGAATGTTCCGCTCGGATTGGCGCCCAACGTGTTACTACTTTATTCAGCATTGACACTTAAATTATTTTATTTCTATCGCACAACGTTAAAAGCTTATCAGACCGTTAAAGTACGGTTAAAATATTATCTTCACTGAAAATATAATAAGATACTGTGTGCGAGCTTAGACTGTTTGTGTAATATTATATTACTTATTTGACTGAGATTGAAAAAAACAACGATAAAAAGTTCCAGAAAACTAGAGCATAGAAAATTCCCATGCTTATAGAGGTGTGGACCGACATAGGCAGAATTGACCAAAACAAGAAATAATTCAAAAACATGATAAGTATAGATAAATTACATAATTAAACAGCTCAATAAAGGACAATGGGCAAAAGTGGTCCAGGAGCTGAGACTAGATCCTCCACTGATGAGACTTGTGGAAAATTAAAGTTTATACTTGTCATAATAAAAATATGATTCTGGTAAAAGATTATTAAAATCCGTCCCGGGAATTTTTTTATGGTCAAGTTAACCTGACTATAAATAATAAGATTTTACGTTATGTGTGGCGCATATTTGAACATGTTTGTGCCTGTCTAAATAAGATACGGTATCTCGTTTCTTCGGCCCTAATTGGTGGTGGTTTATAAATACTTAATTGATGGTACTTAATAACGACATCCTTAGATACATACATCACGCCCCCTTCCCAGAGGGGTTCGACATTCTTAATTGTCACAAAACTTCTGTGAGAGAACGTTTGACAGTTGCTCAACTTCTTTATTGACTAACCAGTCAACTGTAGGTAGTTTATTGGTTCATCGCTCACCCTACCACTTAGCGTTTCCAAAATAAACATGGCACTTGAAAACAATACGGTAGTTCGCGAAGCACAGGCTTATTTGGAAGGATCACGAGCGGCTGTGCTTCATTAAACCGTCTCGTGGCTCCGGCGCCGGCGGCGGCGTCTGCTTGATTTCACATGCGAATTTCTTTTCTGGGTCATACAATCTAGCTTCCATTTAACGTTTTCGTTTTTGTTGTGTCAATGAGGAAAGTTGATCAATGATAAGGAAAGTAAGCGGAAGAAGGTGTCACTCACACACATTTGCCCTGGAAGTTGATAAATATAATAATTATCTACTTTTAAAGAAAGAAAAGGTCCTTAGCTTACATACTGACTGAGGTACGATCAACATCCCACAGACCAAACAGATTTACCTTAGGACGCTGAAATCGCAATAAGATAAGTAAGGATAAAACCTATCTGCCCGCCGCACTACAAAATTAGTTGCCATCAACGTAACACGGGTTAAACAAAATGAACATCCAGTGTAATGTAAAATAACTTTTTGCCAGCAAAATGAGATGTCGTAAGGCTTAGATATTGGCGGCATTTGGGCTCAATAACCCAGGAAATGACCGTTTCCGGCTAACTCACCCAAATTAGGTCAAGACGAGACGCCGTGTCGAAGGCTTTTATAGTATTACATGGGCTTTCATTTGAGATTTTCCTTTTAACATAACCTTTGTGCTTTTTGAATATTCATTTGGGTCTACGCATTTGTGACAATGGAGAGACGAGGGATGTGCTGGAATATCGTACGTAACCGTTATTCGTTGGGATATCAATATATTTGCATGAAATGTTACTCTGTAAACAAAATTTCTTTGTTCAGTTTTTGATGGATATTCAAATATTCATTTTCTCAATAAAACTTAATTACGAAAAGTGCCTTTAAAAGATAAAATACCGCTTAAAAGCTGTCTCCAGAGCCCAAAGGATGCCGACGGAAGGAAAATAATTTATTCCACGTTCAGTAGAGAAAATTAAAACTGAGATATTTTCGTTCCCGTTATCTCGTTCGTTTAGAATACCATTTTTGTTGTCATCGTCATTTCCTTTTCTGCTTCGATATTGTTCGCTCATTGTGTCTTATTATTTATACCAAAAGCGAGGGTCCGAAATTTGCGTCGAAATGTATTGTTTGTAGGTACCCACATATTTTAAGCAATATTGTGGCAAAAAAAATGTTCTTCATTACAAAAAACTCATAAATTTCAAAATACTTACGTACACGGGTGGGACTCGCACCCACATTTACTTGTGTTTACAATATTATTTTGTATGAAGCCAAAATTGAGTTATATTCTAAATATTCCTTAAAGATATTTATGTACATATTGAGATTGGACGTTGATGAGGTAGTTCTTAACATTTGGCTTAAAAACTAAATAGGTATGGACAAAATTAACACCTGCCTGTATCGTTTATACTGCAATACGATTAGAAATTGTACAGTTTCATAAGTAAGCAAACTCGGAGAGAATGAGGATGAAGTTAATTTATGAGGAATATCCTCCCCTAACCTTAGCGGGAGGAAAAAATCTTCTGCACAGCGCAAGATATGAGGGAAGCGCCCACTCTATATTTGCTGAAAGCTTAGGTGTGCGCTTAATATGTATTTAACGAGTTAAAACCTCGTAAGCCCGAGTTGCGGTTGCGTTCTCTCGTATACTTCCTAGCTTACACAGCGGCGTAACTTCACGTGGATGTGAATAATATAGAGGAATCCTACGTTCTTATAAGTCAACAGGGAACAAAATGTACTTAAATGGGTAGCGTTTTCTTAGCGGTTACTTCTAACCGGAAGGCAGAGATTTTGTTGAATATTCCAATATTTGAAGTTAGACATTTTTCATTAATGTGTACTGGTTGTGGAGGTAAATTGTAGAACTTTATATAACTTTTTTAAATGTCTTCTACTAAAACCCACTAACTCGAAATGAGGACCCATCAACCCGTATTGTCACCCACGTTTTGGCCCAATGGCCAAAACGTGGCGGGTTTTGGCCCATTCTCAACATGTGTTCTCCCAAGTAACACACATAGGCTGAATACTAGATGAATAATGGATTATTGTGTACTTATCGCTGAATAAAATTACTGAATAAAAGCAGAGTAGCATGCTATTCAGCCACTACACTGCTTAAATGGGCACAAATTATTCAGCTTTAGTTCGCAATTGCTGAATAATATCATTATAGTAACGTTATAATCGCAGTATAAGGTGTAACAGGTGGTAACAAGGCAAAATACTAGCAAATTAAGGAAACACTAGTTACCCTTTATTTAGACAATTGTCGTCTATGTACGCTTTTATATTTATAGTTATTAAGTTAAAGGTTCACGATTTGCTCTGTAAGAACGTCTATTAATACTTTTAGTGACAGATGATTCATATTTACGACAGTGAGAGAAGACAAGTTTTTAAAATGATTGTATGATATCGGTATATGTTCCTTTTGTTAATAACTTCATTATTTTACGTGAAAGCTAGTGGGAATTCAAAATTACTGTTAGAGTATACATATATTTCTAAGAAAATTTTCAAGCGCCAGTGCATAAATAAGTTTTTACTACAAATTATACTAAAATAAACACATTTAATCAAAAACATTTCGGGTAAAAATTGATTGATTGTGTCATTATTCTAGTCTGTCACCAATCACATTAAATCACATTAAAAATATTTATTTGTAATTCCTTACTTTACTAAGTTCGTGTTAAATAAATAAATATATGTATACCAGTGTAGATATTAAAGGTTACAGAATAAAAAATGGTGGTGAAATTAAAGAAGGATGTGAACCGTTATACTTCAACATTACTGCCGTAGCCCGCGTAATGGGGCACATATGTCTGCTTATTCAAACTTAGCCGTAATAAAGTCTTACATGTGAATCCATATACGGCAATACACTGATTACTGGCTGAATATTCGTTCGAACTAGCATCGATAAAATGTGTGATAAAATACACTTTTAAGGATCCGCATAATATAGACTGATCCATTTAAGGGAATTGTAACGTAAATGAATTGATCTGTGACAAGATTCACGGGGATATACTTATTCAGTCATCACCAGATTAAATCAACTGATGTGAACCTCTATTAAGCAATATACGTTATAAAATACTCGAAGTGCTCTTCAAGAGTAATAAGAACGTTCAGATGAACTTGTAAACAGCTACTATTCAGTCGTAAATAATAGCAGTATAGATACGGATAAACAGGGAAATTTTACACCTTTTACTGAATAACATACGAAATGTACTCCTTTATATATCATATATCTGTGTAACAGTACACATGTACTCCCTTTAGAAGGCAGCGTTTAGAGGTACACATTTACTCCATTATACAGCATATGACATATTTGCCACTACTTAATTGCCCTTATTCAGTAAGTAGGCTTGAAAATTTAAAACGGCTGAATAAAAGCGTAGGTTATATACCAAATAAACGCATCTTGCTGTTTAAGGGTGAAGAATATCTACCATTATTAAGTTCTTATTCAGAATATAGCTCCTTGTGTACTAATATTCAGCTTAAGGTTCACCAGTGAATTATAATAACGGTTTTAATACTCTGTAAGCAACATTTATGACCACAAGTGATTAAATATACAGCTTTCTGTGTTACTTGGGCTGTTTCCATGTAGTGAGGCGATTATAGACTGACACTGACGAAAAACTTTTTATAATTTATATACGATTTCTTCTAATTAAGCCGAGCATCCGATCGGTTACCGACTTTGCAGTTATTACAATAACAGTTTATTAGTTATTTATTATTCTAATATAAAATCCCGTTACTCATTAGTCTTATTATTACTAACAGGATTATTATTATGTTTTTGTTGCTTACAGTTTCCGATATATTTTGGTCGTACATATTACCTATACAAATAATAATATATATTATTATTATAATGTTATGTAGGTAGTCAAGGAGCTTAAGACTAGAATATCGAATACTCAAAGACAAAAGAACTTTGCAAAAAAATCTTGTAAAAAATATTACTTAATTATTAAAAACCCTTCCTTAAATTAAAAAAAAATAAGCGATACCTCTTTCGAACAATAAATTATAATTAGTGGGATTAATTAATAGCAAGTCGTGAGGCGTCGTAAATACTCGTCTGCCGGGGTCCGGTTGTTTTTTTTCGCCCTATTTCCCGGGTACGTGTCTGGGTGCAATGATTTATGGGCCAATCTTTTAGTCGTAAATCAAAAGCGTAACACCCCAGTGCCATTCTGCAGCTCTGAAGCGGCAACTTTGGAACATTCGTTTATGCTATTTTTGTTTCGCTTTTAAATGATTTTTATGGCATAATGTGAAAAGACGATAAGTAGATAGAGTTCCATCAGTTTGCACAAGATTGATTTTCCTACGATAGCCTGACTGAAAACTTACGGGGGCTGAACCTGGCCTTTTCCTGCGTGGAACCCTGGACAGTGTAAAGGCCAATTAATTAACATTATTTTACAAAAAGGGATATGCATCTATAAAAAATATAGGTACTTGAAATCTGCAACTTCATTAAACTTAAACTCCGTTAATTAAACAAAACGCACAAATATCTTCTTTGTTTCAACAAATTGTGCTGTTATCATCTTTTATGGCATAACTTTTTTATGGAGAAAAAAAGGTTAAGACAGATTTCTTGAAGAGATCTCAAATTACAGATCTAAAGTACACCATCTTAAGGGAATGAGGGGGAGGGACTGATTTCGTATATATTATAATGTCTATTAAGGGAGTCCGTGCCTCGCGAGTCGCCGTTGAGATCCAAGGTTTTAAGTGAAACAAATTTGACGCAGTAAAAAAGATCTCAATTTTATCACGTAATTGTAAGACTGGGAGGGACGCAACTCGAGATTTGTATGGCTTCCTTACACGGTACATTGAGTTTTTACACTCCGAGGGCACCCCACTCCGCGCTCTTATTTTATTTAACGGATTTGGGAAAAACCTTTTTCCCGAAATAGCTAACTTACACCCGCCACTTCGGTTAAATTCCGTCCGAATGAAAGTTGGTAATTTTCGATGGTTTCCGCAATGTAGGTGCCTTTTGATGCAGCACTTAAAACTTTGTTGGAAACATGCTTTTAAAGTTGGTAAAGATCCCTGTTTCGTAAAATAGTTTTTAACACCATACCAGTCGCCAAGAACGCGCATTATTTATTATGTACCTGAAACAGAAGAAGTTTACACGTTAATCACAAACCATTTAGTACGATTACAAAAATAAATATGTTAGTTTTTGAATTTCGGAGTCTGTTTGTGTACCTATGGCGGCATACAGGGACACAAAACAATACAACAGAGAGTGTATTTCTGTGTTGAAAAACAAAAGACAGTCGTGTACATACAAATCGCTCAGCAACGTTTCAATCATAATAACTGTAATAGCCGGGAACGCCGACACTATAGCTTATGAGAATAATCTGGGAGACGCGACGACGTCGCGAAGCTCGGAGACCTGGCCGGGCGGATGGCGTCATCACGTGACTTTATTTGGATTTGAGTAATTGAAACGGATAGCTACGAGATATCGCGCAATCCCGTTTGTCTGTTTCATTACCTAATCAGTTATAGAAGAGGAGTCTCCTGGTACAGACATTGTTATGCCTAAAAGGGGGCTTTGCCAACTAGAGATAAGTTTTTTATCATGATGATGTAACACAAATTTTAAATTTGATTTTTTTTAAATTAATATGCGATTGGCGACTTCGTATTATGTCTGTCCCTCGACCAGCCGTGATCTGAACATAAACTCATGTTCTCTGTCATGTCATCTTTCACATAGTCTATTGTACTTTTCTTTAGTCGTTTCCCGTGTCTTGCGCGTGCCGTATGCTCGTCTGCTGAAATGAATAAAAAGAAATCGAAAGTACTAAAAAAGTAGGATAAAATTGCCGGTCCGGCAATCCAAAGGTCATGGGTTCGAATCCCATTCGAGCTTCCTGAGACTGGTTGATTTTTTTTCTAGTAAACATTTTATCCTATATCTAGGTATATAGCATTGTGAATGCAAAATTTCAATAATAAAGATATTTATAAGCAATCTTTATCGATTGTTAAATATCTTGCAATAGTATTTCTTTCGACTGTGAGGGTAGACTTCACAGTGACGTAATACCGCCGCTGGCTTGCAGCGTAAATCAAACTACTAGAAAAAATTCAACGAGTCTTCTGGGGTCTCGGTAGCTCAGCGGTTAGAGCAGTGGACCGGCAATCCAAAGGTCATGGGTTCGAATCCCATTCGAGCTTCCTGAGACTGGTTGATTTTTTCTAGTAAACATTTTATCCTATCTATGTAGCATTGTGAATGCAAGATTTCAATAATAAAGATACTAAAAAAGTAACTCTAATAATGAACCACTCGACTACCTTATTCATTTTATATAGTCTACGACATCATCTCTACTTAAAGTTAACGTAATAATTTCGATGCCCTGCCCCGAGTAATAAATTTAATGGAAATTGTTACCCGACATTTAATTACAGGTTCCACGGTACATTCTTATCTTAAATAATTAACCCCGATCTTGATTAGAGGAGGTCGTGCGAACATGGCGGCAGACGAGCCGTGCAAAGGGTGTACCTAATGCAGACAGATCTGGAGATAATTCCTGCTCGCTGAGATTTTATTTGGATTAGGTAATCCGCTGTGTAATGAATGAGCTGGTGGCGCTTTACCAGGGTACAATACACCACATAGATGTAGTGATCGCAAGGGATGACTAAGGCTTTCTTTATGTGGGCTATTTCCTATCGGATGTCAGATGGCTTTTTCAGCATAATCGGATGGTGAGAATTTTAAGTGGTTGAAAATATCAGGAGGCTTTCTAGGGGTGACTCCCACGATGTTTCCCACATCGATAAAGGCTTAAAACAACCGTTTCAAGGAAAGATAATTAATAATGCTTGTGGAATAATTAAATAATACTTTGAAGAAAATGAGATTGTAATTTTTTTGTCTGTAATTAGTATGTAAAAGTTATGTTTAATTTTTTAAAGAAGTCATAATGTAAACTCTTCTGTACCGTTTGTCGTTGAAATGTAAGAATAAAAAAAATTACTGTGTATTTAAAATTCATTTGACGATCAAAGGCCGATTCGATGTTTTTAAGGGTGGGTTTTAAATGATTTAATTCGAAGTATTACATCAAAAATAAACGATGCTGCTACTTTACCTTACATTGCGTGTAATATTTCCATTTTTCATTTATCGTTAATTGACCTGGTTTCCACAGGTGACCCCGTTTCTGAGCCTTCGTGAGTCAGACATTTTTAAAATATTTTTATTAAAACAATAAGTTTTCGAAATATTTAATGTTTGTTGCGTTATTAATGCTCAAACCTGAGGAAATATTTTTTTTCAATTTTACATTATACTTTTTTATACGGATTAGAGGAGCCACGACAGCATAGTCAGTAGTGCACCCTGACTCCTTATGTCAGACCTACACCAGTTTCGAATTCTCATCGTCATTTGTTATTCAACAATTGTCTTTTTCCAAATGCGCAAAATTAAAATTGTGTAATTATATTTATAAACTCGTTAAATTAAAACTCTTCGCTACATAATAAAATGTTATTGTATACTTACATTACACAGGACGTTCCGTTATCTTTCTAACGAAGCATTTAAACGTAACCAATTATGAAATCGCGGCGGGCAATTGGAGAGGATTTTCGATCCAATGAGGCGTGGACGAAATTAAGGAAGCGAATTATTGCTCCGGCAATTAATTCGAATGTTCTCATTAAAATAATTACGGTGATAAGTTATCGTAACAACTTTTTCTGTTTAAAAATGTTTATTTGCGTATTTTGACTTTGCTCGGTGTTCGTAAACAACATGGCGTTGTATCAGGCAGACGTTAAACTCCAATGTCATTAAAAATAATTAGGAAAATGGAGCAGCTCCATAAAGTAATATTTGCCATTGGATGGGTGACTAAATCGCACGCACTTAGCCTTCGGTCACAGATAATACTTTTATCCCAGTTGTCATAGTAATAAGAGTTTTACGTGTTTATGGTTTTATTTCGATATGTACCTATCTACCGATGTGTCTATGGTGAAGCAAGTAATGGATCGTTTATAGGCTTACCATGCCGTCCTTAAGTTTTCATTGGGTATAGAAATATATACGTGGAGGACAAATAAAAAAATGGCCATCAAACAATCAACATCATCACCAGCCTATTTAACTTCCCACTACCACATGAGCAATCGCACCGCACATTATTGAACCCGCTTTAAAAAAGCTATTTAAAATCTGCTTATTTTACAGGAATAACTGGGAACTTCGGAAGCAAAGAGCAGCTCAAAACATTTAAATTTGCTCACCCATCCGATGACGGCATAACAATGGATACTTCACTTGCAGGATTGCATTTAGAACTATAAAAACGCGCCTTCGAGCACTACAATGATGAGGCAGTAGAAATTAAATAAAATAAAAACTCTTTAGCAGAGAAAGTATAAAGTTATCTAAATAGAACATATACAAAATGATAAAGAGACTTAACACATCTCGACTGTGATTTTTGTGTAAAAGGTCCATTTTCGCATTTTGTAGTAATTTTTCAGTTGTATTTATCGTTGTTATCGAAATAGGATAATAAATAAAAATCTGCACTCTGCGGGAATAAGCTGAGTTCGGACGGCTGGGGCATCGCATGTTGTAGTGATTTTGCAGATCGTATTTATCGTTTTTATTGAAATAGAATAATAAAATCTTTATTCCTCATGAAGTAACAATTATTCTGGTATAAATTTTGCTCAATAATATTATCGTAGATGGGAGAAATTTATTTATTTATTAAGGACAATCAGCGAAAACTTGTACTAAATAAAAATCTATGTAACATACAATACTATACTATGTTAAATGCTAAGTGCTGCTTTCTATTATTGACCGCCACGGCATGCAAATGTGGAGTTTGTATAAATTTAACAAAAGGAAAACTACATCACAATTTCCTAAGTACTTACCTAATAACAAAGTTAACAATTTACAATTATAAGAGCAAAAAATATAACACTCATTTTAAATTCTAGTAAGAATTACGCAGGGTTTACGTAGCTTTCGGACACCCCTTTTCTAAATTTGTGGACACTTAGATGAAAAATGTCAATGTCAGTGTTGGTTCATGACAAAACATTATAATGTCGCTGCAGCCTATTAAGTGTTGAATGTTGACCCAAGTTGCTCTTAGAGAGCTGCTCCGAAAATAGATTAAATCTACTGATGCGTGACAATTTTCTTGGTGCGTTAATATTGATTTGTTCTAGGAGATTTAAACAATCGAGGTCACCACGCATTAATTTATACAGAAACATGTCGTCCAGGAGGAGTCTCCTTTCCCTTAGCGGCTAAAGTTTAAAATGTTTAAGGCGACTCATGTAAGAAGTGAGACTTTTGACGAGGAAGAATCGAAACGACAGGTGCCACATAAACCTTCTCTGAACACTTTCGAGACGTTTTATATGAATATCATATTGCGGTAACCAATCAGTACTACAGTACTCTAGTCCGGACCTCACAAGACTATTATATATAGCTAAAATGGCAGTGGGACTTTTGAAGCCCTTTGTACATCTTAGAACAAACCCCAACATCTTAAAACCATGAGTAGAGTAGAGTATTTTGTCTATGTGAATGTGAAATTGTAATTTAACATCCAGATGTACTCCAAGGTCTTTTATAGTCCTCACTTCTTCAAGAACCATATTATTAATCGTATATGCCACTGGAGGAGAGGTTTTGTTACGGGTGAACCGGATGCACTTGCATTTACCTTCGTTAAAAGTCATACGATTGTCAACACACCACTCAATAAATCTGTTTAGATCTTCCTGTAGCAGGACAGTATCCTGGGCGGTTACTATTGATTTCATCACCTTCAAGTCATCTGCAAACATAAATATTTTGGAGTGCCAAAAAGATGACGAAATGTCGTTTATAAAAATATTGAAAAATATTAGACCCAGGTGAGACCCCTGAGGTACACCAGATTTTGCCATGAATACATTTGAACAGAAACCATTCAGTACTACCCTAGACGTCCGACCAGTGAGGTAAGACTCACACCAAGACAGAAGACTCCCAGGAACGCCACAGTATAAAAGCTTTTGTAAGAGAATAGTGTGGTCTACCCTATCAAATGCCTTGCTAAATTCAATTGCTGTGTTAAATTCACAGTTAACTTAAAACGATTTTCGAAGTTTTTGGTTTAGAATATGATTTTTTTATTCTATATAAAATCATTGATATCTAAAAACTCCGAGGCCGCTATATACAGTCGTGGTCAACTAATTAGGGACATTCAAGATAGTGAAGAGCAATAACCGGTTATGTACATATAAATATAAAACCCTATTGATTTTTCAGCACCTATTATTTGCATAATTTGGTCCGATTACTATACTATAAATGGCTGTAAATAAGAGAATAATTAAATAGAAAAAAGTATTTAATATCAAAGGTTGAACATGTATTAAATTTTAAGGTATAATTATGTAGCTGGACATTTAATTAAGGACAGTAAAGTATAATGATGAATAGAGTTAAACAAAACGAATAATCTCCAGTATTATAATATTTTTAAAAGCTCCATTTTATTACGTGTAAAATCAGTACCCAGTAGCAAAACCTTTGTTAGTAATTACCGCTTGACACCGATGTGGCATAGACATTATCAGTTTCTGACATGTTTCGATAGGAATGTTTGCCCATGCCTCACAAAAAGCTTGATTAAGTTGATCTAAAGTTGTGGTACGATAAGTTGAAACTTTTTTCTTGATTTCATGCCAAAGGTGCTCAATTGGGTTGAGGTCCGGGCTATTTACTGGCCAATCTAGCACCGATACTGACTGACTGGTAAGAAACGACTTGACTGAACGGGCGGTATGTTTCGGGTCGTTATCATGCTGAAACGTCCATATAATAGGGAGATGCTCCTCAGCATAGGGAAGCATAGTTTCCTCCAATATTGTTTTGTATTGATGTTGGTCTAAGTTACCCTGAACTTTTCTCACAGGTCCCACTCCACGTCCAGAAAATGAACCCCAAATTTTAATGTTTCCACCGCCATGTTTCACCTGCTTTTTTGTGAATCTTGGATTCATTTCCGCTTTTACAGGACGCCGTACGTATTGCCTTCCATCTGAAGAAATTAAATTAATCTTGGTCTCGTCAGAGAATAATACATGTTGCCATTGGGCGTAGGTCCAATGTCCATATTTACGTGCAAACGCCAAACGAGCATTTCTATGTTCTTTCTTCAACAACGGTACTTTGCGAGCCACTCTTCCGAACAACCCTGCTTCTACCAGACGTCGTCGAACGGTCCTCGCTGATACACCGGCTCTTTCGTCTGCCCCAAACACTTCGTGTTTAATTAAAATAGAGCCTAGAAACGGATCTTTCTTAGCTAATCTGGTTATCATTCTATCTTCTTGCGGAGTTGTTTTTCTCGATCTTTTTGTCCTGGGCACATTTAAAGCTGTGTTATTGCGCCTGAAATGTTGCACTGCATTGCATACCATAGTTTTTGAACAATTTAAATGTTCTGCTATCCCTCGGTATGACCAACCACGCTCGACAAACTTCATGATAATTGTTCGTAGTGTTGGATCGCAACTTTTATTTTTGCCCATATTTCTTCAAAATAATTCTCAAAACTTAAAATTAAAAATCTGGATTGCCGCCAAAACTACCACAAAACAATAAAAGAAGAAATAAAAAAGTATTGAGATTCAAATTTTGAAAATAGAACGCAATATCTCTGTGTCCCTAATTAAATGGCCAGCCAGCATTCTTTGAACAAATAGCACACTGATAATCTATCAGCTATACTGTAAAGAGGTTTAATGTTTAAGAAGTTGTTATTGTTTGTATAATCGGGCACATCAATGACTAATTATACTTACGTGTAAAAGATATGGAATATTGTTAAGACTCGTTGGAAAATAAAAAATAAATTCACAATTTGGCTTAGCTAGAGATTGTCCCTAATTAGTTGACCACGACTGTATATTTCATTTGTTTAGAACAGTAGTTAAATCTAGAAGCTCAAAAAAGTGCCTTCGCGCATTTTACAAAAATCTTTTTCTGCAATTTTGGGTTTGATTAAAAAGTTAAGCAAAACAAAAAGCGTGGCAGCTACGAACTATGCCAATAGCTATTCTACACTATTCAATAAGTCAAAATGTTTAATGTATTTTTGTTTCTGAGATCAAGAACGCCAATATTGGCCATTTTACGCAAAAGTCACAGTCGTGATATAGGTAGGTTTGATTAAAAATTTAAGCAAAAAAAAAAAGCGAGGCAGCTACGAACTATGCCAATAGCTATTCTACACTATTCAATAAGTCAAAATGTTTAATGTATTTTTGTTTTTGAGATCAAGAACGCCAATATTGGCCATTTTACGCAAAAGTCACAGTCGTGATATAGGCCTCTTAATTATGTAGTCTAACGACAGTCGAGTACTTCAAGATAAGATAGGAATATTTCAATTTTACAAAAACCATTTTTTCTTTAAAGTAGATAAGGATCTCTCGAAGTCGTTAGTAAGTACTCAACCTTCACAGACTGTATTTTAAAATGAAATACTTTGCATTGATCTGATAGCGTTTATTTTATATTTTATTTTGCCCTGCCGCTTTTATAACTTTACTGGATCTTACTAGAAGACTAGATCAATAAAATAAAACAGCCGTTTAATATAAAATTTCTAACATTTTACGTAGAGATTTAAATAAAATCTGTAGCCTCCACTACATCTTACTAAACTATAATAAAATGCAATCTATGTTACATTATTCAAATGCAACATTTCTCTGCTCTCAACTCGAGTCTGTCTGAGTTATTCAGAAAGTATTGAATATAGAAGGGCCATAATCATATATCAGCAGAGATGCGACGTATTCCTTGCACGAAAGATTTATGTCAGTAGGTCGCAGTTGTTTGCCAGCCCCGGAGCGCAGTGCATCGACTAACTATTAATTGGACGTCTTTATTGGCGGGCAAACAATCAGAAATTGATGAAAACAACTGCCGGCGACGACGGCTGTTTTCTTTCTGTTCGTTAGGCTAACGCTCAGAATAATAACTATAGCTTTCCTGCTGTAAAAAATAGAACATGTCGATATGTTTGGACCATGCCGATTTTGTTGTAAAATTCAATAACTAATGAAACGTTTTTTTACGGATTAACTCGCGTTTAATTTACTATTTACATAGTTTTTTTATATTATCCTGACGTTTTGAACCCTTTACAGGGTCCGTGGTCACAGGGAGACTGAGGTGTTGGTCCATCTCAATATAAAAAACTATGTAAATAGTAAATTAAACGCGAGTTAATCCGTAAAAAAAGTGTTTCATTTGAATGTGTAGTGCTCGCTTAAACCTTAGAAAACAATATTCAATAACTTTGACACTGATGATCTCTACAAAAGATTAGATTAAAATCTATATTATTTTCTTATTGGTTTATACCTAAGCAGATGTGATTTGATTGAAACAATTTGATTGTAACATGTGTCATTTGATTTTAGACCTCAAATAATGAGTAATTGTTTTTTTAGGTTAATAAAAGTTATGTTTTAGTTTTGTTTAATTAAAAGTCTAATATCATCTAAAAATACATTTAAGTTTTAATAGAAACTATTATTTATAAGTTATTACAATATCTTTAGTTATTACTCTATGGGATAACGAGTTCGTATATTACAACCTTTTTAAGGTTTAAAAAAATATTTCAAATTGAGTACATAGATTTTTAAAAAGCTGCCGTTATTATACGTGTAACTAGCACTAATATTACAGTCTCTTTTAGTTGCATTTTTAACCTTCCGCATCAAATGTCCCATCCCATACTAGGTGGGATTTGACATACCCAGAAAAATTTATATCAGCAAATAATAACTTTTGAAAGATATACAAATAACATATATTGTAATAACTTATAAATAATAGGTTCTATTAAAAAATAAATGTAATTTTATATGATAATACACTTTTAATAAAACAAAACTAAAACATAACTTTTTATTAACCTAAAAAACAATTACTCATTATGACGACCTCCTTGGTCGAGGGGTTTGTACACCGGTTTTCATGGTGTCGTCATCTCTGAGGTCCCGGGTTCGATCCCCGGTCGGGTCAGTTTAGAAACTATTGTTTTTCTAAATTGTCTCGGGTCTGGGTGTTTTCTATGTATATAAATATGTTTTTAAGTATTTTAAGTATGTTTATCAGTTGTCTAGTAACCATTTTAAGAGTTTCATAACGAAGCTTCTCTTGGGCTAGATAATTGGTGTGAGTGTAGGAAAAAGTTTAAGTTTATTTGAGGTCTAAAATCAAATGACACATGTTAAAATATTTTTTTTCAATTTAGGATAGTACATCGATAGGATAGCAGATGTACTATCCTAGTACATCTGCTTAAAAACCAATAAAGAAAATTATATAGATATCAATTTTTTGTAGAGATCTTTAGTGTCAAAGTTATAGCAATTTTACAAAAAAATGGGCATGGTCCAAACATATTCCATTTTTTACAGCAGGAAAGCTATACGAATCGGAAAATGGCCTGTCAGCATTAATAGATGATAAGACGCCACCAGGCACAAAAATATAGACTTTTAATATACATATTAGGTACCTATTTGAATATACATGGTTGCTTTAAAGTAATCTAATTTTGTTTACAGTATTTTTATACAAGATCCACATAACTGTTAAATAAACGTTTGTTTCGGTAATCTATCCTAGAAATTAATTTTTTGTTGATTTTATTTTTATGTAAGTAGGTAATGGCATTTGTCTTTTGTTAACAATAAACTCTTTATACAAACATACCATCAAAAACTGACCGTACGTGTCAGCTTTATTCCAAGTGGCAATAAATTATGACATATTCAATCTTTATCGTTCGGAATCGAGCACCTTTTGCAAACATGCCAATTTCGTGGAAAATTTGGACGACAGAACACAGCCTCCACTTTGTATAGATACTCTTTACCAAGGCGAGTCTTTACCAAGCTCCCAACAATATAAAGTCGAGCGAGTGAAGCGGGCAATATTGGAGGTCATGTAACCATCCCGGGAATTTTATTTAGTGGCTGCGTTCAACCACGTGGAAGGCTGCAATAAAGGGATTCCTGGGGGAACTATGTCAATGGGTCAAACTTAGCGCCACGAAAAGATTCTAAGCGATATTGCTATGGTAATGGGAACGGATGAGGCCTACAATGGATTCCGTGACAATCTACTAGGTGTAGGAGGAACGGTGCGGCGAACGATTATATAAAATTTCTTAAGAAGTTTTGGAAAATGGGATAATTTATAGAGTTTTGTAGAATAGGAAAAGAAGCAGGCAAACGAGCAGGCGGGTCATCTCATGGAGAGTAATCACCGCCGCCCATGGACACCCGCAAAACCAGAGGAATCGCAGACGCGTTGCCGGCCTATAAGGAGGGAATAGGTTTAAGGAAGGAATAGGAATTGGGAGGGGGGGAAGGGTCTCCGGAACCCTTACTAACCGGACGAAACACAACAGCACCAAGTGCCATTATTTGACGCCGAATATTAGTGAGAGGGTGGTAGTACCCGGGGCAAGCCGATCCAATGCGTGCTGCAGCGTAGCGTGGCTCTACCACTCAGTCAGTTTCACTCATTTAGCACCACCCACCCAGTGTAGGGTCACGTGTAGGGTCTCAAGGGTAAACCTACAGACGCAAGTAACTTTAAAGTTTTGGAAAATAGGAAAATTGTCCACCTATGACCGAACACTATGTAGGTTGCTTACTTCTACAACAACTACTTAACCATCACGCCGCAAACGACACAGCCCAAAGAAAAGGGATTATGCAGCTTAGTGCTGTGGACACAAGGAATAATAATGCGGGGACTTAGAGAATACGGGTGACATTCTGCGGATGCCTTTGTTGATAAATTACGTCGTTTTTTGCTAATGGCCTCCGCTTAAGGCGCATTTTCTGGAGGTATTAGGCAAAGAGGCGACGCCGGGATAAATCATTGGAATAACGTTGGGCCCGCTCGGTAGGGACGTTTGTGTCAAACGTTAATGTTGAGCTCGAATAACGTTTTTTTTTTAAAGTAAATACTGAGCTGTCAAACTGCTGTCAACCTAGTTTTCCGTACTTTGGAAGGCACGTAAGGCCGTTGGTTCCGGTTGTTGCTGTAAGATGGCAGTCTATAAAACTCACCAAACCCGCATTAAGAAAGCGTGGTAGACCGTTTCATAATTTCCCCATGTGAAAAGATCTATTCCCAGCAGTGGGAAGGTTATAGTCTGATGATGAAACTGGTCTACGGCCAGCTTGATGTAAATCGGCCACAGCAGTACTAATACGCTTGCCACACCTTAATTACACGTGCTACGCGCACCGACCCTAAAGCTTGACTTCTCGCCTCTTTGCCTTATCTCACTGGACTGAGTACCTACTTTTTAAACCGGAAAACAGCAATGCAAAACAATGCTGGGTGCCATTATCAACTACCATTCCTGTGTGTGTATTGAACTATTGATTAATTATTAGATGAAATGTATTTTTAGCTAGCATTGCGTTGCGTGCGTAGTGCGTAGTAGTTCGTTTTCGTTCGTTCACTGTACTGTAGTGTAGGTGTAGCATAGGGATGATCGATGTTAGAAAAACATCGATGTTTTTGCCGTTTTTGGTTAGTGCAAAAACAAACGAAACATTTTTTATTGTAATGTTTAAATGTATTTATGAACAAACAACACAACACAAGAAATAAAGAAACACTGGTTATGATTGTTGTTGTTTTATTTTATCCAAAAATTATAGGCAAAGGTACTAAGCCATAAAGCCAATTCTTTTATTTCATATTCTTTTCCATTTTCATAGTAAGGCTAGTTTAGCCAATTCTTTTATAAAGTAAGTCTTCATTAATTCCGTAATGGATATTTGACTTACTATTTTCGTCGCCTATTGGGCAGGCAAAAGTCGGTGACTATACAGCCTTCTCTTATTTGATATTTTGTCTGATCCTGACTTTGTTTGATAGACAGACAGAAAACAAAGCATGGGACTAAGGAATAAGTATCCGTTCAGCCACGTAGTGGATGGGTAGTCAGCAAAATGTACTACACGTAATATAAGGTAGGTGGCCATGATATTTTAAATTATTATTCTCATAACATCGATGTACCGATATTATTCTCATTTATCGATGTATCTATGTTTTTGAGGACTTAATATCGATGTTAAAAAATCGATGTTTTGCCGCTTAACATCGATGAATATCGATCATCCCTACTACCATGTACAAGTATTATTATTATATTAGGCTTTACTTTTTACTTTTAAGATATGTTTTTGTTTTCCTTTGTTTTTTCTATCATTTTTTGTTTTTAATGTTGAGTAATAGCGGCCAATGTTTTATTTAATTTATCATTATTTTTCAAATACCTACTACTACTACCTTTTAAGTAGGGGCACATAAACAACAAAAGGATGTTGACAAAACAACCCCGTTGTTTATTCAATTAGCGCCATGCAACTTAATTGATGAAACAGCTCCGAGCAACAGAGGCAACTATGTCATTCACTTTGCTTAATCTACATACAGCAAGACAGAGCACAATTACAATACGTGTTACCTAATTAAAGCACGATGAAGTAAAGCTTATTAAAGCTAATGAAGGATGTATGAATAAACCTGTATTGCGTGATTAAAAAACTTCTTTCCTTGTGTGATTGTCTGTGGAGTCTATGCTATGTTAGATTACTGGCAGGTTCTACGTTTAAATAATATCCAAATAAAACATACAATTTGAAATGAGAATGTAAAATGTAGTACATAGGTACGGTCGGGGTCACCGCTCAGAACAATATGCTTTAGTTATTGTTCTGAGGGTCACCGTCGCTTTAACATTTGCAGCGATTTTCGTATGAAGCACACCGACCGCCCGGGTGCGTGCCTGTACCAAATAGACGACGCGGTGTGCAAGGGATTTTGATCTTTAGACTGGTAAAGCGACGGAGTCCGCGATAGTACATACATACATACATACACCACGCTCGTTTCCAGGAGGGGTAAGCCTGATCACAGTTTTCCATTGGAAAATCGAATCGAAATCCGATTCAATATATTCTTTAATTCAATATTTACTCTCTTAGCATTCTTTATACACGCTCGTCGTTTTAGATTAGAATACTGTAGACTAAGTGCCTTACAAACATTGAGTTATAATATACTACGTACTAGAGAAGACGTCTCAACTAGATTGTTTGTAACACGCGTTAGAGCCAGCTCGCTCCAACTGTAGTAGTCTGTGGCAGGCGCTAGACGCAACAATACGTGTGTATTCTGTGTTCTATTTTATTAAAATATGCCTTTATGTGTGCTAAGGTATTGTTTAAACAACTCAGGAAATACAAATAAAACCAAAGGAATCACTTTTCACCTGGAAATACGTACTAAATTATAGATGTAGCATGCATTTGAATAATTATTTCATCAAATCGCCGAGACATGAAGCGGCCATGTTTCGGTAAAATGCATAGAGTAACAATATTTTCTGTTTTGTTAGAACAGGTAGCCCCGCACCACGGTACAAGTATCATTGCAGCTGTGCACACATTTATTGTATGGGACGTCTTCTCTAGTTTATTTACCTCAATGCTTACAAAGGCACAACAGTAAGTAAGTAACAGTATGTAAGGCACCTAATCTTTAACGCAAACGTTCCAGTCTGAGAACGCTCACCGAGGTTACCCTCCCAGCTAGTTGGTAGGAATGTCTGAAATAATTTAATTAGTACGGTGCAACCGGATTGATGAGCCAGCTCGGCCCAACAGTGGCAACTATGTAATTCACTTTGGTGCAGCAAGACGGAGCGCCGCAATACGTCAGGCTTTCGCGGCGGCGCACGTAGAGGCAGCGATGTCGCCGGCGCCGAGGCATTCCACTAGTCTCGGCTTGGCTTCTCAGACTTGAGCTTACAAACAATGCAACAGCAGCACAGTCAGGAAAGGACAGGTTGGACAGAAAGGTTGCTTGCTTTAAATTACGAAGATGCAGAACATTTCTAAATTTTATTTTATAAACTAAAACATAATAACATACATACATATAATCACGACTATTATCCCCGAAGGGTTAGTCAGAGACTAGGCAATGACGACAGCAAAAGCAGTCCTCTACCATTGTGCTCAGCGTGACAGGTGGTGAGCCCATCGCCGCTCTATGCTGTCAGATGAATGTGCAGTCTTTAGTCCGTTAGTCGCCTTTTACGACACCCAAGGGAAGAGAGGGGGTGGTAGTATTCTTTCACCGCCACGCGACACAAATACACAGAGAAATGAAAAAGGCATTTAGCATGCAAATTATGTACAGACAGAATTATGGACAGTACAGTCAGCGACGAAAGTAGCACTTTATATACACATATTCTTTGTTTCGGTGACGACAATGTATAAAGAATGCTATGAGAGAAAATAAGGTAAAAAAAAGTAAGTGAAGATCGTAGTAAAACGAAAGCTGTGGTCTTTGCCTAGTGCCTGCCTACTCCGAGCCTACTCCGGAAACAGGCGTGATGTGGTGTATGATTGTTTTCATGTATAGCACAAAATCAGAAAACAATGTAAAAATCATAGTGATCAAAAGTGGATTTATTATTAAATTAATTCAATTTAGTTTACCGCACATTACCTAAAATTGGTGTAGTACAATTATTATTCTCGATAGCAAAAAGGAATAGAAACTGGATTAAGCAAGAAAAGAACAGACTGTAAGAGACTTTAGTATCTCGTCATTCTTTTATGACAATGAGTCAATCTCTAATAGGTCCAACAATTATGACTAAAAAAACCTATAGACTATTAGTGTCTGCACTATTCTTATAATTTAAAACGAATTTAGTGTTCAGTAGCGGCCAGCTCTTTTGACAACCCATACGATAATTAAAACCTACTAAATTACGTTTAACGTACAAGTATGAAATAGTAAATCTTACAAGGATAAAATGTTGACACTAAATGGTCATATGCTTTCATTGAAACATTATTATTACTTATTAAAAGACAACCACTGAACAACAACGCCTCGTGTTATTCATAGTAATTAATAAAACAGCTATGAAATGTACCTCGTAACATATTTACATGGTTCATTAGTCATGTTTCACGCTCAGTTGCTTAGGTGTATTTAAATAAGGTTAATTAGGCTCATTTCGAATCCAAAATTTCATTTTCTCATACTGCGTGCTTGGAGCAACACTCAAATTGTATGTGAGTGAAATTATCATATCATATACCTAACATTTGTGGTGCTCGGTACAAAACAATATTTATTATTCAATACTTTAGAAACGAGATTGACCCAAGCATGAGTATACTTTTATTTCTTTCCTTACCAACATAAAGACATATTTTAAAATAAAAATAAAAAAACATCCACGGGGTTATATTGTACCTAAAAACTTATGTTATGGCTTTTTGGTGCTTTAACTTTTAATATTTTTTTTAACGTTGTCGTTTACATTATATAATATTATTATCCTACTTAGTGACTTCGCACACGGCGTAATAAGACGTTTGTTATTATTTTTGTTAAAACCTATACAACAGATTTTTTTTCTCAATATTCCTCGGATAGATTCTGAAGCGCTTTGGGTTACATACTAGTATTACTCTAAGGAACATTATGCACTATGATTCAATGTTGGGCAGCACTCTTGCTCCAACGTCCATACAAAAATGGTCAATCTCCTTTGACTGATCATCCCATGATGTTAAAATAATACTATTAATTCCGTTTTCAACCTAAAGTTGATTTGAGCAGAATATATGGCAGCAGTAATGACACATTGGGCATTGGGCAGCAGTGATAAATCAAAATCAATCAACAATAAATTGACAATCGAAAAATCGGCCCTAAAGAGTATTTATATAGATATAGTAAGATCCGAGTATAGAACGACCTTCACCGGGCCGGTTAATGGATGAAAAGTATTTTATATCCAATTTAATATGTTAATAAATATATCGCGAGTGGGTTGGCTGAGAAATTTCAGTCCAGTACCTATAATGATTTTTTTTTACTTTGCACTGGTTTGGTGTGTATGTGTTTGTAATGAGATTTTTTTTTTTTGTACTAAGCCCGGCAAATGACCCCACTCCACCTGATGTTAAGTGGAAATGAGGTCCAGGCGCGAGGACAACTGGTGCAGCGTAAGAGACGTACCATCAGTCATCCTCACTCTGCCGGCCCACAAAGTGCTTCTTCACGCCTCGTTTGATTATCTTTATATATATAAATATATATTATAGTTGCAAATTACTAATATTGACTTTCCTGTTTGTGTTTACACCTGCCTACCCAATGTTATGATGGGATAAAAAGTCAACCTAACGTTTGCATATTCTATAGGCTTCATACTTTCTATGGGTACCAATGTATTTTATCTATTATCCAAACTAGTGCAAAGTTTAAAAAAAATAATTAAATATTTTATTAATCATATACTGGACTAATATTTATCAGCCGAAAAAAAAAAATATTTAATTAATCATATACTTGACTGAAATTTTTCAGCCAACCTACTCGCAATATATTTTTTAACATATTAAAATTGATATAAAATACTTTTCATCCTTTAACCGGCCCGGTGAAGGTCGTTGTATACTCGGATCCTCTACTATTACGTATATGTGGTAACTAGCCAGCACCTACTTACGCGCCATTATCTAAAAGAAATAGGATATATTTCGTTCGGTTCCAGTGTCAGGATCCCGAGCTGTGCGGGGAGGTAAGTCCCCGGAGGCGGGTTTCTATTTTCTAGTCGACATTATATGTAACGGTGACAAATATATAGGTGTCGCTGCTATAAGAGGCTTATATTGAGAACTGAAACTAGCTATTTTGAAGGTGAAAACATTTTTATTTTGCGAGTTTTTCTTAGTCAAGTTCCTTTCAGACGACGACGGATCAACATCTGTCACGCAAATTGAATGACATTTAATTAGGCTCCTTCGGCTCACTAAGTCTGAGTGGTAGAGCCACGCTGCGTTGCAGCACGCATTGGGCCGGCTCGTCCGGGGTAATACCACCCTCTCACGAATATACGGCGTGAAATAATGGCACTTGGTGCTGTTGTGTTTTGTCCGGCCGGTGAGGGTTCCAGAGCCCCCCCCCCCCCCCCCCTATCACAGTTCCTATTCCTTCCTTAAACCTATTCCTTCCTTAAACCTATTCCTTCCTTAAAGGCCGGCAACGCGTCTGCGATTCCTCTGGTTTTGCGGGTGTCCATGGGCGGCGGTGATTACTTGTCATCAGGTGACCCGCATGCTCGTTTGCCTCAATCTTATATTAAATAGGTCATCATCAGCCTATAAACGCCCCACAGCTGGGCACATGCCTTCCCACATGGACAATACTCGTGGGGGATATTGGGCCATAACCCACCACGCTGGCCCAATGCCGGTCGGTGGGTTTAAATACAGTTTTGTCCGCACGGACCGGATATAGCGACGAGCAATCTTAATTGGTAATGGTTAATTTCATCTAATATAAAAATATATTGAGTTTAAGTACTTATTTTTAAGATAATAAGTTCTATTTTGGCACATAATAAAGTAGCACCTGTATGCTGTAAACCTCGAGTAGAATCTCGACGAGTCTCGACGTTGGATTTCGGCTATAATGCTGGATTTACACGGAGCCAATACTTGAGACAATCCAATAAGCCAGTCCAATATTGGCATCGTGTAAATAGAGACAGTCCACTACATTGGATTGTCCTCAAGGCATTTTTGCTTAGCTTTGGCATTGGCTTATTGGACTGGCTTAGTGGATTGTCTCAAGTATTGGCTTCGTGTAAATCCAGCATAAGAGCAGGCCGTGCTACAATGGCGGCAATTTGAATAAAATAATAGTTTGGAAATTGTCCACCGGCCGCGCTGTAAGGGAGCTTTAGGGCACAATAGGCCGTTACACTAAAGTTTTGGAGTACTATTATTTTATTTGATGGTCTCTAAGCTTTGCTGTAAATAGTTTTGTATTATTTCTCTTACTTTATTTTCTCTACCTTGAATAACCTAATGATAAGTATCACTAAAGCCGAACTATTAAAAAACCCTAACGCAATTTGAAATCAGTAACTACTGAGAAATAGAATAATTGTTTTAATAAGTATAAATGAAGACATACATAGTTATTGACGTTTTATTCGTATAGAAAGAAAGTAAGTAGAGTACTTGTTACTCTAAGGTTTCAGGTAAACAAAACGCATTAGCCTACGTAAAGTATTATTATTGTTAGTTAGTTAGAGACAAGGCAATGAGGACAGCAAAAGCAGTCCTCTACCATAGTCCATAGTCCACTTTTCACCAAATAGCGACTGCATACGTGCTAAGCGTGACAGGTGGTGAGCCCATAGCCGCTCTAGCTGTTGGATGTAAGTGCAGCCTTTAGTCCGTTAGTCGCCTTCTACGACACCCAAGGGAGGAGAGAGGGTGGTAGTATTCTTTCACCGCTACGCGACATGGTTAAATTAATTATAAGGTAAGCACAGCTTAAGTTGAGGGTACGCTCATGTTTGACATGATCGCTGCGCCGGCTTCAGTTGATGTGACCAAGTAAATAGCTGGATCTCTTGGGCTGCGTCACAAGTTACAAGAGTAAGCTTATAGAGAAATGTTTGGCTGTACATAGTAGTACATACATCTCACAGCATAGAGCGGTTTGTTGTTATTTGGTGCAACGTGGACTATAGCAGAGAACTAACTGATTTTGCGGTCCTCTCCTCATGCCTAGTCTCTGACTAACCCTCTGGGGATAACTGTCGTAAATCTATTGTTTTAAGTATATATTTAAATAACTAAAAATTGTCTGATAAAAAAGGTTAGATATTTGGTTAATACTTATTTTTTTATTTATTTTGCCTTACAACAATTGAGATAACTTTCTATATCTGTTTAAAGCTATAAGACGTGCATTTGTTTAATGTTATAATTTTCCGATTCCAAAATGGGCAACTGGCTATTTTTACCCGATTACGCCAGAAGGAGGGTTATTTTCTTGTCTTTTAGCTCGCCATAGACAATGACGCTATGACGCTAGACTGACATAAAGTAGAAGCTAGCCAGATGGACTGCAATGTGAACCTTATTAACCTTACATTACCTTATTATCTTAAATAGGTTTGAAACAGATATCATGTTTAAATAACCCCTTGTCTGTCACGAAGACTCCTAGAGGTGTTTAGCAATTGATTTTCTATTGTGTCATAACGACAGCTGAGCCAATATAAAGATTAAAATGAAAAGCTCAAGACAAGAATCGCTTCCGCTTATACCTCGAACCGGCGACGGAAGGCTAACTTGGTAATTAAGAGAACAAATGACACACACCTGTGCGCCGAGAAACAAATAAGCAGAGCTGCGTAGTGACACACGTTAATTAATTTAGACTGTTAATTGTTTGTGGAGCGGCGCGGAATAAATCAGGGGCGCTGAGGAGGCGGCTTCAATGTGCCACGTGTTGATGAATTTGTACAGACGAGCTCGGAATCCCTATTGTCTTAGCGATAAGACGTATTATTTTTTTATTTATAAATTGACATTATCTTAGCAGTTTACACCAATGTGATGTTATAAGAAATTTTATAAGTTCATAATATAAAGTAAATATTAAAGACAAAAAAAAATATTACAAAAAAAATCTACTACATTATTAAAAAATACAATTAAAAATTGCAGTGGATTACAGAGTTTAAATTTTTTTGTGCCACTTCCATAGGATGTCATGGAAAATATTAGTGTCTCTCGAACTCAATATCGAATGTTATAGGTATATGTTTTTGCAAGTTGCCCATCTGTTCATCAGGTATGTGTATTGTACAGAATTATGTCAACGTGTCTTTCCAAGCACGAAGCAGTTCGAGTTATTTAATTTGGTTACCCACCCGGCGATTCAGCATTACGAAAGTTGCTTAAATTGTGAAAAGGCAATCGAATTAGCTCATCATATGATTGTGCTTGCTTGCTTTATAATATTTATGCGATGATTCGTTAACTTAAGCTCTGTAGCTTTATTTATCTGTACTTATAGGACATAGCTAGGTAAGAAATTATTTTCATTTCAACTTCCACCTGACTTTAGTACCATGTCATAATAGCTTTACTAAAAGTCGACAAGCACCTGTTAGATTATTTAGTTGGCTAGACAAAGTGCTAAAGTGTTCAGCGACTTTGTAACTGACAGTATAAAACTCATAGCAGTTTTAAATTTTGTTCGTAACATTTTAAGCATGTTATACAGGTATTTTTTTACATGCGCACATATTTGTTACATCATTCAGTAACGTTGATAGAAATCATTTAAATTTTTATTAAAAAAAATATAAGGTGACTGCTAGAAACTGCAAGAAACTTCAAGGGCTGGTCAGGTCAAATGTTTTAAATATGACAAAAAAGATTGCAGACTAACGTAGGTACTTATCGTCCAGCTGACGCGGACGGGTCAACAGACCGGTGGGTCAGCGGCCGGCCGCTGCCCGCGCATTGTAAATAATCGTTAGTTAATAGTTAATTCCATCATTTTATTTTTCTTTTTATTGCTTTAAAATAAATTAGATACTCAAAGACTATCAAATAAAAATTTATAAAATGAATTATTTAATGAAAAATAATAAAGCACGAATTTCTTTTTTGTCATCTTTGTCATGAAAATCGTGCTTTTTTCATTTTTAATTAAATAATTCATTTTGTGAATTTTAATTAGATAGTCTTTAAGTATCTAATTTATTTTAAAGCAAAAATAAAATAGAAAACAATTAAAAATAACGATTATTTACAACGCGTGTGCACCGGCCGGCCGTTGACCCACCCGTCTGTTGACCCGTCCGCGTCAGCTGGGCGATAAGTACCTACGTTAGTCTGCAATAATTCTTGTAATTTTTGTCATATTTAAAACAATTGACCTGTACAGCCCTTGAAGTTTCTTGCGGTTTCTAGCAGTCGCCTTAATATTTAATTTGTCCGCCACAATAAAAATTATATCCTGTATACCGGGCGAACGAAATGTCACGTGTAACGTAAAGGTAACCTAACCTAGTTATCCTATGGCAGTGGCGGTACCTTCATACAAGCCGAAAAGCCCGGCTTGCCCTAACAAAAACTCAATATCACTACTACCTACTGGTAAAACGCAATTATTAAAATCACTTAATATTTTTACCATTGTTAATTTTCTTTCATCAGCATTCAAATTATCAATTTTATAAGTTTCTCATATAAGAATCACCAAACAAATCGCTTATAGCTGCTTATAAATCGTACGACGCTTTTCATCTCTCTCGCACAAGTTGGCTTGCAACCGGGCTTTGGATTTAAAGTATATCCGCTCTCTTCTAACTTTAACAAAATTGCTACTCTATAAACATAATACTGCGTAAGTATGTATAGATTCTATGAGAAATTCATACTCTTCGTCAAAGCCAGCTTGCGTTATGAAGTTCGCAAGTAAGGCCTTCTCCAAATCAGGCTTTATTTCTACCGAATCACGTGCAACTTAAACGCGAGCGAACCAATCAGAGGCGACCGACGACAGCTCGAGCTCGGGCGAACCAATCAGAGGCGAGCGTTAATACGCGATTGTGCTGTGCAGCAGCCACAGGCAGCAGCCAGCCATTTTTTATTCTTTGTTATTGTCACACTTCACTTAATTTGAGGGATTGTTTTTATGTAACAAGTGTTTTCGTAATTTGTAATAAAAAATGTGTTCCGAGTTCAGTTCGTCGCTTTATTGGTCTCCGTGACGAACTAAGATGTGTTGAGCATGTGATGTGTTGCAAACAAATGTGTACTTAAACGTGTTGATGATTGGCATACGAAAAGCAGAGGTAAATAAATTCTTTGAACATCACACATGATTTATGTATTTCGCAAACTATTAAAAGTCATCTAGGGCATTAATTATAATAGGTCTATGTAAAAAACTCTTTGGATTGTTGGTTGCTTCCATTCTAATAATTAAGTAATAATTAATAAATTAAGTGTAGAGCATTGATAGCAACATTTTAATCTAAGGTGTAGAGGCCTACATATCGACTGTGATTCCCGCGCAAAATGCCAATTTTAATTTTCCAGTTGTATTTATCGTTTTTATCGAAATAGGATAATAAATGCATGCGTAATATTACGATTCTCCACTCTGCGAGAATAAGCTGAGTTCGGAAGGCCGGCGCATCGCATTTTGTTGTAATTTTGTACTTAGTTGTATTTATAGTTTTCATCGAAATAGGATAATAAATTCATTATAACATTTTTATTCCTCATGAAGTAACAATTATTCTGGTATAAATTTTACTCAATAATATTATCGTAGATAAGAGAAATTCACAGTTAACCGATTTTCGAAGTTTTTTTGGTTTTGTTTCATTTTTTTACTTCATTTGTTTAGTCCAATCCAGGAGCTCAAAAAAGTGCCCTCGCGCAATTTATGAAAATCTTTCTCTGCAATTTTGAGTTTAAATAAAAGTTAAGCGGAATTTACAAAAAGCGAGGCCGCTACGTACTATGCCAATAGCTATTCTACACTATTCATTAAGTAAATACTGTTAATGTATTTTTGTTTCTGAGATAAAAAACGCCTAAATTGGCCAAAATAAAATTCTCAAAAATCACATTCAAGATGTAATAGAAGGTAATAGCCTGTTTTTTTACCAACGACAAGAACGTTTGGAATGCCACGGCCTATGACGATTTGAGTAAAAAATGTGGCTAGTGTCACAAATGGGCACCAACATTGTACCTAGGTAGCAAGATTAGGAACTTCAGGTTTCGTGGCTTGCCCCAATCTGAAGCCCTAGGCACGCCACTGTCCTATGGTATCGTAATGTGTCAGAGTTCAATTGCGCGGTCCTGGTCGATTAGCCATGATTAACGGTATTTTTGTGGATATGTTTGAACAATATTAGTATCTTTATTTTTCACTTTTAAAAATTTAATTAAATCTGTGCTCTAGATTAATTTACTCTATAAATAAAAAAAATATGTGCACAGATAAAATAATATCCTGTGTACCGGGTGGAGCATTATGGATGATACTATAGTATGGTATGGCAGTATGGTATGTATTTATCATTTACCGGGTGTAAATGATAAATACATACATACATACCTACATGTAATCACGACTATCATCCCCGAAGGTTAGTCGGAGACTAGGCAATGAGGACAGCAAAAGCAATCCTCTATCATAGTCCACTTTTCACCAAACAGCGACTGCACATGTGCTCAGCGTGACAGGTGGTGAGCCCATCGCCGCTCTACGCTGTTGGACGTGTGCAGTTTTAGTCCGTTAGTCGCCTTTTACGACACCCAAGGGAAGAGAGGGGGTGGTAGTATTCTTTCACCGCCACGCAACACGGTTGGTAAAATAAATACATATACATGTTAAATACTCGTACATGTTTTAAAATATCAGCAGCCGGGCACAGGTGGACTGCCTGAAAACCAGACAATAGAAATTTAATGTCGGTCGGTCACTGGGGACCGCACTGGCGCTTAAACAATAGTGTAAAATATTGATTGGTCAAGAGTTTTGGCGAAACTACGTACAAAGTTACCATATACTCGTAGTATTGCTTGTCGCGAGCGCTCAAAAGGTTTTAATAGGACTTAGGCTGTACAACCTTTTTACTATAGAGTAAGGTTTGGTCTTCGTCTCACTTGAAAGTTAGTCACTATAAGATCGAATGAAGGAAGGAAGAGATGACGGCTACAATTGTACAGTGAATAGCCTTATTACTTTAACTCACTTTACTGGACACATAGGTACCTACATAGAACGTAACTGTGTTATTTAAAATAAAAAATGTGTATCTAAGACATGGTTATTGTCATCTCTTATCTTTAAAATACTTATCTCTTACATCTAGTAGTCTTTAAAATTATAATTTATCACAAAGACTGCTACTTACATAATTATTTTACTTAAAAGCTTAGAGAGCAATGTAAAAAGAAGAAAAAAATACGAAAATCTCTCATAACATCCCTCACCATGAACTTGCCCAACCGAAATGACCCATTAACCCTACGCTGGAGAGTTTTAGCGATAATGCACGTCGAGAAATTCAAATTAAAGTCTTAGAGAAATATGGTAGTCATTTGTCCCGCGCGTGCGGTGATTCAGGTGGAGTTAGGGGCCGTAGCGACCCACGGCCGCCTGACGGACGGTTGATACGTGCTGTATACAGCTTCTTTCATATATCCAAGGGTTTCATTATGATTTAAATACTGCTGTTAGCGTTGGTAAGTAGACAATTATTATGATAAATGCTTACACTTCGCAGTCAAGACTACACAAAATTTAAAATTAAAATACCAAAAGTAACATTATCTTAAAGAATGCTTTTCCTACCTTTCCTCAACTTCACATTGTACCTTGCGTTCTTCTTCTAACCTTTCTTTAAAGATCCCTCAACACGCTACCGACTTCTTCTCCTATTCCTTTACTGTCCACGCTGTCTGCTTGTGGAACTCACTTCCTGAGAGCATCAGAAAAACTCAAACTCTAAGGTCTTTTGGCGATCGAGTTAGAAGCTATTTCCTTTCTTCGGCTGGCTCCCATCTAGCTAATTATAAGTATATATTTCTGTCCTTATTTTTCCGTATTCTATACATATTTATTTATTCTTATTTCTTTCTATCTTTATATGAAACTATTCCCCTATTACTCTTAACTATTTTTCTTTACTTTTCACCCAAGGTTCCCTGGAAGAGATTGCTATAAAGCAATCTCTGTCTATTGTCCTGTTTTTTAACTGTTAATTTCTTAGTGTGCAAATAAAGTGTTTTATTATTATTATTCATGTTTATTGTATGATTGAAGCCTTTGTGCAGCAGTGGACGTCCTCTGGCTGATGAATATTTTGTAACGACATATTCTATAAAGTTGAATTTTCGATTTTTTTTATTAATTTTAATATTAACATAGCATTAACAATGCAAATAATTAACTAATAACAGATTATAAACTAAACAATGTACAAGCTAAAGTTTGCATGTAAACCGGAAACAGCTGGTTAAATTATAAAATTACTTACATTACATATCGGAATACAATATCACAACTTTGTTGAGTCAACAGTAATCGTTGGAGAGGTTCATTATTTTTATATCTAGCTTTGAAGCCAACTTATGTAATTAGAAACAGTTAGGACCTTCGCGAACAGCGCGCAAACAACCCACTGGCGTTTCTATTATTCACACTCAACACTACACTCTGGCCAACGCCGAGTAACTTGTCCATTATGCTCGTTCAAGCAGTTAAATGGAACCTTTAAAATAGTTTCGTTTCTTAACTGAAAGTGAAATTTTAAACAAATCAAATCGTCAGCCAATAAACGCCCCACTGCTGGGCACAGGCCTTCCCATGTGGACATCATCACATAGGGAGGTTGGGCTAAAGCTTTTATTTAGAAATTTTGACGGTTGAAATAAATGTGGGCAATATCCACACAATAATCAATTTTTTTAAAAATTATAGAGGGCTTACTCTCTTTCTCCGAAACGAAATTTCGGCCGATTATCGTTTGCTATTATTTTTCAAAATTTAAACATAATTCCAAACCTTAGATGAATGATTGGTCTCGCTACGCTCGACTAGATACCTCCGTCGTACTTGTAAAACGCGGCAACAAATACTACGCCGAAATCGGCGTACCCGAGAGCCAGTCACACTGTTAGCGGTGTGTAAAGTGTACGTACCGATTTTTTTTAATCAATTTTGAGCATAATCCAAAGTAAAATGCCAGTTGGCGTAATAAAACTGTGTAAAAATAATATTACAAAAAATTAAGAAAGACAGCATTCTTGCAAATTGTCATAGATGAGTTGCCGCTTTTAAGTAGCTGTAGTTTTTAGACAGGGCGGTATCTAGTCGAGCGCAGCGAGACCAATTATTCATCTAAGTTCCAAACCTATCTTTTATGAACGAAATTTCGGAAGGAATGGAAACCGCTGGCTGTAAATGTCATACGAAAATCAGCCGAAATTTCGTTTCGGAAAAAGAGAGTAGGCCCTCAGAACCGAAGACCTCTTTCCCATTTTCTGTGGGGGAAAAAGATAAGGTATTTATCTATAAAATAGATATTTTTTAATATATAAGGTAGGTATAATCTAATCTAAGTTATGATAAATTTTGTTGGTCCTGTCGGCATAGCATACGCAACACGAGATATGTCGCGGACGACATTCTCTCTTCCTTCGATGGCGGGAAAAAATAGCAAAGTTAGAAATCGAAATGGAAAATCGTCATAAACAGGAGCCTGAAACCCTTCCTAAAGAAGATAATAATGAAAAAGAAGAGAACAATGCTTTAGACTGCCTTAAAATATCTAAAGCACCGAAACGAAGAGAGAAAAAAAATCTATTAGAAAAGGAACTATAATAATAATAAACTTTCCTGCACTCACACCAATTATCTAGCCCAAGAGAAGCTTCGTTATGAAACTCGTTAAATGGTTACTAGACAACGGAGAAACATACTTAAAATAGTTAAATACATACTAATTATACATAGAAAACACCCAGACCCGAGACAATTTAGAAAAACAGTAGTTTCTACATTGACCCGACCGGGGATCGAACTTGGGACCTCAGAGATGGCGACACCATGAAAACCGGTGTACAAACCACTCGACCAAGGAGGTCGTCAAATGGAACGTGAATTACAAATAGAATTTCAAGAGAAAGAGAATGTACATGGACTAAGGAATATGGAGTTACTAGAGATTTCATCAAGACTCAAGTTGATTGATAGTGATTGTTTGTATAGAGCAGTTGCTCACCAGTTATTGATTGATAACTAGACACCAGACTTTTTCTGCTGAACAGAATCTCCCTAGGTTCTGTTGTACACACGGCGTCAGATCAACCTACCCTAAACTGTCAAATTTCTCCAATGAATATGGATCCTTAAAACTAAACAATAACTTTCAAAATTGATTGTAGAAATTTGACAGTTTTGGGTAGGTTGATCTGACGCCGTGTGTACATTTGGGAAGGTCTCTGCCGTGGGACGTAATAGGGTTTTTTTATGAAAAAAACGGGACTTTACTCAGTTAACTGTCACTCACTGTTACTCAGTTACTCCGTGATCATGGTACATGCAACTGCGCCGAAAAATCGGGGACTCATAAACAACCACTCAAACATGGTAAAATAAAAATCCCGTTTTTTCATAAAAATAATTTTAGTGGCCTTAAAAGTTTAAAATGCTATTTCGTAATAGGCTTATGATGATTTGTAATACGTATTTGATTATTTGCATTATTAACGCCTTGATTAAGGCTTATGATGAATCGCAGTTCAAATACATGGTGGTTTAAGGTTCTACATCGAAAACGTTTATTTATCATTACACCTTATCTACCTATAGGCCCAACGACGATCGCTAACAACTTAGTAATAAAGATTTACGATAGCCTACAAATAGCTCGATTATTAAGGGTACGATGGATATCCCGATTAATCCAGGGGGAGCACTGGGACCGGCGATTACCTGCTCGAGTTAACTTTGAAACTGGTTTTATTATCTAACCACTAGCTGAAACGTGTGGGCTCTGAATATTTAATGAGATTATTAGAATATGTTAGTTTCGAATACAAAAAGTTTTAAACTATTATTTTAAGTCTAGAATTAAATTAGTCGGTTTATCAAAAACTCATCAACTCAACTCACAACAAAAGAGTATCAAAAATTGAGGATTATATAGGGGTGAAAATTAAGCTTGATTTTCGCCCTTTTCAAAAATATTAAATAATTCTCTATCCGGAGATAAGAGTCATTTTAAAAACACAGAAATCGGAATTTCTTGATCAGAAGTAGGAACTAACATTTTACTAATTCTTTGCATATATTGTACCTAATTATTTTTACTGACAATATTTATAAGGGTATTTCTTCCCAAATTGTATTTCGCTGCGAAATATCTCTTAGGAACTTAGCACACTCTCATGATTATAGCAGTCTCTTTATTGCGATATCCTGTCAGACGACGAACAGTAACAGATGATAATCCGATCTAAGTCCCGTTTGCTCATACGTAATTACTGGAAGACCGCAAATTAATTATTCTCTAACAGGACGTCATTGAGCAACACCAATTACTATAGGATTTATTACTGACAGTACATTGTGCAAAATATTCGTTAAACCATTTGGAATAAATAGGAACGCGTTTGGAACAAGGGTACCTCCCAAGCTATGATATAAAAAATTAGAGCTTGCTTTTTTATTAAGTACATTTTAGGTGACAATTAACGCAGTAGTTTACCTTTCATGGCACTTGTCACCAAAAACTTAGAGAATTTTGGTTACAATAAACAATAAAAGACATATTCTTCTGCTATATTAAAATACACTTTAGCATTGTAATTATTGTCAGACAGGATTTTCATGTCATTATTTCTGTTTATTGTTAACACCATACCAAAAACCTTATGCAGAAACATAGCGAAAAATATTTACGACGCCGTTTTAAGCACAAAAAATGCAATAAGAATAAAATGTTCATCTCCAAAATTGCAGCAAGATTCCACGACGCGGAAACAAATAAACAAAAGATTTTTATAACAAATCCAAGTTCGATATCTGTAAAAGGAGCCGGGGAAGCAAATGAAGATCGTTTACGAACGTAACTTTTATATTTTGTGCGATCTCCGGGCAATAAAAGCATTGATGGCGGAGCGCATTTGCAATTGCTAAGCGGGTGCGGGCGGGCGCGACGCTGGGCGCCGACAAAGTTGCTGCGGTACATGTACTACCTATTTCTTAAAATATACCTTATGAAAAGGATAAGTTATAAGTTAAGAGAAAAATATGTCAAGGTTTCTCTCAAAAAAAACCGTTTTTTGCAGCTATTACAGCCTAGCAATGTAACTTAACTATAAACAGTGCTTATAGAACACAGTGCCTAAAAGGCATTATAAAATACCTGTTTCAGGAGGCCTTGCACTTCCACAATACAGTCGTACGAAACTTAAATAGACAATATTCATAAGGATAACGTGCAAAGTCAACAACGAATACAGGCATTTTACTAATAATTTAAATCAGTTTCAATTTATAACGTAAGAGACAAAAGACATAGGTACACAATGTAATGTAATATGCAATAATATTCTGTCATTAAATACGTTACAAAACAATTCAATAGAAGGAGCTAATATCGATAAATATTATTCTCCGATTGCACAAAATTCATTATTACTGTTAATAATTTCTGTAAGATAATCATTATATAAATTATTAAAAATGGAAAAGGTTATAAATGCAGCCCGCGTTTCTCTTGTTTCTATACAATGGCTGCCCCAGGAAATTGCTAGCAAATACAATCAGTTTTATATCAGAAAACATTTGCTAACTCAAAGCAGAAAGTTATCTGTGCCCTCTCCAAGTAAGTATTCCACGTCACTTTTATGTACACAAACAATTCGCATTTGTGTTTTGTAATTGGAATGGGAAACGTATGAGGCGAAATAAATCCAGCCTGCCTCCTTTGTTTTTCTTAGAGATCTTATCGGTGGGCTCTTACATGGACATCGTATTATCTTTATTCCGTAAAAGATAGGCCTGCGGTCAGGGAGTGGGTGTGTTATCTCCCCAAGAAGCGGGCTGGCCGAGATCAGCCCTTATTTATGGTACGGGGAAAATGATATTTCTGGCCGGCATATGACGAATGGTCACTCGACGTCATAAACGCGTTGTGAAGTAATAGGCAATTACAAGCCTGCTTCGGACAGTCGTCTAGTCGTTCGTACTTTGCGATGTTACGAACTGCCAGAGTGTGTTGGTGTTTATTACTGGATTTGTTGCTTCGCCCTTTGTTGCGTCGTTATAGTTGAACATTTTATGTTGTAGGGTAGCTTATAGGTTTGTGAGGTCATTCACACACGCTTCTTAATAATAGATCTTTGTAGTAAGTACTTTTTGCTCTTATAGACAATGTTGGTGTGCTTGTACGATGGGACAGGAAAATCAATTTCTCCGTAGTACCTTAAGTGGGAAGACTAGTCTTACGGATCGCGAAAGGTAGTTAGTTCGAGTCCCAGCTGTAGCAAGGCGTATTATAAGTGCTATTTTTCTATTATGATTGTTAAAATGATGTGATAG
The DNA here is from genome assembly GCA_963921215.1 of Scoparia ambigualis. Lineage (NCBI taxonomy): Eukaryota > Metazoa > Arthropoda > Insecta > Lepidoptera > Crambidae > Scoparia > Scoparia ambigualis. Next base: position 6,279,646 of record OY992504.1, read on the forward strand.
TTAAAACACTAAATTCTTAAAATAGTGTAATTGACCAACGTGTTTTCAAACAACAAATATACGTTGTAGACATTTATATTTTTTAGGTAACCCATTCATTCCAGTACAAGCGTTGTTTAATTTCTACGATCGCTCTTCAAACGTGCTGGTCTTGCCGTAGTCGAGCGCGTCCAGATAATTACATTCCCGTGCATTATTAAAAACAATACAAAACAATCCAAAGGTCATGGGTTCGAACCCCATTCTTGAGCTTTCCTGAGACTGGTTGATTTTTTTCTAGTAAACATATCCTAATACAATACAGTTCACAACGGAGTTGGAGGCAGATAATAAATTAGCTTTCTTGGACACATTAATCATCAGGAATCCTGACCAGTTTGAGCCATACTGTGTTTCGTAAAGTAACCCATACAGATAGGTTCCTCAATGGTGATTTTCACCACCATCCTAGACAGTTGGTTAATGTAAGGAAATCTATGATTCAAAGAGCACGCGGCATCTGTGATACCCAACACCTGGCTGCTGAACTTCAGCATGTCAAGCATGTACTACAGGATAACAAACTGAATGTATGATCCCATTGCTATAGAAATTTTGGGGCTTCTGATCAAAATACCGCGACAAGTGGTTTTGGCAGTCCTCACGTGATGTTAACCTGACACTGCCAAAAGAATTCTGAAGATACCGAAACAGGTCAAAATCTACAGGTCAGGACTATACGGCGGATGCATTAACACCTCCCAGCCAAACTCTCTTAATTTTTCTGAGTGGCTAAAGCCCTTTGAGGTCTAGCGTCATCATGATCAAAAACCACACCCCTTCTGTTGATTAATTCTACGCTTTCTCTCAACTTCTTGCTTTAATCTCATCAGTTGTTCGCGTAGAGTTCAGAATCGATGGTCCTGCCTGGTGGTAACAGCTCATAATGAATAATGCCCTTCCAATCCCCACCACACCTGTGTGTGTTCATCACCTTGTTGCGAGTTAACCCGGGTTTCGCTACAGTCTGTGTAGCCTGACAGGCCTTTGACCACGACCTTTTTCGCACGTTCATCACCAGTTATCAGCTTCTTCAAAAATGGTTCGGTTTCATTACGTTATAATAAAGAATCACAAATGAGTACACGGTTCATTAGGTTTCTTTCAGTGAGCTCGATTTTATTACAAGTATATATCCTACTAATATTTTAAACGCGAAAGTTTGTAATTATGTTTGGTACTCTTTCACGTAAAAACTACTGAATGGATTTGGATGAAATTCGACATACAGATAGTTTATAACCTGGATTAACAGATAGAATACTATTTATTCCGATATTCCCACGGGAACGGGAACCACGCGGGTGAAACCGCGAGCGACCGCTAGTTATCTATATGCGAAAAGACCCAACCTAATAAATACTTAAAATCACGACTATTATCTCGAAGATGGCGGGACGAACTTGATGCTCACCAAAATTGGATAGTTGGCTCACGACCGCGATCAGAGGAAGAAATGGAGGGAGGGAAGCCTTTGCCCAGCAGTGGGACAGTGAGGGCTGATAGAATAATGTTATAATAATAATAATTATCTCCGAAGGGTTAGTCAGAGACTAGGCACAGGAGCGCAAAATCAGTCCACTGCCACAGTCCACCTTACACACCACTCAGTCTTGGAAAGTTTCAGACACAGAAATTGGCGTAACTGTCAACGTCGAATTTGACAGAATCGAGCATAGACTATGCGATATTTTGTACAGAACCGAAATAATCAACCTTGTTCATACTAAAGTAGTCTGTAAGTCTATGAAAACACGGTACAAAGTAAAGTGTGTCCTTTGTATGTGCGGTCTCATGCGACCACTTGGGGGCTGAGAGGTTAATTAAACCGCACATGTGCTCAGCGTGATAGGTGGTGGGCCCATCGTGGTACTATGCTGTTAGATGTATGTGCAGTCTTTAGTCCGTTAGTCGCCTTTTACGACGCCCAAGGGAAGAAATTGATCGATCTTTTAATAATGAGCCGCTACCACACAGCAGAGCAGATATATAGGGGAAGTCAGCTCAATGCGGCCATAGAAGGCAAAGCGGCCACACCCAATTTTTCGGTAACTAAATACGATTGCGCGACGTTGCCTTTGTGCCATTATAGCCAACCTCCCGCCCCGCACCAAGCAGTCGTTCGGTGCCGATTGGAGTAAACGCGTTGCCGCGGCGACAAGTGCAAGGAATTTGTGCATTTTGTTAAAAAAATCCAGGAAAAGTTCAACCTGTTTTGATCAAACCTCTTCAGAATTCAATCTTTTTATTACACGTCTATTGTTACTTACCTTTGAATGTGTAACATTTCTTCCGACATGGGATAAATAATGTGAGCTGAATTTATTTTTTAAACAAAATGATGGAAAAAGGTAAAGCGGTCTGGGCAAAGTGGCCCATTAATAAGGGCAAAGTTGGCCGCTTTAATAATTTGTTTTTGTATATTACGAGTACTTCCCAAGTAGCATATCAAGCTGTATAAAAGTTGTATTTGAACTTATTTTTATACTTACAGCTGCATATTGAAAAAGGCTGTAAAAAGGCTGTATAAGCGCTTATACAGACCTTATTAGCTAAAAAAGGGCCCATATTATAAAGCTTTTCGCGTTAGTATAGCTGTATAGTAGCTGTAGAAGCAAAGCAGAAGCTGTTTAGTAGCTGTTTAAGAGATGTTAATCGGTGTAAGGAAAAGCAACAACACTCCAAATAATATTTTATAAAGATAAAAGTTTAAAATATGAGTTATAAGTGAATTAGAAAATTATGAAAATAAAAGAGAAACATGTCGTACAAGAATAATACAATAATTATGACGCATGATGTTCATATTTCAAAGTGCAATCCCAAGTATTGATAAATCTTAGGAATCTGATGGTGTTAATTGGTAAAACAAAGTGCAAATCCAATTTTATTGTCAATGTGTGGTTGGTTATTGGCAATATTTTAACGCGCCAGTAAAACTATAAAAAAACATAAAGAAGATTATTAAACACGGGTAAGTTAGTGTTTGTTTTTAAGGTTATAATATAAATTATATTTAAAATAATAGATTGTAGGACACAGCGACAAAATTGTAATTGTAGCTGATAATCATGAAACGGTTCAAACTATTAACAAACATTGGTTTAATTATATTCGAATATCTTTTTTCATTCGTTCTAAAATGGCGACATTTTGTTATACAGCTTAGATAATATTAGGAGGGTACTAAAGTCTTACTAGCTGTACTACGGCGGATATGGATTGCATAATACATCTCTTAGTTTTTAACCAGCTTTATTAGTGTTTTTTTATTATTTAGGCTGTATATGAGTTCTGAGTAGAGAAATTATAATACTGTTTAGAGATCCGTATAAGAATTGATTATCCCTGAGTTTTATTTTAAAAATTGAACAATGAAATGTATTTAATTGAATTTAAAGTGGTAATAAAAATTAAAATATAATTGTTAATTTATTCTACGATTGGTTTCAGATTGTTAATCAACAAGAGAAATCATTAACTTCACCTACTGCAACAATATTCACACAGATACTTTCAGAAGTGACAACTGCTGAAAAATATGTTATTCAATATACAGACGAGTGCGAGCTGGCAATAATTTCTGTCGACCCCCATCGTAATGAGTTTGAATCTCAAACCCCTTTTCAAACCCAGAAGATCACGAAGTAAATCAAATAGAAAATTATCTAAAATATATTTTAGATAATCAAAATAATATATTAGACAAACAATAAATGTTCTTGCAGACAATCAAAATAATATTTAATCAAATAAAACATGTTATTGCAACACTTTCTTTCTTTTTCACATTTTCTATATATATCCCGTTTTTAATTAAGTGTTCCATTTCGTACACAAAATCATCTAAATATTGGTTTGGTTTTCCAACACAAAAATAAATTCCAATTACAAACGGCTTAATATCTGGTCTTTCAAATATAGTGGACAAAATTGGCCAAAACTCTTTATTTGAGCTTCTAGATATTGGGAGACCCTCAAAATTGAAATTTAAAGTAATTTAAGTTGGAACATTGTTCAACCTTGTTCAATCGTTTTGATACGTATTTGTTTGATAGTACCTAAAATAGTTCTAGCGTCATGTGGCGCTAAATCGTTTAGAGCTATTTGAGTTTTTTTTTAATCCACAACGGGTTAGCGCTTGGCCTTTATCTTACCTGATAGTAAGTGACGATAAGGTCGAAGATGGAAGCGCGCTTCACCCGGAATCCTCAACCACTGAGGAACTGGCTATCTTATCTCAAACTGTCGGAACACAACAATGCTATAAACATCGTTGTTATGTCAACAGACTTAGATAAGATGGTGGTAGCTAGCCAGGCGGACTTAACAGCCCTACCACCAACCAAACCGAACACACAAAGATGTACACCCCGCTGGGAATCGAACCCGGGACCTCTTGGTCTAAAACCGGTGGCTTAGCCACTAGACCACAGAGCCGGTTAAATAAATATATATTTCTTTCTGTAGCCCATTCTTTTATTCACTGGCGAAACTACATATTTTTTGAAAATTCGTTATCATCATTATTACGTTGTTAATCAGGTTCCAAAGTTTTAACTAAATCCAAATATTCGACACCAATTATTGTTTTTCCTACAGAACCTTCGTTGGACGCCGATGTAAAGTGGGCTAAAGCTGTACTATTGATGTAGTTTATTTTTTTAGTTTTAAAGCACTCTTGTAGACAGTTGTTTTAAAACCACTGTATTCACAAGAGTGCCTAATTACGCTATAAGATTAAGTTTTATAATGGAGGTTGCATACACCATTGTACAGAAACAAGTATCAAGTGATACCATAATAACGCTTAGTTCAGTAGTAAGTAAGTGATCACATACAAAAACCAGCCTCTATACAGCTTTAACGATAAAGCTAGCTTAAAGTGTCACAAAACTCTTAAAGTTCTATAGCAGAGTTTTAATAATCTGTTTTAAAACCTTAAGATTCCGCAGATCCCTTAAAACTAATTTTATACAGCTTGAGCTGTATAATAACTCAAATATCTCTCTTATAAATATAAAAGTATCTTTTGACACCCTTGTACGTCTTTTAAGGGACCTTAAGTTTTAAATGAGCTGGTAAATTAATGTTGTAAACGCTTGTGTGCTGCTTGGGTTATGATTAGAATGTTTTATAATTTTTTTGATTTCAGTACGAGTATTAGTTAGTTGTTGATCACAACTACAAAAGAAAAACTACGCAGGGGGAACGTTTGGTACATGGATTTTAGTAAGAAAGTATGAAGACTGAAATTATTGTTCCATTTGAAACTTTATTAGTTACTTTTTGATTTTATCTTAAATAAAGTTTTTTTTTAATTTTTAGTGTTTTGTTTTTTATAATTAATTTCATGTTATATTATTCGCTTTAAGCGGCCAACACGGGCAAAGCGGTTTTTTGACTAGTTTTCGTAATTTACAAATTAAAATAAAAAGTTTTAGTTTTTGCAAAATGTGTCTACACGTTATGAAAGCTTATTAAAATCCCTTTATTTTGATATAAAAACCTTTTTTTAATTGATTCTATAGTGGTATTTTTTTAAAGTCAAAGTTAAGGTGGCCGCTCTGAGCTGACCTCCCCTACTTTATCATTATTATTGAAACTAGCGGCCGCTCGCGGTTCCACCCGCGTGGTTCCTGTTCCTGTGGGAATATCGGGATAAAAAGTATTCTATGTGTTGATCCAGGTTATAAACTATCTGTATGCCGAATTTCATCCAAATCCATTCAGTAGTTTTTACGTGAAAGAGTAACAAACATCCATCCATACTTACAAACTTTCGCGTTTATAATATTAGTAGGATTTTTGCATTCACATTGCTATATAGATTAGGGTAAAACTTTCACTAGAAAAAAAAACACAACCAGTCTCAGGAAAGCTCGAATGGGATTCGAACCCATGACCTTTGGAATGCCGGTAGAATTGGACCGGCAATCCAAAGGTCATAGGTTCGAATCCCATTCGAGCTTCCTGAGATAATATATACTATTATAATATAATGTATATTGTTCTAAAAACTTGGAGTTTCACTTATTACCTACTTATAACTTTTAATGACATGGTGGCCAAGATTTATGTTAAGCAAAAAGGATTGAATATTTTAATTAATAAAGACTTAAGAGATTCCGGAGAGGTTTTCAAATCTAAAATTAACACATCAAAGCGGAGGGGAGACTTTTCGGGTTACGATTTACATTTCAAAATAAAGAGCCGGTGTCGAATTTTAAATTGTTCAGACGAAATCGAGGCGAATGCTACCTATATACAGGGTGTGTATACTAAAAGAATACTATTAAACTCATCTTTCCATCGATGTCGTAAAAAGGCAACTAACGGACTGAAAACACATACATCCAACAGCATAGAGCGGCGATGGGCTCACCACCTGTCACACTGAGCATATGTGCAGTTGCCTTTTGGTGAAACGTGGACTATGGTAGTGGACGCTTTGCGGTCCTCATGGCCTAGTCTCTGACTAACCCTTTGGGGATAATAGTCGTAAGTGATTATATGTGTATATAAAGGTATAATAGTCGTGAATATATGTGTATATTAGTAGTGTAATATTGGGCATTCTAGATCACTTTTCACTCCATTGATCTCACTGACGTTCGATCAATGTCGTTAAAAGTGATCTAGAATGTCCCAATATTACTTTTGAAAATCACTGCCACTCGCTCAGTCAACGTCAAAAAGTGATTTAGAATGTCCAATCGACTTCTCGTGTTTTAGAATGTCTAATCGACTTCTCGTGATCTAGAATCCCATACAACGACTGCGATCTACTTTACACATTTTCAAGGTCTTTCGTTCATAGGATGCAGGAGCTTTTGACAATATGGAATTACAGCACAACTATAAATGAATGTGACTTAGTGAACTCTCAGTACGGAATAAGTGTTGTTTAGACGTAAGCGCCTACACGATTAAAATAGCAATATACCATTAACAGCTACGCTCCTCAGTCTTTCCGAAGGCGCTTGGTCAATTTATTCTATATTGTTTATAATGCCATTTTGTAATATAGTTTCGATTCATCATTGAGATCACATTATTAAACTTAAGTATCCGTCATATACGGTTTTTATTTGCCACCACGCTCCAAGGTGTATCATATAGTTGCATTTGTCAAATTTTATTCCTGACCCATAAGAAAACACTTGTGTATTTTAATCGAATTCATATTTCAATTTCTGTATACAACGACTTCGATCTACTAAACACATTTTCAAGGATTTCGTCTACTGAATGCGAAGGTTTTTGACAATATGGAATAACAGCACAACTTAAACTGGATGGGGCTTCCTGGTCTCCCAGGACTGGATCCCCGAATAAGTTAGTGCTATGAATAACATTTATCAAAGTAGTACCTCGACCCATAGGAAAACACTTGTGTATTTTGATCAGAATCCAGTATGTAATAGTTTAATTTCTGTATACAACGACTTCGATCTACTTAACACATTTTCAAGGATTTCGTCTAATGAATGCGAAGGTTTTTAACAATATGGAATTACAGCACAACTTAAGCTGGATGGGGCTTCCTGGTCTCCCAGGACTGGATCCCCGAATAAGTTGAACTATGAATAACATTTGCTAAAGTTGAACCTCGACCCATAGGAAAACACTTGTGTTTTTAAACCAAACTTCATTTCAGTATACGGTGACTCCGATCTACTCTACACATTTTCAAGGTTTTCAACAATTGGAAGAAAAGGTTTTATGCCGAAACACCTCAACCTCGATCCAAGGAAAACACTTGTGTATTTTGATTAGAATCAGTTGCCAATTGTCATTGTCGACTCTGATCTACTCAACACATTTTCAAGGTTCTCATAAAAAAAACACTTGTATTTTTTGATCTAAGTCAATGCAGACAACTGTGCAGGGAATTGTTAGTTACCTTATTTATATCAATCCCGCAAACAACAACGTATGCAATCACTACACACACACACAAACACACACACATACATTAACTACGAGTTCGACTTTGAAACTTCCCGTTTCAATGCTAACGAAAACAATTTTAATACGGGTTATTCCCAAGCGCCATCAAAAATTTGTTTGGAAAATATAAGAAATCCATACATCAATTCCTATACTCCTCCAAAGACCAAATATTATAAAAGATATTATCGAATCAGAAATGAGGAGATCCGTAGACGAACTAAGGCAGCCGATATAGCCCGAAGAATTGCTAAACATAAGTGGCAGTGGGCAGGACATATCGCTCGAAGAACCGACGGCCGTTGGGGCAGATCGGAGTGGCAACCGCGCACCGGAAGACGCAGTGTGGGCAGGCCTCCAACAAGGTGGTCCGACGATCTGGTGAAGATTGCAGGTAGCAGCTGGATGCGTGCGGCGCAGGACCGGACGTGGTGGGGATCCTTGGGGGAGGTCTTTGTCCAGCAGTGAACGTCTTTTGGATGATGATGATGATGATGACCATTTTTTATCACGGAGGAGCATGAAAATTAATATATTTGTATTTTTTCTGGGGAGGACTTTGGGCCATTTTGTTGTGGGAGAATGGGAATAACCTTTAACATAAACACAATTAGAAAGATAAAGCTAAGTCTATACTGTTTTAATTGACAAACGCATTAAACATACATTTTCATAATACATACAAACACAAACATCACGGCGTATTCCCACAAGTGGGATAGACAGAGCAACAAGTAACAATTAATTACGTCATGCTGAAGTCACGTTTAGCAACAAGTGATCAGATAGGATTTTCATAACAGTACCTTTCAAATTATGGTTTAACTTATAAAGCAAATGTCGATTTGAATACGTACCCACTAAATATGGTTAGATTTAATTATTGTGGGAATAATATGAGTACATAAACACCGAAGTTATAAAAATAGACTGCCTCACGGTAATCGAACCCGCGTCTCTCGATATCCGAGCGGCTAACTTGTAACATACCGAGACATTTGTTTAATTTAGTACGTACATCAAAATGTTTAACTTTTACCGAGTCATTAATAAAAATGGCCAAATGTTACACCTCGGTTTAAAGTGACGCTGTCTCGTTTTTGTTAAAGAAGACAGATAGAGACAGCGTCAATTTAATCCTAAGTGTAACTTTAATCAACGTTTATTAATGACAGGGTTAGAGTGTGAGGAACTCGATGAGGTACCTAGTGGTGAACTCGATCTGTGTTTGTGGTGGTTATGAAACTCTCGTTAAGACGATCATGAGATGAAATGTAATAGTAAATTTCATGCTTAGTGAAAACAGTCCTAATGTTGCACATCCGGACAATCGTCGTCAGCGCTTTATCGAAAGGTTAGCAATTACACAGGAAATGTAAAATACTTTCGCTGCAAGTTTTCGCACTAATCGATAAACTAAATATTTTGCTTAAAATTTAAAAAAACAGAGGTTACAAACATTGCTTCAATTTTGTAATTACTTCCTTTCTTGCTACTAATAACACATATTTATTTATAACATTGTAATACTTATTTAATTACTTTTGCTTAAACGTACACTCGTTAAAATATAACAGCTAATGTAGTGGTTAGGTAGGTACTTGACTATAACGCGAAAAAGGCTCAGGCTAATGGTTTGATGAATGCAAGCATTTATGTGTACATCGTATAGGTAACGGTTTGTAGTACAGAAGGTTACGCTACCGATTAAGCTTGCTTTACTTAGATAATGTATGTGTTTATAATAAGCCCAATATGTACCTATTTGGTTTGTAATAAAAGCAATAATAATAAAAAAAAAATTTGGAATTAACAGTTTTTACATACGGTGTTATTCTTGAAAGTAAAAACTAGCACTAATAGTTTAATTGTATACAAGCAAAAAAAAAAAAAAAGTTGATCACTCCTGCTTAGTAAAATTGCTGTTAAACACTTTTCTCCAATAAATACCCGAAAAATGGTAGTTGTCGTATCAGTGCTTCCTAAGTCAGATCGACCACTAGTACGCCTAAGCTACGCCTAAGTTTTTAATATTTAGTGCTTCGGTACTCTGACATCGCTACGAGAATCATCCAGAAGATATACACCGAAACAATGTTCGTAAGTTTTAAATATTTTTATTTTTCTATTAGCAATGTTGTGTTTGCTCGACTTCGTATATGTTTTGTAAGGTATGTCAACGGTTGATCCCTTCTGCATCTGCAACCGTTAGCACCGCCAAACCGCAGTGGGTGTGCGTGGTGGGCTATGGTCCGTTCTCTCTATGTCATCATCATCATCATCATCAGCCTATAAACGTCCCACTGCTGGGTAGAGACCTCCCACGTGAATAATAGCACGGGGATATTAAGCCATAACCCACCACGCTGGTCCAATGCGGGTCGGTGGGTTTTAACGACTGTCATCTTACGACAACATCCGGGACCAACGGCTTAACATGCCTTCCGAAGCACGGATCTCTCTCTATGTGTAAAGAAGTTATTAAAGAAGGTCTGTAGAGGAGCAGTGACCTAGACCAGCAAATGTTATTATTTAATCGTACTAGTATTTACTGTCATATGTTAAATGTTAATGTCACTAATATTTATTGTTATTTTAGGTCTGAAAGCAAGCAAGTTAAACGCTCTGCCAAGAAAAGCTGTGTGTTAGCCAATTCATTTGACTCGGACAACGAAAGCATAAGGTAATTTGCGTTGATTACTTTTAAAACCTGTTAATATATTTTATGTTATTTCGTATATCGTCAATATTAATAATTAGTTTTTAATTACATTTCTTATCTTTCTAGCTCTAAGAAGAAATGCCTGTACTCGTCGTCGGTGCCTAAGACTTCAACAACGATTGTGAAAAAACAAGAAGGGTCTAGCTCCGCTTTAGACTGGTTAAATGATTCAGAGTCAGATAACGAAGTTTCGCCGCCTCCACGCAAGACAGACCAGACCTTCGACAGTGTACTAACGCGACGAGTACCAGGCGGGGTAACGCGTCGGACTGCGAAGCTCGACGGTGAACTGGTGGCGGAGCTGCGTCTCTACGACGCTGAGGAGGTGCGTAGCCTCACCGGTCTTGAAAGGTGTGAAAAGGCAATAATTTGGGTTCGACTACAAGGCGAAGCTGAGTCTCCTGAATTGTTGACTATAAAAAAATTCATAAAATTAGCCAAATCAAAATTTACTGAAGAGGGGGTATTCTTTAGTGATAAAAAGAAAAAATAGTCACAGTCAGCTAGGTACTACATATTAACTAGTTACACTCTCTTCGGTAAATTTTGACTTAACTAGTTTTACTTATATATTATATGTGTGTTAGGTTTTATACATTTTACTTAAAAACTACTTTAACCTCTTGTAATTTTTTAACACAGTGAAAACAAAATCATAATGGTTAAGACTATATTCTGTTCAACTTGCAACTTATCCGTTAAAAATAATGCTTTCTCTGCTCATTTAAAAAGTATTTTACACAAAAATAATAGTTCTGTAATTGAGAGCGAGGGTATCGAACAAGTGCATAGCGCTCTTCGCGGTCGCATAGCGTCGTACCGTGTTCAATGCGAGGACGTTGAAGAACGTATGCATGTGTTTGCTCCTGCAGATTTTTTATCGCAATTGCGCCTCCGCGTGAAACTTTTACTCTCAGCCCGAATTGAGGCTTATACAAACCTTAAAGTAAATTTCGAATTGTTTTCTGAATTTTTTCTGCATAAGGATGACTCGATTTCAACGAAATCTTTTGCTACTGAAAACATTATCTTACATAAAAGTTATAATTTTGATGCTATGTATACAAACATTAGCCATAAAATTTGTAAAAAAGTTGAAGAATTTGAGGAAAGAGATAGTGGTTGGGCTTACTTACGAAGCTTGTATCTAGAAGTAAATATAAACAAATATAACCCGTTGAGAGCCTCAGGTTACTTAGATTTACCTAACGCTATAAAAAACAAACGTGCATGTATCAACATTAAAAATTCGGATGATTACTGCTTTTTATGGTGTGTCATGGCATCACTTTTTCCTGCAAAAAATAACGCAAATCGAACCACCGCATATCCGCATTTTGAAAGTGTACTTAAAGTTAAAAATATGACATTTCCAGTAGGGTTCACAGATATAAGAATTTTTGAAAAGAATAATCCCAACATAAGTATTAATGTTTATGGCCTTAAAAATAGCAGTAAGGTTGTTGGACCTCTGTACAAATGTGAATTACGTAAAAGACATCACGTCAACATGCTTTTTCTCGAAAATGGAAAACGTACGCATTACTGTCTAATTAAAGATTTAGCTAAATTACTTCGCAAGCAGTTAACTAAACATCATTCCAAAATATTTTTATGTGAGGATTGTATGATATTTTTTGATAACAATCTTAAACTCAAAGCCCACGTTTGCAGTGGTGTAGCAACAATTTTACCTAATCAAGGAACTCGAATACAATTTGAACATTATGAACGCATGCAAGACATGCCTTTCGTTTTATACGCAGACTTTGAATCTTTGTTAGAGCCAGTTGAACCAAATTCTGAAACAAGTTGCACAACGATTACGCAAAAGCATGTACCAGCTGCATTTGCTTACTACGTTGTATGCTCCTACGACAGCTCCCTTAATAAATATGTGTCTTATCGAGGACCTGACTGTGTGAATAAATTTTTTGATAACCTTCTATCTGATATAACTGTAATTTATAATATTTTGCATTCATCGATCCCTATGTTCTTAACAGATAAAGATAGAACCAATTTTGCTCAAGCTAAAAACTGTTATCTTTGTAACAAAATATTATTTGACGACAAAGTAAAAGATCACTGTCATCTTACTGGACGATATCGTGGTGCAGCTCATTCTTATTGTAATATAAAATATTGTTTGCCTAAGTTCGTTCCCATATTTTTTCATAATTTAGCTGGTTACGACAGTCATCTTTTCATACGACAGTTAGGAGAATTATCAGGTAGGATACAAGTGATTGCAAAAAATAAAGAAAATTACATATCGTTTACCAAATTTTTTCAAATTAGTAACGAAGCTATCATACCTGTTCGTTTTGTCGATTCTTTTAAATTTTTAGGCACAAGCCTAGAGAAGCTAGTTGCAAATTTAAATACAAATGATTTTAAACATCTATCTTTTTTTTTTCCTTCTCAGGAACATTTTAATTTACTTAGACGTAAAGGGGTTTATCCTTACGAATACGTCACTACTTGGAGTTCTTATGATGATGAAGAAATACCTCCTTATAAATGCTTTTTTAGTAAATTGCACAATTGCAACGTATCAATAGTAGATTATGAACACGCAAAAAGAGTATGGCAAACCTTTGAATTACGGAGCCTTGGAGAATACACTGATTTATATCTTAAGTCAGATGTACTCTTACTAGCGGACGTCTTCGAAAGTTTTCGAAAAACGTGTAAGACGAATTATAAACTGGATCCTTCTTTTTACTTAACAGCACCTAGCCTAAGTTTTGACGCTATGCTATTAAAAACAGATGTTAAATTAGAATTAATAAATGATTTGGAAATAATAAGAATGATACAAAAAGGCATACGCGGTGGTATATGTTTATGTTCTACAAGATATTCGAAAGCCAATAACAAGTACTTACAAACTTATGACCCCGCAAAAAGTGATAACTTCCTTGTTTATATTGATTGTAATAATCTTTATGGTTATGCTATGTGCGCTTATTTACCTCATTCAAATTTTAAGTTATTAAGTGAACTAGAAATTTCAAAAATTGATTTTCATAATATACCCATTGACGGGGACATTGGCTATATACTCGAAGTAGACTTAGAATACCCTTTCCATTTGCATAATTATCATAACGATTTTCCATTCTGTGCTCAAAAATTTGCTCCTCCAGGATCTAAAACTTCGAAATTGATACCAAACTTATACGATAAGTTTTTTTATGTCATTCATTTTTCCCATCTGAAAACATGTCTAAAACATGGTTTATTGCTAAAAAAAATACATAGAGTAATTCAATTCAATCAGAGTCCATACTTAAAACAGTACATTGATATGAACACTGAGTTACGAAAAAAGGCCAAATCTATATTTGAACAAGATTTCTTCAAACTTTTAAATAATAGTATATTTGGTAAAACACTAGAAGACACCGAGAAAAGGGTCAGCGTGAAGTTGGTTAATAAGTGGAATGATGAAAAGAATATAACAAAGAAAAGTTTCGGTGCTGAGCAACTAATAGCTCGACCAAATTTCCATAGTGCTACTATTTTTACAGAAAATTTTATAGCTGTTCAAATGAAACCCGAGACAATTACTTTAGACAAACCCATATATATTGGCTTTTCTGTATTAGAAATATCCAAAAGTCATATGTTTGATTTTCATTACTCTATTATGAAACCTTTTTATCGGGAAAAATTAAAGCTTTGTTATACGGATACTGACAGTTTTCTTTATTCAATAGAAAGCAAAGATTTTTATACAGATTTAAAGTTGAATTTCCTTAGATATTTTGATACTAGTAATTATCCATTAAATAACTGTTACGGTATACCGGGTCTTAACAAAAAAGTACCAGGTCTTTTCAAAGATGAACTAGGTGGAAATTTAATTTCTGAATTTGTTGGTTTACGATCAAAATTATACTGTATAAAAACAGTACAAGAGGAGTTAAAAAGGGCTAAAGGTATACAGAAACAGGTTTTGAAAAACGTACATTTCGAAGATTACAATAACGTATTAAACAAAAATACTTTTTTAAGAAAGAAAAACATAATTTTTAAATCCTTAAAGCATGAAATATTTACCCAAGAACAGAACAAGATAGCTTTGTCAGGTAATGATGACAAACGCGTAATATTAAAAAATAAAATATCTACTATGTCTTGGGGCCACTGGGATTATATATTTTAGCAATTATTTTTTTCACTGTGTTTTTAAATTCTATTATTTAGATATATGACTATGATTTAGATATATTATATTAGAGTTATATTATACTTAAGGCTTGAGAAATAAAAAAATGTATTATTATTTATTACCATTACTAAGATTCATTGGTTGAATTTAAAATAATATTAACTTTTTATAAACTATTGTAACCAGTTTTTCAATATACTTAAGTAGGTACATATAATGAATATTTTGATTTATAAAAATTGTTAAAAAATATGTAAGTTGTTGCTTTTGCTCAGATTCATTTATTGTTTGAATAGGAAATCTAACTTAGATTATGAAATGTAATGTAAAATTTACTCTACCCAGCTGTATTAATATACCTAATAAAATATAAAAGTAACCGACTAACTTGCATTTTTATTTAATTTATTATATATCTTTGTATAATAAAACATTGACGGTAAATAAGTAAGAAAATTCTAACGCAAA
Source organism: Scoparia ambigualis (assembly GCA_963921215.1). Taxonomy (NCBI): domain Eukaryota; kingdom Metazoa; phylum Arthropoda; class Insecta; order Lepidoptera; family Crambidae; genus Scoparia; species Scoparia ambigualis. The sequence goes on from OY992504.1 coordinate 6,295,008, forward strand.
CAAGTTTGAACAAGTCAAATTCAGAGTAGGTTGTACTCTTCTGATTATAAGGTAATATGAAACCTAATTAATACAAATCAGGTCACGTTATTGGCAAGTTAATCATTCTTTAATAATATCAATTCTTTCTTTTTATTTTGCTGAAATGTCCATTAATTACATGTTTTACTACCTATATTGTCTTGCTGTGTCATCATGTACATTAATATAAATGGGTTTCAAATTAGTTTCAATTTCAATTATTAAAGTGAAGGCGTCAGTAGTCCAGCTAGATAATATCAACATGGTAAGTTTAAATAATTTTGTATGATTATAAATTAATTTTATTTGTGTTGTAATTGTGTCGTTATTTGGTGAAAAGTGGGTTATGGTAAAGGACTGCTTTTGCTGTCCTCCTTGCGTAGTCGCTGACTAACCCTTCGGGGATAATAGTCGTGGTTTTATGTATGTAATAAACTATTTTATTTTATGTTTTAGAATACTCAAGAGAACCTGGTGTCGCTCAGCATCAACAAGGAGTTCGTACAACCGTCATCTCCCACTTTTGAACAGAACGCTCAAGATATGCTCGAGGGATTTACAGAGGAGTATCCGAATTGGAGAGCAGATGAACGGCGAGGCGATTCCCCGCTGTATAACAAGGTGGTGAATAATATCACCAAGAAGAGACTTCGAAAAAGAAGAAGTTATCTGAAGCATTCTCATTCTTACGTGATGAAAAGTACGCCGATTCAAGGTCGTCGATTAATTAAGATTGAAGTGGTGGACTTCGAAACAAATCATACTGATCCATTATTATCTGCGCAGTATGTGGTAACAGAGCATATTGACCCCATAATGGATCAAACAGAGGCTATCATTAGCAATATATCAAAAAAAGTTTGTGGATATAGTTATAGTTTTTAAGAAATTCTAAAATAAATATTATTGAATTGAATACTAAGATCGTTTCATTCACCCTTTTTACTTTTAGTAATTAAACAAAAAGATATTTATACACATTTGATTTATTGAGGAAAATACTTTATTACATTAATAACTCAATTAACATTTAAAGTGTACCACTTTTTTAGACACAGAACATTTTTTAAAGCACACATTTTTTTATGGTACTCACAATTAAATTTATTTACATCTACATGGTAATCACTATATAATTTTAAAAAGTTAGGACAACCTATTTCTTCCAACTCCATTATTTCACAATCTTGACATAGCTCGCGAACCCATATTCCTTTTTCCAATCCCTTTACTAATACCTTCTTACTGCTTAAATACGGAACTATTATTCGTCTAAATTCACGGTAATCAATGAATCCCTGACTCCATTTGAGCCCGCGATTCCTTTCTAACCACCGGATTTGCTTCTTTTCTTCATCTGTTAGGTTTTTAAAAGCATATGGTGGCTTAATTAAGAACGTCTGCGTATGGTTTTTAGTTGCTATTGATAACTCTTTTACAATAAAATTATTTTTCAAATCCTTAAATCCTTGCACATCCACTATAATAGTATCGTTATTCATGATAGCTTTTTCACAATGTTACTCAGTGGTTTATATTCAAATATGCAATCGTTCAGTATAAGGCAGTATGCAGCGGTCTGATCAGGTATCTCTTGATCTGTTTCGATTTCTACTCTTACGTCGATTGATCCCTTCAGCATTTCTTGTTGGCGAGAACAGTCAACAACGAATAAAGGAGCAATATCTTTAAACTCTTTTAAACTCGACAACGGTTCTGATCGACGTCCGTGATAATACTGCTGAAACCTTGCATACTGTTCGTATATTAATAAAAACTTGTTGTCAGAGAAATTTATGTTAAGTCCTTCGTAGGGGTAATATGATGAATTTAAAAACACTCTTACGTCACGAACATTGCAATGGTCGAACTCAGCCATTGACATTTGAGCATTATGTTTTCGGTTTGTTTGTAAGGCAATAATAACAAATCGAGGTTTCTCTGTTTGCGATGAAGTTTTAATAGCCCAAGTATGCTTACGTGTCTTGGGTAGTAACGGATATTCATACAAGTCCCAGTTACGAAACGCTAGTGTAATGGCTCGATCTTTTTCTAAATGCTTTAATAAATTAATTCTCTCTCGATCTGACACTTTAATATGTGGAACACGCCAAACGATTTTATTTATTGTTATATTTTCCACTATTTGCTCTTTACTCAATTTTATTGCATTGACATTTGTGTTGCTCCTCAACAGTACTAACTCATGTTTACAGTTAATTAAAACTTTTTCATAATCTTCTGCAAATCCTAATATTTTATTTAATGGTATGGAGACAGAGAAAACTCCGTTTGTAACATTGGTTATTCCTGCAGGAGACCAACCCTAAACTTTTGCACTTTTGGATTCATTTTCATTCAAAGACAAATAAGACTTCATTGTCGTTGTGATACCTGCATTTTTTATTTTATCTATTTCTATTCCATTTAACTCATATCGAATATCTTGGAATAGAAATAACGCAGGATTGTTTACAAAATGCACACTTGTTACCTTTTCTTTAGTGGTACTGTTATATACATCAGCTTTACCTTCAATATACAAAGTGCTGCGTGACGGCAACACATACAAATCTTGCTGATTGATTGGTATTCTTATTTCATCATTATTGTTGAAACTTGTTACATACGGCTTATACGAATGATATTCAAAACTCTCGATACTGTTATCGTATGACGTTGGCTGAGATATATTTAATATGTTCATTTTAACAAGCCTACTAGCTTTAGAAATTCTTTATTATTTTTAGTAACCTTCTTTTTTAAGTCAAACGGTGTTCTTTTACTTATTGCTCTTTTGGAACTGACTTGAACACCTGATGAGGTAGGGTTTTTATTAAAATTAATCATTTTTTTCTAAAATGTAAATAAAGTTGTACGTCTTCTCCACGTAAATTAATCTGTCTATTATCAGCGTCTAACAACCTAATATTAATTGCACTAATTGAACTTTGATTGACTGGAAAATAGATTAAGTTTTTAGGAATTTCAATAATTCTATAACCGGGTGGTACATTAGGCACAAACTCATAAATAATATGGCTTGCTTTCCCATTCACGAATGATCCGCTAACTACGTCACATTCGATGCGTACGATGGTTGTTGCTAAAATACTGACTGGGTACTGAGACTCACAACTTATATTTGCCTTAATTGTGTCGTTAGCAAAACCTAAAATTCTACCAATGGAATTATTTTTCTCGAAATGAACATCTTCTGAACAAAATATTTTGGTTTTGAGAGTATTATTATTACAAGTCAATTTTAATGCAGTGTTCTTAATGTTGCTTTTTAAAAATTCGCAAATATCTTGAAGTTCATATGATCCTTCAGGAATTTCGATGAACTCATTGATACCGTAATAAAACTTATTGTTCCTTTCGTCTATATTAGGAATAGAATTAAAAGTAGAAAAGTATATAAGTCCGCACTCATATTGCCCACGTAATTCTAAAGTTGGTGAATAGTTAGTTATTAATGAGGCTCCTTGCCCAGTTATGGATACAGTGAAAGACATTTTTATACTGTCAAGTTATTTTAATTGTAACCTATATAAATGATTTTTCCAATACTTTCTTAAAAATAATAAACAAAGATGACCACAGTTTACAGTACCGAAAGATTGATACTGTTTGTAATTATAATTTATGTGCCTATCTTTCAAATATTTTATTAATTCTAATGGAGGTTTTAAGTTACCAAAACTGTTAAAATATTCACAGTAATTATTTTCTTTTACATAGGCTACCCAATGAGTTCCAGGATTTGAAGAACTATCTAAATTAAGAATAGCACACTCAATTTTTCTTGGTTTTGAGGGTAACGTATCTCTCATAAAAACGCCACGAAAATATGGAATATCAACTGAGTGCTTTAATATATCTAAATTAGTAAGTGCTCGTTTGGGTAACCGTTTAATTAGTTTTTTGGAGGTTGCAAGTACAAGCCCGCTCCTTTTTTGTGAGACTTCAAATACAACCCTTTTCCAAGTGCAACAGCTTCCATCATCTTGTTATGTCGTTCTGATTCTTGAAGATTTTTTTGAGCGACCTTGTAATCGTTAACAGCCTTTGTTATACCTGCAGCACCCCCAGCGAGTGAACCAAGAGCTGATAAACCAGCAAAGATTGGTATGAGGGGTAACAACCCACCAGTTTTCGGAACAGGAATGCAGCGTGGGAAGCGTATTCCTTTTATATTAGAAAACACTTTTTTTGCAGCTGCATGCGCATATTTTATAGCCGTGCGGTTATCATTACATTTTATTTTTTTCATTTGCTTTTGAATTTTTTTAACACCTTTCATGAATGACCGCACTCCTGCTCCGGCTTTAAGTTTTGCTTTCATTGCATTTTTTACTATCCATGATGCAATCTTTTCTCCTTTCCCAGCATCTTTCGATTTCAATCTTTTCTTTGCCATATTTAAAAGTTCTAAATCGGCGTTTTGTCTAACGTTCCAATCTTTATTATTGTAAGCAATATCGTGATACAAGCAAGCTTCATCCAATTTATTTATTCCTCGTTCACCTCTTAGTAAGCGTTTTTTAAGTTTTGTTCCTGGACCACAAAACTGATATCCAGGTAAGTGTAACTCGAACGGAATGTTATCTATTAAATTGTTGACAATGCCGCTTCCTTCCTTCATTGATGTTCGTAAAGTGACTGTACAACATAATCAGGCGATATTTATATTAAGTCATTAATAATTTTCTGTCAACCCAACTGTTTTCACCATCACTGAGACCCAACCATTTGACAAAGAGTTTGTTTCCTTTTTTCTTTAAAACTTTTTCAATAAGATATATATCGGGAAATTGGGTTCTTTGCAGTTCGTATCCGTAAAAAGATCCTAAAATGATTTGCTTATGTTTGTCTTCTAAGTGGTATGTGACAGGATTTGTATGGTTAACTTTCACAACGTTGAAGATTTCTGTTGACCAGTTGGGAGTATAACCTTTGTAGAATTCACCTTTGTATTTACTAATCCGAACATGATCACCAACACGGTACTTATTTTTTTTCGTTATGTTATTATTTTGTGATTTGATGATGTTGTACTTTACAGTTGTCTGATTTCTTTTGTCAACATCAATAGGTTTAAATTTTGTTATACGATGAACAGTGTTATTATAGCTTTGTACCACGTTTTTCAAATTTTTATTTATCCACTGGTATTGACCGCATAAGCTAAATAGCTTATAAAGGTGACCTTTTAGCGTTCTAATTACTCTTTCAACAATTGCTGCTTTTTTCACAGAATAAGTGGAATAATGGTTAATGTCATATTTTTTCATCAACTCTTTAAAGTTTTCATTATAAAACTCTTTACCTAAATCTGTTTGCAAATTTTTTGGTTTCCGAGACGAATTCAATAATATATTTTCCATTGCGTTGGTGACATTAATTTTATCTTTACTCTTCAAAGGATTTGTCCAAACGTATTTCGATAAAGTGTCAATAACTACTAAAACATATTTATATCCTTTATTAAATTGTGAATACTTTTGAAAATCCATAAGGTCAGCTTGCCATGAATCATCTACTCCTTTTATAATTGTACATCGGCGAGGAAAATTTCTTCTCGCCGCTCTGTGAATTTCTTCTACTATATCTCTTTTACTCATTTTTGTTTGACTTTGCTTGAATCATACGGTCTATTTCTGTTTTTGAGTAAAACATAGTAGACAAGCGATTGGAAGTAGCTGATTCTAAGTTCTGGATGTAAATTTTTACACGACTATTAACTTTATTTATTTCATTCCTTAGATCTTGTACAGTTTTATCCAAATATGCCTTATTTACAGCTTCATCGTCCTTGTCTGGAGATGATAAACCTTTAAGTTTTGATGATTTTAAGTCGTATTCGCCCGTTTCGCACTTTTTTAACGTATCGTTTATGGTATCGATGTATTCAGATAACCTCAAACGTTTATGAATGTGATGACCGAATTTATCTATATTCATTATAATCTCGAAGCTTTGCTTACTGCGAGTATACTGCTTAATTTTCCCCGTGCTATTTGTTTATATTCCATATTTATGATGCCCGCTTCGCGCAGTTCTTCAATTATTGCAACGATTTCATTATCCAAACCCGTGTTACCAGCAGCTTTTGACGCAAGCAGTAATTTCAATCGTTCTATTAATTCATTTGGATCATCCCAATAAACTAAATCTGTATTTGTTTTAACTTTTTTTAAAAGATTGATACCTTTTCCCTGTGGAGGACTCTCAGTACTAGTAGGTTGTTTAGAGAATTTAAATAATGGTTTTATAATACTCATGTATTTAAACCCTTTATTGCTGTTTATTGGTTTGGCAGGATCAAAGTTACGTCTGTGTGCATTAGTATTGATAAGTAGTAGCTTGTAGTTTTCAAGGTCGTCATCTGTAATAACATCTAGATTTGGTACCTTTTTATATAATAGTTCTTTTAAGCCAAGAGTCTTTTCAAAAGTAATGTTTCCAACTTTAAGAATTCTACCGTCATCATGAACGCGAGTGTTTCCAAGCTCAAGTTTCCCTCGCTCATTTCTAATTCCAAAAGGTATGGCATTAAATACTTCAGATGACGTAGACCATGAGGAAGACTCATCTTGATTTATAATGTTTGGTGATGATTGGAGGGACTTAAAAGAACCTTTACTTACATCATGGTTCTTAAAAGGTGACGTAGTTAGGATTTTGTCTGATTTTTGTGGTGTGTCTTGATATTCCTCTTCATCTACACTATTAGAATCAATATATTCTTCACAAGAAGAATACGACTTCTCGCTTTCATTTTTCCTGTTTTTTTTTGATATGGGATCATAAAGCTTTACTTCCTGTAAGTTCTTTTCATCATTTCTATTCGCTAAAATGTTAAGAGGGTCAACAATAGGTTTAAATATTGTTTCCAGGGTAACATTGTTAGAATTTTTAGCATCCTTTATTAAGTCTACCTTCCTTTTAACAGCTGATGCTGATTTTACAATTTGTTCTTTTAAATCTCTTTCCATTTCAATAAATAGGTTTCCTTTCAGCTTTAAGTCACAAATGAAAGTGATTTTATGGCATAATTACAACTGCTTTTGTACATTAATCTAATTCTATAAACGTATCAAATGTCTTCCTATAACATCCTTTGTTTCGTTCACAATCCTTATTTATTACAAGATAATTGAATGGTTTCTTCCAAACAGTTGAGCACATTTCTCGAAATTGTGACCAAGTCATGTCCGACCCTACGTGTTCATCATATACGTGTTTCAAATTTACATCGTCCTGCTTAAATAATATAATTAGGTTAGAATTGTCCCTAATAAGTTGTTTTGGTACTTTTGTATAAGTTTGATTAATATAAAAACAATCGATATTTTTATGACGTCCCATAGCAAAATAATCTCGGATGTGGTTTTGGTTTTCACAAGCAACATCATCAAATATAATAATCGAGTCAGACAAAGCATCATGTGGACTCAAAACTTCGGTGTTGTCATTATATTTATGATACGATGTACCTGCAACCATATTTAATACTTTTTCTAAAAATATGTATTTAGGTTGATACAAAGATTTTGAATAAACATAAAGGTTGTGGAACCGTGGACCATCTGTATGTAGTAATAAACTAATTACTAAGTTTGTCTTTCCACAATTCGAAGGGCCGCAAACAATACAACGGATACTGTTCGGCAATAAGTTGCCATGACGTTTTAACTCATTTGATGATGGTGGGCAAATGCATTTTAATTTTAATGACTGTTTTTGTTTAACAAATCTCATAGCAGCTGTTTTCTTATTGACCACAGTGTTTCGGGAGTTTCAATAAAATGACTTTGAAGCATAGCGCTTAAACATATATACGAGCGAATGGCAGTGATTTTCAAAAGTAATATTGGGACATTCTAGATCACTTTTTAACGACATTGATCGAACGTCAGTGAGATCAATGGAGTGAAAAGTGATCTAGAATGCCCAATATTACACTACTTATATTAAAACTATTTTAACGGGACCTAACACGATTAATTTTATATGTAAGTACACACAAGTGGTCACAAGAAAACAGTTCGCTTGTGACCACGGCCGCAGCATCGCGGCTGAAACAAGAAGCAGTAAGTAGATATGTTACAAAATTAATCGTGTTAGGTCCCGTTAAGCCCTTATAGGGCAGTGTCAAATATATTGACACCATATTTTGAACTTTATGAAATTGAGATAATGATATATGATGCTATGCTCGTTAAAGGGTTAAAATACACAGGCCTGCAAAAATAAGTATCATACTTTTAAAATTGTAATAACTTTTAAAGTACACAAGATAAACAAGACACACAAGACTTAAAAATGTTACTATTGTATAATTTACTATAGTGAGCTGATAAAATTGCTATAAAACGTTTTTTATTTGAAATCTCTAACTTCTATAGTTTAGAAAAAAAATGAAATTTTAAAAGTGTGATACTTATTTTTGCAGGCCAGTGTAGTTATAATGCCATGCAACGCGATAGTTTAAAGTCTTATTTATATGTATATGTGTGTAAATCAGGTGTCGGTGGTGAAAACGGGCATAAGTTTCGTTCAATCTACGTGTTCAGTAGTAGAGTATTGATTCTCTTCAGAATCAGCACCTTTACTATCCATTTGTTTCCTCGTTTGCATCAATAATAGATACCTAGGTAGGAAACAAGGGCGCGCTTGTTTGCTTCTCATTATTCCCGGCGGTATCGCTGACAGCAGATGTATTCTTTATTTAGCAATTTTTTATCCGAAGCATTTACTAGTTGTTAATCGCAAACGTTTGTTAAATTAATTATTTGGTTTTTAAGTAATCGTGGTGGGTCAGTATCTACCAATGAGCTATCGTTAATTACTAAAGGCCTGAACCTAGCGGTGAACGTTTCGAGCAGATGATGTTTATCGTGATGTGACCATATCTAATTGACCACGAGGAAAGAAGACAAGGGCTAAAAGGACATAATTTATTTACTATGGGGCCTGGCACTAAATTCCAAAGTCTTTTAACTTGACGCCAATGTATAAATACTTGAAGAATACATTATTATCAACATAATTGTGACCGTATTATTAATTTAATGACCTCCGTTTTTTTATATAAATTAAAAACCAACATTGATTTCTACTCGAAAATGGCAACATTATAGTAGGATTGTGACACTTTATGTTATTAAAAATGAAAAAGTGACGCTTGTCTGACGTTTTATATGTCAATATGCATCGTAGACAGATGTCGGACAGCCAGCTGGCAGACGATTCCCGGCCACGCTTTCGTTGTGTTAGTTGTGTGTATCGTTGCTAAATACTTTAAGTGCGAAAATGATAACTGTGTTAGCGATATCGTTTCTATATTACCATAGACCTCATAGACTTACTTAATTAATAACCCAGCGTTCGTTAACATTAAAAAAAACCGGAACTTGCGTTCAGAAACGTACAAAACTTATCAAAATACAGTATTCGTTAACGGAGGTAATTAAAAATCTAAAAAATATACAGAAATATAGCATTTAGTCTCTTGGACAAGGAAGTATGTGAATTGTTGCAGTTAATTTTTCTTTTATTTTAGTACCAAAAAAATTATGTCCTTTATTTTATTCGTTAACTTACCACGTGACCCTGATTTGCGAAAGTTACTTAATATGCAAGACCGCAACCCAAACGCGCAAGCCGCTGCTCCTTTCAGCTCCCTATACTGAGTGTATATCATTAATTCAGAAGGACCATTTCTGATACGCAAATATATCGTTAAATTCCGTTGCGATAATGGGGAACCGTAAAAAAGCTGACAAAGACTTATTGTGTGTACTACGGACATTTTCTAAGCTCGAAACAGTAACAGGTAACAATTTCCCTAGACACGCTAACAAAAGCGGCTCCGAATTATTGTTCGGTAACAAAATAAAGGACTGAATAACATCCACAAGGCGATGAATGCGAATTGAATTTCGTTAACAAAGAAAAATTGCTTCACAAAAAAAAAATGCCGCGCGAACTTGTGGCATTCCCGCAGAATAAATATTTCCCTGGCTTTCTGAACTTTCCCAAGACGGATGTGAAAATTGTGAACTGGGAAAACAGAAAAGCCTCAAGGTTCCTGTAATGCGAGTCTGTTAACTTTCCAAGTTGGTTTCGCCTATTTTTCACGGTTTAACTGCCAAAGTTGATTGTTAACTTTAAACATGACTTGTTATTTTGGAGCGATACAGCGTAGCTAACTATTGATATATACTTAACCAGTACTGACATATAACTAGTCTGAAATTAGGACGGGTACCTACCTACCATTCATATAAAATATCATCATCACCTTCACCCACCTGCCCTTTTCACAATTTCATCTCGTCGCAATATGTTTTCCTCTTTCATTCTCCTCAATCAGCCGTTATCTCAGCCCGCCCCCCGGATTCCTTATGTAAATTTGATTTTTTAGGTTTCAAAGGAGAATGACCAAACCAGCCAATTCGATATCTATTGCGTCTTAATCATTCACATATCAAAAGTGTTCTCCTATGTAATAATGATTACTGTTAAAAAAGGTTTTCTATAGAACGCCGCGTTAAGAAGTGATAAATAACTGCTGAACTGAACTGATAGTCATACGTTATGACATGACAACTGTTATTGTCATAACCTCAAAATACCTAAAAAGTCTTAAGCTAAAAATGAAGAAAGCTTCAAACTCCCGCATGATATTGTAATGTAATTTTTGTTATAATTATATACCAAAATGTTTATGTAAGACTAGTAGTGCCATCTATAATTTCTTTATGTAATGTTTGGATGTGTCAAAAATAAAGCGTCAGTCGTTAACCGGAAGTGCGTGTTTTAATAGGTTATGGGCTAATGTCCTGATTTTCTTAAGTAATTAGTAATACAGTTTAAGAAAAACGCTGAACTTTTGTGTAGATAATGGCTTTAAACTATATACAAAGTGTTCCCAAACTGAAAGGGGGGAAAATTATGATGAGTGGAGTTTCGCGGCAGAAAATTTGTTAGTGCTAGAGGGCATGATCCAGTACATCAAGACGCCTGTGCCCGGCGCAGAAACAAAGAGTGCAGACGACGAAAGGACTAAGGCAAAGTTAATATTGACAATTGATTTAGGGCTGTATGTTCATATCAAGGAAACGAAAACCTCGTTTGAGCTGTGGACAAAGCTGAAAAATATGTTTGATGACTCCGGTTTTTCAAGCAAAATCTCTTTGCTGCGACTTTTAATTTCAATCAGGCAAGAAAACTGTGATTCTATGACTAATTATGTAACGCAAGTCGTCGAGACAGCACAAAGATTGAAAGGAACCGGGTTCGCCATAACAGATGATTGGATAGGATCATTATTATTAGAAGGTTTGCCGGAAAAGTACTCTCCTATGATCATGGCTATAGAACATTCTGGAATACAGATTAGCACAGATTCTATAAAATCGAAATTGATCGATTTGGAAGTTTCTGTAAATTTGGACACCAGTGGCGCTGCATTAGCTGCAAATAGACCGTACTCGAAAACGCGGCACAACACTACAAATAAAAATGGCTGTCAACAACAACAAACGTCTATGGCGTCTAAAATGCAGTCGAAAAAAGTGATTGTGTGCTACAAATGCAAAGAAATCGGGCACTATAGAAAACAATGTCCTGCATTAGCTGCAAATAGACCGTACTCGAAAACGCGGCACAACACTACAAATAAAAATGGCTGTCAACAACAACAAACGTCTATGGCGTCTAAAATGCAGTTGAAAAAAGTGATTGTGTGCTACAAATGCAAAGAAATCGGGCACTTTAGAAATCGATGTCCGTTATTGCAGAAAAACAAACGAATGCGTTTAGTGTGGTATTCTTGAGTGGACAGTATAATAAAAGCGAGTGGTATATTGACTCCGGCGCAAGCGCGCACATGACATCGAATGAAAATTGGATAGAAAATGATAATTTTATGCCAGATATGTCAGAAATTACGGTAGCCGATAGTACAAAGGTACCCGTAAAGTGCTCCGGGGATGTGAAAACAACTTCAGATCGCAACTACGAGATTACTGTCAAGAATGTGTTGTGTATTCCAAAATTGTCAACAAACCTGTTGTCCGTGAGTGAGCTTATAAAAAACGGCAACAAAGTTGTGTTTGAAAGTAACAATTGCTATATTAGAAATATGAGGAATGATATAGTAGCCACTGCATATTTGATAAATGGTGTTTACAAGTTGAATTTAAAAACAACATATTGTATGTTAGCAGCACCAGCATTGGCAAGTGCAGAGTTATGGCACAAGCGCCTAGCACACATTAATAGTAGTGATTTAAATAAAATGAGAAATGGCATAGTAGACGGAGTGAATTTTTCTTCTCCTAGTGACACAAAGAAGGAGAACTGTATAACCTGTTGTGAAGGCAAACAAATAAGGCTGCCATTCACACGTAGTGAACATACCAGCACGGAGACACTACAATTAGTCCATGCAGATGTGTGTGGGCCTATGGAAACAAAGTCTATTGGCGGTTCACGATTCTTCTTGCTTCTTGTGGATGACTACAGTAAGATGACATTCATTTATTTTCTCAAACACAAAAATGAATTTTTCCAGAGATTTAAGGATTTCAAAGCTATGGTTGAGAACCAACAAAACAGAAAAATCAAGATACTTCGAACTGACAACGGAGGTGAATTTTGTAATGGTGTAATGGACAATTTTTTGGCAAATGAAGGTATAATTCATCAAAGGACTACTGCATTTGCTCCTGAGCTGAATGGTGTCAGCGAGAGAGCCAACCGAACTGTTGTAGAAAAAGGTAAATGTTAGCTTTTTTACGCAAAACTTGAAAAAAAATTTTGGGCAGAAGCTGTTCACACTGCAGTTTACTTGAAAAACAGAAGTGTCACATCTAGTTTAGTAAACAAAACACCTTATGAAGTGTGGTATCAAAGGAAGCCTGACTTAGGCCATGTACGTCTATTCGGAAGTCCGGTGATGGTACATGTTCCCAAAGAACAAAGATTGAAATGGGATAAGAAAGCTGAACAATTTATATTCGTTGGATACTCTGACACTATAACGGGATATCGAGTCTATGATCCAAAGAAAAATGTTGTCACTCAAAAGAGAGACATAATAGGAAGATGACATATATGGAAGGAAAGCATGGAATTGAAAATCCAGAAGAAAATGCTATATGGATAAAGAATGATGAACAGAACTTAACGCAAAAAGAAGAGACTGAGACACCACATTATGTGCAAGAATCTAGTATAGAGAACAGAGATTCATTGGGGGATACTAACATAAATGAATCTCTGTCTTGTTCAAGTTCTGATTCATCAGCTTATATGGATCCAGATGAGATTCATGTGGATACTTCAACTGATTCCGTCACATCAACTGATATTTCATCAGGTGAACTTCAACGTCTTGGAGTTGGTGAAGTGGTTGGAGACAAGAGACAGAGAAGAATACCAAACCGTTTTGGTTATTCAAACATGTGTACATCAAACAACTTATCAGGTGCTGAGGAGATTGACCTTTCAGAAGCGCTGAATGGACCAGAAGCAGAACAATGGAAGCTGGCCATGCGTGAAGAGTTGCAGTCATTTGAGTACAATGATGCTTGGGAGCTCATTGATAAACCAAGTGATACCACCATAGTGCAGTGCAAGTGGGTGTTTAATAAAAAAATAAATGTAAATGATAAAATGAGATATAGGGCAAGGCTTGTGGCTAAAGGTTTTTCACAGCGAAGTGGAATTGATTATGTGGACACATTTGCTCCAGTAGTGAAACATTCAACTTTAAGAATGTTATTTGCTTTTAGTACACAATGGGATATGGACATTACTCATCTCGATGTAATTACTGCTTTTCTAATTGGACACTTGAATGAGAATATTTGTATGTATCTTCCTATAGGTTTTGAATGTACAGATAAAGGCAAGGTTTTAAAACTTAAGAAAGCAATGTATGGGCTCAAACAATCATCCTTAATGTGGTATAAATAAGAGAGTTAAAGATTGTTTATGTAAATTGGATTTTAAAATAAGTAGCAATGAACCATGTTTATTTACAAAAGTTAGTGAGAATGTTAAAATAATTGTAGCGGTTTATGTCGATGATTTTCTGATATTTTCAAACTGCAAAGTGGAAACTGATAATTTGAAAACTGTTTTAAGCTCAGAATTTAAGATAAAAGATTTAGGTAGTGTAAAACGCTATTTAGGCATGAGAGTGCATGTAGACAGAAAATTAAATACTGTAAAAATAGATCAAGAACAATATATAGAACAGTTGTTACATAAATTTGGAATGTTCAATTGTAGATCTATTGATACCCCTATAGAATGTAAGTTGAATCTTGAAAGGGCTGAAAATTATTTATCAGATGTTCCTTATCAAAGACTAGTAGGTAGTTTAATGTACTTAGCTGTTCTGTCTAGGCCTGACATAGCTTATTCCATTAGTTACCTAAGTCAATTTAATAATTGCTATAATGAAACTCATTTTAATCAAGCTAAGAGAGTGTTGAAATATTTACAGAAAACTAAACATTATTGTTTGAAGTATAGCAAAGATAGTAATATAGAATTAGAAGGTTTTGTAGATGCCGATCCAAGGGGGCAAGTGACGTTTTAGACAGGAAATCCTATACTGGTTTCTGCTTTAATATCGCTGGTTCTGTTATATCATGGCAAAGCAGAAAGCAGAAAACTGTATCATTATCCAGTACCGAAGCTGAGTATGTAACATTGTCGGAGGCAGCTAGGGAAGCTACATATTTGAGAAATTTGATGTATTAAATAACAGGTAAACTAAGTATCGTTAAGTTGCATTGTGATAACCAGAGTGCATTGAAATTATCTTCAAATCACCAGCCTCTGAATAGAACTAAGCACATTGATGTGCGTTATCATTATATTAAAGATGCTATAAAGAATAATGTAGTTCATGTAAAATATGTGTTAACTCTAGATATGCCTGCTGATCTCTTAACCAAAGGCTTATTATCAGCAAAGCATTATAAATTTTTAGGAATGATAGGTCTTGTTCCTAATTAAAATTTTAAGTTAGTTAATTGTTACTTGAGTTATTTTTTAGAAATATTTGGTTAAGCAGGGGTGTTATAATTATATACCAAAATGTTTCTGTAAGACTAGTAGTGCCATCTATAATTTCTTTATGTAATGTTTGGATGTGTCAAAAATAAAGCGTCAGTCGTTAACCGAAAGTGCGTGTTTTAATAATTTTTTCTTCATAATTCAGAGCATTGCTGCTATTGATTACATACTATTTATTTCATTAAAGCGCTGTGTTAAGCTAGCTAGCTAAAAAACTAGCCTAACTCCCATAGTAAAAAGGTCATTCCATCGAACATCCATCGATCCAAGGAACATTGAGGTAACGTCATTCAAACTAGAGTATCAGACCCCAGGCAGGCCGCCTAGACGTATTGCAGTAAATGTTGCTGCTCGCGACGCTACGAACACCGAGTGCCAATGCCAAGTCGCTTAAAACTCGTAATCCCTGCGCGCGCGCGTAAACCCTACGCTCTGTGACGTCTTGACGTCAAATCGATATCGAGTCAGCGTTGCTTAACGGAATATGAACGCTCGGGTCACACGATAAGTTTCAATTTCGCGTGAAAGTCGTTAGAGAGTGAACCTTCTTTACGTAGTACTATTAGTTATTCTGTGATAATAGTAGTGATTATGGGTCATTCTCACAAGGAGAGATTCTCATATGGACAGATTCTCACACACACGTACACGTAAGCATATAAAGAGAAAAATGAATATTATTATCATTTTCAGAGAAAAAATGAAAGGTTTAAATTATTTAAAAAAATATATTAATAATAATACTTAACACGTTCAACGCCAAATTTCTATTGTTATTGTGACCCGACGGCAAAGAATGACTTAATAAATTTAAAAAATAATTAATGTAATAACAAAAAATAAGTTTTTTTTAATTTTTTTTTCGTTGAAACCTATTAATGTATTTTACCAATTATCCATAGTAGGTACAAGCTGGTAGGTTGGTTTAGAAAAAATACTAATTTATAATGTGGAAACAGTGTGCGAGATATTTCCTTCTATAATTTGTTTGTGTGTGCACCTGTACCCACTTCGGTTTTTTGTCAATCTGTCTTTTTGAGAATCTGTCCATATGAGAAAGAACCGTCCAATGCCACTGTTTGATATCGATCAGCCATTTATTGTATGAAACGTTATTAATGTCTAATCAGAAAAAACAACGAGCAAACGACTTTTCTACAAAGGTCGTCCACAATGAGGAGACATAAGGACTTGATATTCTAACAAATTCTATTTCTTTGTTCAAGTACCGAACAATAACGACCCAACTTAGCAGAAAAGTTTATATTGTATCTATTGTAATAAATAATTGCCTTGTACCTACCTATTCGTAACTTTGTTCGCATCATGTACTGTAAGATTTATCTAAGAAGTTTTATAGAATTCTGCAAGTTGTAAATAGAAATGAAAGTCGTTCGGTAAGAGAACCGATTTACATTTAAAGCGGCAATTATTTGACTTAGTCCAAATACTACGACATTGTCGTACGTTTAAAAATGTAATAAGTATGTGTAACATAAACTGCCGCTTTATCATTAAAATATTTTAATTATTAATATCTTGACCCAGCAATGGATGATTGTGGGCTGATGTGATGATGATGATGATGATTAAATATCTTAGAGCCTTACTCATAAACATTATTTAACCTCTAGTCTGTGAAAAAACCTACTAACAATTAAATTACTATTGTGTCGAGCTCTACTGCAGTTGACAGCAGCAATTTTTAGATATGCAGGATGGAAAAAAACAACTGTGGTTGGAGAAAAATACCCTTAATATCGATGATGGCAAATTTAACAGAAAGTAAACATTTCTTTATTATAAAAAATAATTAAAACTGTTATTAAAGATTTTTGAAAAATCACCTGATTTTAAGCCGGGAAACGAACCGGTGAAATGTGAAAAAAAAATCCTGTATTTTATGACAACCGAAAAAGTCATTCACAAGGATCAATTTCTTTTAAACAACATAGTATCTTAAATTAAACAAAGACCAAGAATACGTCTGTGCATATGTGAAAATGGTCCTCATTTTGAGCTATTCATAAGTAAATTGAACTATTTTCTTTAGATAGTAAGTAAGCTTTACAATAAAAACATTATTTTTCTTGATCTTTCTTTAATTTAAGATACTATGTCATTTTAAAGAAATTGATCCTTTAGAATGACTCTTTCGGTTGGTATCATAAAACACAGGGAGATTTTTTTTCACATTTCACCGGTTCGATTCCCGGCTTAACCAGGTGATTTTTCAAAAACCTTTAAAAGCAAATTTTAATTATTTTTGAAAATAAAGGAATGTTTCTTTTCAGTAAAATTTGCTATTATCAATATTAAGGGTACTTTTCCTCCAACCACGGTCTTTTTTTTTCACCGTGCATATTGTTTAGTCTACGTCACACAAACTTCATTTTGAATTTGAGCAAGAGACAAAACAATGATTAACAAAGTAATGGTTAAATAGTGTTTATAAGTAAGGCCCTAAAAGTTTGAGATTGTGTAGAAAAATATATAAATCACAATTACTTACTTACCTAAATTTGCCACAAAACAGAACCGAAAAAATCACTATATGGAGCTGTTTAAAGTCTCAAGAGTGTCTCGGTACGGTCTCATTTCCATCCAATCTCGATTTCGCACAATGGTTCGGAAGAAAACAATCTTTGGGCTGCATTGTCTGCCATGGAACCGACAGAGGGGAAACTGGGCTATATTGTTTTTTTATTTGGTACAGATAAAAGGAGAACCTCCTTGTTTTTTTCCGCGGGCAAATGATATTTGTTGTTGGAAAGGCGTTGGTATAACGAACCGGAAAAAGCTCAGCTTTCCGTAACGAAAATTAAAATACACAGCATTCTTTGTATGCTCGGTCTTTGCTATGTTTCAAAAAGTAAAAATCAGGAGGCATAAACCTGACTCATGTTTGAAACGCATAATATAAAAGATACTAAACTGGGTTTAACGCAAACTATTTCGTATGTATCCTTGGAGTACCTTTTTAGAGATGGCGACGTTTCAAATACAAATACAAATACAAATATTTTATTTGCATAAACACAGTTATAAGAGATCTTCATACATTCATAGAGGTACATGTGTTTAGCCTGCTCGCAGACATGCAAAATTTCTAAATTTGATGGTATATTGAATTATGTGCAAGTAAGACTACTAAGACACTAGACATTCAGCTAATTTTGCCAATCTAAATATTCCTTAGACTTATAAAAACATTTTTCTATTAGCCATTTGGTTATATATTTTTTTAATAAGACTCCATTTAGGTCTTTCAAATTTTCAGGAAGCAAGTTATATATTAATATACTCATGTTATATACATTTCTTTTATATATATCCTTGCGGCAGGGAGGTTGATATATTAAGTCTGTATATTGTTTCCTTAACTGTCTAGAGTTAACTTCTTGGCGGGTTTTGTAGTACAAAGGGAAAGATTTAATAAAAATACATGCTTCTCTTAAGTAAAGGCAGGGCAACGGTAATATACCATATTTTTTAAAATATGGTTTGCAACTGTCTAAGTACCAGATGTTGCTCAATGCCCTGATACATCTCTTCTGTATCAATAAGGCTCTCTCTACATCAACAGAGTTCCCCCAAAGTAATATACCATAGCTAAGAACCGATGATACGTACCCATGGTACGCAGCAAGAGCAGCATCAATTGAAACATTCTGTCGTACTTTTTTTTATAGCAAATGCGAAACGTTGTAGTTTTTTGCAGACAGTATCAACATGCCCCTTCCAATTAAGATGAGCGTCAATGAGCGATCCCAAAAATTTATAGCTGTCTACCTCGTTAATCTTATTATTATAATAATTAATGTTTAAATTTTGTTTGGATGAGCCGTATGATAGAAATTGCATAACTTTTGTTTTCTCCAGATTGATTTTCAAGTCATTAGCTTTTAACCAATCTATTATATTCTGTAAAGCGGTATTTGCAAGCGAATCTAGAGAAACATTACCCTCTTTTTTAACAATAATTGTAGTGTCATCTACAAAAAGGATGCATTTATGAGGAGTAACATTGGGGAGATCATTGACGTATAATAAAAATAGTAGGGGACCGAGAATACTGCCCTGTGGAACACCTGTTTTTCTAAACAATAATTGTGATCTATAAGTTTCCTTGATTAAAATATTAGTTTGTGAAAGTTTTGCTATATCTGTGCACTGCCTTCTTTTATATAAGTAGCTTTTAATCCATTCATAAGCCATTCCTCTAATACCATACGATTCTAGTTTATACAATAACTTATCATGGTTTACGTAATCAAACGCACAACTCATATCGAGAAACAATGCAAGTACAGGGCTAAATGCTCTGTGTTACTGTTTAAATATTCAGTTACATACTTTACCAAGTCAAAGCAAGCAAGAGCAATAAAACTTCCCTTGCGGAAGCCAAATTGTTGAGACTGTAGTATGTTACATGTGTCAATAAAATCATTAAGTATTTTTAACATTGCCTTCTCAAATACTTTTGACAACACTGGTACCAAAGTGATAGGCCTATAGTTACCTAGATCTTGTTTGTCACCTTTTTTGTGTAAGGGCTTCACTACCGACAGTTTGAGATCGTCTGGAAAAGCTCCTTCTAAGAATGACAGGTTAATTAGATGTGCTCGTGGCATACTAATGTGTGTGGCGCACAATTTTAAAACTTTGGTAGCAATGCTATCATACCCACAAGATTTACTATTATTTAACGACATAATAATATCGTATGCTTCTTTTTCATCAGTAGGTTTTAGATAGATTGTGCGAGAGTTAGAGTTAATTTTTGTTTGCGTCTTATCTAATTTAGGTATCTCTTGGCTGACTAAGTTAATAAAGTGTTTGTTAAATAAATTTGAGTTGTCTTGGGGATCAGTATATGATAAATTATCAGATCTAATTAGGTCAATGTGATTACTTTTCATCTTATGTGATATTGTTGAGGAAATGACGCTCCAAGTTGCTTTACATTTATTCTTGCTATTACGTATTATTTTGTTATTATTTATTTGTTGCGCCACATAAATGCATTTTTTAAGGATTTTACTGTATTTGTGAAAGTCGTGCTTGTGTGCATGTGCGTGCATGTGTTTGTCTATCAGCCTTGTTCGACCGATACTTTAGATATAACTGTCGTTTAGTTTTGCTTGCTCTCCTTAAACCTTTCGTGATCCATTCTAATTTAGTAGATCTATTGTTAATTTTGACTTTTATTACAGGAAAACATAAATTGTAAAACATACAAATTGTTTCATAAAAAGATTTAAATGCTTCATTTAGTTTATTCGAATCCAAAACTTCTGAAAATGAAAGACTGGCAATGCAATCGTAAAATTTCTTCATGTTATTTACCTTATAATTTACGTTTGTATTCAAACCAAGAAGTATAACTCTTCACTTTATTGCCTTTGAATGTAATGGTTTGTGCGGTTTCGTGATCTGAAAGACCCAGATTAAGTATATTTGGCTCTACTTCTTTTATGTTGCTGGCAATTTGATCCAGACAAGACTTATCCCTTGTTGGTTTATCAATGTGTACTTGGAAATTGTAACCTGCTAAGATGCTTTTTAAGGATTCAGTGTGTTTATTTAATTTTAAAATATCAAGGTTCCAGTCACCACATATGATAATTTTTTTCCTTTGATATTTACTTGTTAAGTAATGCAATAATTTCTCAAGCTTATTTAGAAATATACTAAATGAAATAGTTTTATAATCTGATGTTCTATAAGTTGTACAGACAATTAGGTTTTGACCTATGATATTTTATGTTTAGATACGTTGCCTGGCCTCCGTAGTGGCAAGGACAAATCAAGGTAATTGCCTGGACTTCACTCAGTCACACGTCAGTCAGAGTCACGTCATTACGTTTGTACCTTTTAAGATTTTTATGTTGTTTGTTAGATAAAATGCCTTCCTGTGTATACAGAAATATCAAAAACTATACTGCAACAGTAAGAGACAAGAAAAGTGTTTAATTTCATTTGTAATTATTGTAAATATGAATTTAAAATAGAAAATTATCATTTAGTTATGAGATTTGCGCTGTTGCCAATTCGATATGCGTGAGCGAAAAGCGTGTACTATGTTTTCTGTAAGAGTGAAAGAGAGAAAACAATGGCGGCCGAGATTGCCGTGCAATGGGGAATGCGCTGTTGCCAATTGGTCGGTTACCATAAATAGTTTTTATCTCTTTTTAACAATAGGTTTGACATGATTGTATTTATTTTCTTTCCCTTTCGACGTGTATTACGTCATAGAAACAATTTCGCCATTTTTTAAATGTAATTCGTTCACGTATGACTAGTCTATTTATAAAAGGTCATTGGGTTTTGACCAATGATTTCAGTTCCACAACACTCAAAATGTAGTTTTGTAGTAATATCGGAGGGTATTTTAAGGGCTTTGTTTCCCATAGTTTGCGCACCAAGATACAAGTTCCACCTCTACTCTTATCTCGGCAATAACTAGAAACCAGCCTATAGTTCATCAACTTAATATTATCTTCCGAGACCTCCTATACAAAAGTCTCACTAAAACATAACATATCTATCTCCCTGTTATTTTCATTAAATTCGTTTACACTTAACTATGTAGTAGATAATTTTTTACATAGACTAGCAATGTTTTGATGAAACAATGTTATTTGACTGAGATTACAAGCTAGCTGATTTGTCTCCGGGGGGTTTAGACTTGATGTACATATTGAGTTATTTACGAAAAAACCTTTGTTTTTTGCCACGCCCTTTAAGACCATTGACAAGGTAATCTTTTTCATACTGTAAGTAATTAATTTGTACATTCAGCTTAAAAACAATGTAATTTAATTTTGACATATTAGGTACTTGGTTGTTAAATTGTTGGATATCTATGTATTTACAATTTGTGTACTGTTTAGCAAATACTTTCATATTATCATTTATAGTATCAATGTTTAAGAGTTGATTGTTACAGACACTAATAAAAGAACAGTAGCATGTTGAAACTGAAACAATACATTACACAGGTTGCTAAATAAAATGTAAGGATCCTTATCATTATTTCCAACAGATATTATAATGATGTCATCTTTTGTTACTCTTTTTGCTAAACTATGGGCGCTACTTAAAATATCTACAGAGGTTGCGCAGGGTTTTATAATTCCTTCAATTCTATATTGATCGTTCTACTTGCCGGTTCGCGACTGTAACATCCGTACTATAAGACCACGTGCTTGTTCATCACCGACGATAAAGATGTTCGATTTCTTACTTAAGACGTTTGGTAGTTTTGGTCTGTTAAATTCTTGCAAACTTGATGATGTTGCTGTGTCGGAATCCGTGTTGGTACTTTGCTTTTTATAATATCCAGAATCTTTTGGTGTTGACCCTCCATTCTGTGATTTTTGAATATTGAGTTTAACAGATGATGGAGTAGAAGTAGACATATGTATATTATCACTCGTGCGTATCGTGTGATTATCCTCTTTTCTGTGACTAGGACTTTTATTTTTATTTTTATCTTCCACTGTGAAATTTAATGTACTTTTCTTAACACTATTCTTCGTACATTTCATTGCCGTAATTGCAGTACTCAATTCTGATGTGTTGTTTAACTTATAATTTATATTTTCTTTTTTTAATTGTTTATTTTCTTCTAATAAATTATTTATTTCTTCATCTGCAATATCCAACTTTTCCTTTAAGGCTGGATTCGACCAAACTGGAATAAGACTTAATCCGAGATTAGTCTATACAAATTCGATGTTTAATCTAGGTATAAGACCTTATTTCAGTTTGGTCGAATCCACCCTAAGTCAGATATCATTCTTTTCATTTCACATATTTCTTTAAAAGTATCTATGTGTAAATTAGGCCAACTCCTTGCGTTTGTTAAGTTAGTGGTTGATATAAATGAATGAAACATTTCATCATCTTCCTCTATTGATAAGGCGTCAAAGGAATTTTCTATAGGCACATTTATCTTATGTTTGCGAATGGTAACATTATTTAGTGTTGAATCAGTATTATTCGTACAAGTATCGCATTTATATTTATTTTTACTATTAGCCGACATCAAGTAGAATAATTTTTCACTGACACTCGTACAGTCTATAAAATGATAATACTTAGGACATTTAAAACATTTTAAGAAGTCTCTTTTTAATATTTTCTTACTACATTTTTCGCATGGAATTGACATTATTGCTAATTATAGCTTTTTCTAAACAAATAATTCCAAGTTAAGAAAAATTTGTTTTAATGTGTGTTTCTTTCTACACAAAAAGTTTTCATGTCCTAGGGTTTGAACTCTGGAACTTCCGTATTTCAATGCCGCGTTGCCTGCTCAAAGCCATTGTTCCATACAGCGCTAATTAAAAGCGTCCAAATTTAAATAGCGTATGCAGCAGCAGTTCAACCGAATTTATGTCGAATATCAAGTTCACAAAAATGATAATTAAGAACAGTACCTTAAGTCTACTATGGCCACTACAACCACTGTCGCTACAAATACTATAGTAATACTACAAGCACAGTTAGAAGAAAGCTAAACACTTGTAGTAGTCATAGCAACTAAATAATCTAACAGATGATTTTTTACCTGCAAGTAAACTCATCCATAATGATATGGTATTAAAGAGATCAGCGTCTGTTTCGCTGACCCTCTCACCAGCATGCCAACAGACTGATGACGTTAAGAGTACCGTAAACATAATAGCGAACTACAGTAGGACGTCCTGATTGAACGCTGTTTCTGTGACACACTTCGAAGGTATACAGTTTATACAAAACCTACGAATTTTCCATATTTCGCTTCAAAGCTGGATAGAAAACGGTCAGTCCTCTCTATAACGACCCGGCCACGACCGCGGGCGTCTTGCGGCGCGGCGAGCGGATCGTCCGTTCTTTGCGTTCTTTCTATTACCGATGACTAAGACTTATGAAGTAGAACGCGCAATGAACTAGAAACCCGCTCGCCGCTCCGCAAGACGGACAGCGACGGAAGCGGTCGTGACCACAGAACAGGTTAAACCTTTTATGTTAGATAAAGATCTATTCCGTGGTCGTGACCGAGCTGTAAGTCTATGCATGGTGTAACTCTATTCAGTGTATAATTTGAGCGCGCTGCCCAAAAACAAAAAAAGAAATAATTACGTTTTGTATTTAAGTAAGCAATTACTACGCTTATTGTCTTGATTACTCTGCTGAAGGATGCTGTCTTCATCCCAGTGGGGCAAACACAAAAAAGGTTGATCAAACAATTTCCTTAATCATCACCTGATTTAATGTTGTTCAAACAATTCTTTCTCATTATGTTCGTGATTTCAGAGGGTTCTCGCTCCGGCCCTGTGTAAATTTACTTTTTCAAAGTGGTTTTCTTCACGCACCTTTATGTTTTAATAGTAAAAAACCTATAATTTTACTGCCTGTGTAAGATACAGATATGTACACTGACTGCCCTACCTAAAAAAACTAGATAAATTCAATTAGTTATGCTATTGTACGTTTATAGGTTAAATTTTTTTGAGATTTAAAGAATATAATAATAATCGAAAAATTGGTGCTAAACTTCTGCGCCAGTTTCAGGGAAAATGAGTATTTATTGACATACAGACTGTCAGAATAGCATTATTTCGGGTAGCGGTTCGGTAGCGGTCCCTCTCTTCCCTTGGGTATCGTAAAAGGCGACTAACGGACTAAGACTGCACATACATCCAACAGAATAGAGCGGCGATGGGCTCATCACCTGTCACGCTGAGTACATGTGCTGTCGCTATATGGTGATAAGTGGACTATGGCAGAGGACTGCAGTCTTGCTGTCGTCATTGCCTAGTCTCTGACTAACCCTGCAGGGATAATAGTCCTGATTATAATATAATTATGTATGTATAAATGTGTGTAAGAAAACCAACAATTGTTACTAAAAACTACGTGTTTTCTTACTCGAAAATAAAATATAACAACATAACTATTATGTTCTCGTGTCCAGTTGTTTATCATCTGCAAAGTAGCGAGACGACAATGCTACGAGCTACGCGCTACGAATCACAAGTGAATTCCGTAGACGCGCTACGTGCCTGCATGCATGAAGGTTTTAATAAGGAACAAAAAAGGTTAAACACACAGTAGTGTTTTATAAAATTACAATTTAGAAAAAGCAGACAGTAGTAATGTACCTATTAAAGTTTTATAAAATGATAAAAAAATATCTTAATATATTTACAAATACATTTAAATTGTTTTCTAAGACTTAAGCGAGCACTACTCATTGCAATGAAACACTTTTTACGGATCAAAACTCGCGTTTAATTTACTACATTACATAATATTTTATTTTCCTGACGTTTCGAACCTTTTACAGGATCCTTGGTCACAGGGAGAAATACATTTATTACAAATATTTGGCGGTAGAACCTTTTCAACTAGTGCAATAAAAGAACTTGCGATTATTTTGCTTATAACCTTTCTTATTGTACAATTGACATTATGTAAACGCAGTAAACACTGGGTTCATCAAACTCATACGCTTAATAAGCTGTCAACTGTAAATTCTTAATATTCGCTGTGCAGAAAGAAATGTATTCTTTCTTTATCGTTAACACTACGACACAGCTACGGACTACGCGCTACGTATTTCTACAAGAGCAGTCTTATGTATAAAGTACTCTTGGGTCAAACAATAACTACAATCATTACATCCTATCCTACTATCCTACTTATATTATAAACGCGAAAGTTTGTAAGTATAGATGGATGTTTGTTACTCTTTCACGTAAAAACTACTGAATCGATTTGGATGAAATTCAGCATACAGTAAGTTTATAACCTGAATTAACACATATGACTTTTTATCCCGATATTCCCACGGGAACGGAAACCACGCGGGTGAAACCGCGAGCGGCCGCTAGTATTATAAAGTAAAGACGCCGTTTTCATCTGTCTGTGAATGAAATGGAATTTTATGCGATTTTCACTAAAAGATAGAGCGATGGTTTTTGTTTATATTTTGTAGATATATTTTTTAAATGGCTGAACTACGAGGGTCTTTCTAAGTTAGCGTGGACGAAGGCGCGGACGGGCCGCTAGTATAGTAATAAAATAATAAACAAATAAGAAGTCAAACAACAATTATGCTTAACCAAATGCACTCTGCACTCTTACGACGACAACTGGGACCGACGGCTTTACGAGCCTTTCGAAGCACGGACGTCTATATCCCTACGTCTGTCACGATGACTCCTAGAGATAATACCACCCTCTCACTAATATCCGGCGTTAATATTGGCACTTGGTGCTGTTGTGTTTCGTTCGGCCAGTGAGAGTTCCGGAGGCTCCTACCCCTCCCCCCCTCACAATTCCTATTCCTTACTAAACCATATTCCTTTCTTAAAGAACGGCAACGCATCTGCGACTCCTCTGGTTTTGCGGGTGTCCATGGGCGGCGGTGATTGCTTTCCATCAGGTGTCCCGCCTGCTCGTTTGCCTCATTCTTACATAAAAAAAATAAAGAATTTTTTTAGCTAGCCTATACTGTCCCACTGCTTGGCAAATGCCTCCCCCAAGTCCCTCCATCTATCTCTTTCCTGAGCCACCTGTTGAAGGTGTGCGTCCAGTAGGTCTAGCATGCGCAACACGAGATATGTCGCGGACGAGAAACGACGAATCATTTTAAGTTGTCATGTTAAGGTTTGTAGACAAAAATACCACAGTTTATGCAAAAACTACTATTAAGTCTGTAGGGAAGCCGATGGTGGGTAGATTGGATCACGTCGGGGTCACCACTGTAGGGAAGCCGATGGTGGGTAGATTGGATCACGTCGGGGTCACCACTGTAGGGAAGCCGATGGTGGGTAGATTGGATCACGTCGGGGTCACCACTGTAGGGAAGCCGATGGTGGGTAGATTGGATCACGTCGGGGTCACCACTGTAGGGAAGCCGATGGTGGGTAGATGGGATCACGTCGGGGTCACCACTGTAAGGAAGCGGATGGTGGGTAGGATGACAACTTTGAGGAAGGCAAAGAGAAGATCTTCCTCCGAGCTGGGTGGTATAGCTCGGGGACCAAGGTCCAACGGATGGAAGTTGGAGGTGCTATATATAGCGAAGGAGGTGGTGTAACTTCGCTACAGCGATGCAGGCTTCCCGTACTTACTATTTTCTGTCGCGGTATGGAGATGTCGTTGAATTGGTTTTTGTGGCGCCATCTGTTGACACGGTTGGGAAGATGTTTGCTTCGTGTCGAACTATGTGCGGCGTCATGCAGGTAGGTGGCGCCGCCACAAGTCTATTTTTGACATATTATGTAGAGTTGTAAGCGCATCCATGTGCCTTTAGTGTCCATAGACATTAGAGATAAATGAATAAAACACGAGAAAACGGGTCAAGACCAAGATTCAAGATTCAATATCATTTATTCAGGTTAGGCCATGTTTAGGGTACAGCACTTATGAATGTCATTTATGCCATCGGTTCGTAAGTCTAACTATGGGGCGGGAGCCTTGTACTGAGAAGAACCGGCAAGAAACTCAGCAAGGGCATTTCTTTTCTCCCTTTCTTTTACAGGGTCAATTAGAATTGAAAAATGCCCTCCCTATAATAGAAGGGTACTTTCCATTACAATAATAAAAAACAAAACAACTACAAGGACATTAATAAAAATAAAAAGTTCAGGTATTCATCAATATAAAATAATCAATGTAATCAATATCTTACAGTACAGAAAAATAAAAGTAAGACTACAACTACTAATATACTAATAATAAAAATAAGTTAGCAAGAGCAGACCAGCCTCCACAGGCGGCACCCGTTCACGAGTATGACATGTGAATCAGCCATCGCTTCGCTCAAACATGTTTTAGGGAACGTAACAACCCGACGCACATGCCACTACCGCAGAGACATTTGAGAGAGCATGACACACTCGAGCAACTCCAATGAAGCAAGCAAGAAAACATTTAGGTCGAGAAGAGTTCTCGTGTTGCGCATGCTAGGCCGGTTGAGATTGCTAACAATAATTATTGTATATCTATTGTGTCGGTATTACGACAGGTGAACATATACTCGTAAACAAATGTAGGAGCAGCGTTTACATCCCCTAAACAGTATTGACTGTGTCAAAGGCATTCAATTTGCACTCTAGTTCCGATGCGGGTAGATGTAAACATCTCTTAGTTACCTTGTTTACTTGCACCTTGTATGTTGAGGGGTGAAGTAATGTGGCTATTGAATCCATTGCATCGGTGGCACCTTTTTATTCTTATTAATTAATTGGTGCTGTCAGCGCATTTAGCCAGTGTCAAGTAAGAAAGGTAAGGTCCATATTAAAATTATTGCTTGCGACCTTTGTTGATCGAAGCTTGCAACAGACAGACTGAGTAAAGTTCCTTTCCGTTAGCTTATTCGTAACATGATTTTCACTAAATAAACGGAGAGCTCTAATAAGAATATAGTTTAAAAAAATAGTTTTTTTGACTTTCGTGCGCCGCAGGCAATAGGCTTATGTCCACTAAGAATAAATCGGGTGGGTTGGCGTTTCTAATGATCAATTATGATTTATAGAAACAAAATATTTAAAATATTCATTATAAAAAATTAGGATTATTAATATTTTTAAAGAAATAACACAATTATTGACATTAAATGAGAATCAAAAGCCGTGACGTGACGCCGTGCCAAATGTCATTTTATTGTTGAAACATTTCTATAGCAACCCTCAAACGAAACGGATATTTCACACGGCGTGACGTCATTTACAGAACACGGCGGTCTTAAGCGTTTTTGCGGTAAATTTAACCCTTAACACCACTCGCGGGGGAGTAGGGTCCCCCACCGGTCAGTTATTAGTAAATAGAATTTTTATTTTAAACCTTATGCGTTCGCGGCTTTGTGTATTCTCCTTACCGCCTGAGATGTCGCGGGGAGCGGGAGTGGACTGGGCTGAAGTTTGTAGTTGACGAGGTACGAGCTGCTGCGGGACCTAGGTCCCCCACGAGTGTAGTTACGTAAGTAAAACTTTTTTTCTACACTTTCATGTATTTGTTTCTTTTTTAGATTTTGGAGCACAATGAGTAAATATTTGACTCCTCAACAAATACAAAGTCTGTTGGATGATCAAATATCCGATGAAAGTGAAAAAAACGAGATTTTTCCTGAAATAATAGAGATTTTATAACTCTACTAGGTGGTCTTGACGCCCTGGACCAGAAATGTGAAGCTTACTCAGTCAACTGTGTCCAAGGTGGCCAACTTCAATATTATTTGCCATACGCTGAACATATCCTGAGTAACTAGTCATGTGCTTCATTGTGCATTGCACACACAAATGATGTGCCGTTACAATTTTTAGAAGAAACTCGGTTATGCTTTAGTAACTCCTCACGGTCAGGATAGAAGATCTTCAACAAATCTTTCACGGAAGCTAAAAAAACGATGGACAAGTTTTTGCAAGAGATTGGTGTTGACCTGCCTGAGGACCCGGAGCCGTCAACGGCGTAAGACGTAAGGCAACACAGCCAAGTCAAAATAAGAGACCAAAAAAAGCAAGATGCCATTTGTGCACACGTCGCAATCACAAGGATAGTAGTAATGCGCCAAGAGTATACTCAAAATACCATAAAAATGTATGTCGTGTACATTCCACTGATGTTATAATATGTGCCAAATGTAAAGAATAGTATATAAAATATTATCACATAGAAAAAAAGACACTGTCATATAAAACTGAACAATGTTCCTAAAAAATATTATAGGCTGATATATGTGAACAAAGCTAGTGTGATTTTGCATGTTATTTAAGATATTGAAAATTTTATGATTGTTTTATATTTTTAATTACTTGTCTGAAAGTAAAAAAGATACGTTTGTTTTTCAAGCTTATTTTTCCATTTTCATTTTAGTACGCAAACTAGACAATAAAAAATTTCTTAGTTTATAGACACTCTTTTCTTTATGAAGCTACAAAAATCACATGATTGTTAAAAAATTAATAAAACTTGTTTTCTTAGATTTGTCATATGTCTTTCATTTATTTTATAAAAATAAATCCCGAAAAAATTTGGTATTTACTTTTTAAATAAAGAATAAGTTCATGGGGGACCTAGATCCCCCACGAGTGTATTTGTGAAGGCTGAAAATGCGAGTGGTGCTAAGGGTTAAATCGGAATATAAAAACGCAAAATAAATATTGTACTTGATCGATTTTTTGAAAATTAATGTATTTTTAGGATAAAATAGGTAAACAGGTGTCGTCATAATATGATTTTGAAATTTCGTCAACTAGCCTATTGCCCTGTAGTGGGACGACCATGGCTGAAAAATAATAATAATAACTTTCATGCGCTAACTATTGATTTCATACAAACAATTAATTGTTAATACCAAACTTCGTTAGCTTATTATTTACATAGTTTCACGGAGAACCCTAATAAGCTAAAAGTAAAAAAAACAGATTTTTTTTAAACTTTCATGCTCAAACCATTCGATTTCTTACAAACAAATGATTGTTAGTACCAAACGAAACTCTTAACAACGCCTGACTGTAAAGGCCAAAACTCGACCACAACTTGGTGAAAGCAGAGCGGCGGCGGCGTCACGAACTGCCTGAAGTCAGTTTGAACTTGTAGTCGCCGGAAACGACCGTCAACTACATAGTTCGCTTGTTCCTGTCTGGAGGGGGACTAATTAGAGTTGTGATGCGATTGCTGGACATCGGGGTAAAATAACTAGAGACGGCTACGCAAAGTAATTTCTTGCTGCAAACGCACCGCATAGGCTTAGAAGTGACTAGGCGCTTGCAGCCCATGAACCGCAACTTAGTGCCCAAATTATTGCTTTGCGGCGTCGTCTCTAGTTATAATACCTCAATGTTCCTGTAGGCCTAGCATGCACAACACGAGATATTATCTCGTGTTGTGCATGCTAGGCCGAGACTATCTACGGCTTGATGTAATTTTGATTTTGTAGGCCTAAACTTAAATTTAAGTTTATGTCTGGAGCTGCGCCTCCCTCTTACTGGTTCCACAGAATACCAGCGCCATGGCATGTAAATGACTGAATCACAACACAACTCTGTCGCGGACGAGAGACGTCATATCATTTTAAGTTGTCATGTTAGGGTTTGAAGACAAAAATACCACAGTTTATGCAAAAACTACTGTCAAGTCTATTTTTGACATATTATGTAGAGTTCTAAGCGCATCCATGTATCTTTGGTGTCGATAGACATTAGAGATAAATGAATAATTCTATGTATTTATTTATAATTTTATTATTATAATAATATCTTAATCATGTATTTGTCTACAAATAATTAGGTTTTTAGTCTAGCCTTATTTGGCAAGTTTGATTTTCTCTAGACACCCTTACTGGTCGTCTGGTAGAGAATGCCTCAGGGCATTAAGTCCGCCTTTTGCTGTAATTTTGCAATGAAAAATTATTAAATAAAACACGAGAAAACGGGTCGAGAAGAGTTCTCGCGTTGCGCATGCTAGGCCGGCTGGACAACAACAAACAATTGGAACAGAGAGATATGACAAAGACCTTACAGAAACATTCTGGCTCAGAAGTAGCTTAACAATTTAGTACCATGTCGTTCTAACTAGTGCGTTCGTACATAATGGTTGCACGATACGATCGTTCCGAGTTAGAGTGACGTGAAACTAAAGTGATAAGCTGTTTTTTTGGCGACCGTACATGCATATAAAAGGTGACTGCTAGAAACCGCAAGAAACTTCAAGGGCTGGTCAGGCCAAGTGTTTTAAACATGACAAAAACGACAAAAAAAGGAATTCGTGTTTTTTTCATTTTTAATGAAATAATTCATTTTGTGAATTTTAATTGGATAGTCTTTGAGTATCTAATTTATTACGGCCTTCTGTTGAGCCGTCCGCTTCAGCTGGGCGATAAGTACCTACGTTGACAGGTCAACATACGGCTGGCCGGCCGGCCGTTGTCCCCGTCAGCTAGGCGGCGATAAGTACCTACGAAACAACAAGAATAACTTTTTTGTCATTTTTGTCATGTATAAAACAATTGACCTGACCAGCCCTTGAAGTTTCTTGCGGTTTCTAGCAGTCATCTTATACATCCACGACTATTATCCCCGAAGGGTTAGTCAGAGACTAAGCAATGGGGACCGCAAATCAGTCCACGCCAGAGTCCACGTTTCACTTAACAACTGCACGCTTGCTTAGCGTGA
Source organism: Scoparia ambigualis (assembly GCA_963921215.1). Lineage (NCBI taxonomy): Eukaryota > Metazoa > Arthropoda > Insecta > Lepidoptera > Crambidae > Scoparia > Scoparia ambigualis. Next base: position 6,327,311 of record OY992504.1, read on the forward strand.
TAGGGGTTAGCTTATCGCCGCTCTAAACTGTTGGATGTATGTGCAGTCATTAGTCTGTTAGTCGCCTTTTACGACACCCCAGGGAAGAGACGGTTGGTAGTATTCAATCAACGAGCCGCCACCGCCCAGCTCGCATTGCCGACCGCACTTCATTGTCTATCTCTATGACATACTCTAAGCATATTTCTTTAAACATTTAAAGAGTACATACATTAGACATATAATCACGACTATTATCACACAATAATTAATAGTACTAGCGTACAGAAGGTTCACTCTCTAACGACTTTCACGCGAAATTGAAACTTATCGTGTGACCCGAGCGTTCATATTCCGTCAGCAACGCTGACTCGATATCGATTTGACGTCACAGAGCGTAGGGTTTACGCGCGCGACATTACGAGTTAAGCGACGATGCGCTCGGTGTTCGGTGCGTCTCGCGAGTGGCAGGCAACCTTTATTGCCATAGCCTAGGCGGCCTGCCTGGGAGGCGCGCCAAACGAACCTACCTAAACTGCGGAGTGACACCCCTTTGCTATTATCCCCGAAGGGTTAGTCAGAGACTAGGCAACCGCAAAAGCATTCCTCTACTATAGTCCAGTTTTCACCAAATAGCGATTGCACGTGTGCTCAGCGTGACAGGTGCTGACCGCTCTATGTTGTTGGAAGTATGTGCACTCTTTAGTCCGTTAGTCGCCTTTTACGACACCCAAAGGGGGGTGGTAGTATTCTTTCTCCGCTGCGCGACACGGTTATTTAAACAGTCATCATCATCAATATCATCATCAGCCGAAAGACTTCCACTGCCGGACAAAGGCGTCCCCCAAAAAATCGCCAATTAAAGAGAATTTGAAGAATACCTCTGGTTGTTGTTTGTTATTTATACGCTCCGAATTATAATTTTAAAATTTATTTCTTACATTACAGCTTTTACATTGACTTTTCAACCTGTGTAGAGTTCGCATCAGTAATAAATCATTGCAACTTAAAAGTTACAGTAAAGTACAAATTGTTTTCAACATACATTTTAAAAGAAAAAGCTTAAGAATTTTTGTGAACGTGACTTTCACTGGTTGATAAAATCACTATATAGAAAATACATTTTGTGAGAAAGCTTATCTCATTGTTCCCATCTACAGAATTGCGTTTTAAATAAAAAGTATTGTGCAGTACAGTACAGTTCCAACATTTTAATATTTTCTCCGCTCATTTGATTTATCGCGTTATTCGCTTTTCTTTCCGTGCCTTCTGCGGTTTTAGAATCTGACAATCCTGTAGACGCCCGGGTAAATTATTTCCTTTCGTTGTAAGTGATTTTTTTTTGGTAAAAATCTTTCTAATATGGCGTAGGGCTTCTGTTTAATTTTGTTTTTATTATACGTTGGTCCTTTGATTTAAACGTTTTCTTTAAGTTATATTATATAAAAGATAAATATTGCAAGGCCTTTATGAAATGAAATTACTTCCAGCTGACTGAAACTACTAAACTAATAAGAAAAGATGAGCAATGTGTATACCTGAATAGATATATAATAAAAATAAAAAAAATATATGTGGGAGATTGGCATTTAAATGTAGATTACTATTAATGTTAGCATTAAAAACAAATGTTTGAAGAAAGCAAATTCACCGCAGTAATTAATACGAATAAGAAAACACGTGCTTGCCCATTGCCACGCTCCCCACGCCATGCGTCATTAGCGACTTGTTTGTGCTTCAGTATAAAAAGGTCATGCGCCAACGCCTTCCGGGCATTCTGTATTCAACTGCGGAGCATGACGTAGCTCTGATTGTCGACATAGTATTGAGGTATGCTATGATGGTGTAACTAAATTATGTATTGTAGTACATAACTGTGTATCTTACAAGAAATAGTAGTAAGTACCAATTTTCATTATGTAAAATGCGAAATGGCTAATTATTTTAATAAATTAATATTACTGTTGTTATAATTAACACTAAATGTGTGTATATTGTTACTGTCTGCCAATTAATCTGGTTTTTATGAATATAAATTGATCAAAATCATTACTCTCTTTTCTTAATCTCCCACATCAGAAGTGGGATGAACCAAGTAATTACGCTCACAAATTCACTACTTAATAAATTGCAAGGTTAATCGGTAGGGTGACAGAATCATTTTAATAGATTGACGATGCACATACATAATCATTTGCACGCATAGCACGTGGTCGAGGCTACCCTTCGATGGTGCACATACAAATCATTTACACACATTGCACGTGGTCGAGGCTACCCTTCGATGGTGCACTTACAAATCATTTACACGCATTGCACGTGGTCGAGGCTACCCTTCGATGGTGCACATACAAATCATTTACACGCATTGTACGTGGTCGAGGCTACTCTTCGATCGTGCGCACTTATTATTATGCAAATCTGACAAGTATACTCTGACATTACACATTTGACAGTAAGTGAAAAAAGGATCATTGTTGCTAGCACTGAGCAAATAAATATGTTGCTAGAAAGTTGCTAGCTGACAGTTCTGTGTACTTTATATCTTGTGTAAGCAACGTTACATCTTGCATGATAATCCATGCTATTGATTTGCCACTAACATTATTTTTGTTTTCCCTGAGTTCTAGAAACACGATATTGCGTCATGAGCATCAGCCTGGAGATTCAGAACGTGTCTGATCGGCTGGATCCTGGTACTTTAGGCGGAGGGTCTACCTACTGCAGCTGTTATTGCAAAAGCTACCCAACGCAAACCAGAAACGTTGGCAAGTGAGGAACGGGCAGGTTCTGATGGATTGTGTCATAATACTGGTGCCTGTGTTCCACAAGTTTATGAAGACAATGATGCAAGATATGATGACGTTTTTTCAAACAGGTGCAAATGTTTTCCTTAATCATTTTTTTACCTCCATTTGACACCGATGGTCGTACTGATACCTACAGTTGCGCTAAATAAGTGGCAAACGCTCCATGTCTATTCATTCATTAGCTTTTGCCGATAGCAAAACTAGTAAACAAGTTTAGTCGATCGCTTTCACAGATATATGATTGAATGAAGCTAATAACGAAGTACTCTTAAATTACTAAAGGTGGATTCGACCAAACTGGAATAAGGTCTTATACCTAGATTAAGCGCCGAATTTGTATAGACTAATCTCGGAGTAAGTCTTATTCCAGTTTGGTCGAATCCACCCTAAGTCTTTAAATTAACAATTTCATATTCGCTAGATAAAGTATCGATGACACGAGTCAAATCCCATACATGCCTTCAGATCTTTTGTCCCCATTTTGAACACTAGATATATGATGATCAACTTAATGGAAAAATATAACTTGTAACTGTGACGAGCTTAAAACTAATCTTATTCACATTGGCAGATGAGACCAGGCATTACGACGATTTGGTTCTTTTTGTGGAATATACAAGCGATAAAGTGTCTAGCCTAGCAGAGTATACAACCTGCAAATGGGAACTAGCCAAAAGGAAACGGTTGGTATCAGGGTGACCGAGTCTCATTTAGTAAAAGGTATGTCAGATTTTCTATTAAATCCGATTTGTTACGGCTGATACCTAAAACAAACTTTTATAAACGCCAAATTCCAGTGCTGTGTGCTTATCACTGTGTTCCTAATAACGTTTAAAAATCTCACCAACATGACTAAGATTGAAACGCTGTCTACATTGTATTAAGTTAGGACATTCACAGTAACATAGTACTAATGAAAGTTATAGTTTGTTACTTCAAGTTATTATGCAACTCGTACCTGTACTGTAGGTACAGCCTGCAATATTAAACGAATTTAAAATTCTCTAGTTACCTCTGTAGTATTGACTAAAGTGCCATATGTAAATTCCACATAATTTCAAGACACTTTCTAGTATGAGTAAGTTATTCAATCTTTCATTACTTATTTTAAAATTTTGCATTAAAAGTAAATCTTTTATGTCACAGTCTGAACGTATAGATATTATGCGTTCAGTTTGATATAATAATGGATAATTATTATTTGTAATACCACCAGCTATATCAGCCCAATGACATGCAACGTTAAAAGTTGCCTCCTTTTGAATTGTCTAGCCTTAACGGCAAGACAGAAAATTGGCATAACATTTGGATTAATCGAATATTACTTGAGGATTTATATTCGAATAACAAATCAGTGATATTTGAATGATTTTATTTTGACAAATTTTCCTTTCTTGTCACTTTCAAATATAAATACAATGTCTTTATTATTGAAATTTTTGCATTTACAATGCTATATAGATAAATATGATAAATGTTTAGAGCAGTGGACCGGCAATCCAAAGGTTCGAGTCCCGTTTGAGCTTTCCTGAGATTGGTTGTTTTTTTTTCTAGTAAACATTATATCATATAAATACAATGATTGGTTAAAATATTGATTTTAAAATTTAAGTCATTAAGTAGTCAGAAGTTAAGTATGACTACATCCGTGGTCGAGTGGTAAACACGCTAGTTCTGGCGTCGCCACCTTTGAGGTCCCTGGTCCAACAACTGGTTGGTCCATTAAGGAATAACAGTCTATCTATATTGATTTTTGATCTGGGTGTTTCTATGTACACATATATGTTTATCTGTTATTTAGTTTAACCATCAAAAACAGGTTTCAGTAAAGAAACTTTACTTGAGCTAGACTAGATAATAGTGTAAGTGAGAAAGTTACTTTAAATTATTTATTCTATAATTTTTTTTTTCGTCTCCCGTATAAAGCTAAAGAGGTTCCGATGATATGATTTGGAATACTTTGGTAGGGGGAAGTAAATGTTCTTAAAATACTACGCCTTTATTGAAAGATATGCTTATTTCATGGCTGCATTATGACTAAAAATAACTGTTGAAGGTTTAACAGACTTTATACTTATTATTGTGTGTTAGGAAAATTGATTCCAAACTACCCGCTTCAATACGAACTCGCATGTCGCAAAGACTGACCAATCTGTTTATACCAGCGCGCCTAGTTGTTGCACAGCTACACCTGGCACCCCTGGGTCGCGCATTAATGTCACATGATGACATAAGTAATTTCTTTATTCATGTGTTGATGGGTCCAATAAGTTAATATTCGCATAGACTGTGAAAAGACCTTAAATCAGTTACTAACGGTTGAATGTTGTCTGGTTTACGACAACTAACAGGATAGTAATCCTTTGTTGTCGTTTGTGCTAAATAGCGAACTGAAATCTTTTTCTTCCAATTTGCTGTTAACCGCTCAAATTTATGCCAAGTCTTTTAGTAGCAAATACGATTATTATTCGTTACCTTATTGACTTCGGTCATCTGCGTACTAGATGCACAATCGCATATAAAATGCGTTCGAAAAGGTGTTTCCAATTATTCTACACAATTTCGTTTCCGATTAATCACAACTAGTTTTGACACTCAGACCTATCATCACAACAATAGGTTTTAGACAAAGATATTTTAAATTTTTAAAAAAATTAACTGATAGCAATCCAATGCTCCCTCTTGGTCGGAGAGTTAGTTCGAGGCGACACTTTGAGAGCGCTGGTTGTGTGTCTGGTGTTTAGATGACCGAAGCTTATTGATAATGACCCTCTAAATAATTTAGTTGCAGTCGATTGTTGTGAGACGCTTAAATTAACTATAATTTCTTTAAATAAATACCTAATTATTTTGCTAAAGGAATTATTTTTGCGTCTCGGTCGATTTAGGTTTACTTTAATTTGGATATTATAACGCCGTGAAACCCAAACAACAAATACAATAGGCATACCTTTACGTTGACTACACTATAGATTATGGGTCTGTTAAAGTCACATTGTTGTGACTGTTGTGACAGGTGTTGTGACATCTTACCTAAATCTTTAAATATTGTAAAATATTTTCATTCAGATCCTTAAGGATGTAAATTGTAAGAGGTTTAATAAGACACAAAGTTTTTTTTATTCATGTTTTTAAAGTAAGCTGTAAACTTTGCTTTTTAAAGTCGATATTTCTATATCAAAATTTTGAGTTTGGTTTATATTTTACTAAGAATGCGAATAGTTTGGTTGTGCATTTGCATTTCCTTTGGTAGTATGCGAGGTAAGTGCGTATTATGCTTTTCGCTTTTTCAAATTTTTTCAAGCAAGAGATTTTTCTTAAAAGATGTACAGATAATAAAAAAAAATAATGTAAACATTTAAAAAATGTATGTTTACGACTATTTACGTTATAAGTATAATATTGTATGGAATATAAATGTTTTTGTCTCATATTTAAGATTGAGGTCCTATAAGATAGTTTTTATTTTGTTTTTGTTGTTGTCTAAACAAAATCTGATATTTATTATTTACATTATTCGCGAGCCGGTGACCTGCTGCTCGTCAGAATGGCCGTGTGGGAGATTGGCATTTAAATGTAGATTACTATTAATGTTAGCATTAAAAACAAATGTTTGAAGAAAGCAAATTCACCGCAGTAATTAATACGAATAAGAAAACACGTGCTTGCCCATTGCCACGCTCCCCACGCCATGCGTCATTAGCGACTTGTTTGTGCTTCAGTATAAAAAGGTCATGCGCTAACGCCTTCCGGGCATTCTGTATTCAACTGCGGAGCATGACGGAGCTCTGATTGTCGACATAGTACTGAGGTATGCTATGATGGTGTAACTAAATTATGTATTGTAGTACATAACTGTGTATCTTACAAGAAATAGTAGTAAGTACCAACTTTCATTATGTAAAATGCGAAATGGCTAATTATTTTAATAAATTGATATTACTGTTATTATAATTAACACTAAATGTGTGTATATTGTTACTGTCTGCCAATTAATCTGGTTTTTATGAATATAAATTGATCAAAATCATTACTCTCTTTTCTTAATCTCCCACATATATTAATATAAAACATCTACAAACCAACATTTTATTACAACACATATAATATACACACAATATAATAACCGAGAAGGAGACGACGACGGGACGAACTTGAATCATTTCCAAAATTGGATAGTTACATTGCGGTCCTGAGCTGTACTGTAACTTACAGTACAGCTCAGGACCGCAATCAGTGGAAGAAATGGAGGGAGGCCTTTGCCCAGCAATGGGACAGTGAGGGCTGATATAATAATAATACAAAAACAAAACAAAATATTTACAATATTCTATATTGTAATTTTTTTTTGTAATATCGTAAAAAAAATATTTACATATTTCGGTGTCCCATACAAAGGACATTGTTGAATTTAGCCTAAGAACCAACACAAACATGACATACATGATAATTCTTAGCTTATTTTTTGCGACAGAACAGTATTTAGATATTCGCGGACACTTTTAGTTAAGTAACCAATAATAAAAAGAACTTTTTGGACATTTATATTGAGTATCATTTTTATATTATGGGTTGGGTATTTAGAGTTCAGTGCATTCAGCCAGTGAATTAAAGGTTTGTGACCAAAATATTTATAATATGTACAAACAAACCTAATAATATTATGCATGCATGGCTGACTCGATATACTTAGTGCCAAATACTCCCAGCATCATTAGAATACGATACATCGCATTTTATTCCAAACTGTAAACGTTAGTCGACTTAAGTCGATCAATAAACTCTAATAATACGACTGAAGGACTAGTATCCATAGTCAAGAAAAAAAGTTGACGTTCTAGACTTCTTGGCGGGAAAGTGAAACGTCATGTCTGCAGTTTTGTTTTATTTTCTTTAATTTGTGTTTTGTCGAATATTAATGTGAAATAATGATGAATTATTTATTTGTTAGTGAACGTGCATGAGTGTAGGCAAATAAAACAAAAGAGTGCAACATCACTTCTCAAATTCTGTAATTAAACATAACCTCAAGTTTTCCTGATATTTAGGTTCTCGGGAGTGTCCGTCAAAAATATTTGTTTTTACTGTTATTTACTTGCAATTTCGAACCTAGAAAAGAATATTTCATAATTGTTGGTTCTTAGGCTAACAATGTATGGGCGCAGAACATTGTCCTTTCCAAGTTTAAATTTTTAAAAACCAATAAGCCAATTTGATTGAAATTTTGCATGCTAAAGTAAAATACAGAGATCTAAATAGTTTGTTGAAAACATTTAAAAAAAAAACGTTTATTTGACTGAGTCATTGCGATTTTAAACTTTCTATAGTGGACATTAAATCGCAATAACTCAGCTAAATAAACGTTTTTTAAAAATGTTTTCAACAAACTATTTAGATCTCTGTATTTAACTTTAGCATGCCGATTCATCAAAATTGGCTTATTGGTTTTAAAAAATTTCGACTTGGAAGTTTGTATGGGGAACCGAAATGCGTAGACCCTCTTAAGAACTAAATTAAATAAAAAGCATAATAATAATAATATACACACAGGCATTAGCATTTTGTTATCTGATGAAACGTGGACTATTACAGTGCATTGCTTTTAATAAAAAACTGAAATTAACAAAAAAAATTGGAATCACACAACAAGCACACAAATGAACAATATAACAACACTTTTGTGGTCCTCATTGCCTAGACCCTGTCTAACCATTTAAAGATAATAGTTGTGAGTGCAATAATGATATAACAGTTTTTCGTTCCGTTCATTCCACATGAATATTCTCTTTGACCGAAAATTGCATCAATCGCACAAAATTGAATCTTGTAACGCAATTTGACGGAATGGACAGTCGACAATATCCAGCAGCTGCTAGTCTGTACCAATCATGTCATTTATAGCTGACCAAAAAACAATAAAATATTTCATAAAACACTCTATGCAGTATAAAACAAGTAGTTACTCGTAGATAGATGATAAATGTGAGGGGAAAAAAGCTTTTTGTGGTTCTTGTCCGCTCCTCTCGGTGTCGCCGTTTCAAAATCCGAACTGGTGGCAGATTTAGTATTTTATTAACTAAATTTTAGTTTATTATTATTTCAAAATTGTTTATAGTTTTAGTCGTCATCGTTAATAAAAAAGTAAAGCAATTTATATTTATTAATGATAAGAGTTTGACTATGAAACTGGTCAAATATGTGTTCAATCATTACAATTATCTATATATTTTAATCTGTTTTTTTATATACTTATTTATTGTTTTATTATATCATATATTGCGTTTCGAAAAATCGCCTAAACTTTAGAAGACAAAGCTGAATCTCAGAGTTAACACCATCAAGTCGACACCAGTGGTCCATGGATTCAGCTCGAGTGCACAAAGCGATGCCTGGGGGCGAAGCAGACTTAAAGTTGAGCGAGTTAACTATGGAAACAAAACTGCCCACCTAGACAAAGTAACTAATACTCCCTTACTATTCGTTAGCCGTTTGTCAGTAGTAAATTGGTAGACAAGTTTACAGATACTTGTCGAATTCTAACTCTAGTCGATTCACAGAAAGAAAGAATAAATAAAAAAGCTTCATAGATTTAAAATTACTAACATAGCGTTCAATAAATGACGTATCGTTGACATAAGTCAAATCTCATACATAAATCATTCTATTTTGCCTTTTGTCTAGGCCCTCTGATAGATTAAAGTAGAATACAGCCCAAAATTTTTCACTGCTGATCAATTGAGTTTATCATTAAAATGAAGCATCGTTACAATTGACGGGTATTGGCTTTATCACCACTCTTGGTAAATGTGGTTTGGGGATTTCAAACACGGCTGTGCATCCAAAACCCGAAACACACTTTGCCTGGACTGTGTTGGTCCCAGGACTTTTAAATATGCGATGGATAGTTTAAATACGATTCTATACTATGATTTTTCAATACCTTCCCTTCGCACATACCAACTATACAAATGATAGTTAGAAATGTTCGTTTACCTATGTTTATAAATTTCATGCCACTTTTTAATGCGGTAGCTTGTTATTAGCTTGTATGTTACTATATGTTTTATAAATCTCTTTGTAAATGATTCTGTAAGCTTCCCAAATAAAATAAAATAAAAATAATAACAACAAACACACTTTGCCTGGACTGTGAATTGGACCCAGGACCTTTAAATATCCGACCGATAGTTTAGCCAAGGATGTCAAGGCTACCAAGGCATTCTTAACTGCACAACAACAACAAAGCAGACATAACTTTGGCATTATGGTTGCTGCTCGGCGGCAGAAATACGAGTAAGTATTGGGCTAGTCGCTTTCCAGTCTATTTCCGGACAGAATCCTACCACCACCTTACTACATGCTGAATGGACCGACGCCATAATGATTCCTTCAGCTACGGCCCCTGACGTTCAAGAACTTTGATGTTCAGTGAGGTTTAATCGCGATATTCCTCAATGGGTGACTCCGCACCGAACTTAAGGTTTTTGAACGCATTCCGGCGGTCACGGGCGCCCGGGATAAATTGATTGCGTCGACGCTTTGCCATCACCTGAATGGGATTCAGTCGAGTTCAGTAGAAACGTTTTGCTGGCGAAGGGAAAACAGTTACAATTACTTAGTCGGTAATTGTGAAGGAAATATTTACTCATTCTTACAAATGTTTTGTAAGCGGTTGTCGTCGTAAGATCTTCTTTAAAACCTCTCAATCCGCATTGGACAAGCGTGGTAGGTTATGGCTGGACCTCTATCAGTGTTGGAAGACCAAAGCCCAGCAGTGGGACGTTTATAGGCTGACGATGATTTTCTAAGTAAATTTTCATTCACTTTGTCAGATCGCATTGATAAATATTTTTTTACGACAATCTCGCCATTTGGACTCAAAAAAGTTTCGTAACAGGTCAGTCGCAAAGCCGGGCTCAATCCTCATAGTTATGAACCAACCCATACATGTCTTGGTCTTAGTGCAAATTACTTGGTAGCTTGGCAGCAGTACCGCCTCGGATGCCTGGCTATAGTTGTTAGTTCATTAACAAGGGTTGTTCCAATCAGGAGGCAGTTTAGGGGCCTATTAGGAAAACCGAGGCATACAAACTTCGATAATTGCCGTTGACTGACAGCGTTGCGAGGAAACACCACAAAAAGGTAACGTGAAATTATTATCGGGAAGTACGTAGTTAGTCTTCACTGGTTATTATATGTTATGTATAATCTCTTGGTAAATTATTCTGTAAGCTTCCCAAATAAAAAAATAAAAAAAATAAAACCTAAGCTCAGAAAAGAGCACATCATAAATGCAGCAATCCAGTTGACGCTTCGCTTCCTACAACTCGACGTGTGTCTGGTGTGTTACGAGTATGTTAATAAGTAATGTAAGCTGTAAGTACTGTAAGCTTTTCTAAAATAAAAATATAAATATCAAATAAAAAAATATCACCTGAACTGTCATACATACATATGCACACGACTATACAACTGCACATGTGCTCAGCGTGATAGATGGTGAGCCCATCGCCGATTTATGATATAATGTATGAGCAGTTTTTAGTCCGTCAGTCGCTTTTTAAGACGGGATGGTAGTATTCTTTTCATAATCAGCCGTTACCATACAACTCACTCTGCACTTTCATTTAAAGCAATCTGAATTCTTAAGGTATTGATAAACATGCTACTAAATAAGCATGCTTATTAGCTTGCTTATATCAAGCTTATACGTAATAAGCATTCTAATTACTAGCAACGCTTTGACACATATACTACTAAGTAGCAATTGCTCAATAATGGCATGCTTTCATGCTAGTAATGAGCATGTCTATCAGTACCTTCAGTTTATTTTAAGTTTTTCGGAGTGCTACTATAAAACACGGTGCTTAACTATCTCCTGTACCACAATCCCAACTATGATTTGTTCGAGTGCAATACTTCGATATTCATAGTAGGCTCCACAATTAATCCGCGCGAGGGGAGCGCACACAGGCGCAGGCGGCGCAGTAATAGAGTTCACGCTTCACCCCAACGCGTGTCTAGTGTTTATGTTAATAAAGTCACGTGCAAACTCACTAATTACGCTCACCTGGATAACAAATCCAACGGTGATTTGATCGCTGACAGCTGGACGAAAGAGAAATCGAATTGTTTGGATTTCGTCCAGCTGTCCGTGACAAGAGAAAGAAAGAAAAATAATACTACCCACCCATATCTCGGGTTGGCAGTATTCTTTTATCTTATGAACCGTTAGCACACCCTCCACTGTAACTAATTAAACAATCTGAAATCTTAGTTTATTTTAAACAATTCGGAGTGCTGCTAGCTGACATGGTGCTTAGCAATCTCCTTATCACAATCCGAACTACTTTCCTTTCCTTTCCTACACTAACATCATACCAATTATCTAGCCCAAGAGAAGCTTTGTAATGAAACTCGTTAAATGGTTACTAGACAACGGATAAACATACTTATTATACATAGAGAACACCCACCCCCGAGACAATTTAGAAAAACAATAATTTCTAAATTGACCCGACCGGGGATCGATCCCGGGACCTCAGAGATGGCGACACCATGAAAACCGGTGTACAAACCACTCGACCAAGGAGGCCGTCAACGAATTGTTCGAGTTCAATACACCGATATTCATAGTAGGCGCCACAATTAATCCGCGCGAGGGGAGCGCACACAGGCGGCGCAGTAATCCAGTTCACGCTTCACTCCCCCCAACTCGTTGCGTGTCGGGCTGGTGTATATGTTAATAATGTCACCTGCAATCTCACTAATTACCTAATCCGAGATCTTAGATATATTAACATAACCAGACAGCGATAAACGCTCTCCTGGACCACAATCCCAACTAGACAGCTGGACAATATTCAAATCGGATTGTTTGAAATTCTGCGAGCGTGATGCATGACAAAGGTCGTCCTTGTTGACGACATTGCTTTTTTTAGTGTGTAGTAATAGGTCTATTCCTTACTGTTACCTTTTAGCTCTGCGTTACTTTATTTTTTTTATCTTACTATGCAAAATTCGTAAAGGAATTTACATACATACATTATAATCACGACTATACCGAAGGGTCAGTCAGAGACTAGGCAATGAGGTAGGTAGGAGGTGGTTCCCTATTTTTTTTGCATAATTTTTTATATTATAATTTAACATGACATACTTCTTCTTATCCTAATAATGGTTAAGCACAATATTAAGTAGGCATAACTTTTTAGGCAAATTTTTAAAGCATAACTACTACTAAGCATAATAATTGTTAAACATACTATTCTAAAGCCTAAATTTGCTTACGCATAATGCTATTTCAGCATAATTTTGATAGGCATAATAATTATATACTTAAGGAAAAAGTAAGTTTGGAAATTTTGTGTTTGCATTTTTTAAAATACTTTTCGTATAGTATAAAATAAATATGTTGATGGCTTAGGGGTGGCCCAAGGGCCACCCCCACCGCACCCTAACCTACTATATCAATACGGTATCCAATTTATATTTGTTATACCTAATACCTACTTTTCGTTTTTCACATTCAAATAGCTACCAATAAAATAAAAAATATTGCAAAGACAAATCCTGATAAAAACTAAATTATAGCTGATTTTGAAACTATAACCCACCAGACTATCTTTGATGAAATATAATCTACCAGATTATCTTTATGCCTAATAACTATTAGACGAATAAACAATATGCCTTATAACTTTATGCAAATCAAAATTAGGGCAAAACACATTAGCCTAAACCATATTTATGCTTACTGAAATATTGTGCCAAAAAAAATTCTGGCAAATATTATGACAAATAATATGCCTAACACGTTATGTTAAATTAAATTATGGCAAAAAATTAGACCAAAAAAAGGGATCCTGGTAGGAGGTAAGGCCCTAAGACTGATAGACAATGGTAACCGCTAATGGCCATCAGCAACATCAGGGATTTTGCGTAGCCGAGCTGACTGCAATGAGATAACGCGCCACTGCCACTTCTCAACTTTCTATCTAACCATTATGATACAGACTTCAGGATTTAACGACTCACAATATTGTTAGTGCACATGATGCATACCGTTAGCCGTAGATAACGCTAAATATTGTTGACTTTCCGTCTAGACGACGCGGCAGACAGCTTAGCAGCCGTTTTATATAAAGCCAGCTTTATTGGAGACGAAGTGACGAGACGCAGGAGGCATTTTGAAATAACGTTCTTTAAGTAAACATAATAAAGGATGGTAAATTTGCCTTTTTTTCACTCGTGTTTATTTTTTGGGCTGTTCGTTTCTAATACTTTTATAATGAAGGCGAAAAGTCACATTCAAGACGTGTATTTAGTCTCGTAACAAAAGACCCGCGAACGCTAGCAGCACCCAAAGTTGACTATCGGAGCTATGTAAAACTAAAGCAATCACCATCTTAAATGTTTCTCTTAACTTTCTCTATGCTGCCATTACTTGCCTACAGAATTTGTATAATCACAGCCCACGACATACAACTCCTCATAACGCCAATAATCGTAAACCTCCCTAATGGTAATTCATAGGCGCCCAAGTTGTTTGCGTCATATATGAGTGTAATCGCCCCCAGTTTTCTTTATATACAGCTAATATTAAAGTTATATATTATCGAGAAGTTGTTGGCGGAGTTTCAACAAAGGCCGCTTGTAAATAAATAGGGGGGCGTGACCGTTCCTCAAGTAGGCCTTTGACAAATTATTATTTTTATTGCCATAATAATCTAAGGAGCCTCCAAGTTAATTAGGTGTGTCAGACGAATTGCCTCGAGTCCTTTGTGAGAGATCGAAAGTTATCGTCACGAGGATCGCAGTTAGCGCATTAAGTGGTACTTAGGCGTAGCGTTTTAGACATAATGTGTATTTGAAATTGAAACGTTAAGCGATTACTCCGAATGTGAGTGGGTGGGGTAATAATTATGATGAGGCGTTTGACATAACTAATATGTTGGTGTTACAAGTTATGTCGAGACATTTTTGAGTTTGAAAAAGTGCCGGCGGTGTGAATTGCCGCAATGTAATAAGAATTGCTTAATTATTAGCGCCGCAAACTTTCTTTTAGATAAGAGAGTAAAAGATAAGTTTACCTCTCTGTCTGTCTTCCGTATCGTGTATTTCAATATGTTGTTATATATACATTAGATTAAGAATTACTGGGTTATAAATGATCAGGATCTTAGCAGATCACAGAACAAAAGACTTCTGTACTATTATTTATTCTGTGCTTCTGTTCAGTGTATATGTCGCAGTCATATAATAAAAACAGTGATTTGGTCAATTCCCTAAGTGATTAGATCAAATCACGAGGATGTTAAAATAACAACACGATTTTATCATTTCCCTAAACAAATCTAGGGATTTGAACAAATACCAGAACTGGTTCCGTGAAATGACCAAAAACATGTGACCTACAGGAGTAGGGCAGCTAGTATTTATGTTGTCTAATAAAAAAATAACCTGTGTGAATAAAAAAAAATAACAAGTGGTATTCAAATCCCTAGATTTGTTTAGGGAAATGATAAAACCGTGTTGTTATTTTAACATCCTCGTGATTTGATCAAATCACTTAGGGAATTGACTAAATCTCTGTTTTTATCATATGACTGCGACATATACATATGGTGCCTTACAAATAAATAAAGAATAAGGTCCGAATAGTTATTCCGTGTTTTGTCCCTTTTACTCTAATTTGAAATGACATTTACATGACAAACAAAATACGGAATAACTATTCGGAGCTTATTTTTTGTTTATTTGTAAGGCAGATGGAGAGCATCGTTCTATACCTCTCCAGGAAACACACGAGATATATGCAGGTATTCAATGATTATACTATGCTCCTTGGATTAGACAGGTTGATTTACGAGTATATGATTTTGACGGCATCTAGTAGGAAAGTGTTTTAAAACTTGTGTTTTGAGAAAATGTTTAATTACATTGTTCACGCGCAAACCACACACTTTGTCTTTAAGTACATTTACGTGGTCTGTAATTGAGGTCTGTGACATTTTACTCGATTTAGAGTATTTACCGACAATGTTTAGAGACATTTCGAATTTTGTCAAGTCATTTTAATTTTAAACAGCTGTTTTTAATAGCCGCTTTAGCAAATCAGGGCCCTGATTCTGTATCGCAATCTATAGATTCCACACCTAAACCTTACCGCGCACAAACGTCAAACGCATACGTTTTTGGGAAGATATCGTAACTTTTTAAGGAATTAACGTGGTTTTGAAACAAGGAATCGTTACAGAATAAGGGCCCAGGCGAAAGTACCTACAGTTTTTTATTAATTTCAGTCGTTTAATAAATGGTTCTTCCGATTCCTACCTTTGGTCTAGTAGATAGACCAGCCTCATTTCCAGAGGTGCCGGGTTTGATTACTATCAGATAATATTGTGCTCTTTTTGGTTTGTAGTTGGATATGTTCTAATTCCGCCTTGCTGACTACCACAGCCATATAACAACAATGTCAGTTCGATTTTTGTGTTCCGCCAGACATATTATATACCTACATCGAATAGCAGTTATAAATAGTATAGAATTACCCACGGGCGAGTAAATAAAGAAGGACTCAGCGTCACTTACTTTTAAATTGACGCGATGTACTAAGCCAGTACTTTTATGTAAATACGTCAAACCCTTACACACAAGTCGATCGGCCGTCATTGTGATGTCAACCGTCACCGTGACAGCACACACACCAGCATAAAGGTTGCTTCGCTGGTTCTTCCACCCATTGCTGTAACTTGTCACTAAAGTTGCTTACTTAATCACATAGCAAAGCTACTTAACTCCTTTCCGATTGGGTCAGCTAATTCAAATTTTCCTACTAATTTATGACCAGCTTATTAACAGCAATCATAAAGTCACAACAATTCAATAGCAAGAACGATATAACTCAGACGTTCGAGTGAATGCCACAAAGAGATGCAGTGGGGACGGAGCTAACATTCTTGCGAGTAATTAAAATAATAATACTTTTAAAAAGGACTGAAAATCCTTCTGGAAAATATTGCTTCTAGTCTAAAGGAACCTTTGTGAGCAAGGCAAATTACTTTTATACGGGACCCGGTTTCAACTTTTAAAATATGCGGCGGGAAACCTTTTTTTATTGTGGACACAAATGAAAATGAAATCAACACTCTACGCGCAGTGAAAACATTTGTTGAACAATGGTAGGACTATGATGCGAGGTTCATCTTTTAAAATTTGGTAGCGTTAATTTTTTGCATAATTTGATACGCGTA